>CM053785.1:142352680-142996014 GCA_028749045.1 Cupressus sempervirens | reverse complement strand
AGGATGCAAGGAACAAAACTATTGTAAGGCCTTGTCACAAAAAATTATAGCAAACAACTTGGCTAAAATTCTATGATCATGAGAATAATCACTACAAAAGATTTGAAATGTTTTAACATTATGAATAGGGTCTCCCTTACCATTGTAATTCTCAAGATGAGACATATTAGCTTGCTAAGGAATGGGAGTACAAATGATATCTTGAAACAAAGGACTTCCCATGTCACAAGTAGGAATACTAAACTTGTTTTGAGTCAAGAATGAAAGTTGTTTTTGCAAAGATGACATAGTTTGAGTCAAACTAAGAAGTGTTGAATTATTAGAGGAAATAGAAAGAATAAGAATGTTATAAATACTAGGTAAAGTATAAGAAGCTATAGGAATGGAAGACACAATTGGAGAAACACTTGTAACCATAGTTGGCAGAGGATTAGAAAAAGTAAAAGGAACACTATGATAAGAAGGCTGAAATATAGCAAGGGACATAAGAGGAATACTCATAGGAATAGTAGGAATCATCACAATCACCAAAGAAGGAGTATAAGAAGGAACACTAGGTAAAGGAATGGAAGAAGTTTCTACACTAGTGACAGGAGGAATCAACCATAAATCTTGAGCTTCTTGCGATAAAGATTTAATGTTTGAATGCACAAAGTGATTAATACCATGCAAGAGGTTAACACCTTGATCACTATCATGGAGAAAATTCTTAAGAGCCTTTATAGCTTCAATAGAATCTTGATTATGGTTTTTTTGAATAAGCCAATTACCCATTTTATCAAGTTTAGTTGAAAGTTTTTGTACTTTTTCAGGAGGAACTCTTAAAGCATCATCCTTATCATGAGATCAGTGAGAAGATTTTTTCTCCATAATAGGATTGGAATCACAAAGAAGAAAATCCTCATCTAGGATCCTAAGGAAAGGAGAAGAAGACTCAAGATCAAAGGTAACCATAAGTCTATGACTTCATCTCACCGGAAGATTAGAAGTAGGACTAGAAGTAATAAAGCTCATAAACCAATTCAATGCAATTTAACTAAACTAAGAAAACATAAAACATGAATTTTTTTGTATTTTTGAAATATAAATGCAAGAAATCTATTTAGCATGCAAGATTTAACAATAAAAGACAAATCTACCACTAACAAGATAATATAAAGGGAAATCTAACACCACAAGACACAATAGGGCATCTAATTCCACAAAATATAAGAGGATAAGTATGTCAGGTTCACCAAAATGAATAGTGAAGGTGAACACATAAGATAATATGAAAGGAAATCTAACACCATAAAATACAATAGGGCATCTAATTCCACAAAACAAAAGAGGGTAAGCTTGTCAAGTTCACCAAAATGAATAGAAAGAAAATATGTGTGGGAGTGTATGAGATATAGTGGGATATGAAATTAATGTGAGGGGGACTATAGGGTCTATTCTTGACCCAAATTCCCAAAAGCAATGATCCAAATTGATTAACAACAAGGAAGTGATCAATGCACAAATGAATCAAACAATGGAGAATATGAAGAAATATGAAATCCTATAATCTACTATAGAAAGTAAGTACTTGAAACCTTGAATGAATAAAATAAAAATACTAACCTCAAAGTAGGGAAAATCTAGAAAATGTTGATTTCTGATGTATGTGCACAGTTTTGGAAAATTCTACAACTTGCTCTGGACTGGAAATATTGAGATAGGGTAAACCTAGAAAACTTTTGTTTTTCTAAGGGTAGGTCAACCTTGACCCAAATAGTGGATCAAAATCTTACCTCGAGGCACAATTATACCAAAAAAAGTTGACCTTGACCTACACTAATCCAATGAAAAAAATTTCAAGGATCCTTCAAGTTTGGCTAAAAGGTTATCCAAGTCTTCACTTTGATTCATTGTCTTGTACCTATACCTACAAGAAAAAATGGTTTTTTTGTTTGGATGGGAATTTTCCTTAATCAAGCCCTAGTTTGGAATCAACCTTGAAATGTAATTTAAATTTCAATATGTATAAACAAAGTAAATGGAACTATTCACCTTGCTTATGCTGAAATCCTTGTGGAGATTTTGAATCCTTGAATCCACAAGTATGGATACTCCAAATGAATGTAGTATGTCTCAAATTAATAGCATTAGATATTCAACACCAATCTTGAATGGATCTTTGCATAGGAAGATGCTTGGATGAATATGGATGTAGAAAAATTCAACAAGAGGGCTCCATAGAGATTGAATCCTTCAATAGCTAACAATGGACCTTCTTGAACTGGATCTTCACTTCATAGAAATATGGATGCACTAGATAATGATTCACAGAAAATGGATCTCACAACTTCATAGTCAGTGGATGTCAATGTTGGAATTATAAGTGGGAAGAGAGTAAACTTCTAGGGGGTTAAATGAGGAGTTTAAACTTGAACCCATAAAACTTTCACCATTCATACATCACATGCATTAATATAATGAAATAATATGTAAACCATGTGCATCAATCATGTAAATATGTAATCAAACACATGCATAACACTAGATATGATTACCTAGAAACCCTCCAAGTGAGAAGGTAAAATTGGGGTGGGGATGACACCTACAAATCTTCACTACTACAGCAATAAAGTCTATCCAATTAAGGTTACAATGGTTTGATCATGAATCATGGTCTGCCTTATGAAAGGCCTACCCTATTAAAGGCTTACAAAGACTGTTAAGTCCCACCTTATTAGAAGTGTGCCTAATTGGAGGACTTCAACTTACAATTAAGTAAGCACCCTATTAAAGAATTTCATATAGCCTGTTAGGACTACTCTATTAAGAGATTTAACTAAAATCACCTGTCAAAATATCTCAGCATAGATCCTACGATTGGCACTTGCTTTCCTGATAACAAATCACCTATGCACAATCTCTGATTGATCCTTCATGATCTGATGTATCAATTTTGTATCCTTCTCTATCCTCTATTCTCCACTAACTAATTCTAAAGTTTACTCTCACTTATAAGTCACCTTGAAAGCTTTGCAAACTATCTTGTTCACTCTTTCAATTCGATCATTCACCTCTCATACACTATAAAGAGTTTAGGGCTTTGTCCTCCTTGTTGGTGTTTGAAAATGCTAGAGGGTTTTCAATTATCCCACTGAGAAAGTGACACATCTAGGGATAGCTAACTCTCATTTTCAACATGCCATTTCTGACAACAGGCCAACTATAAGGCATGACCCTTCTTCTACTTCAGGCTCTACTAAACTTGGACGGGTGGACCTGAAATTCAATCAATATCATACCAGTGCAAAAAACATATCCTTGAATCTATTAAGCAGATGAAACCCTTATATCTCCTAGTAACTCATGAAATGACACAAATCTGCAGTAGCTAAATGCAAGTCTAGAATATTCACAAGCTAAATGAGGGTTAAACATTTAGGTCCTTCAACATAAAATAGAAAGAACATTTGATTAATAGTGTTGATTTCAACAAACCCTCAGATATGCAGTAGTAAGACTTTAATGATCCTGTAGCTGACCAATGCCTAACCCATTGGGCATATCCATGAATCAAATTCTTACATATGAATATCTGATACTTATACATATATTTAGATATTTGATTTATCTATTTAACTTGTAAATAGACATCTGTGCTCAATCTAAACCTCATTCTTACATGATATCCCCATTGTAAATGCTACTTTAGTATGTTAGAAACACTAAATTAAAATAATCAAAAAGCATTTGCATACTAATTTAACATAACTTCGTGAGCGACAAAGTGAAGTCCTCAAATGAGAATATGAGCCATGGATAGGCTCTCTCAATGAGGATGATCACTTGATGTAGAGGTGTATCTAATAGCTAAGATGGCTTGATTATGTATGTATGCTCAAATGCTCAAATGGGCTTCAATGGAGGATTTTTGATAGATTTTGGTGAATGGATTTGATGTAAAAAATGGCTTCTGAAAATGGCATTATGGCTTTACTTTCTAGATTGTGTTGTTTTTGCAAAGGGGAAGGATCCAATTTATAGGGAAGAGGCTTGAGGGATGGAGGGCTAAGATGGAAGGAAAGGAGAAAGCTTATGGAGGGCTCGGATTGAATGAGAGGAGAGCACATGGATTGTGCTTCCTTATAGCCAATCACAGAATGACACATGTCACAGGGTGAGAGGATGGAGGAAAGGGCAAGGACGAGTCAACAAAGGAGGCTCAAGGGATAATATCTTCATAAAGACCCTTCATAAGTGCTTTGTAAGAGCATTGAAGGAGAGTGTAAGAGATATTTGAGGGTCATTTATGTTGGAGGGTGAGGAATTTTGACTTGGGTTGGATTAAGAAAGTCTTAAGCTTGACCTAGGAATGTGCAAATGATTAAGGCTTGGATTAGGCTTAGGTTAAGATTAGATTAGGCTTGTTAGAGATGGGCAAGTGGATGGCATTTAATGAGGTGGGTGAAGGAGGAGATATTTGTTGTCTTTGGCTTGGGTTAGCAAGTCTTAACCCATGTTTAGGAAATGTGACAAGGTTAGGAGGGAGTAGGATTAGGGTCAAAGATAAGGATTGATGTCTTCTAGAAGAGTCTAAGCTTTGGATGAGGATGAAGACTTTCTAGAAGAGTCTAGAACTTCCTAGGATGAGGATAAATAAGGTTTTTAGGAAATAAATAAAGTTTTATTTATTTCAAGGGTTTGGGTTGAGTAGATATTTATTAAAATATTTTTAATAAACATGAGGATTAATATTTAATCTTAATTAAATATTTTGAGTTGGGATTAGGGGTAGGAAATGATGGGATTAGCCTTTAATCAAAATTAAAGAAGGATTAGAAGATTTTGGAAGAGGTTAGTGGTTTTAAGGAAATTGGCCAAGTTTTGGGCAAAAAATAAATTAATTATTTATTTTGAGATTTTTGGTCAATTTATTAATTAAATAATTAATAAATAAGGAAATAATGTTTAAATAAGATTTAAACATTTTTGGGAGGGATTCCTTAATTAAATATTTTTAATTAAGATAAAGGGATTTAATGGCATGAAAATTAATTAATTAATTAATTAATGATGATGTCATCAGGGACTTTTTTAGAAAATAAAAATACTTTATTTTCTAAAAGATTTTTAGGTGTCTACATTTTGCCCCTCTTTGATGTGATGCCGCAAGTGGCATGGCATCAAAGATAAGAAAAAAAGATGCCCAAGGCTAGAGCAGAAGAGGAGAGAATGGACTGTGAGATGCCCCCTCAAGAGGGCGGCAAGGAGAGAAAGCGAGGCTCGATAGCTTCTTGAAAAGTACAAGAATCTTGGCAAGTGGGAGGACAAAGAGTGGCTTAAGAGAAGAGGTTTAGTTAGCTCAAACTCTCACTATGGGAAAATGATAAAGGGGAAAATCAGAGGCACAAGAGTAAATAAGCTTAAGACTTTCAGGATTAGGAGAAGGATGAAGGAGTAGAGCTCTATAAAAAGAAATCCAGGATAGGGAGATGGATGATGGGATGATAAAGATAATGCAACAGGATTTCAAAGAGCTAGATTGGCGAGATATGGGTTTCAAAATCCCTAGGACTAGGATTATGGATCTCAAAAGATGAGGCTTGGTGGATTGATTGGATTGGTGGATCCCTAAAGCTAAAAGTGAAGATTGATTCAAAGAGATACTGATGTATAAGCTAGGGTAGGAGAGACAAATGCTAGATATGGATGGGGGATAATGGAGATGAAGGAATTCCATTAAAGCTTTTTGAGTAGGGTGATACTTCAAAGAGAAGTACCACCATGTAGTTGAGCACTAGATTTGCAATAGGACTGTTGGTTAATTGCCATATCACCAACCGTCCAGAGGATTGACGGACTAACTCAAAACAAACACACAAGGATTGCCCCACCATCACACATGAAACTCGAAGGAAAAAGTGTGGAACCGACACTGGATAACCCACAAGAAAAAAAGAAACAAACAAAAGACTTGATCAAAACTGTATGCTCAGAGTGCCCCATTCGTAGCAGGCCATGATATAGAAGATCGTGGCAACCTTGAGGAGGGAACAAAAAGATTGCTTGGAAAAGATACTTCAAGAGCCAAAAGGGAAGATTCCAAATCAAAAGAAAGCAAAAATCCAAAAGAGAACCATTTGCCAATGAGATGGGTAGGACGAGGTACTAACGGACCAAGATCAGACATGAGGAAAGTTATATCTTGCAAGGATCTATTGGAGAGCACCTAAGCTGGTGGATTTGGATGAGTGATGCACTTGGCAAGCTGAACTAAGAAGGATAACACTTTGATAATAGGAGATCTAGCTAAAGGATGCATTGGAATAGCTAACCAAGATTTGTACGATGTGTTCAAGATGTTGATCAAGGATGAACTAACACGAAAGCTGAATAGATACAATGGTACTAAGTGAAAGAGGATGTACAAGCTGATGGACCAAGATATGGTACAAATGTACAAGTTGTTTTGGACAAGATTGGATATACAAGCTATGACACAAGGTATGATACAAGCGTTGGATACAAGATTATTTACAAGCTATACAGGAGCTCTAGATGATAAGATAGGGGGATGGCTCAAGTTGGTGCAAGATGTAGAAGCTAAGGATGAGGTGATAGTGAAAGATATAGATTTGGTAGGATGCATCCAATGATGATGATAGATGTGTGACCAAGGATGGGGAAAATGCTAAGGTTGGTGGTAGCTGAGCTGATAGATGGTGCTAGAGTGAATGGCTAATGAGAGGATGACATTGGATTTGCATTAGGATAGCCTAGAGCGAGATACCAATGACAAGAGAGGATGGACAAGACAAGATCTCGAAGGAATATAGTGGCCCCAGTCAGAAGATGACATGCAAAAGGAGGTCTTACGATGGATGTGATAGGATTGAAGCTAGGATGGAAAAGTTGAAGGCGCTAGGGAGATGGATGATAGCTGGGATGATGGGGTGAGGTTGCAAAAGATAAGTGGATAGTGATAGATAAAAGCTAGAGGATGAAAGATAGGTGGATAAATTGGAAGATGGAGTTGGATGGCAAGATGTGACCAAAAGCATGAGGATGATAGGCTAATCTAGGGATGGTTGGATTATGCATGATGCTTGTTTGCCAAGTTTTCATCATGGTACTTGTCCAAGGCGCTTGAATTGCCAAGTTTTCACTAGTGGACGCTTTATTTTTCTTTTCTTTTTTGACTTTTTGACTTTGGACTTAGCTAGAATGGTTTTGGCTTTCTTTAGCTATTTTTGGCTTTTTTTGGGATTTTTCACTGGCTGTTGGTACACAAGATGTGTGATTTATGCAATAGATCGGATTAGATGGGATTAATGGTAGGAGATGGTGGGATGAAAAGGCTGGAAAGGAGCATGAGATGGGGATGCTTGCAGGATCAACATTGGCACATGTTGGGACAGGAGTGAAAAGAGCATATGGGGGATAGATGGTAGATGTGGGCTTGATGGAGGATTTGTGGAAGCGCGCTTGGGGATATAGGCACCCAAGATGGAGTTAGGAGATGGGGGACATGAGTCACTAGATGGGGGATTAGCAATGGTGGATGTCATTATGCATTGGGTTTCAACTTTTTTCTTTGGGATCCACATGGTTTTGGATTTTATTTTCATAGGCTTTTGCATTGTTTTGCATTCTTTGATTGGATTTTTCCTTTTTGGAGTATGTCCTTTAGAATAGACATATGATTGCCTAGGATGTGGATTTTTAGCTTTATGCATTTTGAAGTTGGCATTCACATTGTTGTGGTAAGCTTTGGGAAGATGGTTAGGAGAAGCTTTGTGAGATGGAGAGAATATGGAGGAGCATGTAGGGGGATGATGATGGATGATGTGCCCTGATATGTGCCTTTTTTGATCTTGCATAGGAATGGAGGGAATAGGATTTTTATGATGGCTGATAGGACGATGGAGGATGGTAGATTTTGGGACATGGGGACCCAAAATGGATTTAGCAGATGAAGGGAGGATATGGTAGGTTGTTTTGGGTTGAAAAGATGGTGGAGGGGGGATGACATAAGATTTCTTGAAGGAGTGATGGGAGGCTGGCATGGTGGGCTTGGAGATAGCCTTGGTTTGGAGATGGCATGTACCAACACTTTTAGATGGTGAGCCTTTGGATACATATCCAAGACCATGAAATCCTAGATTCTTTTGTGCAATAATAGGCTTTCTGATTCCTTGCTCTTGTGGTCCTAAACCTTGACCTTGATAATGCCATCGATTGAGCATTTGAACGAGCTAAGGAAATGTTTTGCTTGTAGAAAATGGTAGAATTGCTTTATTAGATGTATTGCAATGGGGAGATATTGTTCTTAATTCTTCTGCTGAGAGGGGGCCACCATGGATGGATGTAAGTGAACCAAGAGGGTAGATTATAGATGGTGGAATACCTTGGATAGGTGGTAAGATGGAAGCATGGAGCAGAGGAGATGGTAGGATAGGATCTTGATTTAGCTGATGGGATGAAAAGATATCCTGTAGTAGAGGAGGTATAGCTTGAGGTTTTGGAGATCGAGGGGATGGTGACTGCACTATGGATGGAAGACATGGTATGATGATATCTTTGTTTATGCTTTGGGGGATGTCAACATGCTTTTGGGCAGGATCTTGATAGGATTGGATTGGAGTGGATGGTGCGATAGGAGGTAAAGGGATGGATTCTTCAAAGGCAGCGGATGGATAGATGGGGGAATCAATAGTGGAGATGGGTGAGTAGAAGATGGATGCATAAGGGTCATTATGGGAGATTTGGGAAATGCTTGGAGGTAATGTGGATAGGATTTGGAGGGATTTGACAGGTGTTGGGATTTTGATGCTTGCAGGAAGTGGAAGGATTTTAAGCAATTTGATGGATGGTATAGAGATGATAGCTATGGGAGATGGACGTGATATTATAGATGGGGAAGCTTCATCACTGACTACTTCACATGGTTGGATTAGATGACATGGCTTATCAACTATTGGAGGTGGCTTTTCTTGTATTTCCTCTAGGATATTCCTGGGAGACTCATGTGTCAGAGGTGGAGGTGGTGGATTGATAGGAATAGCTAGTGTGATGGGGGTGGAAGATTGGAAGGTTGGTTGATTGGGTGATGGAGGAGAAGCTGGGATATAAGATGGCATGACTAGATAGTTTGGAGGAATGCTTGGATTTTGGGGGATGATTGGCGGAAGGCATCTAAGGCTCTCAAGATACCCATCATAGTCAACAAGATTTTTATCATCATTGAAATAGGATGTAGTGGGAGAAAGGACAATGCGACCAAACTCATCATGATAGGGTTGGGATTTCATGTTTTGATGATGAGTTGGATGGGGATAGGATCTTACATATGGATGAACACGAAAGCTCATGGTTGGATTTGGATTAAGCATAGATTTTGGATTGGCTAATGAAAGATTTCCTAGGGAGAGTCAAAGCTACATGATAGACCTAACGATGATTGGCTGGAGATTTTTTGCTTTCCTATGGATGGAAGACTTCAAGGGTATGCTATCAAAAAGTGAGAGTTTTTCTTTCCTATGTGCAAGATTGGTGGCTTTTGGTGTCAACTTGAAGATAGACACATGATCCTATGGGCATGACACGAGATTGACTACTTCTGGATCCCAACCTTTAGCTTAAGGTGATGAGGGATGAAAAGTGACAAGGCTAGATTGCCCTAGACAAAGCTCTGTCAAAGGGATAACCTTGGGGAGATTGACGGATTTGGATAGATTGATTGGATAGAAAATTTTGGTAGAGTAACAACAATTCCTTAAAGGGTTGGGTGATTTTGGATTGGGTTGCTAGCTGGCTAGGGGGATGATTTGGATGGACTTTGGATTTGGGATTATTCTAAAGAAAAGAACTAGATAGATTCAGTTGCAGCGGAGGAGCTTTGATATTTTTTGATGAGGTAGTGACTATGCTAAGTATGCCTTGAGCTGGGATATTTTTGCTTTTCTAGGATTTTGACCAAAGGTGGCAAACATTCATTCAAAAGCTATGAACAAACAAGTAGACAAAATTTTGGAGCAAGCATGTCAAACACACTAACATCCTAGGAAGCTTTCTACAAGGATGAAATTTTGTTTAGCTCGGGAGTCCTCGATATACGTAAGGTACATGAGGCCCAAATTTGTAGATGAAACCAAAAAGATGTCACACAGCCGAGAGGAGTAGTAACCCACTTCTCCTCTTTCACTTCTCAAGGGTATAAAGTTCCTTGAGGCTTAGCCCAAGTGACAAAATTTTGATCCCAAGAGAGGTTTCTTTGGATTCACCTCCCGATCTTTATACTCCGTTGAAACGTTGGAGTTGAGGTCATCCCAAGGGGTGATGAAATCCCTAAGAAGGCCTCCTAAAAGCTAAGACAATATTTTGGATCCTAATCTTATGCACCCAAGATGGTCTCGAAAGATGACAAGGGGAGAGAAGACTTGGATGATCTTGGGCTAAAAGATAGAGTTCTTTTCCAACTGATGCTCTAAGTTTTCTAATCTAGACCTTTTGAAAACACACGTGATTTAAGATGCAAAGGTTCAATTCCAATTTGAAATGCGCCAACAAAAGAGAAGTGATCAAAGAATGAATGCACCAAGAAGATTTAGGGTCAACAAAAAGTAAAGTCGCATGCCTAGAGGCCCTCCACATCAAGTATTGATTATTTTTTTAAGGCATTCAAGATTGAGTGTGAGTTTTTTTTAAGCCCAAAACAAAGATGTGTGTAAAGCTTGATTTCAAGCGCGCACCCAAAGGCCCTCCACGTCAAGATTTGTTCATTTTTTATGCCCAAATGAAGTGTTAGCGAGACTAATGTGCATTCAAGAAATTTTCTATTTTAGAAAAACCAATAAAAACTCAAGTGAGTGGAGTTTGATTTTTGTGGAGCACTTAACACCTTCTTAGGTAGACCCATCCCCATATATGGCGCTGATATTGCAACCAATGGTTAGAATGATGGGTGATTAAAGAGTGTGAATCCAACAACAAATTCACTCAAAGTGTCTTTATTTGTTTTTATAACTTAGAAAGTTTCTAAAATGTGGATTCTTTTTATGTCCCAAAAGATCAAGTGTGATGTATGATAATGATTATTTGATCTGTGGCATTCAAGATTGGATTTTTTATGCATTCCAATGAAAAAATAAATAAAGTTGATTTTAATCCATGGCACTCAAGAGTGATTTTAGCAACATGCATTCAAAGATAAGTGTTTAAGCATTCAAGTTCTTTCCTTCGAGCATTCAAGATTGAGATTTTGTGTGTTGTTTTAAGAACTTTGAAGTGTTTTGTTCTAACCTTAGATCATTCAAGATTGAGTTTGTTTAAACTAAAATTCAAAGAGGAAGGAATAGGGATGCTTTTCTTTCCAATTTAGATCATTCAAGATTGTTTTGGACTCAAAAGTGAAAATGACTCTTTGGACTTTGGTTTTCATTCAAGATTTTGTGTTCTAGTTTGCATGTTTTAAGCCTAAAAAAATGATATTCCTAGATTGTTTTGATGCATGAAAAACCTAGGAAACATTCAAGATTTTGCAACAAGACATTTGTTTGGAAAAAATAACAAAGCTTTTAGGAAAATTTTGGCAACCATTTAGGACTCTTAGTTTTCATGAGATTTTTAAAAGAACTATAAAATATTTGCAAATGAGGTTTATTTTATCCTTTATTGATGCTTTGAGTTTGTTTTAGATTTTAGTGTGCACTTAGTGTTGATTTTGAACCTTTTGAAATGGAAACTTGAAGTTCTTTTTAAATTTTCAAAAATGAAGTGTTCCTAACTTTGCATGAATGCATCTAAAACCTTGATGTTGCAAGGATGCAAATGATTGGATTGGTTTAGTTTCACTTGTTAAAAGATTTTTTTTTTTTTTGCAAATTTTTAGTTTTTAATGGATTTAAGTATGATTTGGGGGTTCATTTTAAGCACTTAAAAAAAAAAGTGTGTATGATTTTGCTTCTTTAAGAAAAAAAAAGGCCAAGATCCCTCAAGAAGAAGAAGAAGAAGTAGATGGAATAGAAGAAGAATATAGACAAGAAGAGGAAGAAGAATTCCAAGTGCTCCATCCACCTATAAGCTTGAAAAATCTGCAAACACTATGAGATAGACTATGAGTTCCTTTGTCTTCTTCATGCTCATGTGGACCTGCAAAACCAATTTATACAATCCTACCAATTACAAAAACAAGCAAAATTAGCCAAAATTAGCAAATGACATACAAAACTTGACTAAAAAAGCTAATGAAGATGACCCATGCAGGGTCCCACCGGGCATGCCAAAATGTATATGCTACTTTAGTATGTTAGAAACACTAAATTAAAATAATCAAAAAGCATTTGCATACTAATTTAACATAACTTCATGAGAGACAAAGTGAAGTCCTCAAATGAGAATATGAACCATGGATAGGCTCTCTCAATGAGGATGACCACTTGATGTAGAGGTGTGTCTAATAGTTAAGATGGCTTGATTATGTATGTATGCTCAAATGCTCAAATGGGCTTCAATGGAAGATTTTTGATAGATTTTGGTGAATGGATTTGATGTAAAAAATGGCTTCTGAATATGGCATTATGGCTTTACTTTCTAGATTGTGTTATTTTTGCAAAGGGAAAGGATCCAATTTATAGTCAAGAGGCTTGAGGGATGGAGGGCTAAGATGGAAGGAAAGGAGAAATCTTATGGAGGGCTCGGATTGAATGAGAGGAGAGCACATGGATTGTGCTTCCTTACAGTCAATCAAGGAGTGACACATGTCACAGGGTGAGAGGATGGAGGAAAGGGCATGGATGAGTCAACAAAGGAGGCTCAAGGAATAATATCTTCATAAAGACCCTTCATAAGTGTTTTGTAAGAGCATTGAAGAAGAGTGTAAGAGATATTTGAGGGTCATTTATGTTGAAGGGTGAGGAATTTTGACTTGGGTTGGATTAAGAAAGTCTTAAGCTTGACCTAGGAATGTGCAAATGATTAAGGCTTGGATTAGGCTTGGGTTAAGATTAGATTAGGCTTGTTAGATATGGGCAAGTGGATGGCATTTAATGAGGGTGGGTGAATGAGGAGATATTTGTTGGCTTTGGCTTGGGTTAGCAAGTCTTAACCCATGTTTAGGGAATGTGACAAGGTTAGGGGGGATTAGGATTAGGGACAAAGATAAGGATTGACATCTTCTAGAAGAGTCTAGGCTTTGGATGAGGATGAAGACTTTCTAGAAGAGTCTAGAACTTTCTAAGATGGGGATAAATAAGGTTTTTAGGAAATAAATAAAGTTTTATTTATTTCAAGGGTTTGGGTTGAGGAGATATTTATTAAAATATTTTTAATAAACATGAGGATTAATATTTAATCTTAATCAAATATTTTGAGTTGGGATTAGGGGTAGGAAATGATGGGATTAGCCTTTAATCGAAATTAAAGAAGGATTAGAAGATTTTGGAAGAGGTTAGTGATTTTAAGGAAATTTGCCAAGTTTTGGGTAAAAAATAAATTAATTATTTATTTTGAGATTTTTGGGTCAATTTATTAATTAAATAATTAATAAATAAAGAAATAAAGTTTAAATAAGATTTAAACATTTTTGGGAGGGATTCCTTAATTAAATATTTTTAATTAAGATAAAGGGATTTAATGGCATAAAAATTAATTAATTAATTAATTAATTAATTAATGATGATATCATCGGGGACTTTTTCAGAAAATAAAAATACTTTATTTTCTAAAGAATTTTTAGGTGTCTACACCCATCAGCAAACTTGTAACCCTGTTATTTCCCTAAAGCATTTACATAGCTACTTGAGTTACAGGCAACAATGAAATAACATATAGCCTTAAGGGACTGCAACTACGATCTAGGCTCTTTGTTTAGAGATTGTAAAACATTGAAGATCACTGATAAAGGAGATGAGAATCAGAATGAAACTAATGAAATTCCTATTCCTTTGTATTAATTTCCTTGAAACAATACATTTAAATGCATGCAATCAAAACATGAAAACACCTAACGTGTCTGAACTATCTGCATTATCTACACTACTACTATTCACATGAGAGAAATTGCTAAAAAATATGGTGTCACAGTCATGGGAATGCATCAAGAACTGGATCCAAAACCTTGGTTTCACAGTAGTGTGCCAATTTTCTCCAAAAACTGGAACCCTTACAATGAGAAAAAAAGGGAAAGATATAGACAAGAAAGAATTCTCGGATCTGTTCTGTAACAATCATCTGTCCACTTGGAATTTCATCTTGTTCAATTGCAAAACCTCTTTCCTCTCTCTACCCATCTGATCTAATTTTGTTTCATCATTACTATAACTAATTGGAAAATATCTCTGTTCAAATGATGAAAACCTTTTGATTCACCAAAATATATAATCTACCTTATGCAATGTTGGTGAAAATTTGAGTTTTTACTGATTTGAAAGTAGTTAAAATTTTCCCCAACTACATTTTCACTATATTTCATGCTTATTCAATTCATTACCATGTTAGAAATCACAACTGAACTCTGGTACCTGAATTTAGTTGCAAGATAAGAACCTAAGACAAATCCTCCTGTAGCATGAACCAACTGCTTCCTGTGCAGAAACTGACTCTAAAATCAAAAAATTTAGATTCTCACAATTTTGGTGATATATAACATTGCCTATCTAGCCTCTTGAAAACCCCCAGAAAGTCATTTCAAAAATGACTCTTCTGCTAGAAAACCTTGGTTTGCATTGCTTAATTTTTAAATTTTTGAAAAATTTAAAAATTTCTAAAGTTAAAACTTTAGAATTATCCCCTTTTCAATTTAAAATCTACATGGGACTTCAAAATTGGGAAATGATTAAAAAATTTTGGTATTTTAAACATTTTTATATTCCCTTGCCCTTTGAATCTGGGGTTGACCTTCGGTTGATCGATTGCCATGTGGCAGTGTTTGATTGGCCTTGAAACTTGCATTGCCATGTCATCAAATGCCACATCATCATCTTCCCAAACCCAGTGCCATGTGTCACCTTCTCGCATTTTGGCATTACTTAACCACCCTGCATCTTTGTTTTGCGAGAATGTACACACTATTGGATCATGACACGTGTCACGATCTTGTGCATCATTTGATGAATCTACACTATGTTGAACCTGTTGCGCCACCTCACAATGCATGGAACCCACGGTGCCACTTTTCCTATTCTCATTTTCCCACATTATTTATCCTAGGCGCAACTTAGAAATGCGAGCATGGGGGTGCCACACGATCTCACCACATGTCGGCATCTGGGCATTCTCCTCCACATCAGCACATTTATCTTTTTGATTAAATTTTTGCTTTATCCATGCCAGGTGATGTCATCCACAACCTATGAGAGCCCCATGCGCAAGCTTGCCTTCAAAAGACATGTGTTTTTAATTCATATTAGCTGAATATTCCCATATGTGGGAAATGTGGGACTAATGTCCTCTTTGTGTCTTTTCCATGCTTTGAGCTCCCTTTGAATTTCATGTCACTACCTTCCCAAACGCTTCCCCTGTTCTTACTGCAGCTTCTTTACTACTGGGCAGCCTCCTTTCCATTTACGTGATGTTTCTCTTTTGTTTTTACTGGTCTGCGGGTTGTTCTTTGGTGAGCCATGGGCTGTGAGCACCTCCCCTGTGGCTTCTATCTTTCATTGACTATGGATTCCCTCATGTTTGGTGTATAATCCTTCTTCTTTTTGCCTTTGACTGGCGTTAGTTTATAGAGGCTCCCTATCTTATGCTGTGGAGGGCTTAGCCTATTGTGTTTAATCATTGCATGAGGTAGCTTGTTTAGAGGCATGTGCTTTCCTCAATGCTAGATGACTCCTTTTTACAAACCGTTGCATCTAACATGGGTTTCCTTTTCAAAATGCTACATCTATAGACATCATCATATTAGCAATCATAAAGCATTCACCAATCTAACATGGTCTTTGCCTTTTCAATGCATCGTTGCTTTTTAATGGCCGACCTTGCATGGGCATCTTCCTCCTGAGTCGGCTCCCCTGTTCTTCCTCTTTTTCAATGTCACCATACTTTGACTTTCATTGGTGGCTCTACCTTTCATGCATCGTAGGATTCTAAAAAATCCCCTTTTACTCTGCATTTAAAACAAAAAATGTGGATACCTTGTTGACTGGTGTTGCCATGAAATGCATCTTATCATGGATGCTCAGCTTTGCAGCAATTAAAACAACACCATGGAACTTTCTCCTATTCTACGTGGAGATCCCTATATATTTTGCAAGCCACCTCTCTTTTTATGTCATCTCCCTACTTTTCAATAGTAAATCTACCTACTATCAATGCCTTTCAAATACAAGTGAAATGTTGCTTTAGGATCAAAGAAATATGCCCTTTTCTCCACACATTTTATGTCCTTTTAAAACTTTAAATCCTTCACTAGTAAATCGCTCAAGACCCCATTTTAATTTGTATGACCATGGCTTCATTCATGTAGAAAATGAATGATTCATTTTCCTTAGAATTCCTCTATTCTGACACCGCTTTCCTCTTCATGTAATCCTCTCATTTATACGGCTTCCATACCTCTTTGTGCAACTCAACAATATGATCAAACTTGTGTCATATTGTCGTATGAGAAAAAAATTTCAAACTGCAATGTTTAAAAAGAATTACTTGTGAATGGATCCTAAAAATAACTTCGAAACATTAAACCTCAAATGAGCTCAACTCCCATCTTTACGTGGCTAATCAAATAGTTCATCCCTAAGAGAAAAGTAAAAATGGAAGCACATATCAGCGAAGTCCCGGATTACTATGCAAATCCCTCTGACTGTGGTCAAGGTGCCAATGCTAATTAGATTATCCCAAGCTTACAAAAATGTAAAATTTAAAACAATTTTAATCTCCAAATACAACTTTACTTCACAAGTACGACTTTACAATCTAATGGAAATAGTCGAGGCCCAAAGTGGGTCTGGCTAAAAAAAATTTCATTTTCAAATGACTAAAATGCCAAACTAGTCTGTATAACATTTGAAATTGATCAGAACCAAGTTCGACCACTGATTAATCAACTGAAAACCCATTTTACCACTAATTTGCAAACTGTGAATTTGGTGCCAGGAGGTCTTTTGACTGGCCTTAAAAATTGATCCAAACACCTAACCAAGCTCTGAATATTGACCCGCTAATTCTCGTTCCACACACTTGTGCCCTATCAAATCTTGTCTCATAAAAAATTTAGGGTCAAAAGATATTGACTGTCAAAGTTGACCTCTCAAAACTACCTACAAGAAAACAAGTTAAAAAGTAATAAATTGGGTTCAGATTTGGCCTTGAAAACTGGGTAAACAGACACATGGGAAAATGAAACTTTGGGCATTGGTTCTCTGTCATGAGGAACTATGGATATGCATTTTGGGCTCATTATGAATAACAGGATGCAAATGGCGATCAGTCAAAGTAGGCTACTTGGATTTGCAGACTGGAAACAATAGCAGAAAAGTATTTTTTGCAAACAGAATGGACCTGGAAAAGTGTGCATATGGATTCGTCATGACCTAAAAATGGCACAATTAAAGCATTTTTGGAGGAAAACACAGTGGTACAATCCATTCAATCTTACCAATCATGAGTTTTGAATTATAACATCACGAACAGGGCTTTCAAAAAATCTGCAAATGTTGACACTAGTAAAAAAGTTAAATTGTGTTTGGAATTGCATTTGAAAACTGATCAAACGGATTCATCAAGACTTAAAAATTTAAACATAAAAATTCTTTGACATCTAAAATGCAATGCAAAAGGAATTTTAGCATTTTGGTCACTTGGTCAAAAGTTATAACTCGTCAAATAGGGCTTCCTAGAAATGTGTGCAATTTGCAAATGTGTGAAAACAATAAACTACCAACTTTGAGGGATTCAAAACCTAGACAAATGAACTCAAAACAGCTTGAAATCTGAAACATAGCTTTTTAGGTATGGATAATAGACACTTCCAAAGTAGTGATTCCTAAAACATTTCTAGGTCCAAGTTATTTGATTGCAAACATAGCCTCCTGTCGTTGTTGAACACTTACAGTAAAATGCAGATTTGACAAATGCCTAAAACAAGACCTCACAAAATGGCTCAGGATGGAAATTTAACTTCATGGAATAGGTAGACACACTAAATGGAAGGTGTTAGAAGCATTGAACACCTCTTAGGCCTCAAAAGTACAGCCAGGTACAAACTCATCAAAAAGCGTTTATAGGGCTCAATTTTTTCAAAAGTGCTTAAAATTTGGGCTACAATTTTGAGTGCCAACACTCCTTAAGAAGACTTTGGTGGCTTAGGGTTAGGTGTGAATCTATGGCTGAGATTCATCCATACTACCACTTAAACCTTCAAATTTTTTGATTAGCTACATGCAATTACATAGGGAATCCAAATATAGAATTGTCCTTATCTACAAAAGATTAAAATTTATCCTTAAGTCAGCTTTAAAATGGTTTACATAGTTGTTTGTGCCATTACAAAAAAAATGTGAAAAATGTGTCACTCGGCATATGAAGTCACTTATGCTCAACATGCACTGTATTTATGCTTCTAGCTCAGCACCTACATTACTTGGCATCTAATGTTTATTTAGCACTTGAATTACTTGGCATGGTCTATCTGCTCGGCACCTAAGTGACTCGGCACTCATTGCAACTTGGCATGGTCTAATATTTACATGTTGTGCTTGGCATGTATTACTAATTTGGCATAAACTAAGTAAATGGCTTAAGTGTGTTGACACTCACTTGTCAAAACCAACTAATTTCTCTCCAGGCTCAAAATATGATGTTTAATCTATTGGGTGAAGAGCATAGAGTCACACAATTTGGTGTGAAATGAGAATATATTCTTAAGCACCTTCTTCACATCCTCAACCTTGGTTGCCAATGCAACTTGAGTGAGCATTATATCACTAGATATCTTTTCATTTACCTTGCTTCAAAATTTCTTTTCAAACTATTCTAGAAGTTTAGCATTAGTATCAATGTCTTCATTATGAACCTTTTCCACTATATCTGGTAGTTGTTCTAGTAGTGGTTTGGTCTCTTCAAGAGTTGGTAGACTAAATGCATATAAAAAGATGTCTTTAATGTCTTGAAGAGATTTATTTTGCCTATATTCTCTCCTAAGCTTATCTTGATGTTTTTTCTTCTCTAAGGCTTGTTGTAAAATTCCTATTTGGTTTAATGTCATTGTATCGTAATAAAATTTAGGTATAACTATCTATTCATCAAGAGTGATATCTCCATAGTGAATTACCTTTTCAAATTTTGAAGAGCTAGGGCTTGGCACTAAGATTTGCAATGGTATTACTTCTATGCTCAACTTCTGAAGAACTTTTGTAAGCAGAGTGCCAGATGTTGGTACAGTTGCCAATGCTTGGATGGCTTCGTACTCCTTTACCTTAAGTATTTTCTCATGTTCTTTATGCTTTCCCTAATCTATTACATTGACATGTCTAGCACCTTTTTCTTGTGCTTCAGGTATAGATGAATCTATATGTCCTGCTTCCTATTGTCTTGTAGTTGAATCTTTTTTTCTCTTCTACAGTCTGCTTCTGCTCAACTATATCGACTTTAACACTTGTGTCAACCTTATTAGATGTATCCACTATTATTTGAATTGAAGTTTTTACACATGTAACTAAAGGGATGATAGAAGGTGGTTCTTGTGTTTTTACCTTTTCCCTTGTGACCTCAGTTACATTTTTTTGCAATTCTTCTACACTGACCAAAATTGGATTTGAAATGTCCCTTTTCTGATTTTGTATGATATTTCCAACCTTTAATCAGATCTTTAAGATCAAACAACTAATATCACAAAGATCCTCCAAATTTCTCAAGAAACCCCAAATCGGGTATGCCAGAAATGGTGCCAAAAGCTTCACAGCTTCACCTATTATTAATAAATCTGAAAATTGACATTTTTACAGAAATTTCAGCAGTATAACAGCCTAAAAAATGACATTTTCAGATTTATATAGCCTTTACACAACAGCTCACAAATGTAGGACAAAAACTATGCTCATCGGGCTCCCGAACTTAACACAAAAATGCCCGGAAACACCACAAAAACACTAATAAACTATCTCAGAAGTTTAATCATGTCCCAATACATATATTCAGCTCTATTTTAATATTTTAAAGTCTGAAATACAGCAGCAACCAAAACTGATATGAAATGCTCAACTGAAAACACCAAACTCATGCAAAAAACACACCCAAAAACCCACAAATCTACACTGTTCAGCACAAAGGCAAACTCTGTATGAGCATGCACATGGAATGGCTTCAAACTCCTGTCCTTAGCCTTTCTGGAGACCTGCAAACTCCCATTCTTGGGTCTCCCTGGAAACCTGCAAACTCCCGTTCTTGGGTCTCCTTCTCCACAGGTTTGGCAGCCTCTGAAGAATAACAAAGAATGAGCGAAAATCAAGTTCTGTAATCTGCCCAAAATGCCTCCAAACCCCTTAAAAGAGGCCATAATCGTAACTCACATCCAAGAGAGGTTAATGAAACATATTTTAATAATAATTTCATTTATTAGTCCAACGGTTTCCAAAGATTAACCCCCTTTTTCCGAAACTTCACTTTCTTGGGCGTGCCTACCTTAGCAAAGATTATTATTTTTATTATTATTTGAAAAGGGGACATGAAAAGTCCTCCCCTCCCAAACATTTCTTGTCCTCAAGCAATCGTTGAACAATAAACCAATCAATCCACCTGGATCCCAAATGTAGTCATGAACTATACTACTACCAATTAACACAGACTCCTACAATATTCTCTGCAATATGACCAAGAGGAATCCATAATCAAACTGACAATTATAGCTCAACCAAACTCCAAAATCACAACTTCCATAGTTAGAAACCCACGAGACACAAACTCTTAGAACATTAGAACCCAAGTAAAGTGGACAAATCAAACTGCCAACACAATAAATACCATCAACGCATCCCACTGGCCTATACGGAATGTACAATCCAACTCTGCAACAATGGTGAATGCTCTCATATGAAACTATACTGACTATGGAGAATCCACACACTGTACAACTCCTGCAATCAACACAACTCTGTAGATCATCGGTCACTGTCTCATAACCATAACTCCCAAGCACCCCTGATGGTGAAAAGCCATCACAAGATGAACAACAAGAAATGGAACCCAAACCAAATTTTCCTGCCATCAACTCCTCAACACAAGGATCAATTACTAACTGATGTACATACCCTACTGAAGCATCACTCCAAAACTCCTGCTCTAAGTCATTTATTATCAAGCTATCAACTGCAAGACCTATCGCCATGTCGTGCCCATCACAACTCTCATCTCGAGGCATCAAACTATTCCATAACTGATGATAAGCACTAGGAACCAAAGTACATCTCTGTATCATAATCTCATTAACATGGTCATCAAAGGTAAATTGATGAGTGTACCTCACAGTGTAATGCTGATAGAATGCGCCAATCTCTGTCAGTGGCTCATACTGTAATCCAGATGAAACTAACTGCAATTGATCATTGACCATGTTGGAACTGACTACTACCTCTGAAGATATCACCAAGGGAGTAGTATTACTAGCAGGAACCATGCCAACTGTCGACTCACCAACATCAAACATGCTCTTTGATACATCTCTAGTCTCTATGCCATCAGTACTAGAGGCCACCACCATGTCAAGCATAAAACAATCTGCTACAAAACCCAACTCAACTAAACCTGACTCTAGTGGGAATGAACCTGATATGCCAATATTAGTATCAAGAATGGATGCATCCCCATCTCCACTGTCTCTGACAATCTCGGCCATGGACGTCCTTGGATCACCAAACACCATAGCTTGTGACTGTATAGAATCAGGTAAAGACTATAGCCACTCTAACTCCATGGTCACCTTAGCCAAATGAAATTGTGACTCCTTGAAAGCCAACTGTGTACTCTCAAGAATCTTAGAAGTCACCTCAAGTTGCTCAGTAAGCACACTCACCTCACCTTCCTTGGCCAACAATGCATCATATGTTGTACTGCCCCACTCCATAAAATAATCTCTGTTAGCTACCAACTGCATATAATTCTATCTCAAAATCTGAATAGCCTCCCATAAAGAGTGGATCTTTGTCAAGGAAAGATAACTGCCTTCCTGCTCATTACTAGTAGGAGAACCCCATCCATAAATTGCTAACAACTGACGAGCAGCATCAAAATGCTGGCAAGTGATAGCAATGTCTCGGTCACTAACTCTTAACTGATTAGACACATGATGGCACTGGCTTGACTGTCTCCTACAAACCTCCTCTAATGCACTGTCTAAAGGAGTATCTTCAAAGTCACTAGTCTCTAGAGTATTACAATCCATACCCTGTGAATCAAATCTAAAGCTCATGTCAACATACGGAGTATCAAAAACATTAGCACTGCTGTCCAACTCCTCTGTACCCGAGGAAACTAAGTCTTCAAAACTGCCCACTACATCCTCCTGGATGTCATCAATGCAAATATGATCATGGGACTCATCTGTACACACTGCCAAATATGAAATATCATCAACACATTCCAGCAAGTATGGTCGACTAGATATATGAACAAAGCCCAACACCGGCGTATAAAAACTAATACCAACATCGGATAAGCTCCTGGCACAAGAAAAGACAACACCATGCAATCTGCTAATCAAATCCATGGTAGCACCCAAACAATCACTGCTACCAAAAAGTGTTAAAGATTTACAGTCAACTGAACCCCAAATGCCAATATAACAATCTCCAGTCCATATTTGTAAACTAGAATTGGTTGGTAAATCAAGCAAAATCCTAACTTGAGTAATATGACCAATACCAACTAACTCCACATACCTGTCATGATGAGATAATGTAGTGACAATACTATCTTCACTCACCTTCAGCTGGTGGGATAAATCATGTGAAGTACTACTAGCCTCAACCTCATGTGATGAAGTATCTAACTGTGCCTAGTACTCTCTGTCAGAAAATTCATGAATGCTCAATGTCTGCTCATCTACACCAGGTATCTCACCATCAAGCACAACAACATCCTCATAATCATCATCCTTGAGGTCAAATCGATCTATCACTCTTTGACTAAAATTATCAAATGTAGTTACCTGATCATGACCTTGAGTAGTCATTCCATGATACCACCAATCATAGGCTGCATCTTCCAAGTGTAGACTTGCAATTTGAACAACATCACTCTCCTTCATGGGGTTAAGTGTGAAAAAGGTCTGTAATTTTTGTAGCCATGCTCTAGCTGAAATTTTATTTGTTCCATCAAAAGTAGGTGCTATAAACTTGCTTATTTTATTTTTGAGCTCTCTTTCACTTATGTCATGCTCCCTTATGTACTCTTGTTTGGGCATCAAAGTGTTCATCATATCCACATATTCTCTAAAAGGAACTGAACTACGAAAGTCATCATCTAAGCCATTATAAGTAGCTCTTAATGTAATCAAGTTACCTGTAACCTCTTCCATAGGATTAATGGCTGGGTTTGGTACTGGTGGCTCATCTGCAGGAAAGAAAATAGTTTTGGTTGATTTAGATGGTGTGGATTTCAGATTTCTTGGCTCCTCTGAAGTGCTCCCTTTCTCATTAATAGATGCAACTCCTTGTAGTTTTTCTGTCAATATTTGCAAAGCCTCTCTAGTTTCTGCCAAACTATCCACTGTTTGCTTCTGAGTATTTTGGATGTCTTGAAAGAATTTCTTTGCCATCTCATCTGGATCAGCCATACTTTTCCCTTCCTTGGATTTTTTACTTTTACTTTCAACTGGAGGTTTGATCAAAATTTCTTTATTCTTTTCTTGCTGCAAATATCTTTTTTCTCTTTCACTTAGTTGCATGCAACCATAAATTTTGACATGCAGCTGATTAGAAGCAACATGCAACCACCAAATTCACCAAGAACTAACATGCATATGATTAGAAGTAGAATGCAACCATAAATTTTGACATTCAAGATTTGGGTAGTTATCAAAACTGACATGCAAGATCTGGGTAGTTGTCAAAACTAAAATGCAAGATCTGGGTAGTTGTCAAAACTGACATGCAAGATTTGGGTAGTTGTCAAAACTGACATGCAAACTTCTACAACCACCAAATTCACCAAGAAATAACATGAAAATGATTAGAAGTAGAATGCAACCATAAATTTTGACATGCATCTGATTAGAAGCAACATGCAACCATAAATTATGACATGCAAAATCTGGGTAGTTGTCAAAACTGACATGCAAGATCTGGGTAGTTGTCAAAACTGACCTGCAACTTCTAGAAACCCTCAGGCTGGCAAGATCATGGCTCTGATACCACTGAAATTTCCCTTTTCTAATTTTTCATGATATTTCCAACCTTTAATCAGATCTTTAAGATCAAACAACTAATATCACAAAGATCCTCCAAATTTCTCAAGAAACCCCAAATCGGGTATGCCAGAAATGGTGCCAAAAACTTCACAGCTTCACCTATTATTAATAAATCTGAAAATTGAAATTTTTAGAGAAATTTCAGCAGCATAATAGCCTACAAAATGAAATTTATAGATTTATATATCCTTTACACAACAGCTCACAAATGTAGGACAAAACCTATGCTCATCGGGCTCCCGAACTTAACACAAAAATGCCCGGAAACACCACAAAAACACTAATAAACTATCTCAGAAGTTTAATCACATCCCAATACATATATTCAGCTCTATTTTAATAGTTTAAATTCTAAAATACAGCAGCAACCAAAACTGATATGAAATGCTCAACTGAAAACACCAAACTCATGTAAAAAAACACACCCAAAAACCCACAAATCTACACTGTTCAGCACAAAGGAAAACTCTGTATGAGCATGCACATGGAATGGCTTCAAACTCTCATCCTTAGCCTTTCTAAAAACCTGCAAACTCCCGTTCTTGGGTCTCCCTGGAAACCTGCAAACTCCCATTCTTGGGTCTCCTTCTCCACAGGTTTGGCAGCCTCTGAAGAATAACAAACAATGAGCGAAAATCAAGTTCTGTAATCTGCCCAAAATGCCTCCAAACCCCTTAACAGAGGCCATAACCATAACTCACGTCCAAGAGAGGTTAATGAAACATATTTTAATAATAATTTCATTTATTAGTCCAACAGTTTCCAAAGATTAACCCCCTTTTTCCGAAACTTCACTTTCTTGGGCCTGCCTGCCTTAGCAAAGATTATTATTATTTTTTTAATTTGAAAAGGGGACATGATAGGATTATCACATAGCTTGGCTTGTAGTGTACATTGGTCAAATATCTTTTTTAAGTCTTCTTTAGTCAAGAGATTGATGTTTTGAGCTAAAATATTAGAGACATCCTTAACAATAATAGTTTTAGTAGACTTGATTGTGTCATGTGGGAGACTAACACTCGGCACTTGTGTGTCTTGCACACTCTGTTCATCTTGTTGTTGTTTAGTTGTTGCCTTATCATTAGTTTGCTTTTTAGTTTCCTCCCCAACTGTATCATATTCCTTATCATCATCTTGGCCTTTGAAGGGGTCAACTTCTCTTTGTTTCATAGTGGTCATCCCATAAATGAGTTTCCACATTTGTGTTGACTTCTTGACCACATCTTCAATATTGTTTTGAAGAATGTTGAAGGCTCTATATTTTGGTGTGAACCTTCCTCCATATTTCTTATTTTCCTTAGCAATCTACCCTTTGGTTAGTTCTAGCATCACTTGGGCTAATGTTTTTTCTCTAATCTATTTTCCCAAATTCAAATAGTAATGCCACTTTTTCTCAACAACATCATATAAACTTTTTGGCATAGCATTGGAAAACTCTAGTGGAGTGTTCTTGAATTTAGACATCATAGCACACATTGCCTCTCCCACTATATTGTTCTCTTCTTTCCCAAGTTTCTCAAAATAAATATGCTTTAAACCAAATAATTATGCATTATTCTTGAGATTTTCACACAAATTTTCAAGATCAAAGAGTGGTTTGTGACTTACCACTTTGAATTGTCTTATGTCATCTAATTTAGTCCTTTCTTCATCTGAATTAGGTTGTGCAACATATTTTCTTCTTTGTTTCTTTTGCACTTGGCCACCTTGCTCTATTTGCTTGGATTTCTCATTGTCCCTTAGTGTTGTTTCTTGTGTGCGTTCTCTAGTGGTAGGTGTTTTTGACTTCGTTGGGCTTGGTTTAACAATTTTATTTACCTTAGCCACTGGTTGTTTCTTAGCTTTTCTCTTCTTTGGCTCGGCATGAGTAGGTGCTTCCTCGACTTCTTCTCACTCAACACCTTATGTTTCCTCTTCTTCCTTATCCTCTCCCATGCCCTGATTCAATGTAAGAGGTTCTTGTATT
Source organism: Cupressus sempervirens (assembly GCA_028749045.1). Lineage (NCBI taxonomy): Eukaryota > Viridiplantae > Streptophyta > Pinopsida > Cupressales > Cupressaceae > Cupressus > Cupressus sempervirens. The sequence continues at coordinate 142,969,669 of CM053785.1, read as the reverse complement.
TGTGGTTGTTCTTCCTCTTCATCTTCTTCCTCTTCTTCACCTTCTTCCTCTTCTTCCTCATTTGCACCCTTGCTAAATTTTTCTTTTAGCTTCTTCACTAGCTTATTTTATTCTTAAGTGTAGAGGAAGTTTTCAAATCCATGGTAATCTTTGATTTTACCATTTCATAGTTACCAAATATTTTTGCACTTTTGTCAATTTACTCTGCTAGAATTGCAATGATTGCTACTAAAGCTTCATCAACATTTATTTCATACCCAAGTGGTCTTAACCATCTAACCCTTAGTGTAGCAACTCGTACAAAGGTGTAATTAGCATCAACTAGAAAACATATAAAATTATAATGTTTCTCAACCAATGAAATAGGTATCCTCATTCTTTCCTTTATTGATTTCTTAAAATCTTGAAAATAACTTGTCATCAATGATTCAAAATTTTCTCCCATTTGTTCAATGAATTTATTAATTTTCATTGTCATTGACATATTTGTTTTCCAACTTACTGTATCAAAGGAGGGAAATGTATTCTGCACATAAAAGAATATACAGACAAAAATTTAACCAAATTTGTATTGAGCACTCTTGGTTTTCTAATTGCTCCAAGATTTTCCATCAGTTTTTGTAGTTGAAGCTCAGCCAGATCATCAGTATGATCTTTCTTCACAATCTTGTAGCCAACATCCACAACAATATAGGGTAGACTAGTCAATCTACTAGATTGATAGAATTTATGAGAAATTACCCTCACAGCAAAGTTCAACAATGGATCAGCAATAGTATCTATTGGCATGCCTCTTTTATTCCATTTTTCTCTATTATTTTTCTCTATTACTTCCTTGGAATCACTCCTCAGAGTCTTGGGTTGATCTAGGGTTGGGTAGCTAGTAACCCTATAAATTATTCTTTTGGTAATCTTAATCGGTCCACCTTCTAGCCATAAAGATCTATCATGTATTCAGCTTAACACAATTCTAATCCATTTAGTTTTAAATACACTATGAAAATCTAGGGCACGTGTTAAACCCTTCTCAATGATTTTATACTCTTCCTTTAGAACACCATTTTCACATAACCTATCATATGCTTCTTTGATTTCCATGTCTCATATACCTCCTATTTTGTAATTATAACATTTCCTAACATCTTGCACCATAATAAGATTTTACGGGATCATGGATAAAGTGCCAAAAGGATCTTGTTTATAGGAAATGTTAGGAATAGCCTTAAATATTGGTTGTTTCACTTCATTATTAACAAGTTGAACATTCAAAACCTCTTTCCCTTCTACATTTTTCAAGCTAGACACCATTTTGTCAAACTAGAGTTTATGCAAAAGTAAAATTGTGTAGCTCATCTTCTGATAAATACCTTGTGAAAATTTGAAGAATTGATGTGAGATCAGTGTCAAATTCTTTGCATATGTCTTGAACAAGTTTCTAAATTTCCTTTCACTTTGCTTGCTCTTGCTTGAATTTTAAATGATGAATAATGAGTAAGATCGATCATATAACATTCAAAAACCTTGCATTTAATTTTTGGTGCATGTACAATTGTAAGCTTGGCATCAACTTGATTTCAGAATCACTCAGCAACTACTACGGGCTCAGCATCAACTGGTAGTTCAGCATCAACTAGCATTCCACTCAGCACACATATGAAACTTTTTGTGCTAGGAAACATCATAGAAAATTCAAATATTTAACTTGAATTTACAACAACATCTTGCATCTTTATTCATGCTAATGTGTTCTTTTTAATACTATCTCTTTTGGAACTGATGTATGATATTGCACTTGAATATCAAGCTTGCATACCTCTTGATTGTTTAGTTTGATGAGGTGTGATCACTTGACCCATTGGGTGAAATGATCCCTTCTCCATTTGGTGTGCTACAAGCATCCTTATTTTTCCATGTCTTTTTCATCTCATCTTTGATGTGATCAACATTTGGCTTTCCCTTGCCTTTATCAAATTCACAAATTGGTACCTTTGACCTAGTTGGACAATGTTTTTTGATGTGACCAATCTTCAAATAGCTAAAACATGAAATTTGACTTAACCATCTTTTGTAATTATCACTGAAGTGTGTTCTAATATAGTTCCCAAGGATATGTCCATACTCTTGACAATAGTGACATCTATGTCTTTTATTATAATCCCAATTATAGAAGTTTCCATAGCTTCTTTCCTTTGATGACTTATTTGATGACCACATAGATTTGGATCTACATTTAAAAGCTCTATGTCCATACTTTTGACACTTGTAGAAATATCCTTGAAATCTTTTTTTGTGCATGGTTTTGGTTATGGATTCGTGTGTTTGATGGCCTTTCTTGTTGCACTTATGACAATGAGTCATGTTCTTAGGCTTGACATTCTAATTTTTATTCTTTCTCCTACACACATTAGTAGCATGTCCTTGCTTTCCATAATTATGATAAGTAGGTTTGGAGTTCTTACCTTTGATGTTCCTCTCTTCAACAACTTTGGATAATTCTCCTTCTTCAATGCTTGCCCCAATCCTGATGTATCTTTGTTGGATCTAGGGGATATCAATAATTGCTCAAAATATCTAAGGGCTTCATTTGGCTTTTTGAGACTTTCAACAAATTCTTTTTCTCTCTTGAGGTCACTCTGCAATTATTCATTATTCAACTTCAATGTAGTTATTTCAATGTCCTTGACATTTAATTCATAGTTGGCATTCATCATTTGACTTAGGGTATCCAATTGCATGTTGGAGATCTTGGTTAACTTAATTGACTTATCTTCCAATCTATTTGCCAAAATTCTTTTGTCTTCTTCAATCATGGCTTTGTCTTCCATGGATTTCTTCTTTTGTTTAGTCACCTCACATAGTAGTATAGCTTGTGGTTCTTGCTCTAGCTTGAGATTTTTGATTCCTCAGCTTAGATTCTATTCTTTTTTATTAGATCTACAACTATGGTATCAAATTCATTAGTGTTACCATCTGCAAATAGCTTGGTGGTGTCTATCTCTTTGTATAGTGTGTCATTCTCTGCACTAGCAATCTCTTTCCTTCTCTTCGAGGATTTCTTTAGTTCCTCTCTTGCTTCATTTAATTGATGTAGTATGAGATGTATTTCAATCTCCTAGTTCTCAATAGTCTTTCCAAGCTTGTATACTTCCATTTCAAGATCTTTCCTCTAAGTTGCAAAGCTTCTTTTTTAGAGAACTTGGCTCTGATACCAATATTTGGAATTAGAAGTTGGAAGAGAGTAAACTTTTGAGAGGGGGTGAATCAAGAGTTTAAACTTGAACCCATAAAACATTCACCATTCATACATCACATGCATTAATATACTAAAATAACATGTAAAGCATATGCATTAATCATGTAAACATGTAATCAAACACACACATAACACCATATATGATTATCCAAAAACCCTTTGAGTGAGAAGGTAAAACTGGGCTGGGGATGACACCCACAAATCTTCACTACTACAACAATAAAGTCTATCCAATTAAGGTTACAATGGTTTGACCATGAATCATGGTCTGCCCTGTGAAAGTCTTGCCCTACTAAAGGCTTACAATTTTTTAGCTTAGTTACCCAGGGGCTCATAATTATGCCTAATCTTGGAACTAGGCCTTACAACTAGATCAAGCCAACAAATAGAAAGTCTTGATTTTCTTACATGTTGAGGACATTACCCTTTCCTATAAGAGTCAAAGTTACAATTTTCATAATGGTCTATAACTTAAAATACCTCACTAAAGACCTCTAATAAAAATGCAATCCTGTTACTTTTTTTAGCTCCATCTAATGTCGTATGCTTATGAATTGAGATTGCATATTGAACTATGACCTACTTCTACATTTCCTAAAACCAATAGATTCACATAGTTAGTTGTCATGCAACCATAGGTTAATGTTGAGCTTCACTTAGTTTTGAGAATAGTTTAATATTGTCTACTAATTAGGGCTAACCACAGGAAGGTGGAAGCTCATTTGGCCCCAAACCCCCACCCCCCCCCCCCCCCCCGCCACCCCCACTAAACATCTAAATTCCCCTTTAACATCTAAATATTTAAGAAAAGATCAATCTTAAAGTACATGGAATATCCTCATCACCTCCTACCACTCTTAAGGGAAGTCCATCTTCATTGCTCACAAGAAATTCATCACAATTCTTTAGTGATTCATGTACATCTAACACAAGTACATCTAGGAATGTCCTCATCACATCCAACATAAAATGAATCCAATATTAGAAAATGCCCCTTAAAAAATAATAGTTCAAGTGAAATAAACACATGAAAAATGTGAGAGAAAAAGAGGAATCTACTTGTATCACCTAGTTTAGTAGTGCAAATTGAATACTAGCTATTAAGGAAAGCATTAACACTACTAAATAAGAAAACACTTAAGATAGGACCGATTGTTATCACCACAAAAGGAAGCAAACCAAGACTGGCAGGCTCCTAATGGTATAACATCATGATGCAATGGATTTGTCCCCAATTTAAGGTATGTGTGCTCACAAGTATAGGTCAAGCTTCAAATAGATGGATGGGGTGAGTGAAGTAAGGTTGCAACAATGGAGTCATGGAGTGATTTTGCCATTATAATGGTATTTTGGTAGTGTTTATGCTCTCAAAATATCATTATAAATTTGCATGGAGGATGGATTCTATTTTAGTAAAGGGAGAGGGTTCAATTTATAGGCCAAGGGTTGGAAAAATGGAGGGCCAAGATGTCAAGATGATTAAATGGTGAGGGAGGGTCAAGATGCACTCAAAAGGGAGCACAACGATTGTGCTAGTTTAGCACCAATGGGGAGGTGACACTTGTCACAAGGAGGATAAGTGTGAGAGGATAGGATAAGGGTTGGTCAAAGGCTTGATGAGGGTGGTTGAGTATGCAAGACTCATGAATGAAGGTGTAAGAGCCATTAAGAGGAGTGTAAGATATATTTGAGGGTCATTTATGTTGGAGGGTGAGGGGAAGATATTTGTTGACTTTAGCTTGGGTTAGCATGTCTTAACCCATGTTTATGATTATACACATGATTACAAGAGGGTTAGGATCAGCTTAGAAGGGGGGTTAGGTGGTGAGTGATTTGGCTTTGATGGGATGGGTTAGTTAGGTGGCTAAGAGAGGTTAGCAGGGGTGAATGGGTTGGATTAGGGGTTAGGATAGGGTTTAGGGAGGCTCTTAGGATTTTAGATATTTTATTAAATGATTTATTTAATAAAATGGGGAGTATGTAATTAAATTGAATAGATTTAATGATTTATTCAATTTAATAGGGGAAGAGGGATTTAATTGATAAATTGATTTTGGGTGATCATTTGATTTTATCAATTGGACTATAGTTAATTTAATTAATTAATTAACTAGGGGATGACAATTAATTAATTAATTAGTAAATATTTAATCAATAATGTCCTAGGAGATGACTAACTATGATTACTTATTGATGTAATCAGATTTAGGTGTCTACATTTTACCCCTCTTTGACATAGTGTTGAAGCAACATTATTTCAAAGAAGTTCAAACATACACGACGCGAAGAAGACTTTTTAAAGCAACATAGTTGCCCCAGTTTTGAGTAAAGGAGGAGAGAATGTACTGCATGATGCCCCCTCAAGAAGGTGGCAGGGAGAGAAGGTGAGGCCTGACAGCTTCTTGAAAAGTACAAGAAACAAGGGTAAGCAGAAGGACTGAGAGTGACTAAGAGAGGAGGGGAGAAAGCGCATACTCTCACTAGGGGAGAATGATACAAAGGAAAACCATGTGCACAAGGATAACCAAGGGCTAAGAATGGGAGGGTAGGGTTGGGGAGATTATGATTGATGTAGGAGCTACAATTATGATGGATTCAAGAGCTATGATTATGATTGATGTAGGAGCTATGATTATGATGAATGTTGGAGCTATGATTATGATTGATGCAAGATTGGATAGGATGGGATTGAGAAATTTGTTGGATCATGATGGTAGGATTGATTGGTTGGGATGCTTGGATAGTGTTGGGACTAAAAATTGCATGGTCAATTTTGAGAACCATTGAAAAAATCAAGCCCTTAAATGCTTTTAAATGAGATTGTACTTGGTTGTCAGTCTGAGGCCTAAGAGGTGTTTAATGTTCCTAACACCTTTCATTTAGTGCATCTATGCATTCTATGAAGTTAAACTGATATTTCGAACCATTCTGCGAAGTCCCATTTTGAGCTAGTGTCAAAATTTGCAATTCTGCCCTAGTGTCAAATAGAGATCAAAGGCCCAGTTTGCATCTGAATATTTTGTACCCAGGAATGTTTCATGACTATAAACTTTGGGGATGTTTAGTATGCATAACAAAGAACCTATGTTTCAATTTTCAATTCATTTTGAATCCGTTTGACTAGGTTTTGCACCCCCCAAAGTTGGTCATTTACTGTTTTGTGCATTTGACTAGTTGTTCACAATTCTAGGAAGCCCTGTTCGACCAATCATATCTTTGACCCAGTTGACCCAAATGAAAAAATTATTTTTTCATTGTGTTACAAGGGTTAGACACTTCATATGTTCCAATTTTGAGATCATGACGGATCCATTTGATCAATTTGCTAACATGATTAAAAACCCAGTTTATATTATTTTGTTACAGCTAAGGTATCCTGATTAATACATACCCCTGTTCAGCACATTATAACTTTGATCCTATGATTGGTGAGCCTAAATGGATTATATCATTTTTTTTTCTCCTAAAAATCCTTCAAGTATACTGATTCTCAAGTCATGACAAATCCATTTGCATACTTTCATATGTCCGTACATTTGCCAAAAATTACTTTTTGACACATTTGCCAGTTAAAATTTCCAAGTACCTATTTTCAGAAATTCGCCAAATGTGCCATGTGATTCGTCATGAGCCCAAACCATAGAATTAGTCTCTCTTCATGGAAAAGAACCTATATCCTAGTTTCCAGAACCCCAAGTGGTCAACAACCCAATTTTATAATGCCAAAGCCGAGCCTAGTTTATGTTTTTAACATTGTTTGCCTGCAGGATAATTGAAGTATGAATGTTCGACAATTAAAATCTGTTGATCGAGAATTGCTCATGGGCTGAAAATTTGCAGTATGGTAGAGCGTGTATGATTGAACACTCGTGCCAATTTTCATAGCCTGATTACTTGATTGGATCAAGTTTTAATTACAACCAGCAGGCCTCCAAACACAAATTCACAATTTGCAGGATTGATTAAAAGTGAGTTTTAAATGAGAACATTGATCGAATTTGAATCCCGTCAATGGCGGACATTCAGTAGACCACTTTGAGAGTTCAATGGTTTGGAAACAAAAAAAAAATTAGCCGGACCCACTTTGGGGCCCGACTATTTTTGCCAGGATTGACAAATTTCAGGGTGAATGGGTAATGTTATTATTAAAAGAGATGACAATGTCATTGCTAAAACATTAGCTTCTTATTCTTTTTTGGAGAATAACGAGCATGTCGTCATTAATTTTTGTGTGAATTAAGGAATAGAATCATGTTATTCTTTCTTTATATGTGGAGGAAAAGAGTTATATTTTTTTGTGCCAAAAGAAATTTTCAAAGTCAATGAAGAAGGCTCCATTTTCTCCTTACGGCAGCAAAGAAGCTAGAGGCATGAGAAATTGGACAAGTGGTTGAAGAGAATGGAGAGGGCAATATTTGGGCGTGTGAATGTTAGCTATGAGACTGTGCTCTAGGAAAATCCTTGCTTCACTTGCAGTCTCAAGTTCAGTCACAGAATCATAATCACTCCATTAATGAAAACTCCCTCTTCAGGCTTAGTGGAAAGCATGGCTGCCTTGTTCTTGGCTAGTAGGATCAACCCTTCTTCTCTATTTCAGCTTGGTGCTCCTCAATTCTTTATTTTTTGGAGAAGAAAACAAAGATAAAACTATATTGTAGATATGAAAGAATGGGTGTATTGCTATATTGTTGTAGCAGCAGTAGAGAAGTTGCATAAGAAGACCAAGTAAGGAAGAATATATAAAAAGTGAGCAGATGTGTGTAGGTGTCAAATGCTGAGAGTCAGTGTATCAAATAAAAGGTTGCAACATTGCTTCTACTCCTCCCATTAATGTAATTGTGGCTGCAAATACTTTTCTGCACACCCTGATCATTATTTTGCTTCACTGTAATTTCAAAAAAGAAAGTAAATTTAGTTTGAAGCGAGGGGTCCAATCTCTCAAACTAAAACCAGAAAGAAAATCCTTCAAAAGGGGGAGCAAGCGACATCTCTACCAAAGTAGATGTCATGTTTAAAAGGGAATAGAGATAGCATGTCAAAAATGTAGTCAAAAGGGGAAAACAGTGAAAGTCATTTATCCCACATCACCTGTGTGAGGGTAGCTTTTGGTATTTAAATACTAATAAACTCAATAAGTTCAATGTCAATAAGATAGTGGCTTTTGAAGCTAAGTGCATGTGTAGGTGGGTCCAGCCGGCCAGTTGGTGATAAATAATAAATTTTGAACAAAGACGCAGTCCAAGGGTCAATGATGTCAGCAGATTACAGGCGGCCAAAAAAGTCAAAAATCTAGCAAGTCGCTATGGCGCTTGCCAAAAAATCTCAAAAAAATCGGCTAGCGACTTAGCGAGTTGCCAAAAAAATTTAGAAATTCGACGAAAGATGGATGAGTTCAGATGAAAGGGAATTGGGACACGTGGATAATTCAAGGGTAGTCATTAACTCGCTATGAGAGAGATGCTCATGCAATAGCATAGCGAGTTAACGAGAAAATGACATGTGGCAATGGGTCCCATTTTTGATGACATGGCGCTATGATGGTCAGAGCAAGTCAGAGGTTGACAAGTGGCATTATCTAATTATTTGGAGGGTAAAAGGAAATTTTTAATTCAAAAATATTCCCATGTGTGCATGTTGAATCAATCAAACTTGAAATTTTTGTTTTTAGTTCTTAAATATTCTATAGTTCAAACTATAGATTATTTTTAATTTTTCAATTTTGGCATTTTAATGTGCAAACCTATGAATAGAGCTTGAAACTTCAAACAAGCATAACTTGGTAAATTTATCAAAAACTAGCACTCCAATATATCGTTGGAACCGGGAAAACATGAATTTTCCAAATCTGGAGTTTGTTTTTGCACAGGTGCTTCCTGGTTCAAGTTATAGGACAATTTGTGAAATTAGAGGCATTGGCAATGGAACAAGCTGATTTCTTCAGTGATGATTAAGATTGGATAGAGGACGGTTTTAAAAGTCTGTTGCAATTTGAAAGTGAAGAAAATCAACTTGAGGTTGTTTTCTTGTCTTCTCAAGGCATTTTCAACTGATTTGTTACTTTTACCTTGAATTCACTTTTACATCAGGATCAGTTACATGCTTTTCATCATCAGATTTCTGAGATATTTTTGCCTGGTAGAGGCCAAATGATGAGGATTAGATATGATATGTAGTTGTAGAGAGAAGGGGGAGAGAGGTTTTTTCATCTTCTTGAAGGGAAATTCTGAAGGGACACTTGTCGATTGCAAATTCAATCCGAGAATTGCCCTCTTCATACATATTATTTCTTCTTTTCTAAAATAGGTTGTTGGTTGGTTTTCTATTTCCATTTCTTGGAGCTCTGCTCAGGCTGTGAAAGCCACACACCCAGCATTTCTCTCTTGTATTAAGCAGCATCCATGTTTTATGCATATAGTTCTATTCTAGTTAGGCGATTTCATGAGTCATTTCAATATATCTTTCATGTATTTGGTTTCAAGGAAAGCAAATAAAGAGCAGCAAAGGTTTTAAGTTTAGTCGGAATCTTGTCTCCTGATTATGGATCTGTTATTTCTTCTAATTTGTGATCAAAGGGCATAGATTAGGTTGCATTTCATTTAGGAATGTATGTGATTAAAATATCTTGCTGGTGGAGCAAAGAACCATGTAATTGCTTGATGTTTGTCATAGGGTTTGCAGATTTCATGATAGGATGTTCTGAGTATGAGATTCATTCTGTAGCAGATGTTAGTTCACAAAGTGAAGGATAGATCGAGGATCTTGATGTAGAGATATGTCTGAGATTTCTAGGAGATGTATGGTTATAATTCATTTAATTTCCCAATGGATAAGGCACTGATCAGAGATAGGATCATTAAGTTCTGTTGCTCATACTTGGGTCTTGTTGTTATCAACATATTAAATCAATTTTCCCTTTTATGTTGAAAGCTATTCAATGTTAACCCGCACTTAGCTTGCCAGTTTCATGAGTTATGTTCTTAGCTATTTCATGCTTTTGACTCCTGGTTAAGTATAGAAGATTTAGGAGTTTTTATCTGCTTTATATTAGATTCAGTGTATGCTTTGACAACTGGTACCATATAAAGAATCTATAGGTATACCTGCCTAGGTTTTGCAGAGCTTGAAGAAGAAGGCTCTAGACTTATAGTTGGTCTGATGTCTGAATGGGCATGTTGAAAATGGGAGTTAGCTACCCCTAGATGTGTTTTGTTCTCATCAGGATAATTGAAAATTGGTAACATTTTCAAACACCAACAGATAGGATAAGATTCTTGGATAGAATGGGATGTTTGGATAGGATATGAGGCTTTGACAGGATGGAAGTGTGAAGTAATCCATTTAAGCTTGAGTGTGGGGTGTTCCAAAGGGGAGCACCACCATGTAGTTGAGCATTTATTTTGATATAGTAATATTGGGTATACGCCAAGGTTACAAAGAATATCAAGACCTTTGTACCAATATTACATAGGACTGATGGGAAACAAGCACACAAGGATTGCCCCAGCATCACACATGAATCTTGGGAGAATCAGAGTGGGAACGATACTGGCTAACCCACAAGCCAAAAAAGAAAAGATGAAAGACCTGATCAAGGCCTTGTGCTCAAATTGCCCCATTCGTAGCACACCATGATATAAAAGATCATGGTGACCTTGAGGAGGGAACAACACAAATCACTTGAAAGAGATACTTTAAGAATCATGCTTGAAATCCCAAAAAGAAAATAAATCGAAAGAAAACGTAAATTCATAAAAAGGTGAACCTTTTGCCAAAGAGATCAATAGGACTAGATATTGATGGGCCAAGATCAGATGAGAGGAAGGATGCATCCTACAAGGATCTATTGGTAATATTGAGGACTAGGGTGAGCTAGGCAAGTAGAACTCTTTAGGACAACATTTTGATGACAAGGGATCTCTTATGAGGATTCTCTAAAGCACCTAACCAAGAGAACTGCAAGTTGTGATCAAGCATGAACTAACATGAAGAGATGGGAGATATACAATGGGATCAAGATAAGGACCAATGTGTTGGCACTCAAAATTGTAGCCCACATTTTGAGCACCATTGAGAAATTTGAGGCCTATAAATGCTTTGTTGAGCCTATGTACCCAGCTGTACTTTTGAACCCTATGAGGTGTTTTATGCTTCTAGCACCTTTCATTTAGTGCATCTAAATGTTCCATGAAGTTGAAGCATCATTCTGAACCATTCTACGAAGTCCTGTTCCAAGCATTTGTCAAATTTGCAATTCTACCCTAGTGTCAAACAGCGACAGGAGGTTGTGTTTTTCCATTGAATATCTCGCACCTAGAAATGTGTCATGAATTACCACTTTGAGATTATCTAGTGACCATACCCAAGAACATATGTTTCAAATTTTGAGTCATTTCGAGTTCGTTTGACTAGGTTTTGAATCCCTCGAAGTTGGTCAGTTACTATTTTCATGCTTTTGCAATTTGCACCTAACTTCGAAAAGCCCTGTTTGATGAGTAATAACTTTTGACCAGTTGATCCAAGTGTTGAAATTCATGTTTCATTACATTGTAGGCATTAGAGACTTCTTATATTTCAAGTTTCATATCATGACGAATCCGTTTGACTAGTTTTCAAATGCGATTCAAAATGCAATTTCTATGCTTTGACTAGTGTCAACACTTGCAGGTTTATTAGTACCCTAGTTCGTGATGTTATAACTTGAAATCAGTGATTGGCAAGATCAAATGAATTGTACCCCTGTATTGTCCACTGAAAATTCTTTAAGTGTGCCAATTTTCAAGTCATGACGAATCCATTTGCACACTTTTCCAGGTCAAATTCCATGCTTTCTGTCAGCATGTCCAGTTTGCAAAATTCTGAGTAGCCCACTTTGACTGATCGCCATTTGCGCCCTATTATTCATCATGAGACTAAATCATAGATCTATAATTTCCTCATGACAAAGAATGAGTGCCCTAGTTTTCATCTTCCCAAGTGTTTATTTGCCCAGTTTTTTGAGCTGAATCTAAACCTATTTTATTGCTTTCTGACGTGTTTGCTTGCAGGTAGATCTGAGAAGGCAACTTTGACAGTTAATATCTTTTGACTACGATCTCCTCACGAGAAAAAAATTGATAGGATGTAAGAATGTGGAGCAGAGATTCAGTATGCCAATTTTCAGAGCATTGTCAGTTGTTTGGGTTAGTTTTTAAGGCTAGTCAATGGCCAATCAATGGACCTTTTGGCACTAATTTGATAGTTTCCAGATTAGTGGTAAAATGGGTTTCAGTTGATTAGTCAATGATCAAATTTGATTCTAATTAGTTCAAAATGATCAATGGATTACTTCTGTGTTTCAGTCATTTGGAAATGAAATTTTTTTTAGCCGGACCCACTTTGGGGCCCGACTAATGTTATCAGATTTATAAGGCATGATGAAGTTTTCAACATGATTAAATTGCAATTGGAATGGATTTGTTTTATTAAAGTATCATAATGCAAAAGCAATATAAGAGATGTGGAAATAATTGGCTCCATCTTGGAGTATGAAGATGCCAAAGTCGTGCTACCAAAACTAGTGGACGAAGTAGAATGTATAGATATGTCCCCACTTGCAGTTGGCTCTAAGTGTTGATTGCTCTATATAGAGGGCCAGTGATATAATAGTAGAATGTTTGAAATAGGAGGTGTCAAGTTGGCTAAGGGTGCATTATTGACTTTGACATCCGACTACATATAGGTTAAAGAACTCAAGGTAGAAAAATGCCAAGAAGGTGATTCAGAAGTGGATGGCAGTGGAATAGAAAGAGGATGTTTTATGGGCCATCCAATTTTTGATTTTTGCCAGAAAAGATTCTATAGAGAAAATAAATGTTATATGCATATGCAAATAGAAGATTATACTTGCTACCTATGCTGAGAAGTCACCCTAGCTGCTATGATTACCATTGAAACTACAACGATTTAGAGGCACACTTCAGTTAAGATCACTTCCTATGTGAAAATCTGGAGTGCCTTGCAAAACAAGATTTTATTGTCTTTTCTTCAGAATTTGAGTTGAAGAGGCATAATGCCATTGAACATGTTGGAAATGTGTCCCGCTCTCAATGCAATGCAGCACTTAAAATTCTTGTTAGCTTTCAGTATAGGATACTTGGAGATGAGCATGAGTCTCATCGAGGTAGTAGAAGATAAGGACGCCTGGAGCAAAATAATATGTGAGAGGAGGCAGGAGACTAAGAGGCCATAGATAGAGCATCCACAATGGAAGCCATAGTTTTAAGACGTGATGCCATTCAAAGCATGAAGGAGCCTCACGCAAAAAATAGGGAGGCGCCCATTATGAAACACAGGATCAGGTTGAAAAGGACATTAAGAACATGGGTCTCCATGCCATGCTGAAGTAGCTCCACGCATGAACAGAGGCCCCAGTCAGAACGGGCACCCACATTGAATAATAAACCCCGGCAAAATCAGCAAAAATGAAGCATACCTGAGTAAGGTCCAAAAGTGTAGTTTGGTCCACCTTCACAAACTCCTCATCCTGCTTTCTCACTTCCTCCTCTAAATTAATAGCAACGCTTCCTTCAATGCTGGACTTGGCAGCTTTGATACGGTATTCATAATATTCAGTAACTTTGGCAAGGATGTTAGCAATGACATTTTGTATTGGGATGATATGATCCTTGCCAATATCATCAAAGACCCACGTCCAAGCAAATAGCCACACAAATTAAAAGAAAACTGCCAAGATAGAGGGAATCAACAGCAGCGAAAAAGAAGACTCCATAGGTTGAATAAGAGGAGGCGCAGGCAGAGATCTCCATGCATTTTAACACAAGCAGAACACACAGCCAGTAAAAGGGACCATGCGATTTGGAACATAGGCCATCAGGAATACCCAAAAAAATGAACCCACGCAAAGAACAAAGAACGCATCATCATCAAAAATGCAGCAACCCACGCCAGCTCCAAAGAGAGACTCACGCATTTAAAAGAGGCTCAGAGTTCTAAGCAGCCCATGCCTACAAGATAAAAAAGCCTCAAAAATTAAAAGAATCACCATGGGGTTGCAGAGTGCTAGTGAAAGCAAACAACAGACATTTAAAAGGGAACAGCCGCAGGGAAATGGGTTTAATCCCATATTGTTTATGTGGCAGTTGTTTTAAGTTGTTAAATACAACCCATTGCTAAGTTAAAGTGTCTTAAGAGACACTATCTTTTCAAAGTAGTGCTTGGCCTAGTGGTGGGACCCATGGTCGATCAGCCAGCTAGAGGAAAGAACGATAATATTTTGACCTAAAAAATGTGCAGACCAAAGGGTGACATCAGCAAGTTGTAGGTGACTGGACAACTCAAAAATCTAGCGCCTTGCTACTTCGCTAGCTGGGAAGTCTCGAAAAGTTCGGCTAGCAAGATAGCGAGGTCGCTGGAAAACCCCAAAATTTGGTGAGTTTCAAAGTGTTATGTGGGTCCCGCGTGCAATACCAACAGCGAATCGGATGGTGACAAGTGGCAGATCCAACGGATCTCGCTAACTCGCCAAGCAGAAGATGCACGAGATTTAGCATAGCGAGTTAGCAAGAAAAGGATATGTGGCGTCCATTGTACAGGCCCAGACTAATCAAAGTGTGCCACGTGGCATTGGTCAAAGTTAGTTTGACCCCAGATTCAAAGGGCAGGAAAAATTTGTAGAAAATAAAAAATAATTTTTTATTTATTTTTCTGGGCAGTGGGTATGCACGTTCAAAAATTTCAAAGAGAGACATTTTCTAAAGTTTATACTTTAGAATTTTTCAAATTTGATAAAAAATCAAAGTTGCAAGCTTGAACCTTCTAGTAGGGGACTAATTTTTGAAATAAGATTCTGGAGGTTTTCGAGAGGCCAGATAGGCGATGTTATGTATCGCTGGAATTGAGAGAAGATGAACTTTCCGATTCTGGAGTAAGTTTTTGCACAGGTATCAGTCTGTTTGAGCTACACAAGGTTTTCTATCAGGTACCTAGATTACAACCATATTCAAATCAGGAAGTTTAGTTTTGATTTTTTCTCAAGATAATGACCTGAATATCAGTAGAAGGTAGTGGAAATGTAGTTAGGGTCGAATTTGTTCAGATTTACTCAGTAAAAACTCATTTTTACTGGCTTTTTCATGGGGCAATCAAATATTTTGGTGATTCAAAAAGCTTTCATCATTAAGCAGAGATATTTTGCAAATCAGTTGCAAATAATGATGAAACAAAATCAGATCAAATGGGATGAAAGAAGAAAGAGGTTACTCAGTTGCACAGGATTGAATTTTAAGTGGACACTTGTCATCTTCAAAACAGATCTGAGAATTCTGTCTCTCCTATATTATTCTTTCTTTCTTCCATTTGAGAGGTTCTAGTTTTTTGTAACTGAGAGACCATTCATGGTTCCAATCTTGAGTTCTCTCATATCTGTGATACCATTCTTTAGCAAATTTATCATGTAATGAATAGTAAGAAATAAGAACACAGATAGTTCTATTCTGTTAGGTAGTTTGGCATTTCAATTTCATGCATCTCTTGTATTTATTTCAAATAAATAAATAGAATTTAGCAGCGAGGTAATCTTCTTTATGGTATCTTGTCTCCCATTCGTGTTGTCTATAATCTCTTGTGTTTTGAAAACAAAGAATATGGAACTCACTTGAAATCTATTGGTTGTATATGTTGATTTATTTTGCTGGTAATTCAAAGGGTTACGAAAATTCTTAATTCATTAGCATAAGACTGCAAATCTCAGGAAGGGATAGGTCGAGTATGAGATTCAGAAGGATGCAGATGTCTAATTCATAAAGTGGATAGACAAATCAGGAAAGTCCTGATATATGGCATATATCAATGACTTTCTGAGATGTGTGTTAGGGATTTGTGTGATTGCCCAATAGATAAGGCACTGATCATCTTGAAAGATCATAGGCTTATGTTGATTCATGTCATGGTTTGCTGAAAATCAATATTATTATTCAATCATCTTTACATTTTATGTTGAAGAGCTAAAATGGTCAAACCCTCACTCAGCTTGTGCATTTCATATATTTTCATTCAGCTATTGTAGATCTATGTTATTGCATTAAGTATTTAGGACATATAAGGGGTTTCAATCTGCTTATTAGATTTAGGGATATGTTTTACACTGGTATGGTATCAGTTGAATCTCAGGTCTACCCACCTAGGTTTTGTAGAGCCTGAAGAAGAAGAAGGGTCTAGCCTTATAGTTGGCCTGGTGTTTGAAGTGATATGTTGATAATGGGAGTTAGCTGCCCCTAGATGCATCATTTTCTCATTGGGATAATTGAAAACCTTCCAGCATTTTCAAACACCAACACAATGGATAATGAATATATAGCTGATAGATCGAAGGATGTACAAGGGGTTACTGTACAAAAGAGCGACATGATAGGATAGTGACAAGAAAGATAAAGATGAAGAGATAGTGGATGAAAGGTTTGGGATGAGAAGAAATTGGATGAAAAGCTTGAGAGTGGGAGGTAGAGGAAAAGTGTGGGATAAGGAGATAAAGGGGATGAAAAGCTCAAGAGGAGAAGATGGTTTGTGAAAAGCTTAAGATAGTGGGAGTAAAAAGCTCAAGATGAGGAGATAGCGGATGGAAGCTTAGGATGAGGGGTAGTTGAGGGCTAGATACCAATGATAAGGGATGTACCAGGTGATGGAAAGATGGAGGTAATGTTGGGAGATGCAAGGATAGATAAAAAAGGGAATAGTGGATAGAGGGACTTAGGTAGAGGAATGCAAAAAGATAAGGATTAATGGAAAGATGGACACGACACAGTCTCCAAGGAATAGAGTGCCCCAAGTTATAATATGTTATTCAAGAGGATTTTTTTATGGGGGATGTGGTAGGATTGAATATTGGTCAACAAGAGGATGAGGGAGATAGATGGAAGTGAGGATGTGAAAGGTTAATGAGGGAAAGGATAAGGAGGATGGGTGGATGAGGCCAATGGAGGGATTGGATGGATGAAAGAATGGGTAGATAAAGGATAGGTGGATACAAACTTTGATGGAAAATGGATGTCAAAGGGATGACCAAAAGCATGTATCTAGTGGTGGACTTTATTTCTATCAAGATCCAAAGGAGGATGGTGGGTGAAATGGATAGGATGTGGTTGGTAGGGTGGGATGAGATGGGTATGATGGGTGATGGAACGTGCCCCCAAGTGTACAGAGCATTTGGATGGATGGATTATGCATGATGCTTGTTTGCCAAGTTTTCACCATGGTACTTGTCCAAGGCACTTGAATTGCCAAGTTTTCACCATTGGATGATTTTTTTTGTTTTTTTCTCTTCATTTTTTGTTTTTTTTTTTTTTTTTTTGACTTTTCTTTTTTTATGCATTTTTACTCATAGCTGTTGGTAGGATGGATTGAAAAGGATTGGATTTTTTGACTTTTTTTTTTTTTGATGCATTTTTACTCATAGATGTTGGTAGGATGGATGGAAAAGGATTCAATTAAAGGGTGGTATGGTGAGTGGAGTTGGAATATAAGGGATGGGAAGACATAAGGCTTAAGGGTAAATGGATGAGGAAAATGAAAAGATCATCATTGGCACACACCTTGAAAGGTGATGAAGTAGTGGGAAAGATGGTATTGAGCGAGGTTGAGGAGAAAATGGAGGAAGAGAAAGATAAGGACTAAAAGTAGAGTTGGAAGATGGAGGATGGGAAATTTAGGATAAGAAGTATATGGACTAAGAGCGGATTGGGTGGATGAAGGATGTATATATGGATATTTGGATAAAGTATGAATGAAAGGGGCTTTTTGAGTAGCATGAATGGATGCCAATTGAGATTCTTGTTTGAGATACATTTCTTTTATGAGAATCTTGGGTATCCACATGATTTTTGACTTTTTTAGCTTGGGCTTTTGTGGCCTCTTGACCTTTTCTTTGATTTGGATCAAATGCTTCTCTCCTTGAACATGTATTTTAGAAGGGACATGTTGAGAGTTGGATTTTTGTGGATTTTTGGATTTATGCTTTTTGATTTTGGCATCCAATATGCTTTTATTAGCCATGGTATGGGAACAAGAGCATGGATGATATGGAGGGATAATGGATGGAGTGATAGGGTTCAAAGGTTGGAAGGGATTCAAGGGTGAGTGTCTTCGATGATCTAGCTGGTGGATTTGAGGGGATGCAAGGATAGATTGGAACATAGGATATGGATGGATATAATTGCCCAAAATGGATGGAGGGAATGAAGGATATGGACCCAAAATGGATGGAAATGGGGAAGGTGTAGGTCCCAAAATAGATGGGCGAGATAAAGGATTCATATTAGGTATGTAAGGACCCAAAATGGATGGAAAGGGTGGGGGATTTGGATAAGGGGTATATGGACCCAAAATGGAGGGTTGGAAATAAGGAGTAGGATAAGGGCCCAAAATAGATGTAGGATAAGGTGGATGGGAACTTTGGGGTGGAGATGGAAGGACTTGCGACCATGTAGGAATAGCAGGGATATCAACATCTAGAGATACATTTTTATTTCTTTCTTTAATATGATGTTCATTATTTAGAACACAAGATGTGAGTCCATTATTAGCTGAAGGAGTCAAAGCTTCATATATGATAGTTAGTTCTTCTTTGATGGATCTATCATCATGGATTATGGGATTTGTATGAGCATGAAGTAGAGGGGATGGAAGGATAGGATCTTGAGTTGGATGGGTTGATGGAAATGGATCTTGAGATGGAGCAAGTGTGATGGTGGGATTAAGCTATGGAGGGGATGGTAAAAGTGGATCATTTAGGGGAATAAGTGAGATGGTAGGATCTTCTATTGTGTTAGGGGATATTTCAACATGCTTTTGGACAAGATCTTGACAGGAATGTGTGGGAGTGGATGGTATGATAGGAGAAGTATGGATGGTCTTTTTAAGTGAGGTAGATGGATGGGTAGGAGGTTCTGCAATGGGGATGAGCTGATGGGGGAGGGACTCATTAGGTTCATTGCATGAGATTTGAATAATTCTAGGAGGAGAGGATGTGGATGGGATTTGGAGGGATTCAATGGATGGGAGGTAGGAGATGGAAGGGGTTTGATAAGTGGGGTAGATGTGATAGGGATGGTAGCGATAGGATGATGTAAGAGGAGTGATGGGGGTGGGAGAGGGAGTTGCTTTGGGCTTCCTTGTAAAATTCCTTGGAGACGAGTGTGTTGGACTAGGAGGAGCAAGGGGGTTGAGGTGATGTATTCTAGGACTAAGATTAGTTGGAGGATTTGGAAAGTGGTTTGGAGGAGATTGGGATAGTGGACTTGGACTAGGGATGTAGCTACTAGAATTGTTCTGGAATGGTGGAGGTTGGGAGATGAAGGTAGAGGAAGATGGAGATATGATTGATGTATAAGAGGAATATGTGGGCACAATATAAGGACGAGGTAAGGATGAGGATAGTAATGGATTTCCCTTTTCAAAGGTAGGGTAGGGAGTACTAGTGGATATGTTTGGAGGAAGGATGGAGTAGTTTTGAGGAATGTTTAGATTTTGGGGGATGTTGGGAGTAATATCTCTAAGCCTTTCAATATAACCATCATAGTCGACAAGATCATCATCATCATTGGCATAGGATGAGATGGGAGAAAAGGTGTGATGACAAAACTCAGCGTAATAGGATTGTGACATGATTTTTTGGGGATGAAGGATGAATACAAAAATGTAGATTAGGATAAGTTGGTAAGCTTAGATTTGGATTTGGATGATGAATGGGGTAGGGATGGGATATTGCATAGTTAAGACATGGAGAGAAAAAGAAGATTTTATGGAAGACCTTAGGAAGGATGATACTAGAGGAAGGCTTGGAAGCTTGGATGAATCTCAAATGAGGCAGTGACTACGTTAAGTATGCCTTTCATTGGGGTTTAAATGATTGACCAATGGTTGGGTTGTTGCGAATGGACTTGCTAACAACTGTTTCAAAAGATAGACAAGTGATCTCTTTAGCAAAATGATTTGATTTTTTTCTGAAACATGGGGAGGATGTTGAACATACAAGCACGTCAAACACACCAATAGCCCTATAAGGTTTTTTGCTAGGATATACAAGCTTAGCTAGGGGTGTCCTCGATATACGCAAGGTACCTGAGGCCCAAATCTATAGATGAGAGAAAATAATGCCACTCAGCCGAGAGGAGATAGTAATCCAAATCTCCACCTTCACTTCCCAAAGGTATAAAGTTCTTTAGGGCTTAGCCAAGAGTGACAAGATTATGCTTCCAAGAAAGGTGTCTTTCGATTCACCTCTCAATGTTTATACTCCACCAGAACACTAGAGTTGATGTCGTCCCAAGGGGTGATGAAATCCCCAAGCGAGCCTTTTAAAAAGTGTAAAACAAGACCACATACATGATCTTGAGTTTAAAAGACACGCATTCATTCCAATTGATGATTTAAATTTTGTAAGCTATGATTGAAGACACTCATGTTTATGACATACAATGTCCATTCCAACTTTGATAGCATCGTTAGCATAATGGAAATCGAGAGTTTGTCAACATAAGTAAATTCGAGCGTCGTTGAATTGTGTCAAAATCATGCAATGTTCATTGATTTTTAAGCATTCAAGATTGAGTGAATTCTTTTTAAAACCCAAAGTTGAAGTGTGCTAATTTGTAATGTTCATTTATGTTTAGGCATTCAAGATTGAGTTAAAGTATTTTATGCCCAAATTTGAAATGTGAGGTATAGCAATGATTAATTGATTCTTTGCATTCAAGATTGTGTTTTGTTGTTTTAAGCATGCATGCCAATAAAAACTTGATTGAAGATTGATTAAATGACATTCATTCAATGAGAGATGTGTTTAAACATGCAAGTTCATTCTAAGAGAAACCTGCAAAAATATGATTAGGTTTGTCGCTCAAACCTGCAATGCTATAAAAAAATCCATTTGATTAGTCACCCAAAAATACCAAAATCGAAGCTTAACTATGGAGAAATTTTTTTTTAACTTTTTTTTGTTAATTTTCATAGGCGTAAAAATGATCAGAATTACCCCTATCTTGCATAACCACCAAAAGTTAAAACTTGATTTATACTTTACTTTTTTATTTTATTTTTTACTTTTTTGATTTTTATTTGTATTTTTTGGCAATCCCGCAAGTTAAGATAGCGATCCTGCAGGTTTACGATCCCGCAAGTTTTAGTATAGCAATCCCACAGGTTTACGATCCCACGGGATAGCGATCCCACATGCGAAAATGCAAGGATAAGTAGCAGGATAGTGATCCCACAAGTTTTAACAGCGTTCCTGCGGGTTTAGATAGTGTTCCTGTGGGTTTAGATAGCGATCCCATGAAATAGAGAACTGGTAAAAAAAAGTAGAAAGATGGGCTGCAGGATAAATGACACAGAGCGATCCCACGAAACAACGATCTTGCAGGCAGATTTTCTTTTAGCGTTCCCGCAGGAGAATTTGTCGACGAGTTTGAGAAGCCAACGATAAGTATAGGATTGAAAAGTTTTATAGGTCAATGATCGCGTTCTCGTGAGACAAAAAAATTGGCGAGTTCACGTTCTCCCCAGAGAATAGCTGCGTTCCCACGATAGCAAGATCGTGATTTCAGGGTCGCGGGATCGCAAAAATAGCGCATTTTTCAAGTCTCAAAAATGAAAACTGATTATATGATCGAGGGCATGATTTTGAAAGGGGAACCTATGTGCTTGCAAAAACATTAGCAAACCACGTTAAATTTGGTTAAATATCACAAAAAAGCTTTAAAATTGATTAGATTGACCCTAATGTAGGGTCCCACCAGATGTGCCAAAATGTATCACCTAGTTTAGTAGTGCAAATTGAATACTAGCTATCAAGGAAAGCATTAACAATACTAAACAAGAAAACACTTAAGATAGGACCGATTGTTATCACCACAAAAGGAAGCAAACCAAGAATGGTAGGCTCCTAATGGTATAACATCATGATGCAATGGATTTGTCCCTGATTTAAGGTATGTGTTCTCACAAGTATAGGTCAAGCTTCAAATGGATGGATGGGGTGAGTGAAATAAGGTTGCAACAATGGAGTCATGGAGTGATTTTTCCATTATAATGGTATTTTGGTAGTGTTTGTGCTCTCAAAATATCATTATAACTTTGCATGGAGGATGGATTCTATTTTAGTAAAGGAAGAGGGTTCAATTTATAGGCCAAGGGTTGGAGAAATGGAGGGCCAAGATGTCAAGATGATGAAATGGTGAGGGAGGGTCAAGATGCACTCAAAAGGGAGCACAACGATTGTGCTAGTTTAGCACCAATGGGGAGGTGACACTTGTCACAAGGAGGATAAGTGTGAGAGGATATAATAAGGGTTGGTCAAAGGCTTGATGAGGGTGGTTGAGTACACAAAACTCATGAATGAAGGTGTAAGAGCCATTAAGAGGAGTGTAAGAGATATTTGAGGGTCATTTATGTTGGAGGGTGAGGGGAAGATATTTGTTGACTTTAGCTTGGGTTAGCAAGTCTTAACTCATGTTTATGATTGTGCACATGATTAGAAGAGGGTTAGGATCAGCTTAGAAGGGGGGTTAGGTGGTGAGTGATTTGGCTTTGATGGGATGGGTTAGTTAGGTGGCTAAGAGAGGTTAGCATGGGTGAATGGGTTGGATTAGGGGTTAGGATAGGGTTTAGGGAGGATTTTAGGATTTTAGATATTTTATTAAATGATTTATTTAATAAAATGGGGAGTATGGAATTAAATTGAATAGATTTAATGATTTATTCAATTTAATAGGGGAAGAGGGATTTAATTGATAAATTGATTTTGGGTGATCATTTGATTTTATCAATTGGACTATAGTTAATTAAAAAAATTAATTAACTAGAGGATGATGATTAATTAATTAAATAGTAAATATTTAATCAATAATACCCTAGGAGATGACTAAATATGATTACTTATTGATGCAATCAGATTTAGGTGTCTACACTACTTACCAATAGGTTTTTCCATCGCATCTATTGCCATGCTATGTGTTGAGTGAGTTTTATTGTTTTTCTATTGTGCCAAGATCTCTATGTTTATATACAACATACATACATAGACACACACACACATATATATACATATACATATGTATATAAATGTATATACATATACATATGTATATATATACATACATACATATACAAAGATCACAAGGCCATGACAAAAAGATGTAGGGATCACAAGGGCATGACAAAAAAATGCAGAGATCACAAGGGCACAACAATAAAATCCTAGATCTTCATTGATCTCCACAATCCACAAGATCTCTTTGTATATATACATACATACATACATAGAGACACACACATATGTGTGTGTGTGTATAGACACACACACATGTTTACACATACATATGTATATACATACATAAATACATACATACATACATATACATATATCTACATATGCAATTTCATCACTTTGAAAAACTATATTTGACCCTACCAGCTGGGAACAACTAATTGCTTGTTTTATTATACCTAATCTGATGAGAGTTCTACAAGAATTTGTAATCAACCCAAATAATCAAAAACTAGACCAATTTAACTAGGTTATGGCTTGTTTCTTTCTAAAAATATCTACTATGATATGTTTTTGTAAAATTGATGCAGCAGTAGGTAGTAGAAGTCTTCAAATAGCAAGAAATGATGAAACTCTCCAATTCCCTCAACACCCAAGGTGAAGGGTCCTAGTGTCAAATACCTATCATAGGTATGGAAATGGGCTTAAAGGAAGGTTATCACAATCCCACAAGACAAGGTAACCTAATCACTAGGTTCACCAAAGTTCTAAGCGCCAAATGCACCAATGGATTCCCTTAGCAAAAGAGGGGTCAAACACCAAAAATTGGATACAAAGACTAGGGGCCACCTACAATCATTGATATGGCCTATTTAGGTCTTACTCAACATGATTCAATGATTATTTTCATCAAAGACAACTTATAACATCAAGTTGCTTTGAAAACCAAGGATTTGGCCTGTAGTCCTTCCTAGAATGAAAATGAGGCATAAGTTTGAATGCTTCCAAATAGCATGGTGACCTAACTAGGGATTTTGATATCCTTTTGGGTTTTATAAAACATGCCAAAGTTCCCAAGGATGGAAATGAATAGAGGTTGTTGTAGTTGTAACATTAGATTGGATTTGAAGGCTTAATTAGGGCTCCATTTACATAGCAAGTGTATATTCTACAATGGAGAAACACAGTCCAAAAATGGGAACATGTGGAAGCATATAAAAGAAATAATAATCCAAGGTTTCAACTCCTAGGGAATCCCCAAACACCAACTATGAAGGACTATTGTAAATGTTGATTGGTGTACTCATGAAGATGCACACCTAAGGTATGGTAAAAAACCCAACTCCTCGCATTTTCTAGAAAAAAAAAATTGTAGAATGTTAAAGTACATGATTAAACCTTTCATTCCACCAAAGGGTATCAATTTCCCATGGCATAATGTGTCAAAATGACCCAACCCTAGCAAAGTGTTGATTTCTGGGCTAAATCATACACAGCAAGCAAGAAAATTCAATAACTTTCAACCTATGATGACTCAGGACATGATACTTGATGCAAAAAGTTAAATAAAATTCTCCAACTTCTATGATCATTGGAACATGCCTACTTATCTGTACAATTCTATACATGGGCCTGGAACATGTGTTTTGCAAGGAAAAGTGTTGATTTTGTATTGATTTGAATGCCAAATTACAAAGTATGCTCCTACCATCAACCTATTAGGCTTTGTAGGACTTATCCAATGGTTACATGGTCAGTTCAAACTACCTAGCCATTGGAGGAATAGTTTTAATATATTTGACAACTTTTTGCAAAGTTGCTGACAACTTTTGAGCATTTTTTGCAAAATTTGCAAAAATGCAAATCTAGAGACCAAACTTGGTCCAGATCTAAAGAAAGTTATATGACATGGATCTAGATATTTAAATAAAATAAAAATTTATAATCCTATGTATTTATATTCCTATTGATCATTTTTTACCTTAGTTACCCAAGGGCTCATAATTATACCTATTCCTAGAACTAGGCCTTACAACTGGATCAATGTGCCAAACTTGCCTAAGTAGACTATTTAGGATCCTTAGGTGCCTTCTTTGATGAATCTAGAGTAGGTGCTCCTGCACAATCCTCTCCTTGAGTTTTAGAACCAATTTCATACTTAAAGGTAGCAAATCCACTAAAGTGCCATGTTGCCTGATTTGGTCTTCTATTAGCCAAGTGGCATCTATGTTGAGGAGACACTTCCATTTAACTAAGTAATGCATGTACTTCTTGGTTCTGGTTTGCTTTAGTATCTTTGTGTCCAATATTTTCAACTCCACTAATTTTCTTAGTGGAAGATCAATAACATTATCTTCCTTATTGGTGTCTTCATCTTGCTAATCCGATGATCCTGTAGTAGCCTTATAAGGTGTGAGATCTACAACATTAAATATGGGGGAGATCTGCAAAGTTGTTGGAAGGGAGATCTCATAAGCATTGTCATCTATCTTTTCTAGTATGCAGTAGGGACCTACCTTCTTCATCTACAGTTTTGAGTACCTTCCTTTGGGTAGTCTCTCCTTCCTTAGAAAAGCCCAAACTTTGTCTCCCACTTTGAACTAGACCTCTCTCCTTCTCTTGTCAGCATTTTCTTTGTATTTCAAACTAGATTTTTGCAATGTTTTCCTTACTTACTATTGTACCTTTGTTATTAGTTCTACCAATTCTTTTCCTTGAGCACTAATTTTAAAATCAAAGGGAATTACATTAGATCTAATGGTCCCTTGGGGTGTAGACCATATACTACTTGAAATGGTGTTTTGCCATTTGATCTATTTAAAGAGTCATTGAAAGAAAATTCTGCTTGGGGCAGAATTGTATCCCAAATTTGAGAGTATTTCTTAGTTAAACATCTTAGGATATTACCTAAGGACCTATTCACCACCTTAGTCTATCCATCTATCTATGGGTGGTTGGCAGAACTATAGGTGAGATTTGTACCCAACTTCTTGAAGAGTGTCCTCCAGAAGTGCCCTTGAAATTTCACATCTCTATCTGATACTATTTTCTTAGGAAAGCCATAAATCTAAATACTTCTTTAAAGAAGAGATTGGCTATATGAGATGCATCATTTGTGCTCTTGCATGGCACAAAATAGGCCATTTTGCTAAATCTGTCCACTATGACAAATACACTATCATATCCTTGTTTTGTTTTGGGTAATCCCATGACAAAATCCATCGATATGGATTCCCAAGGTCTTGAAGGGATTGGTAAGGGTTGGTAGAGCCCTTGATTTGTTGGCACTCCTTTAGCTTTTTGGAAAATGGTACAGCATTCAATGAATTTCTTAACTTCATTGTTCATCTTGAGCCAAAAATAACTTCTTTTCACCATATCTATTGTTTTGTTAATGCCAAAGTGATCTCCTAGACCACCATAATGGTTTTCTCTTATTATATTGCTCTCATTGAGAACTTTACTATGCACAGTTGTGTTCCTTTGAAGTGAAGCCCATTTTGAATCAGATATTTACAATAATTAGTATGATATCTACCTTCCATCTTTGTGCCAATTTGATATATCTCTGCAAAATTAGGGTTATTTGGGTAAAAGTGTTTGAGGGACTCAATTCCAACACTTTGAAGTTGCACTTATTCAACAAGACCAATCCTCCTACTTAGAGCATCAGCAACCTTTTTTGCTACACCCTTTGTATGCTTAATATTGAAGGTGAAGGCCAGTAATTGTTCCACCCATTTAAGATGCCTGACTCATAGTTTTTCTTGTGAATTTAGAAAACTCAATGAATGTTTGTTTGTATAGACAATCAATTCTTTTGGAATCAGATAGTGCCTCCATTTCTTGAGGGCTTGGACCATGGCATAAAACTCTAGATCATATGTAGAGTATTTTCTTTTAGCCTCATTCAATGTCTTTGAAAAGAAAGCAACTAGTTTTTCTTCTTGGCTTAGGAAAACACCTATAGCCAAATTACTTGCATCTATCTTCACAGTGAAGACTTTTTTGAAATTAGGGAGAACCAAGATAGGATACTGAGAGACTCTATTCTTCAAGTATTGGAATGCATCATTTTCTTCCTTTGTCCATGTAAACTTGGTTTTCTTCCCACCTTTTATTATTTCCAACATTGGTTCACACACATGACTAAAAATTTTAATAAACTTCCTACAGAAGTTGAAAGCCCATGAAAGCTTCTTACATCACCTAGATTCTTTGGTGGAGGCCAATTGATGATTGTATCTACCTTCTCAAGATCCATCCTGAGGGTACCTTGTAAAATTACAAAACCTAGAAACACAAGTTCCTTTTTCATAAATGTACATTTTTCCAAGTTGATTACCAACTTGTGCTAATGGACTCTTCTTAGTACCTATTCCACATGATCAAGATGGTCTTCCTTTCTATGGCTGAATATTAGTATATCATCAAGGTAAATTACAAAAAATTTGCCAATAAAATCTATGAATATCTCATTCATAAGCCTCACAAAAGTACTAGGGCCACCACTTAAACCAAAAGGCATTACTAACCATTCAAGCAAACCTTCCATTGTCATGAATGTTGTCTTCCATTCATCTCCTATGTTGATTCTTATTTGATGGTATCTAGACTTTAAGTCTATCTTGGTGAAGTAGCAAGCACCTCCTAGTTGATCCAATAGGTCCTCAATCCTTAGCATTGGGAACCTGTACTTATTGTGATTTTTTTTAGATCTTGCTATCAATAAATAACCTCCATTTTCCATCCTTTTTAGGGGCAAAAATTGAAGTTATAGCAAGGACTGAGACTCTTTTGAATGAGTCCACTTTCCAACAATTCAGTAACCTTTTTTGCAATCTTTGCATGCTACAATGGTGTCATTTTATATGGTTCCTTATTAGACAAGGATGAGCCTAGTATAAGGTTTATTTTATGGTTAATGTCCCTAATGGGAGGGAGGCTAGTGGGTAGGTCACTAGAAGTGACATCCTTGTACTTTTGCAGCAATTTAACAATTTCATTTGGTATGGGCTCCTTTTGATCGGATCTAATATTATCCTTGGGTTTTGAAATTAGGATAAATGGCTCCATATCATATTCTTTTAAGGTCTTTAGCATCTCTTTTTCTCCTATGATAATCATAGTGGGCTCTTTTTTAGATTTGTTATTAGGCAGGGGCTTCATAGTGAAGGTCTTCCCATCTTTGGTGATGGAGTTGGTGTTCTTCCTACGATGGTGTACGACATCAACATCAAATTTCCAGGGCCTGCCTAAAAGGATATGTGAGGCATCCATCTCAACTATATCACAAAGGAATTTTTCTTTAAAATCATATATAGAAAACTCTACCCAAGCTTGTTCTATGACTAGAGTTTGTTGGCCTTTGGTTAACCATGGAACATGATAGGGGTAAGGGTGTGGCTTCTTAGGAAGATTTAATTATTTTACCATTTCACAAGATACAAGATTTTCAGTTGAACCACAATCTATAAGAATATTGCATACCTTTACTTGACATTTGATCTTTGTCCTAAAGAGAATTTTCCTTTGTGGAGGTTCTTGAGTTTGTGGTACATGAAGGAAGACTTAACTCATCACCAAACATGCTCCTTCCTCTAGTTCCAATTCTCTAGCATCAACATTATCATTTTCCTTTTCTTCTTGGACAAATGTTGCTCTCCTCTCACCTTGATTTTTGTTGTTCCTCTTCTCCAGGCATCTTCCTGCATGGTGTTCCATTTGATTGCAGTTGAAACACTTCAAAGGTCCATTACCTCTTCCTGCATTTGTACTTCCTCTATTGAAAGGTCGTCTTCCTCTATAATTTTCTTTTGAATTAGAGTCAATATTTTCTTTATCTCCTTGGTCAGAGATCTTATTTTTGCTCCCACTACTTTGTCCCTTGTTCCAAGAGATGCTCTTAACTCTAAATTCTTCCCACTATCATTGTTCTTCCTTTTCCAAAATCTTGCTTTCTATTCCATTTTTCCTCTACCTTTAGTGTCATTTGATAGCACTTATTAACCATGGTAGGGCAATGTAGGCTAAGTTCCTCTTGAATGGGCACCTTCAAGCCATTCATATATCTTTCCAACTTCTCTTCCTCATCTTTTACCATATTGGTCTTTATACATAGTTTTAGGAACTCCTCAATGTATGTGCCTACATCTATGTTCTTTGGTTTCAAAATTTGCTTCCTCCTATGGAGTTGTAATCCATAATCCTTAGGTGCATAGGTTTCTTTGATCAAAGCTATCATTCTATTCCATGAATTGATCATGCTCTTTCCATTCTTCACCCTCTCTATCTAGATGAAGTTCCACCAAGTTAGGGTTGCCCTCTTCAACTTGGACCTTGCTATCTTTACCCTTTTCTTTTTAGGGATTTCCTCACATTCAAAGAATGTGGTCAAAGCCTCTATCTAATCTAAGGCTATATTTGAATTCATCTTGCCATTAACAACTAGCAAATCTATCTTCTCCTCCATGGTTCTCGTTCCCATGGATTTCAAGGCATCAATGAGAGGCCTTTGGTCTACAGGGATGCATTTTTTAGAGTCATCCTCCTCTTCATCACTACCTTCTTCATCTTTAGACCAATTTTGTTTGTCTTTGTTCTCAAGCTTCTTCTCAAGTTCCTAAAGCCTCTGAGTTAAGGCCTTATTTGCAGTCTTTTGTTCTCTCACCATATCTGCTAATTCATTTTTTGTAACCCTTGCAGGGATCTCCTCACTCTTAGGGTCAGACATGGCTCTAATACCACTTGATGTAGCAATATGTAGTAGAAGTCCTCAAACAGCAAGAAATGATGAAAGTCTCAAATTCCCTCAACACCCAAAGTGAAGGGTCCTAGTGCCAAATACCTATCATAGGTATAGAAATGGGCTTAAAGGAAGGTTATCACAACACCACAAGACAAGGTAACCAAAAGCACCAAATGCACCAATGGATTCCCTTAGCAAAAGAGGGATCAAACCCCAAAAACTAGATACAAAGACCAAGGGTGGCCTAAAATCAGTTATATGGCCTATTTAGGTCATACTCAACATTAATCAATGATTATTTTCATCAAAGACAACTTATAACATCAAGTTGCTTTGAAAACCAAGGATTTGGCTTATAGCCCTTCCTAGAATGAAAATGAGGCATAAGTTTGGATGCTTCCATATAGCATGGTGACTTGACTAGAGATTCTAATACCCTTTTGGGTTTTATAAAACATGCCAAATTTCCCAAGGATGGAAATGAATAGAGGTTTCTACTTTTGTAACATTATTTCAAGGCCTAATTAGGGCTCCATTTACACTGCAAGTGTACTTTCTACAATGAAGAAACACAATCCAACAATGGGAACATGTGGGGGCATGTAAAAGAAACAAGAATCCAAGGTTTTAACTCCTAGAGAATCCCTAAACACCAACTTGGAAGGACTATTGTAAATGTTGATTAGTGTACTCATGAAGATGTACACCTAGGGTATGGCGGCAAACCCAACTCCTTGCATTTCTTGGAAAAAAAATTATAGAATGTTAAATTACATGGTTAGACCTTGAATTCCACCAAATGGTATCAATTTCCTATGGTGTAATTGTAAAAATGAGCCAACCCTAGCAAAGTATTGATTTCTAGGTTGAATCCTAGGCAGCAAGCAAGAAACTTCAATAACATTCAACCTATGATGACTTGGGACATAATACTTGATGAAAAAAAAATTAGATAAAATTCTCCAACTTCTATAATCATTGTAACATGCCAACTCATCCATACAATTCTGTACACAGGCCTGGAACACGTGTTTTGCAAGGGAAAATGCTAATTTTGTATTGATTTGAATGCCAAATTGCAAAGTATACTCCTACCATCAGCCTATGAGGCTTTGTAGGAATTCTCCAATGGTTACATGGTTAGTTACAACTGCCTAGCCATTGGAGGAATAGTTTTTAATGTATTTGACAACTTTTTGCAAAGTTGCTAACAACTTTTGAGCAATTTTTGCACAATTTGCAAAAATGCAAATCTAGAGACCAAACTTGGTCCAGGCCTAAAGCAAGTAATTTCACATGGATCTAGAAATTAAAAAAAAATAAAAACCTAGAATCCTATGTATTTTTAGGCCCATTGGTCATTTTTTACCTTATTTACCCAGGGGCTCATAATTATGCTTAATCCTAGAACTAGGCCTTACAACTAGATCAATGTGCCAAACTTGCGTAAGTAGACTATTCAGGATCCTTAGGTGTCTTCCTTAGTGAATCTAGAGTAAGTGCTCCTACACCAAAAATTTATGTTGAACTCTAATGCAAGGAGGGGTGAATAACTAGGGCTAGATGCACACCCAGCTATCTGAACCACCCTGCAAGAGTTAATATAGTGGAATCACAACACACTGAACAACAACCAAAGGAGGAGGAAGAGAAAACACTTATTGATTCATCAAATAATCAACATAAATGCCTAGCTGTAAGACCTTCTGGGTTACAACCAGATACAAAATAGATTCAAGATCAAAGATCCAACATCAAATTTGTAGCTCCAGATACATATGCAATAAAAATTTCCAAACTTTCATGTTCTGCTCCAGAATCCCTCTAAAAAACCCCTAAATCTAAGCCTAAAGACTATATATACTTGTCAAAATAGATTATAGATTATTCTAGAACATTACATAAGAGGAAGGCTGACCCAACAATGGTCTAGACACATCCCAAGAAAAGATCTTAACATAAATGTCATGATTGATATAAATCTCACAAGTCGGCTCAGAGAAATTATGTCCAAATGTTGACACTTGACATAACCAAGAAAACTTAGTATATGAAGGGTCACTCAACATACATTAGGTAGCTTGGCACATGAAGAGTCACTTGGCATACACTAGGCAACTCAACACATGAAGGAACACTCGTTCAACACTAGATTGGCTACAATAACTCGACATCCATTAGAGCTACAGTAACTCAGCATCAATTAAAGCTATAGTAACTCAACATCCACTAGAGCTATAGTAACTTGGCATCCACTAGAGCTACAGTAACTCGACATCCATTAGAGCTATAGTGACTTGGCATCCACTAGAGCTATAGTAACTCGGCATCCATTAGAGTTATAGTAACTTAGCATCCATTAGAGCTATAGTAACTTACCATCCACTATAGCTACAATAACTTAGCATCCATTAGAGCTATAGTAACTTGGCATCCACTAGAGCTATAGTAACTCGACATCCATTAGAGCTACAGTAACTCAGCATCAACATGCAGAATGAACAAAAATGAACAGGATAATAAGACAACCTAGGATGGTGCTACATCAGACAACTGGGGTTAAAAGAAATGATTCTCTTAAATCATTGAGATGTCACAATCTGAGTTGAGTCCAACTAGATTGAGAAATACATGAAGCATCTTCAAATGGCTTATTCTTCCACTTCACCAAATATTCATAGTAACATTTTCCTCATATACTCTTGCCAACTCTTAGATCCAATATCTATTCAACTTCTTCAATCTACTTCTTAGGACAATCTTCTAATACAACAACTTCATCATCTAACTCTTGATACTTATACAAATCAGTTATATTGAATATAGGAGATATATCCATGTCATTAGGTAACTCAACTTCATAAGCATTACCACTATCAAACTTCTTCAAGATCTTACAAGGTCCAAATTTCTTCATATCTAGCTTACTGTATGTTCCAACAAGAAATCTTCCTTTCTTCAAATGAACTATCACCTCATCCCCAACTTAAAAATCATGATGTCTTCTAGATTTATTAGCATTCTCCTTATACTTCTAATTACTTTGTTCCAACCTCAACTTCACTTCCTTATGCAAAGACTCTATAAAATCAAAAAATTCTTCTCCTATAGCACTTCTATTTTCTTCACCGACAACATCTCTTAAATATAATATACCTCGAGGCTACATTCCAGTAACAATCTACGAAGGTCTTTTCCTTGAACTCTTATTCACAAAATTGTTATATACAAACTCAGCTTGTGCCAACACTAATTCCCAATTACTTGGTTTATCTCCAAATAACCATCTTAGAAAATTACCCAAGCTTCTATTCACAACCTTTGTCTATCCATCTATCTATGGATGGAATGTAGAACTAACCTTTAACTCAGTACCCATCTTCTTCTACAAAGTTTTCCAAAAATAACCAACAAACTTACTATCTCTGTCAGAAATAATACTTCTTTGTAATCCATGCAATCTCACAATCTCTTTAAAGAAAAGTTCAACACCATGCTCAACATTTGATGTTTTCTTACATGGTATTAAATGAGCCATCTTAGAAAATCTATCCACAACAACAAATTTGGAATTATACCCCTTCACTATCTTAGGTAATCCAAGAACAAAATCCATACTAATGTCACTCTAAGGTTTCTTAGGAATAGTGATAGGTTTATACAAACCAGTATTCTAACTCACTCCTTTTGAAACTTGACAAACTCCACAACTCTTTACAAATTTTTGAACATCCTTGTACATTTGTGGCTAATAATACTTCTCTTTTAGGAAACTCAATGTCTTATCAATTCCAAAATGTCCAACCAACCCACCACTATTCTTTTCCTTAATCAAATTCAACCTCATAGAACTTTAGGAATACACAACTGAATAACTTTGAACAGCATACCTTCTTGAATAAAATACTCATCATACTTACTTATGTTATCTATTAGATTTGGTGCTCTGCACTCTCTCCACACATTAGAAAAATTAGGATCAACATCATACAACTCTTTCATTTCATCAAAACCAAGAACTTCAACCTTCATTTAAATCAACAAATAACATCTTCTACTCAATGCATCAACAACTCCATTAGTAACTCCACTCTTGTGCTTGATAACAAATGTAAAATTCTACAAATACTCAACCCACTTCATATGTCTCTGATTCAATTTATGTTGACTTCCCAAGTATTGTAAAGCTTTATAATCAGTATACAACACAAACTCCTTAGGAATCAAATAATGTCTCCACTTCTTTAAGGCTTGAACAATAGCATAAAATTATTGATCATACACAGAATATTTTCTTTTAGTATCATTCAACTTCTCACTAAAGAAAGAAATAGGTTTACCTTCTTGGGTTAATACAGCTCCTATTGGACTACCACTTGCATCACATTCAACTTTAAATACCTTATTGAAATCTTGAAAAGCCAATACAAGTAACTCGGCAACCTTTTGTTTCAAAGTCTCAAAACCCTTATTAGCTCCACGTGCCCACTTGAATTTCATTTTATCTCCTCTTATTGTCTCAGTCATAGCATTACAAATAGAACTAAAATTTCTTATGAAATTTCTATAGAAACTAGCCAAACCATGAAATGATCTTACCTCACCCACATTCTCAAGTTTAGGCCATTCCAAAAAAAAATTTACCTTCTTAGGATCCATCTTCAAACTATCAGCTGAAATAATAAATCCCAAATATATAATCTCCTCTTGTATAAAGAACATTTCTTCAAATTAATCATCAACTTCTCCTCTTTCAATCTCTACAATACTTGTCTAACATGCTCAAGATGTTCTTTCTTAGTCTTACTGAATATCAAAATTTCATCCAAATAAACAATCACAAACTTACCCAAAAATCTCTTTAGAACTTCATTCATCAACCTCATGAAATTACTAGGTGCATTAGTCAAAACAAAAGGCATAACCAACTGATGCAGGCGAAGGATGATAACTAGGGCCAAAGGCACACCCAGTTATCCAATCCACCCTGCAAGAGTTAACACAACGGAAGCAAACATGAGGAACAATGCCAAGGAAAGAGAGAACAAGGATATATTTATTGATTCATCAAATATTCAGCATACATGCCTAGCTGTAAAGCCTTCTGGGTTACGGCCAATTACAGATGTACAACTTCCAGATCTCCAAATTAGCTTTTTAAATCCACATATCTTTTTTTTTTGAACTCTCCCCAAAATCTGCCCTAACCCTAAACCTAAACACCCTACTTATACTTGCCAAAATGGCTTACAAATAATTCTAGAACATAGAGAAACCACAAGTCAGCCCTCATCAAATATAATTAACTATACCAAAATTAAATGTGAGCAAAGTCGGCCCAATTGAGAACTAGGCAGAATGAACTAATATGCAAGATTACAAAGAAACCCAGGATGCTCTTGCATCACCAACCATTCATACAAACCATATTTTTTCTTGAAAGCAGTCATCCATTCATCACCTTCTCTAATTCTGATCTGATGATAGCCACTCTTCAAATAAATCTTTGTAAAATACTTTTCTCCACTCAAACAATCCATTATGTCATCCATCCTCAGCATAGGAAACATATATTTCACTATGATCTTGTTAATAGCTCTAGAATCAGTACACATTTTCCATTCTCCATTATTTTTAGGTGTTGATATAGTAGGTATAGCACATGGACTCAAGCTTTCTTTGGTCAAACCTTTCTGCAACAACTCATGCACTTTTCTATTAAGTTCTTCACTCTTTGTAGATGTCAATCTATATGGTGCTTTGTTTAGCAATCTAGCTCTAGGAATCAAATCCATACAGTGACTTATACCTCTTACTAGAGGTAAACCATCAGATATATCCTATGCAACAATCTCTTTATAGTCATTTAACAATTATGAAATTTCTTTGGGTACTTGGTCAATACTGCTAGCTGTCACTTAGTCACCACTAACTAGCACTTGGTTAATAATATTTTCTGGCACTTGGTTACTATTGACACAACTCGGTTTCTATGGAATTATAGCAAAACAAACTTGATTCTTTTTCATTTCCTTTTCAAATTGTTTCCCTTTAACCATGCAAATTTTTTATAGTAGTACAATTAACCTCGTTTGGACTTTTAATTAAAGGCAATAATATTTGTTTCTTCCCATTCATCCAAAGAGTATATTGATTCAATCTTCCATCATGCATAGCATATCTATCATATTGCCAAGGTCTATCCAATAGAATATGACAACAATCCATAGGCATAATATCACACAAAACTTCATCAAAGTAATATCCAATCTTGAACTTCATAAGGCATTGCTCACTTACCAATATCTTATGCTCATCTTTGATACATGAAACATGATATGGTTTAGGATGTTTCAGCATCTACAACTACAACTTTGTAACTAACTCTTCTAATGCCAAATTTCTATAACTTCCATTGTCAATGATAACTTTGCAACATTTTCTAGCCATCTTACATCTTGTTTTGAAAAGACTTCTTCTAAGGATAGGTTCCTCATCACTTCCCTCATTACATAAGGTTCTTCTCACTGTTAGATTTTCTCTAGCCTCAGGTCCACTTGGTGAACCATGATCATCTCCTTGAATCATATCTTTTATGTTACCATGCCCATTTTTAGAGGATCTACATTCAAAAGATCTATGTCCCTCTTTACCACATCTAAATCAATTACCATGAAAACCACCTCTAGAATAAGAATTACCTCTTCCTTGATAAGAATTAGTACCTCCTCGGTAAGAATGACCATTTTTCCATTCAGTCTTTCCTTTTTCATCATTCTTCCTCTTAGATTTGCATTAATCCTATAGAAAATTGTCAGATCTACCACCTTTACCATAAGATCTACCTCTGCCTCTCTAGAATCTACCACCTCTACCTCTTTGTCTTTGTTCATGCTTCTTTGACAAGATCTCCTCAGCCTTCAAGGCATATTGGTATGCTTCTTCCACACTTTCCAACTTCACAAAACTTATTTCATCTTGTATTCCATATCTCAATCCATTTATGTACCTTTCAATTTTCTCAACATCATCCACATGTCTAGATCTGATGTCCAATCTATAGAATTCCTCTATAACTCTTTCACAGTCATGTCCTTTTGTCTCAAATTTTGCATCTTTCTTAGCAACCTAACTTGGTAATTAGTAGGAAGGAATTTTTTCTTTACTTTTTTTACCATCTTTGGCCAGGTTTTGATCTTTTCCTTTGTCTATCAGTTTGCAAATGTTCCCACCACAGTGAGGCATGATCTTTCAACCGAGTAATAACAATTTTCACCATCCTATTATCAAGAGTATTTTTGTACTCAAAGAACTTATCCATATCAGAGATATAATCCATTATAGCATTGGTATCCAATTTTCCATCATAAGGAACAAATTTTATAGTAGGCTTTGAAATTTCCCCAGACAACACTCTCAACAACCTTCCTTTATCTTGGTCTTCTTCAGGTTTTGGATTAGGGTTTGGTGCTACTACTTCATCATCACTTACATCATCTAGATGTGCTCCTCTCCTCTAGGTTATCTCCATGCCATCTAATCTAGTTGCAATTTGTCTAAATGTATCCAATATTGCATTATCATCATTTCCTCTATCTTGAACCATCTTTACAAATCAGGTTCTTGCAAGATCATAACCCTCTACAACTCATAGGTCAAATTTACAAATATACAACCCTAAAACCCAATTCACTCAAGGTTCTACATGATCTAATCACCACAAGGATGAACCTCAAGCTCTAATACCACCTAATGTAGAGAGGGGTGAACAACTAGGGCTAGATGCACACCCAACTATCTTAACCACCCTGCAAGAGTTAATATAGTAGAAACACAACACACTGACCAAAAACCAAAGGAGGAAGAAGAGAAAACACTTATTTATTCATCAAATAATTAGCATACATGTCCAAATATAAGGCCTTCTAGGTTATAGCCAAATACAAAATATATTCAAGATCAAATATCCAAAATCAAATTCACTGCTCCAGATACATATGCAAAAAAAATTCCAAACTTTTGCATTCTACTCCAAAATCCCTCTAAAAAGCTCCTAACTATAAGCCTAAACACTCTATATATACTTGCCAAAATGGCTTACAAATCATTCTAGAACATTACATAAGAGGAAGGCTAACCAAACAATAGTCTAGACACATCCCAAGAAAAGATCTTGACATAAATATCACTATCAAAATAAATCTTACAAGTCAACTCACAAAAATCATGTCCAAATGTTGACACTTAGCATAAATAGGAAAACTCAACACATGAAGGGTCACTCGCCATACACTAGGTAACTCAACACATGAAGAGTCACTCAGCATACACTAGGTAACTCGACACATGAAGGAACACTCGGTCAGCACTAGATTACTACAGTAACTTTGCATCTATTAGAGCTACAATAACTTGGCATCCATTAGAGCTACAGTAACTCAGCATCCACTAGAGCTATAGTAACTCGGTATCCATAAGAGCTATACTAACTTGGCATCCATTAGAGCTACAGTAACTCAGCATCCACTAGAGCTATAGTAACTCAGCATCTATTAGAGCTATGGTAACTCAACATCCATTAGAGCTATAGTAACTCGGAATCCACTAGAGCTATAGTAACTCGGCATCCATTAGAGCTACAGTACCTCAACATCAACATGCAAAATAAACAAAAATGAGTAGGATAACAAGGCAACCCAAGATGCTCCTACATCAAACTCTATCCATTTTTTTGGTCTGCATTATTTTTGTGCAAGACTACCCATATCACATGTAGGCACATTTAACTTGGATTGAGTAAGGGAAGCAAGTTATTATTGCAAGGAAGAAATAATTTGAGCAATACTAATTATAATGGAATCAATAGAGGAAATAGGTGGTAATGACACATTCAACACGTGAGGAAGAGTGTAAAAATTACTTGTAATAGAAGGTGCTATAGGTGGGACATTAGGAACCATAGTAGGAGGATTAGGATAAGTGTAAGGAACACTATTGTATGAAGGTTGTGAGATAGGAAATGAAGTAGGTGGAACACTCACAAGTAGAGAAGACATAGTAAGACTACTAATAGGAGGAATTAATGGTTGAATATAAGTAGTCACAATAGGAGCAACATAAGAAGGGATGCTAGAGATAGGTTTGGAAAGAGACACGATAAGTTCAACACTAGTGATATGTGAAGCCATTCCTAATTTAGATGTGGCTTGAGTTGAAAGCTTAACATGAGTGTGGACAAGGTGAGTAAGACTACACAAAAGATCCATGTCCATCATTATAGAACACTTTCTTAAGAGCATCAAAAGCAACCATAGTATCGGTATTTTGATTCTCTTGAAGAATCAATTAGACATTTTATCAATCTTGGTAGAAATCTTATGAACTTGTTCTGGAGGAATGCTTAAAACCTCATCCTCATCATGAGATGAATAATAAGAGTCATGCTCCATAGAATCTTGATCAAAGTGAGTCATGAGTCTATGACTTCTCCTAAGGGGATACTATAAGTAGGGCTTAAGGTAATATAGCCCAAGGATGCAAGATTGTCAATAGCGTAAGGATGCACCTACATTAGACACACAAGATTTCAAAAGCAATATTTTCCATAAGGACATATTAACATATGAAGAAATTCAAAACATAAAGCCCATGTGCATTCTTAATCCACAAATCCTCTTCATCAATCATCCTAGAAGTTTGTCTAAACTTATTGCTACAACAAACTATATCATCAGAAATATCATCTATTCTCTTGCTACTACAACTACTAGGATCAAGTGAATCATACTTGTTGCAAACCTTCATTTGATTAGAACTTTTCTTTCTTCTTCCTCTGCTTTTAATCACAAGATCATATAACTATCTTTCAATAGTAGGAAACTCAACCATAGGTTTTTCTATCTTCAAACTGAAAGCCTTAAAAACACTTAAGTTCTCACTAAAACATTTGTAGTCAAATTGTGATAGAAGGGTAATTTGTGGATTTTCATGTTTTCTTTTGCAATTGTCCTCGACATTGTAATAATATTGACATTTACATAATAATTGTGACACCCACATGAGTATAAAAATAAGTAAGCATGACATAAATCATTCCACATATGCTTTGATCAATTTTGGAGAGTTACGCATGAAAGACGGTGGAGATCTCTAAACAAGGGTATGTATACGTGCATACATATATAAACACACACATATGTGTGTGTCTATATGTATATATACACATATATGCATATGCATATATATTTATATACATATACATATTTATATATGTATATACATACATACATACATACATATACAAAGAGCACAAGGGCACGACAACAAAATCCTAGATCTCTTCTGATCTCCACAATCCACAAGATCTCTCTTTATAGATACATACATATATACATACATAGACACACACATATATGTGTGTATGTATATATACATATATACATATACATATGTATATATGTATATACATACATCCATATGTACATATATATACATACATACATACATACATATACACATATACACATACATACGTACATACTGTATGTACCCTAAAATGGTTGCCTAGACTATGGGCCCCCATTATTCAATTTATCAAATTTCCTGAATCAATAGTTTGCAATATTTTATTAAATCAATTTCTTTGATCAAATTATAATGAATTCAATTATTTTAACATTTCCTAAGGTTTGATCATTTTATCCTAAGTCTTATTTAATTAAAAGAAAACCTCTCTTTTAGTAAAATAATTAATCCACATTTAATTAATTAAGAGAGAAAACCCTCTTTTAATTTAATTAAAGATTTCCTATTTAATTAAAGGAACTCTCTCCCTTTTAATTAACTAAAATTCCACTTGAAAAAAGGAAACAAATAAATAAAAATAAAACAAATTCTTTTTTCCTCTACACTTAAATGCACATATTTCTAAGTGGAAATTTTTTCTCACATTGATCATTCTTTCTCCACCCTTGATTAAATATTATTGCCTCTTAATCTTAATCATCCATTCTTCTTTATAAGGGAGAGCCCTCTCCTCAATTTTGACATCCATGATTATGCTATTGTTATGCTACAGGTTTGGAGAGTGGTTTTTGGAGGAGTTTGAGCATTAAAGCTTTTTGTTGAGAACTTCTATCTTCTTGTCTTCTTCTCTCATGCATCCATGGCTTCCATCATCATGATCCATCCTTGAATTTTCATATTAGCTTAGATCCAAATTTGTTTTCATAGATTAATATTGCATTTTTATTCCCTTTCATAGATTATATTTCCTCTCTTGCATTGCTTTTCATTGTCATCATTTAGATTAGTTTGCATATTCATTTGCATTCATATTTTGATCTTTGAATCTCTCATTTTATGGTGTACTTTCACGGGTACAAACTAGGTCAAACTTAAGGTCCTCCATTACAAACCCTTGCACTTCATGAATAGAGAGCTATGAGCTTCCATTCGAGACCTCATTCTTGAGCAACCTTGAATATAATGACTCATAGAAGTGTGCTCACATTTTAGGCATACATCTTTGGCACCCTAAAATGATTTTTCATCAAAAATCAAGAAAAAAATATAAAAATTTGAAAATACCTCAAAAAAATCTAAAAATTTCACTGAAGCTTCTATGATATGTTGCCACCCTTCAAAAAAAAATCAGACCAAAACACCAAGCCGTTTGGGAGATATGATCAAATCTTTAAGATCTAGGTTTTTTTTGTCTCCAAACAAATCCACATAAGGGGATTAGCTCAAAAATTATTTTAAACTAGCAAGTAAAAGTGGATTGCCCCATGGTGGGCACCAAATATCTATCCTCAATATGGTGTGAGGTTGGTCTATTTTTGCGAGCGAGACCACCACTCAAAAGGTTAACATAGTATTCACCACTTTGATTTGTCTTTAATGGAGCCATTGTAAAATCCATATCCATATCTAAGTGAGGTGATGCTAAGGGTGTACTCAAATCAATATTTTTGGAAGGTCGTGGTAGTTTGATAGGCATGCTATACATAATGGTCATGTAAATACATACTCTCTGACAAAGGATGGAGTTTGCCACAAATTGAAGCCCTTGATAAAGGAGAGTGAAAAAGTATACAGTTGTGCTAGGGTATGTCTTGTTGATGGAAGAAAATTTATGGCATGAAAGATTAGCATATGTGTTATTCTTTAATTCCTAGAAAGGATAAGGAAAGTAGTAGTGAAGTTCCACTCAAAGTTTCAAGTCTATTAAGTGAGTATGGAGATGTCATCTCTAGTAATGTTCCAAAAGGGTTTCTACCAATAAGGAAAATTAGTCATCAAATAGATTTAGTCCCTAGAGCTAGTTTTCCTAATAAGGGTGCTCATAGGATGACTCCTACTAAGACTGAGGAGCTAAATAGACAAGTTCAAGAGCTATTGAAGAAAGGTTTAATTCAAGAGAGCCTGAGTCCATGTGTAGTACCTTTAGTGTTGGCGCCAAAGAAGGATGGAGAGTGCCAAATGTGTACAGACTCTTAGGCTATAAATAAAATAACCATCAAGTACCAATTTCCTTTGCCAAGGATGGATGATCTTATGGACTACTTGAGTGGATCTCAATACTACACAAAGATAGATCTTAAGAGTGGTTATCACTAGATATGGATACGAGAGGGAGATGAGTGGAAGACTACATTGAAGACCAAGGAGGGTCTATATGAGTGGTTAGTTGTGGTCTTTGGACTGACCAATGCACCAAGAATCTTCATGCGGCTTATGAATGAGGTACTAAAGAAATTTTTGGGAAAATTTGTTATTGTCTATTTGGATGATATTTTGATTTTCAATAAGTCTTTGGATGAACATTTATTAAACATTCATAGTATCCTTAAAAGGTTGAGGAAAGAGAAATTGTTGATTAATTTGAAGAAGTGTAGCTTTGTCAAAAGGGAGTTAGTCTATTTGGGGTTTGTTGTATTAGCTAAAGGTCTCAAAATGGACCTAGAGAAGGTGAAGGTCATCTTGGAATGGCCTACTCCAAGGTCTACCACTGAGGTGAGGTCATTCCATGGTTTGGCTAGTTTTTATAGGAAATTCATTAAGAGTTTCATAGTATATGTGCACCCCTAACTGAAACAATGAGGGGGGATAGAAAAGAGTTCAAGTGGACTACATGAGGTGCAAGGAGTTTTGAATTGTTGAAGAAGAAGGTGACTAAACAACCTATGTTGGCACTTCCTGATTTCAAAAAAGTTCTTTATGTGGATTGTGATGGTAGTGGTAGTGCTATTGGGGGTTTGTTGAGCCAAGAAGGTAAGCCTATTTCCTATTTTTGTGAAAAATTGAATGATTCAAAGAAGCATCATGTTTATGATTAGGAGTTCTATGCAATAGTTTGGGTCGTAAAGAAATGGAGGCATTATTTGTCACCAAAAGAAATTTTCTTGCATACTAATCATCAAGCATTGTAGTATCTAAATAGCCAAGTTAACTTGAATTGAAGACATTTGAAATGGGTAGAGTTCATGCAAAGCTATAAATTTGTATTAAAACATACAAGCAGAAGGTCTAATAGGGTTGCAGATGCATTAAGTAGGAGACAATTATTGCTAACAAAAATGCAGGTTGAAGTGGTCGGGTTTGATGAACTCAAGAATCTATACCCTAAGGATCCTAACTTTTTAGAGGCTTAGAAGGCTTGTAAAGAACCTATTACACTAGATAGGACTAGGTGGCTAGATTACATGATTTAGGATGGTATGTTGTTCAAGGGTAGTCAATTGTGTATTCAAAAGAGTTCCATGAGGGAGAACTTGATCAAGAAGAAACATAGTACATGGATGGAAGTATACTTTGGTCAAGATAAGACCATTACCATTATTAGTGAACATTATTTTTGGCCTCAATTGTCACAGGATGTGAAGAAGTTTGCGTAAAGTTGTCAAGTACATGTCAAACATCAAAAGGACTTAATCAAAATACTGGACTCTATCAGCCATTGCCTATTCCAATGAAGCCTTGGGAGGACATAAGTATGGATTTTGTTCTTAGATTTCCAAGTACACAAAGGGGTAATGACTCAATATTTGTGGTGGTTGATAGGTTCTCCAATATGGCACATTTCATTCCATGCCACAAGACTCATGATGCAGTGCATATTGTAGATTTGTTTTTCAGAGAGGTGGTGAGGCTACATGGTCTCCCAAAAAGTATTATTTCTGATAGAAATACTAAATTTATTGGGTATTTCTAGAGGACTTTGTGTAAGAAGTTGAAGACAGAATTGAAGTTTAGTTCTGCACATCATCCAAAGACTAATGGACAAACAGAAGTAGTGAATAGATGTCTAGGCAATTTTTTGAGGTTTTTAGTAGGAGATAAGCCCAAAGGATGGGATTTGATTCTACCACAAGCATAATTTTC
This sequence comes from Cupressus sempervirens, assembly GCA_028749045.1. NCBI lineage: Eukaryota > Viridiplantae > Streptophyta > Pinopsida > Cupressales > Cupressaceae > Cupressus > Cupressus sempervirens. Next base: position 142,925,245 of record CM053785.1, on the reverse strand, counting down.
TTACAACAATTCTATGAATAGGAGTACTAGTATATCACCATTCCAAATTGTGTATGGGAGTAGTCCAAGGACTACACCAAAGCTGAGGAAGATGGAGCAAGGAGAGAGAACAAGTGCTAAGGCTAAAGACTTTGCTAAACATGTCAAGAACCTACATGAAGAGGTACATGAACATATTACCAAGATGAACCTATAAGGCTAGAGTAGATCAAAAGAGGAGACAGAAAGAGTTCCAAGTTGGGAATCTAGTTATGGTATACTTGAGGAAGGAACGATTTCCATTGGGTACCTACAACAAGCTGAAGATTAAGAAATTTAGTACGTACCAAATTTTGAAGAAACATGATTCAGGAAATGCATATGAGGTGGAGTTTTCAAATGGGATTCACATTTCTCCTATTTACAATATTGTAGACTTAACAAAATATCATGATGATGGTATAGAGGATGACTTTATGTTGGAGCCATATCCAATTCCTACTTCTGAGAAGGAAGAGATTGAAGAAATTCTAGATAGTCATGTGGGCCAAAGTACTAAAAATAGGCAATACGAAGAATATGTGGTGAAGTGGAAAGGACAATCAATGGAGGATTCAACTTGGATATCTACAACGAAGGTTGCCCATTTGGGTTTTTCTCTACCAACTATAAAGTGACGAGATCACTTTTCAATTTACCCTGGGTGTCTAATGTAGGAGCATCTAGTGGTGTAAGGGAAATTTGATATCACCCAAAAACATGCTTAGAGTTAGTTTCTATTTAATGTGTTTTTATTTTTGGATACCCATTTGGGTCAAATAGACATTCCAACTCTCATAGTTCCACTATTGCGTTACAAGCTAGAGTTGTCATTTCACCAAAAGATCAACTTGTTAATGTTTGATACAAGCACTAGACTTATAGAACATAGGAGACAGTTAAGTCGTGTCATGAATCCTAAAGGGAAACATTGGTGGTTAGCCCAACAATCCCCTCCTCAGTGTTACCCAAGGAGATTTGAACCTGTGACCAAGCTCTAATACCACTTGTTACAAGCTAGAGTTGTCATTGCACCAAAAGATCGACCTATTAATGCCTAATACAACCACTAAAAATATAGAACATAGTATATGGTTAAGCCATGTCATGAATCCTGAAGGCAAACATTGGTGGTTAGTCCAACATATTGGTTTTTTGGGTTAGTGTTTTTGAGCACCTTAGGATATGTGCCAATGTAGAAAAAAGGTTATTTTGTAATTGAGCCATAATTATGATGACTTAGAGGGTGTAATTTTAAGGAATGATTAAAATTTTAATTTAAAGCACTCCATAAAAAGAATCAAGTCAAAAGGCTTTATGGTTTGAAAGCTATTGCAGTTTTAAGTTGTCTGGAGACCCCCTAAGAGCACTTCAAAGTCATATTTGAGGTGATTAATGGCCTTGTATATGAATAAAAAATATAATATGAGAAAATCTAGTCCATAGGGATATAGCTTACTTGGAGAGCTTTCCATAAATGTAAATGGTTTGTCAATCGAAATCCCAAATCAAAAGTTATGCCTCCTAGAAGTTGAACTACCATTTCTAGATTCTTCTAATTTTACACTGACTTTTGATGTATTTTCTAGAACCTTCTATTTTGGTGGTGGATGCCAAATTGCATATTCTAGAATTTACTCCTAACCCTAAACCTAATTTATTTTACTTATGGTCATTTCTGGCATTGTAAATGCAGTTTTTGGTGGAGTTTGGGAGAAGGTACTGTGAGAAGGGTTTTTCTCTAGAACATGATAACATTATAAGCCCATAGGGCATGTCATGGAGTCTATTTTTGTTGTACTAAATCTAATAGCATATCACTTCTAATAATAATATTCCCCTTTTCTTGTTATGTTCATTTTGTCTTGGGTTGTGTCCTCATCACTTGTTACATTGCTAAAGAAGAATCCAATGATGAATCTAATGATCCTGATGATGAAGTTGTCTATGTTGCCATGAAAGATGATTCTGGTGAAGATGAGGCAACTGCATTGATATCTTATGAAACCAAAGATGAAAGATGGATCATTGACATTAGATGTTCACATCACATGACTAGTGACAAAAGTAAGTTCATTACCCTTGAGTATTACAATGGAAATAGTGTTAGATTTGGTAATGATGCATCTTATCTAATAAAAGGAAAAGGATCAATAAGATTGACAAACAAGATCATGAGTGACAATGTTACTATGTAGAAGGACTTAACTATAACTAGTTGAGTGTGTTACAAGTGAATAGTTCAGGATGCAAAGTTGAATTTGATAATAGTGAGGCTAAGATCTATGACACTTATGGAAAACTAATTGGATCTAGAGATCATACTAGAGGTAATCTATTATATCTTGACATGAATGATGCTACTTGTCTTGTTGTACAATTTGATGTTTTGTGTCTATGGCACAAAAGTTTATGTCATATAAATTTTGATAATTTGGTTAGTATTAATAAGGTGAAAAGAGCCAGAGGTTTGTCAAAACTAAAGAAACCTAAAAATGTGATTTGCAAACAATGTCAGTTAGGCAAGATGACAAAGTTTAGTTTTAAAAGTAAGACTCATACTTCAAAAGAAATTATGGAATTATTTCATATTGATTTATGTGGACCAATTAATGTACAAAGATACAAAGGTGACAAGTACATTATCCTATTTGTTGATGATTACTCTAGAATGATGACAATAATGTTTTTAAGAGAAAACTATGATGTTTTTCAAATATTTAAGTGGTCTCTAGCAAGAGTTGAAAAGGAAATTGGTAAAATCTTGAAATGTATGAGATCTTGTAGAGGTGGAGAGTTTACATCAAATGAGTTCAAAAATTTCTACAATGACAGAGGACTCAAGAGACAAACTTCTACACCTAGGATCTATCCACAAAATGGAATTGCTAAGAGGAACAAATTTGTAATGGATTGTGCTAGAACATTGATGATGGAGAAGATTATTGCTTTGAAATACTAGAAAGAAGTTGTTAGTACAGTTGTCTATACCTTGAACCAAGTACAAATCAGGAAAGGTACAAATACTATACCTTCTGAATTATGGTATGAATACTCACCCAATGTCAAATATTTTAACATATTTGGAAGAAAGCGTTACATACTTAAGGACAATAGAAATGGTAAACTTGATGCAAATAAGTGAAGAAGGTATATTCCTAGGTTATTCCACAAGAAGTAAATCTTATAAGTGTTTAAATACTAACACTAAAAAAGTTGTAGAAAGTGCAAATGTAAAGTTTGATGAATATATAAAAGTGCATGAAGATGAACCAAAGAAAGAACCTAAAAATTATAGAATCTTTATGTACTACTATGAAGACATTTCTGATAATATTGATAGTTCTACAAACCAAGTTTCTAATCAACAAGAATCAATGATTTTAAAGTCACATAAAATAGATGTCAAGTTGCATTTAGGAGCGAAGTTGCAATTAAAAGTCAAGGTACATTATGATACTAAGATCAATTTACATGAAATGAATGTCAAGTTATCTGATAGAGAAGTGCATAGTGAATCCAAAATTTAACTTCATGAAATACCCATTGTATAAAGGAGAACAAAGCCAAGGTTGTCAAAGTATGTCAGAAGACATCGCCTTGCTAAACAAATCATTGGAGATAAAGAAGAAAGATCAATGAAAAGGAATAGTTTGAGAAATGACACATGTTTTTTAAGCATGCATAAGCCTAAATCAATGAAGGATTCATTAGAAGATGAAGACTGGAATCAAACCATGAAAAAATAAATTGATCAGATTGAGAAGAACAAAACTTGGACACTAGTACCTAGACCTAAGAACAAGAATGTTATTGGAACCAATTGGGTGTACAGAAACAAGTTTGATAAGAATGGATAAGTTACAAGGAATAAGGAAAGATTAGTTTGCAAAGGATATGCACATGAAGAGGGAATTGACTATGGAGAAACATTTGCCCTAGTTGCAAGATTGGAAGGAGTAAGAACTATGCTTGCTTACTCTACTTAGGATTTGAAGTTTATCAAATGGATGTTATGTCATTATTTTTGAATGGTATACTAGAAGAGGAGGTTTACATAGAAAAATCTAAAGGATTTTTTGATCCAAACAATAAGAACATGGTGTGTAGACTGCATAAAGCTTTATATGGTTTAAAGAAAGCTCCAGTGCATGGTATGAAAGACTACACAACTATATTGTGAAGATTTATTTTGAGACGACTGATGACCACAACAATCTATAATTGAAGATATAAGGAGGTAAAGGAATTTTACTAGCTAAAATATTTATCAATGATATCATATGTGAAGGACAAGATACATTGTGTAAGATATTTACAAATGAAATTATGAAAGAGTTTGAGATGTCTATGTTTGGAGAAATAAAGTTCTTTGTTGGATTACAAGTTTATTAGAAGAAATATGGTATTTACATCACTTATTCCAAGTATGTAAAGAAAATATTGTTGGATTACAAGTTTATTAGAAGAAATATGGTATTTACATCACTTAGTTCAAGTATGTAAAGAAAATATTGAAAACTTTTGGTATGAAGAATTCAAAACCATTTAGCACTCCTATGGTGATAGGACATGAACTATCCAAAACTGATGATTCTATTGAAGTAAATCAGACATTGTCAAGGTCTATGATTGGCAAATTGCAATATGTAGTTCATAGCAGACCTGATATTGCACTAGTTGTTGGGATTATTGCAAGGTTTTCTACAAATCCTAAAGAGAATCACTTAATGGTTGCTAAAAGGTTTATGAAATACTTGAAAGGGATAGAAGACTATGGTCTATACTACAAGAAGAATGACAAGTTTGAATTGAGATTTTATACAAATTTTGATTGGACTAGATACATTGATGACAAGAAAAGTAGAAGGTGGAGCATTTTTCTTAGGAAAAAGATTAGTCTCCTAGACTAGCAAGAAATAGAATTGCATTTCACAATCTACTGTTGAAGCTAAACTAATACAATAAATAGCACAAATGTGGTATGGATCAAATAGATACTTAAAGAAATGAAGGAAGAAATCACTAAACCTATGGTACTCTACTATGATAGTACAAGTTTTATAAACATATCTAAGAATCTTGTGATGCACACAAAGACAAAGCACATGGAAATCAAGTATCATTACTTGAGAGAATTGGTTCAAGACAAAGAAGTGAGAATGAAATATGTGAATACAAAAGAATAGATGGTTGATATATTCACAAAGGCTTTACTTAAGGATGCACATAAATATCTTAGAGGTAAACTAGGGGTGATACCCTTATCCAAAGCTACTTAAGAAGTAAGAGTAGTGCCCTACATCAACTAAGTTAAATGACATGTTTTACAAGTTGATGCAGTGGATCTTACTTTAGGACCTGCTTGAAGTAAGGAAGGACCCAAAAATAGAAGATTTGTAGTCACATGCAAGGTGACAAAGAGAGAACTTGAATTGATTATATCTACATGTGTAGATGAAAAGTCTTTGGCATCATTGTCAAAGAGGGAGATATCAGAGAAATCAGGGAGATATCAGAGAGATCAGAGAAGGAAGGAGAAAGATTGGCAAAGAGGGACAAGACCATATGAGGGAGAAATATGAGGAAGAGATCAGATTATATAGAGGAAGGCACACATATTAATAGAGGGAGAGATTTCAATAAAAGGTATTTTGTTTTTTTTTTGATATTGTTGTTGGTATTGGTTTTCCATCAATCCTAAAGAGGGAGATTGTTGAAAAGAAGATTGTTTAGATGAAGAAGATTGATGAAACCTATCATGGAAAAATCATTATTTTTTCATTGATGTCAAACCTACTACTTGTTGGTGAGACAATTGCTTACTTTGGTCTGAATGCTATCATTTTATTGATTGATGGAGAGGATTTGAAAAGAAAGGATAATAAGAGAACCCAGAGAAATGTTGAGTTATATGGTGTATAAAAGGAGTACTAAGACCAAGCAAGACATTGATGATATAGTTTATTGTTTATTTGCTTAAGGCTATAATGAAAGGATACTTGAGCAAAGACTAGAAGAAGGCTAAGTAAAGAAATGTATCTGCCAAGCTTAACTGAGAAAATAGTGGAAGTTGAGCAAGTTAGTGCAAGCCAAGCAGAAAGTTAGTTGAAGTTGAGCAATAAGTTTAGTATGTGTCGAGCAAAGAGAAATCTAGTAGGTGTTGAATGAAGAAATCTTAGTATGTGTCGAGTGTTAGAAAATGGTAGTAGCGACTAAGTGAAACTTAGTATATGTCGAGTAACCCAATGTTTGTTGACCAAACAAAGATAGTGTTTGTTGACCAAACAATATGTTATTGTTGAGTGATTGTAAAATGAGTTTGATTGAAGATTTGGTGAATTTGAGCTGACAAAGTTGATTTCTTGAATTATGTGAAGCATGTGGAAGATAACTATGATGATTTGGTGGCACAAAATTCAAGATAAACCATTTTGAGACCAATTCAAAGATGATTGTAAAGAAAGTTTCTAGAAGGAAAAAAATGGAAAAATGAGAAGATTCAATGAATCTAAGCTAACCCTAAAATGGATGACTATGGTTAAGTGCCAAATGATCTAAATTCTCTATATAAAGAGATAATAGGCTAGAAGTAATTTGTCAAGTGCGCACACCTAAGAAAGACAAGAAGTCTAGGGTGTTGCTTCATATGGTGGCTGATTCAAAGAGTCTACAATTGGCATACTAAGCAAGAAGGCTTAAGGAGATGAAAGCTTGAAGGTTGAACAAACTACTAGAGATGAAGAGGATGAATACCAAGTAGAATGGAGGACTGAATGTGAGACCTATAATCTGCAAGTGAGTTGTTTTATTATTAGATCAAGTCTTGTTGTTACTTTCTAACAACTATGTCAATGTAGATAAATCCTTTGGACTAAGGTTGACCTAATAGTCATGAGTAAATTCTCTAATAGGGTGAAATTTTAATGGAATATTTTAGAGTTCTCTAACAAGGATACCTCCTAATAGGGTGATTGAAATCCTTTAATCAAGGTTACATTTAATAGTGTGCATTGTAATCTTTAATAGGGTTGGCTCCTCATAGGGCTCACCTCATAAGAGTAAAAATTGGTAGCATGTTACTGTTGAAAATAATTGGTCAATTGTGTATTATCTTTGATTTTATACAAAATGTCATATCTTTACCAATCAATGTATGTCGAGCTCACTCAAGTGATAAAGATAGTTTCCTGTGTCTACCGAGCATTCCAGTGTTTGCCAAGTTCAAAAGACAATATCAACTGAGTTCACTTAGGTGTCAAAGGGAAGCTATCAAAATTTGAGTGTTAACCAAGCTCACTCAATTAATGAAGTAAATTTGGATGGAACTAGTGCTAACCAAGCTCACTTGGTTACCAAAGGAAGTTAACAAAGATGTAGTGTTAACCAAGTTCACTCAGTTAACTTAGGAAAATCTTTTTAGTGTTAGTGTCTACCCGAGTAGGGTTAGCTAACAAAGGATTTTCTTCTTTTGGCATATTGAGCTTAATGGATTTGTTTATTGGTTCGAAATGACTGAGGAGATGAATATTAATTATTCTAAGTTGTATTCAAGATGACTTGACAATAGATATGATATAAGTATAAGGTCATGTTAAGGATTGAATGTGTGTAAGTGTATGGAATATTAGAAGATGCTTAGAGGAAGTTAATTGGAAGGATAAGTAGAATATTCTTGAGGAGCTACATGGGTTTAATGACTTTAAAATGGTTGCCTAGACTATGGGCCCCCATTCTTCAATTTATCAAATAATGGAATCAATTTATCAATTTCCTGAATCAATGCCTTAAAATATTTTCAATTGAAATCAATTTTCTTGATCAAATCGTAATTAATTCAATTATTTCAATATGTCCTAAGGTTTAATCATTTCATTAATAATCTTATTTAATTAAAAGAAAAAATCCATTTTAAATAAATGAAATAATCTTATTTAATTAAAAGAAAATCTCTCTTTGACAAGGAGAAGGCTAAGTTATCGAATGGACCTACTGATAGTGAGGGATTTACTTAGGTTAAATCTCATAACAAAGGTCAAAGTAAGAAGAGAACCTGGATGGACAGGCAGACTGATGGTACCTTTAACAAGTTTGATGCTCTTGGAGACATGGTCCAAGAGGAAGGTATCCCAGTTGAGCTTTCTCTTGAGGCCAAAGGTTAACATGAGATTCTAGTTGGGGATAAGCAGAGTGAGGATCAATTTCTAGTTATAGGGGATCTACAAGCTAGGCAGTTGGATATTGATTTACCTCCTCTTGTTCAGGATATTGGAGATCTTCATGGGTCATAGGGTTTGAAGGGCCTAGTCTTGGTGGCTCCTAATCCCCTTATGCTCAAGGGAACCTCTGATTCTGTAAAGATTAATAAGGGTCCTCTTATTTTAGGAATACAACAAAAATCCTTCAAAAAGGGGCCTTTAAATAAATCGACCAAGAGTGGTAGGAAGTATGATCAAGAGAAGGTGAAGATTATGGGTGAAAATTTAGTTGAGTATGGGTTTGTGAGACCCATTGATTCTCATTTCTCCCACCCCCATAAATGAGTGTGCTATCATGGAATGTAAGGGGGTTGAACAACATCCCTAGACAAAAGGTTATTCATAGATTAATTGAGTCTTAGTCTCCTGATATGGTCTTTATTCAGGAAACTAAACTTTCATTGGATGGATTGGCTAATTGTACTACATGTATCTAGCCCTAGGGCTCTTGGTAGGGAGTGGGTGCCTTGAACTTTTTAGGTGGTGTGGCTTGCTTCTAGAACCCAAGGAAAGTCTCCCCCTTATGGTGGATCTCTAGTCGGTCCTCCATTTCTTTAGTTGCTACTAGCTTTGAGACTGGAGAAAGGTGCCTTTTATCCAATATTTATGCTCCTATTGATTTTACAAGTAAATCTTAGTTATGGGCTCATATTAGATTCATCCAGTCCCTGGACCCCTTTCTCCCATGAATTATGGTTGGAGATTTTAGTGTAGTTACTAGTCTAGAGGAAAATCGGCGTGGGCTAGCTAGGTTGGAGCCATCTTCAAATCTTCTCAAAGATATGATTGGCTCATTGATTCTCATTGATGTGAAGCCAACCAACAGTGTCTTTATGTGGAATAATTAGAGATGTGGTGATGATGCTATCTCAGAAAGGCTTGATAGATTTTTGGTTTTATGCTATTGGTTGGACAATAGGTGGATAACCAATTCTAAAATTCTTGACTGGAGGGGCTTGAATCATTGGCCCATTAAGCTTTCCATCACTTCATATAGAGTTACCAAGAATCCCTCTTTCAAATTCTAGTTGATGTGGCTTAGAGACTTGTCTTTACCTAATCTTATGGTGTATTGTTAGTATGAGGGGATGCCTTCTCATGGTATGACCATGTATACTTTCAATAAGAGGCTTCAACATGTAAAGTATAGGCTTAAAAGATGGAACAAACAGTGCTTCAGGTATCTGCATGTTCAGAAGATCGATGCTCAAACCAAGCTGGATGATATTACCCACCAGATTCATGACTATGGGTTGAGTTCTGAGCTGAATAAAGCTGAGTCCTTAGCTCTTAAGGATCTGGAAGAATGGGAGCTTCGGGAGGATATTTTCTAGAAGCAAAAATCTCATATCGATTAGCTTCAAGAGGGGGATAGGAACACTGCTTTCTTTCACAACTTTGTTAAGGCACAAAGGCATGGGAATTATCTCTCCTCTCTTATCTTAATTGATGTAGCATAGATCTTTTCTTGTGAAGATATTTCTAGGGAAGTAGTCAAGTACTACTATGATCTCTTCTCTAGGGAGGATCTTTCTGCTAGGCTTGAGGAGGGGGACATCTTGGATTGTATCCCTCACCTTGTCTCTGCTAAGATGAATGGCACACTCTTAAGCCCTATCTTGCTTTTTGAATTGGATAAAGTTGTGTTTAATATGAAGAAAGGTACGGCCCCTGGCCCAAATGGTTTTTTGATTGAGTTTTTCCAAGAATTCTGGGAGATAATAAAGTGTGATCTCCTAGAGGTGGTCCAAGAGTCACATAGGAATAAACAAATGTTGAAGTCTTTGAATTCTACCTTCTTGGCTCTCATACCTAAGAAGGAAGGGGTAAATCAATTGGACCAGTTTAGGCCTATAGAATTATGTAACTTTGTTTACAAGATCATCACCAAATTGATTGCTGAGAGACTCAAGCCACTCTTTAGTTCTTTGATCTCTGTTAAACAAGGTGGCTTTGTCGACGAAAGACAAATTTTGGATGGGGTTGTGATAGAAATGGAGGCTAATACACTCTATGGATACTTCTGAAAATAAATATATGTTCATTAAACTAGACATGGCCAAAGCTTATGATCAGGTGAGCTAAGAGTTCTTACAAAAAATTCTTTTGACTTTTGAGTTTGTTGAGGAGTAGGTGGATTGCGTTCTTAGTTGTGTCACCTCATTCTCCTCAATTCTTATTAATGGAGAACCTTCAAAGTTGTTTGGTGCCTCTTGAGGACTTAAACAAGGGGACCCTCTATCTCCCTACTTGTTTATTATCATGGCAAAGGGTCTTGGTAGATTTCTAAAAACTCAAGTGTGGCAGGGACTTATCCAAGGCTAGAGCTAGAAAAATGATCACCAATCATATTCTCATCTTTATTTTATAGATTATTATGGACTGATGGGAATAGCTAGAATTAGTGAGGTAGTGAATATTAGGAAAGCTTTGGATACCTATTTGAAAGCCTCAGGTCAAAGAATTAACGATGATAAGTCTTCCATTTATTTCTTTAATACTCCTCGGCTTATTCAGAACAAGATTGTTGGAATTCTTAGATTCTAAATTGGTTCCCTTCCTTTGATGTATCTCGAGGTCCCTTTCTTGTTGGGTTCTCAGCAGAGGGACTACTAGCAGGGAATTTTGGATAAATTCAGGAGTAAGGTTAGTCACTAGACTTACAGATGATTATCTTCTGCTAGGAGAGTGGTTTTCCTAAAGACTATAGTGCAATCTCTCCCCATTTATAGGTGTTGTGTTCAGTTCCCATTCTCTAATTTTGTGAGGGACTTTGATGCTTTATCTCAACAATTCCTTTGGTTTGGTAGCTTTCTTTCCTCAAAGTGGAACCTGGTCAAGTGGGAATCAGTTTGTAGACCGAAACATGCTGGAGGCCTTGGACTTTGTTCAATGGCTCTTGTTGTCATGGCCTTGGCTGCCAAGTTGTAATGGCAATGGTGTAATAATCAAGACCAACACTGGGCCAAGATTGTTTTCCATAAGTACTTTCCTAGTGTAGAATGCTCTAAGGTGCCACAACTTCCTTTGGTGGGTAAAGGCTCCTATATTTGGGATACTCTTAAGAAGGGAGCCCAACTAGTTAAGGAGGGTCTCTTTTTTATTTGTAACAGAGGCTCAGATACTCTATTTTGGTAGGACTCTTGGGATGGTCACCCTCCCATTATTTCTAGCTTTCCCTAGCTTCTACCCCTTTCCCATACTTTTACTAATACTGGCTGGCCTAAGGTGGAGCATTTTAAGAACATCAAACACCTAGGTCATGTTGTGGTGACTTGCTAGAAGGATTCTCAAGAGTTGTCAGTTGGTCACTCTAATGAGGATCATTCTCTTCTTTCTAAAGTTTTGGAGAATATGTTGTGCAACTTCCTTAATGGCAAGGACAGCTTGTCTTAGAGTCCTAGTCCAAAGGGTAAATTTGTAGTGGCTCAAGGTTATGCTATTCTTGACAAGAACTTACACAGTCTAGCTAAAGTGCACTAGTGGAAGAAGGTTTAAAGCAACTTTTCTTGGCCCAAATGCAATTTTTTCTTATGGCTATTGGCTTAGAAGAAATGCCTCACTTGGGAGAATCTTCACAAATGAGGTTTTTAGAGACCTTTGGTTTTCTTTCTTTGTTTGCACAATGAGGAGTGTGCCTCTCACTTGTTTTTTCTTTGCCCTTTTTCAAGAGAGATATGACATAGATGGTGGGAGGCTTGGTGTCATGTTTTTATTCATGCTACTTCTCGTATTGATTTCTAGGAAAGTTTAGGCAGACCTCCAAGGAAAACTTCTTTCTTATAGGTTGCCTGGATGGTTGGCCCAATTTTCATTCTCTAGAACCTTTGGCTAGAAAGGAATTGTAGAATTTTTTGTGACTCCAAATTAGGAAGTAGTCAATTATGGAAGATGATTCTCAATAGGCTCCAAGAAATGATTTATGCAAAGTGTGATATGTCTGATATTATAGCTACTAGGGATCCTGTTATTATGAGGAATTTGAACCTAGGAGATAACAACCATGGATGCATTCTTAGAAAAAGACCTAGCTATGTTAACCAGGGGGTTTTTCAAGATGGGAGGTGGTCTCCTCCCTGACTAGGATTTTGAACATCAATACAGATGGTTCTTCTCAGGGGAACCCTGGTCATGCCAGTATCGGGGCTATTAGAAGAGGCAGTGATGGTGGTGCAGTTTTGCTCCTCTCTATTTACAAGGGTCAACACTCTAATAATATGATGGAGGCCCTAGCTATTAAGGTTTCTCTTAACATGGTTGTGCTTTAGGGTGGTGGAAGATCATTTGTGATTTTGACTCTCAGATCGTTGTGGATATGCTAAATAACCAAAGGTTGGAAGATGATAGTTGGTGACTTGCCTCTATGCCCAGATAAATTCTAAGTCTTTATAGGTCCTTGGACTCTGTCTCTTTTTTTCATATCCCTCGCAAAATGGAACAAAGTGGCATACTGTCTAGAAAAGTGGGCTTCAGAGAATGTGGGTAGATGGGATATTAATGGTAGGGATGAGTTACCTTTTGAGTATTGTAAGATCATTGATTAGTTGTTACTAGAGGACAGGAGTATGTAGTGTTGTTTTGGGCCTTTGGCCTTTGCTCTGTATCCTGGATTTGATTGAATAAATTTTTACCCCTCTTTTTTCAAAAAAAGAAAATCTCTCTTTTAATTAAATAATTTTATCTTATTTAATTAAAATGTTTCTTTTAATTAAATAATCTTATCTTATTTAATTAAAAGAAAACATATGTTTTAAATAAATAAAATAATCTTATGTAAATAAAAGAAAATCTCTCTTTTAATTAAATAATTTAATCTTGTTTAATTAAAATATCTCTTTTAATTAAATAATCTTATCTTATTTAATTAAAAGAAAATCTCTCTTTTAATTAAATAAATAAATCCCCACTAAAAACTTTCTTTTTGATGAAAAAAGGAAATAAATCAAATAGAAATAAATAAAGATTCCTTTTTTCATATATTTCTAAGTGGTGGGCTTTTTCCTCTCACTTTCCTTTTAAGGATTTATCCCACATTGCTTTTGAGGATGCATTCATGTCCACACTTTCCTTTATAAGGAGCCCTCTCCTTTTCATTTTCATAGATTAAAAAAATTTTGTTATGCTACGAGTTTGGAGAGTGATTTTGGAGGAGAGCTTGAGCACTTGAGCTTGGACATTGCAACTTTTCTTTTCTTGTCTTCTTCTCTCATGCATCCATGGCAATCCATTTAGATTACTCTTACACTTGCATGTTAGATTATATTTATATTTCCTTTAATAGAATAATCTTGCATTTGTATTTCCTTTCATAAATTAGTTTTTTTTCATGCATTGTTATCATATATAATAGCTTCCATTTTCATTTGCATGCATACTTGATGATCATGGAGACTAGCACTCTTGTTTTTCTTCTTTGAATCTCTCATTTTATGGTATACTTGCATGAGCACAAACTAGGTTTAAATTGAGGGCCTCCATTATAAACCCTTGCACTCCATGAATAGAGAGCTATGAGTTGTCATTTGAGACCTTATTCTTGACAAATATTGGATATAATGATTCATAGAAGTGTGTCAACATTTTAGCACACATATAGTAATACAAAACAATTGTAATCATATCATATTTGATGAAGCAAATGTTGAAAGACACTGAGATAAAAAAAATTAGAAGTTGTTATCATACATTGTGATAATATAAGTACAATAAGTATATCTAAGAATATTGTATTTCATTCTAAGATTAAGCATATATAAATTAACTATCATGTTTTGAGAGAGAAAGTTACAAAGAAAGAGACTAGATTAGAGTATATAATTACAAAAGAGTAGATTGTAGATATCTTTATGAAGCCCTTGCTTAAAGATACATTTGAGTATTTGTGAGGTATGTTTGGGGTTATGCCCCTGCCTACTTCTAAGTAGATGATGCAAAAAATACATCAGTCCAATGGTACAAACCTATTGTTTGTCTGGACAAAATGTTGATGCTTCTTGTCTAGGGGAGTATCTTTGATGAGTAGATTCATCAAGGACTCTTGGTAGTTGATACTAAATAGTGCCTTTGGGCACTTGAGTTGATTAAAGACTTGGAGTATATGATTGACATAATGAATCCTTTGTCATTAATGTCAATGGGGGATGAGTATACATGAAATAATCTCCTATGTATTGAGGAGAAGTGTTATAATGGATGAGAGTGATTGATGTCAATAGGGAGAAACATTGAATGGGGGAGAAGTGGTCCTAAGAGTTAGAATATGAACAATTGATGTTGATCCTAAGAGTGAGAAAGCATATATAGAGTAGTATTTTCAAGAGTTTCAGATTTGATTGATGAAGAAAATTTGAAGAGAAGAGAACAACAACAATAGCAGAGTTTGATTCAGTATTCTTGGAACTTAGATATTTTTCATCTATGTTGCCATCAATGTCAAAGGGGGAGATTGTTGGCATAAATTTTGATGGTATTCATTTCAAGGAGTATCCTAACCATTAGACAGTATTGACATGTTGTATTCATGATTTTGTTTGTCATTGATGTCAATATAGCATTATTTTTGTAAGATTAGCAAAGTAGCAAATAGGGAATGACATCATACAGATTGTGTATTGATGATCATGATAAGTGCAGTTAAGGACATGTTCTATACTATATCCTAATGACATGGATATGTGTGCATATAGCAAGTCAAAGACATGTTGAAGAAATGCTTGATTCACATAAGATAGTAAGCAGACAAAGTACATGATCAGTGGTTGTCGATGATTGCTTGTATCTCTTTTTTGAGATAGAATCATGATGAGTGTAGTTAGATGGTGATAGTAGATGGTTTGATGATTATTTTAGTGAGTGTGTAAGATCTGAGGTTGTACATGTGGAAATTTGTAAAGACTATAAGCTGATAGTGATTTTGATGCAGGAGCATCCAGAGGTATAAGGGAAATCTTGTGTCACCCAAAAAAATGTACCTAGACATAGTTTCTATTTCATGTGTTTTCATTTTTGGATACCCATTTGGGTCAAATAAAGGTTCCAACTCTCACAGTTCTACTTTCAGTCTTCTGGGTTAGAGTATTTAAGCACCTTGAGAACATGTAAATGTCAAAAAAATAGGACTATGTAATTGAGCAATAATTATGGTGAATTAGAAGGTATAAATTGGAGGGAGCATTAAAATTGTAATTTAGAACATTCCAAAAAGAGAATCAAGTCAAAAGGATGCATGGTTTGAAAGTTATCGCAGTTTTTCAGGTTTTGGAGACCTCCTAAGAATGCTTCAAAGTTAGGTTTGAGGCATTAAATGACATTGTATAAGGCCAAATAACGGGGGACAAGTGAAGCTGGTCCATAGGTCTATAGAGCACTCTAAGAGCTTTTCAAAAATGTAAACAGTTCGTTGATCGAATCTATGGTTCAAAAGTTATGCCTCCTGAAAGTTTGGCTACCATTTCTAGATTCTTCTAATTTTGTACTGACTTCTAAAGTGACTTCTGGAGCCTTCCATTTTGGCGGTGGATGCCAACTAGCACTTTCTAGAATGTATTCCTAATCCTTAACCCATTGGGGTCTATTTAAAGACATTTTTGGCATTGTAAAAGGCAGTTCGGAGTGGAGTTTGAGAGAAGGTACTGGGAGAAAAAATTATCTCTAGATTTATGCTACTGTAAACCCATAGGGCATGTTTTGGAGTTTGTTTCCTCTACACTAAGTGTACTAGCATATTTTCATAGTTAATAAAGTTTTCCCTTTATTATTGTGTCCATTTTTTTCTTAGAGCATACCTCCATCAAGTGGTATCAGAGCAAGTTTTCCTGAGTGTGTAGACAAAGCACCACCTGTGAGGCAGTTTGCACTAAGACTATATGGTTCCGGGTTTGAGTTAAGAAGATGCCTCCATGAAGAGAGTGTGGTGGAAGGGCTGGAGCTATTAATCCTAAGGAGGTTAGAGCTCTCCAAAGGCAGGTTCAAGCATTGCAGGATGAGCTCTGTAGAGGAACAAATGTTGTTGCAAGTGACAAAATGAGGACGACAATGAAGAAGAAGAAATTGGACCAGAAGGGGAAGTTGAAGGGGAAGTTCTAAATCAGACATAGGAGAGGCTTTTTAGGGCCATTACTAAGTTTGGGAAAAGACCTACAATTGATGTGGGTGTATTTTCAAGAAATCTGAAACTAGATGAGTTGATCAACTGGATCAATGAACTAGAAGAGTACTTTGAGTATGAGGATATCAGGGATCCAGATAGGGTTAAGTTTGCAAAGGCCAAACTGAAAGGCCATGCCAAAATTTGGTGGCAAGAGGTTAAATTTGAAAGAAATAAAAGAAGAAAGGAGAAGATCACAAGGTGGGATCGCATGGTGGACAAACTAAAGAAGCAGTTCATTCATGTTGACTATGAGCTTGATTTGTTTAAGAAGATGCATAGGTTAAAGAAAGTAGGAAAATTAGTCCAGGAATATACCAAGGAGTTTTATCAACTTCTGATTAGAGCAAGGCATGTAGAAGAAAATAAGGAGAAGGTTTCTCATTATATCAATGGGTTACGACCTAGCATCCAGGAGGAATTAAGTCTGGTAAGAATGACCAGCATTGAAGAGGCATAACATTTTTCCCTACGAGTGGAAGAGAAGCTAAATAAAAGGTTTGAAGGGAGATAAAGAGGGTGTGGTTAAGGAGGAAGGGGTAGTGGTAGGTCATCTAGAGGTCAAAATGAGACCCAAAAGAAAAATAAAGATGTGGATACTAGCAGGAACCAGAGGAATGAGGATTTCAACCACTCTCGTGATCAAAACTTTGGAGATTAGAGAGGAAGAGGTAGAGGATGTTGACAAGGTTCAGGAAGAGGAGGTTTTCCTGGTACCTATTTCCATTGCAATGAAGAAGGTCATCATGCCTTTGAATGCCCTCAATGACAAGGAAGGACAGATAGGAGAGTTGAGGGCCAAGCTAGGGTTACTCACGTGGATGAGGATGCATAGTCATCACATTCAAAGGATGCAAAAAGAGGAGAGACTTTAGTAAATGAAAGTGTTTTACTAAGTGGTGAGATTAAACCTGGACAAAGGAGGAGTCTATTTCGTACAAGGTGCAAGTGTGAGATTAAATGGTGTGATGTGATCATTGATGGTGGTAGCACTAACAACTTGGTGTCAGAAGAGATGGTCTCTAAGCTGAAGCTCAAGAGGGAGAAACATCCCCAATCCTATTGGATCGCTTGGGTGAAGGATGATCATAAGGTCTTGGTAAGTGAATAATGTTTAGTGAAGTTCAAAATTGGGAGTTACCATGATGAAGTTCTCTGTGATATTATTCCAATGGATGTCTGCCATCTACTGTTGGGAAGACCGTGGCAGTTTAACAAGCATGCATTACATGATGGTCATGCAAACATATACTCTCTAATAAAGGATGGAGTTTGCCACAAACTAAAGCCCATGGTAATGGAAGGTGAAAAGTTATGCAGCAGTGCTAGGATCTATCTTGTTGATGGAAAAAAGGTTTTAGATGGCATGAAACATCAGCGTATGTGTTATGCTTTGATTCCAAGAAAAGATAAGGAAGGTAGTAGTGAAATACTACTTGAAGTTTCAGATTTATTAAGTGAGTTTGGAGATATCATTTATGATAATGTTTTAGAAGGATTGCCACCAGTAAGGCAAATCAGTCATTAGATAGATTTAATCCCTGGAGCTAGTTTTACTAATAAGGTTGCTCATAGGATGACTCCTACTGAAACCGAGGAGCTAAATAGACAAGTTCAAGAGCTATTGAGGAAGGGTTTGATTTGAGAGAGCCTGAGTCCATGTGCATTACCTATAGTACTAGCATCAAAGAAGGATGGAGACTGGAGAATGGATATAGACTCTTGAGCTATAAATAGGATAACCATCAAGTACCAGTTTCCTTTGCCAAGAATGGATGATCTTATGGACTGCTTGAGTGGAGCTCAGTACTTCACAAAGATAGATCTCAAGAGTGGCTATCACCAGATATGGATACGAGAAGGAGATGAGTGGAAAACTGCCTTCAAGACCAAGGAGGGTCTTTATGAGTGGCTAGTCATGCCCTTTGAATTGATGAATGCCCCAAGCACCTTCATGCGGCTTATGAATGAGATACTTAAGGAGTTCTTGGCAAAAAAATTTATTGTCTATTTGGATGATATTTTAATTTTTAGCAAGACTTTGGAAGAACATTTATTGCATATTTGTAGTGTCCTTGAAAGGTTAAGGGAAGAGAAATTATTAATTAATTTGAAGAAGTGTAGCTTTGCTAAAAAAGAGTTAGTCTACCTAGGATTTGTTGTATTACCTGAAGGTCTCAAAATGGGTCCAAAGAAAGTAAAAGCCATCTTGGAATGGCCTACTCCAAGGTCTGCTGCTGAGGTGAGATCATTTCATGGTTTGGTTAGTTTCTATAGGAAGTTCATTAAGAATTTTAGTGGCATATGTGCACCCCTAACTGACACAATAAGAAGGGATAGAAAAGAGTTCAAATGGACTACGGCAGCTACGAGAAGTTTTGAATTGTTGAAGAAGAGGGTGATAGAACAACCTGTGTTGGCACTTCTTGATTTTAGAAAAGTGTTCCAGGTGGATTGTGATGCTAGTGGCAGTGCTATTAGGGCTATATTAAGCCAAGAAGGTAAGCCTATTGCATATTTTAGTGAAAAATTGAATGATACAAAAAAGAAGTATTATGTTTATGATCAAAAGTTCTATGCAATAGTTCAGGCCTTAAAGAAATGGAGGCATTATTTATTGCCAAAGGAATTTGTTTTATATACTGATCACCATGCATTATAGTATCTAAATAGCCAAGGTAAATTGAACCAAAGGCATATGAAGTGGGTAGAGTTCTTGTAGAGCTATACATTTGTGTTGAAGCATAGAAGTGGAAAATCTAACAGGGTTGCAGATGTATTAAGTAGGAGGCAATTGTTGCTTACAGTAATGCAGGTTGAAGTAGTTGGGTTTGATGAACTCAAGAATCTGTACCCTGAGGGTCCTAATTTTGTTGAAGAATGGAAAGCTTGTAAAGAACCTATTGTTGTAGACAGAACTAAATGGTTAGACTATTTGATTCAGGATCGTATGTTGTTCAAGGGCAGTCAATTATGCATTCCAAGGAGTTCCATGAGGGAAAATCTAATTAAGGAGAAACATAGTGGAGGGATGGCAGTACATTTTAGTCAGGATAAGACCATAGCCATTCTTAGAGAACATTATTTTTGGCCTCAAATTTCACAAGATGTGAAGAAGTTTGTACAGATTTGCCAAGTTTGTCAAGCGGCCAAGGGATTTAGTTACAATACTGGACTTTATCAGCCATTACCTATTCCATCAAAGCCATGGGAGGACATAAGTATGGATTTTGTTCTTGGATTGCCGAGGACACAAAGGGGTAATGACTCATTATTTGTGGTGGTTGATAGGTTCTCCAAAATGGCACATTTCATTCCATGCCATAAAACTCATGATGCTATCCATATTGAAAACTTATTTTTCAGAGAGGTGGTAAGACTACATGGCCTCCCAAAGAGTATAGTTTCTGATAGAAATGCTAAATTTGTGGGGTATTTTTGGAGAACATTGTGGAAGAAGTTGAGAACGGACTTGAAATTCAATTCCACACATCATCCATAGATTGACGGCCAGATAGAAGTGGTAAACAGAAGTCTGGGAAACTTGCTAAGATATTTAGTTGGGGATAAGCCCAAGGGATGGGATTTGATTCTACTACAAGCAGAATTTGCTTACAATAACTCTATAAATAGGAGTACTATTAAATCACCATTCCAAATTGTATATGGAAGTAGCCCAAGGACTGCACCAGAATTGAGGAAGATGGAGCAAGGGGAGAGGACAAGTGCTGAAGCAGAAGAGTTTGTTGAACATATCAAGCACCTACATGAGGAGGTCCAGGCACACATTATCAAGATGAATAAATAGGATAAAGCTAGGGTTAATCAAAGGAGAAGACATAAGGAGTTCCAAGTAGGGGATCTGGTCATGGTACACTTAAGAAAAGAAAGATTTACAGTAGGCACTTACAACAAGTTGAAGATGAAGAAATTTGGCTCTCGCAAAATTTTGAAGAAACATGACTCAGGAAATGCATATGAGGTGGAGTTTCCAGATGGAATTCACATTTCTATTATCTTCAACATTGCAGACTTAACAGACTATCATGATGATGGTACAGATGAGGAGCTAATGTTAGAGCCATGTCCAATTCTTGCTTCTAAGAAGGAGGAGATAGAAGAGATTCTGAATAGTCGTGTGGGCAGGAGTACCAAAAATAGGCAGTATGAAGAGTATTTGGTTAAGTGGAAAGGACAACCGATAGAGGACTCAACTTGGATATCAACAGCTAAGGTTTCCCATTTGGGATTTTCTCTACCATCCATAAAGTGATAGGGTTACTTTTCAATCTACCCTAGGTATCTGATGCAGGAGCATCCAAAGGTATAAGGGCAATCCTATGTCACCCAAAAAAATGTACCTAGACATAGTTTTTGTTTCATGCATTTTCATTTCTAGATACCCATTTGTGTCAAATAAAGGTTCCAACTCTCACAATTCAACTATTAGTGTTTTGGGTTAGAGTATTTAAGCACCTTGGGATATGTGTAAATGCCAAAAAAATAGGACTATGTAATTGAGCCATAATTATGGTGAATTAGAAGGTATAAATTGGAGGGAGGTTTTAAATTGTAATTTAGAACATTCTAGAAAAAGAATCAGGTCAAAAGGTCGCACGGTTTGAAAGTTATCGTAGTTTTTTGAGTTTTGGAGACCTCCTAAGCATACTTCAAAGTCAAATTTGAGGCATTAAATGATCTCATACATGGCCGAAAAATGGGGGATGAGCAAAGCTGGTCCATAGGGCTATAGAGCACTCTAAGAGCTTTTCAGAAATGTAAACGGTTCATCGATCAGAGCTACGGTTCAGAAGTTATGCCTCCTGAAAGTTTGGCTACTATTTTTGGATTCTTCTAATTTTGTACCGACTTCTAAAGTGACTTTTGGAACCTTCCATTTTGGCGGTGGATGCCAACTAGCACTTTCTAGAATGTATTCCTAATCCTTAACCCATTTGGGTCTATTTAAGGACATTTCTGGCATTGTAAAAGGCAGTTCGGAGTGGAGTTTAAGAGAAGGTACTGGGAGAAGAAATTATCTCTACATTTATGCTATTGTAAGCACATAGGGCATGTTTTGGAGTTTTTTTCCTCTACACTAAGTGTACTAGCATATTTTCATAGTTAATAAAGTTTTCCCTTTCCTATTGTGTCCATTCTATGCTCAGAGCATACCTCCATCAGATTTGAAAAGATGTAAAGTTTGGTAATATCTTAATAAGGTCCCTTTATAATTAATTGGAAAAGCCTTAAGGCTAACTCAAGGAATTATTATGAGGATATGTATAAAGAAAGGTTACTTTCCTTGTGGTGATGTGTGTGATTAATGCATTAATGTGTGTGATATGTGAAGTATTTGGTAAATGTAAGTAAGTGATCCAAGAAATTATTGGATGTGAAGTTGGAAATTTGGTATTGAGATCTAAAGAGGATAAGTCTAGTCAGAGGACAGAGAAGGAGCTATACATTTCTATTATCCTACAAGGAATAATACAAAGACCAATTGGAGAGTGAATTCAATGGTCTTACTCCTAAATTTGTTTAGAAAGTAGGTCCCTCTACCTTCTACAACTCCTATCAAGGTTGGCACAATTACTAATAGGGTTGGAATCTCCTGATAGTGATTCAAAGTCTCCTAACAGGGACTAATATGTATTGAATGCATTTCATTGGCTCCTAATAGAGTCCATCCTCTGACAAGGAACATTTATATCATTTTGGGCGTACCATCCCCACCAATGTTTTCCCTCTGATCAAGGGTTTCCCTAGTTAACATATATGGTATTATTGTGTATGAGTATCTTGTTATGATTATAATTAATTATATTGTTCACATTCTTAAGGATTAATAAGGTTGATAAATGTTTTAATAATTGGATAATTGATTCACCCCCCACTCTCTCTTAATTATCTTGGTGGACTTTACTTTCAAATGATTGCTTCACTCATAAAAAAAAAGATCATCAAGCATATGAGTGTAGATATAAGGTCAATAAAGCACCACTACTTCTAGATTCAAAGGTTACTATTATACATGTAAGAAGTATGGCCATAAGTCACAAGATAGCAAATCTAAGGAAAAGAACAATTGGACACCTAAAGGACAAGGCAAAGCATCTAAGCAAGGTAATACCATAAATTGGGATTACAATATTTGGGTATATTGTCAATATTATGAAAGTATGGACAAATTACAAAAAATTATGCTAGGATACATCTCAAAGGAAGATCTATAAACTAGAGGAATTTTGGACTAGTATGTTTTAATTGTTAGAAGGTTGGTCATCTAAGAAAGGATGGTATGAACTAAGAGTCAACATCAAATGTTGAGATAAACAATGGAAAGGCATAGGTCAATATTGTTGAAGGAGTGAAATGAATCAAACATGGAGAAAGAAGTCAGATGAAAGCAATAATGCAAATGGAGAAGTTGTGATCATTAAATCCAGTAGATTAGGTGATCCCCCACCTCAAACTAAATGATAAGGTATGTATGGAACTATGTTTCAAATTGCTATATCATACATTGGTTCCTAATACCCTATTCATGTAAGTCCAAATCATCATGATTCAAGATGCATAAGGACAAAGGTTAATGTTTGAGCTAAGATGATTTTCTGTACTGAGTTAAACATTTGCTAGAGACTGAGTGCTAGTATTGCATATTAGTATGAACCAAGTCTTGATACTAACCAAGAAAAATTGAAGGATGTGTTTGTGTCAAGTTTCATTGATTAAGTTGAGACAAATTTTATACACCCATTGTTTACCTAAATATCATATAGAGAATTTAATGGAAACTCAATTCAACCGTTTGAAGCTATACAATGGATTTTGAAGTTCATATTTACTCACTAGGTTTTTGAGTTTATAGAGTGATGAATTTAGGAAATTTTCATGGCTATTTGTGCAAAGTTGTGAAGAGATTCAAGAGTGTGTCATTGATTTAACAAGTAAGTTGTGTAAATTATTTCAGTCAAGTTGCAAATTTATTTGATTTTGAAGCCTTAGATTGCAAAAATGGCATCATTTGCATTTATAAGTTAGAAGATGGAGGCATTAAGAGATAACAATGCATAGATTGTTCAAAATGATGCGTGTCCTCCACCAATGTTCAAGGAATATCCTAATATGATTCCACATAGGGTGATTATCTATGATTCCACGTAGGGTGATTATGGTACATGAAGCATATCATGTTATATTTGTAAGATCAGAGAGATAAGTGATTTTGAGCTAAAGAATGCTTATGTTAAGTTGTGTGATAATGAGATATTGAAAGATGAGAAAAAGTTCATGGCTGAGAAAGGATTAACTCTTGCACTAGCATTTCCAAAAGTATTCAAAGTTGAATGGATAAAGATTGTGTGGAGCAAGATACATGACATGAAATTATGGTTGGAGAACAAACCAGTCATGATCACAAAGTCCATTATTCATCACGTTATTGGATACCCTATTTTGGATCGAGTGAAGACTTTTTGATGTCAAGCAAGGGATGTGATTATAAATCTCACAAATGAAAAATGGAATGGTTGAGGTACATCAATCAATACTATTGAGGACCTTGTGATAGAGTTTTTAGTTTAGTTAATTGCTCAAAAGTTTTATCAGTCAAGTTGACTGAACATCATGCCATATGTAATTGTTGACATGGGCTATAAATTGGTGAAGAAGGGCTACAACTATGATTTGGTTGAGTTGCAACTTATACAATAGGTAGAGAACCTCAAAGCCATAAGGAAGGTGAAGAATACATCTTTTAAGTTTGATTCTCTTATTATATGCATATTTTTCTATGTACATAATTCATGTCCTTATGTTAGAGATGTTATTTGGGATAAAAATAGACCAATGAGAAAGCATGTAAATGAGATCATTAATCAGATGGGTGAGAACTTTGAAACCATAATGGATGGATACTTTAAGGACTTCAAGAAGAAGATGAAGAACATATTCAAAATACCTAAATTGTTCATTGACCAGTACTACGATCACATATATTTTCTTGCTGATATAGATTATACATATGTTCAAGTTGTTATTCCTAAAGTGGCATGGCTAAGACCTCTACACTATGAGGTAAATGTTGATGAAGTTTCAGCGGCAATTACAACTTTGTTAGCCAAGGAAATCAATAAGAATGTCAAACCCTATGAAATTGCTAAAATCAAAATGATGATGAAAACCAAGGTTCCCAAGATGGATAGGAAAAGAAAGAATACTATCCAAGATTTAGAAGGAAAACTTGGAGATGCGCCACTACAGATTACTAAAGGAAAAGTTGAAGATCTCAATAGGGATGATGATAAAGAAGAACATAAAAGCAAAGGCAAGGAGCTATTTTTTGTTGATCCTAAGGCAAACAAAGGAAAATAATTTGTTGTGGTTGAGCCTAAAGTGAAGAAGAGTTTGTAAAAAGTTGTAGTCCACCCCACTACCACACCACAATGGATTACTAGGCAAAGATCTAAGGCAACAAGTCTTGTATCTACCAAGCAAGTGAGAAAAGGGATTTTGAAGATCACAAGGTTGATTAAAGGAAAAATTCCTAGGAAGAGGACATTAGATGCTATAGGGGTCAAGAAAGGCCAATAAAAGAAGCTAAGAAGAATATTAGTTTTTAAACCCAATGATGATGAAGAAGATGAGGTTGAACGGACCAAATCAAATAACTTGAGCCAATTTCAAATTATGCCTAGAAAATATCCTCAAGACCTTGAAAAGTTATGTAAAAATTTGAGTTATGTAAGATTAGAAGGTTTTAAATATATTAAGTATGATAATTTAGAAAAGGTAAACAAGGAGAAAGTAGAACAAGTTGTTATTGACATGATGGTGAATTTTAAATATACACCAATTGAGTTAGGAAAATAATTACCAAAAGAGATGTACAATAAGATAGATTCTAAATAGAAATGGGCTTTGACTAATGAAAGAGACTAGATTATCCCAAATCATGCTTGATTTAGACAAGCATAATATGTCAGTAGCTATGAAATACTATGCAAAAAAGTTTGTGCCAAAGAGAAGGGCATACAAAATTTTGATAAATAAAATTAAAGAGGTTGTAAAAAAAAGAAAAATAGTATGGAAGAAATTGTTTGGGCTTATGCCTCTAGATGAAGATAAAGAAGATAAGGAAGAAAAGGATGAAGGAGAAGTAGAGCTAGATAATAACAAAGACATCTATAATGATGTTGAGAAATTGGTTGAAATACTTCAAAAGATAGCAAAGGAGAGTGTAAAGAAGATTGAGGTAGTCACTATTGAGTATGAAACTCTAGATAATACATTGCCTAATGTGACTACTGACGATCAAGAGTGAGAGAAGGCCATGACTACCGAGCTAGAAAAGAAGGAGAAAGCTCCTAAATCTTTTAAAGAGATATTGATGGAGACAAATCTATTGATTTTGAAAATCAAGGAATATCCAAAGATTAGTGAGCAATAACAATCTTAATAGGTAACACTAAATATAATTGATACATATATAGTTATTGTTGATACTAATGTACAAGTGGTAGAAGAGGCAAAGGATGTTGCTACTGTCAAGTGACAGAGTGGGCCAACAAATAAGGAGAAAGATCAAGTAGAGGAGAGAAAGGAACAAGAGAGTCAAAAAGATCAATTAGAGTAATATACTACCAACAATGAGAGGCTAAATGTCTGAAGACCTCTGATTGAGGGTGAAAAGGAGATAGTGCAACTGAGTTTAACTAGTGAAATCATAATGACTAAGGACTAGAATAAAAGTGTTGAGGGCATACATGCAATAGTTTAGAGACCGAGTTTGGAGATCCCAACACAAACCCTATAGGTATCTATGTTGAGCTCCAACACTCCAAGCAAAAGGACTAAAAGGAAGAAAGTTCATTCTCTTAGTTCATTTCAAGCTAAGCTCATTACACTTGATGAAGATATTGTTATACTAGATTGGGACAACTCAAACCCTATTGAAAAAATGAAAATTTTGAGTGAGCTATTTTCACACAAGGAAAAACAACTTGAATTGAGGAGATAGCACTAGCAGAAGCAAGCACAAAAATAGTTTCTATATGATATTAAAGATATATTTGTTGATTCTTTTGTTATTGATAATTTCAATGAGAATGCTCCTATTGAGGCTTATTTTTGTCTTCTACATCCTTGTATTAGGTCTTTTGCAACCCGGTAGTATTTTCAAACACCAAAAAAATGGTGACTCTAGTGGGGAGTTGTTTAATACAATCTATTGTTCAAAGTATACTGCAGTCTCTAGTGTAAAGTTATATGTCAATATTTTTTTATTTATACATTTCCCATTTTTACATTAGTCTTTTATACTGACAAATCTTGAGAATCTACAAAATTCCAAATAACACAGGAGTATAGTGATGTATAGTGTCCTTGCATTAGTGCCTTATCTACTAAAGAAGAGTTGTAATCCCCAAAGTGTGTTGTCTTGAAAGTATTTTTTCTTGGCCATTTGTGTCAAATCTATTTTAAATTTTTCCCATGATATTTTTCCAAATCCCAAAGCCATTTCAATTTTTTTCCCTCAATAGGGTGGCAACTCGGTCAAGGTTTTGAAGCTAGTGTTATATTTTCAACTAAAAAAAATGGCAGACAAGAGGAAAACTACACGAGCATTTACAAAGGTCAATCTAGAAGCGTTATTATACACTGACTTACCTCATGGAGGTAGGATTAAACACGCAAAAAAGAAGATAGATTCTTATTCTACCTGGAAACCTAGAGGTAGTGTGTCAATACATTCTTAATACTAGCCTATGGCAGAGAGAGAATCTTTTTCCTTGAATTCTGAATCAAAAACCACTAAATTCTTGGGAGAGATGTTCACCACCCCATTGCAAAAAGAAAGAGTTTATCATGATAAAAATGTTTCTTCTATGGGGGATATTCCTTGTAGAATAGATGTGATGAAGGAAATGAACCATAGGTGGGGACATAAAGGTAATGTTGATTCTGGATTCAATCTCAAACAAATCCTATTAAATATGCAAAAAACCAAGCCAACATACCTAATTTTTTTAATTTTTAAATTTTGTTGGTGTTTGAAAATACTACCAGATTGCAAAAGACCTAATACCATGATGTAAAAGACAAAAATAAGCCTAAGGACTAGCTAGATCTGATATTTAGTAGGATTTTCTTCATATTTGGACCAACTTCAATAGAATCATAGAGACTCTACACTTCAGGCTCTACAGGGTTGATATTCTTCTTCACAATTCATTCATTCACACTTTTCTCTTCTTTTCAAATCTATCCCCTATGGCAGAAAGTGGTCAACAATTCTTCTTAAATATGTAATGACTCCTTGATTACAATAGCTAACTATAATTTAGAGGGAAACTATCACAAAAAAGCAATGACCAAAAGTTTCATTCTTCATATAGAAAACTAAATATTGATTTGATTTTATATGTGCTTTGTGAAACCATGTGAATTTATCAATTTGCATCTAAATTGATGATTAGTGCCTTATCCATTGCTATGCATAGTCATACTAGTAAAAATTTGACCTATTTAATTTCTTTGCAATCAAATTTATCAGTTGCTAACCCTAAACCCCATTCTTATGATATCCTTTCATATGACTAGAAACCCTATCAATTTATGGAAGTATTTACTTAACTCCTTGAATTAAAGGCAACAACAAATTGATACACAACCTATCCAAGTTGCATGAACCTTGCTCACTCAATCCCAAGATAACATGCATATGAAAATGGAGACATGAATTTTAGAGATATAGTTATTGTAGAATATTCCTTTGTATTAATCTTCCTTGAAAAATAATACATTATTGGTATAAACTCATGAATAACTCAAGACATGATAGAACTATCATTCAAGATTCATTTGTATTCTCAAATTTGCACAATTGAATCCATCACAAAAATTGACACAAAGACTAACTAGACCCCCTACAAAATAGCATAAACACTAAAAATATACATACTTCAGACCCTCCTCTAGCCTTGGAAACTCACTTATATAGTGTGAGATGGAACAAGCTACGGGTATAGAGGGAAAAAGATAGATGTCCTTAGAACAAAAGATTTACAAAAAGGACAAAATTTATCACTATCACAAAAAGACAAAAATTGGTGCTTGCTTGCATCTTTGCAATAGAATGGCTTTATCATTGATTTTCTTGTGGTGGGGCCATTTTTTTCATGGAAAATTCTTGTGGATCCAATAAATTTTATGATTGGCCCTATTGTATATGTTTCTCTTCTAGTTGTGGGACCACTTGGCTTGCATGCGATGTATCAGGTTTGGCAATCTGGATATTAATCAAAATTGGTTGATCCTCTACAGATCATTAGTTTGAATGGCCATGTCCATGGTTGCAACTAGTTTTTCTTTTTCTCTCTCATCTATTTGAACTAATTTATCAAATATTTACACCTTTTTTATGGCAACTTCTTTGTCCACACTCTTTGTTTCAACTATCATTTGCAATAACTATGTTGTTGATGAGTAATCTGTTATCCACTTGTCAAAAAGTGCATCATCAGGCTAGTTGAAGCTTAATATTTCTTGTTCCTTCTTCAGGACCCCTCTTCTTATTCTCCTTAACTAAAAAAAATCTTTCTTGAATGAACAAAAATTAGTTTTACCTGTACAACTTCCTCAGTAGTTTTAGCAAACTAGATTTATTTTTCATCATTAATTACTTTATTAAGCCCGATGCTTATCAATTGTTTCAATTTTTTGGCCCATTCCTCCTTTTCTCTTATTTGATTCATGCCCCTGAGTGCATTTCCAAAGAGATCAAAAATTTTACCAAGATACTTTAGGAAATAATTATTTGTCTATCTACAAAAAATGTATCTTATGATCAAAATCTAAGAGATCAGTAGGTTAGTCAAAAGTTGTTTCAATCTGCTCATCAGAAAAATCAATGACATGACAACAAAGGGTTGTTATGGCATCATCCCTGCTAATCCATTTGTTTAGAATTGGCCTTAAGGTTGCCTCATTACTTATTAATTCATTCCATATCTCTATTAATTTTGAAATTCCAAATAGAATGAGGGCCAACCTACACTATCTACTAGATACAAAACTGTATCTATAATTCTATCTTCATGTTTAATACCCAATTCCACATGTAGTGACCATATGTTTTCTTTCTCCTCATCAAACTCCTCTTTTGTATACATTTTTGGCTCTTGAGGAGTACTTAGGATTCTACAATTGGAATGGTGTTAAAAGGTGGTACTAAGAGAGGAGGAGGAGTGATCCTAAGTTGTCTTGATTGCCCTTTATATATTGACCTAGGACTTGTTCATATTTCTCTAGAAACTTTTACATGTATTTCTTCTCTTTCCTGGAAGTAGCTAAAGTTAGATTTATTTTTTCAATATTTAATTCTATTGCCTTTTCATTTAGAGTGTCCTCTACTCTTTTGACAATTAATTTTCCCATTAGATCAGAATCACCAGGATCAGAAGAATTTGTTCTAGATCCTTTATTCAATGACCAAATAACCAAGATATCATGATCATCACTATATTTAGCACCATTAAGTGCCCTTTTCTTTTGTTCTTCAATCTTCAACTCTTTTGTAATGGTATTAAATACCATTACGTTCATAATGTCCCAATTAGGAAGAAATAAAACTCTAGCTAATTTGATCATCTTTCTTCCTTCTTCTAGAGTCACATTATTGAACTCTTGTACTATTTCCTCTTTGACCTCATTCTATATGGCCAATTCTTCTTTCTCTGGCTATTCAATTTTCTTCTTGTTACATATTTCTTCAAAATTTACAATGTTCATTCTCCATGCAAATTTATAAAAGTCTCTTGACTTAATAAAATTATCATCAGAAAAAAATTCATGGCTAGCCTGTTCAATTACAGGATCTAGCTCTTTACCTTAGAAATCAGCAATAGTCAATTCTAAGCTAGGCATAGGAGGTTCCTTAGGGTTTCCTTTGTTCTACCATAGTGATAAACACTCCACTCTCGGATCCAAGTTGCTCAATTTTCTCACTAGAAAGTTTTTTTCTCCTATACACAAGGGAGATTGGGATGGTGTATAATCTTTTTCTTGTAAAAATTTCTTTCCTTCTATTTTTTTGCCTCTTGGGCATTGGTTCTAACTATAGACACCTAAAAACCTTTAGAAAATAAAGTATTTTTATTTTCTGAAAAAATCCTGATGACATCATCATTTATTAATTATTTAATTATTTAATTTATTTAATTTATTTACTTATTTTTATGCCATTAAATCCCTTTATCTTAATTAAAAATATTTAATTAAGGAATCCCTCCCAAAAATGTTTAAATATTATTTAAACATGATTTTCTTATTTATTAATTATTTAATTAATAAATTGACCAAAAAACCCAAAATAAATTAAAAAATTATTTTTTGCCCAAAACTTGGCCAATTTCCTTAAGACCACTAACCTCTTCCAAAATCTTCTAATCCTTCTTTAATTTTGATTAAAGGCTAATCCCATCATTTCCTAACCCTAATCCCAACTCAAAATATTTAATTAAGATTAAATATTAATCCTCATGTTTATTAAAAAAGTTTTAATAAATATCTCCTCAACTCAAACCCTTGAAATAAATAAAACTTTATTTATTTTCTAAAAATCTAATTTATCCTCATCCTAAGAAGTTTTAGACTCTTCTAGAAAGTCTTCATCCTCATCCTAGGAAATTCTAGACTATTCTAGAAAGTCTTTATCCTCATCCAAAGTCTAGACTCTTCTAGAAGATGTCTTTAAACCTAATCCTATCCCCTCCTAACCTTGTCACATTCTCTAAACATGGGTTAAGACTTACTAACCCAAGCCAAAGTTAACAAATATCTCCTCCTTCACCCACCCTCATTAAATGCCATCCACTTGCCTATCCCTAAGCTAATCCTAAACCATCCTAATCCATCCTCTAATCATTTGCACAAGCCTAAGCAAGCTTAAAACCCTCCTAATCAAGCCCAAGTCAAAATTGCTCTCATCTCCCTCAAAATATCTCAACCATAAAACTTTATGAAGCCCACTAGGCCATAAATGACTCTTCCAAGCCCTTTTATTGCTCTTACAAGCCATTATGAGGGTCTTTATGAAGATTTTATCCCTTGAGCCTCCTTTGTTGACTCATCCTTCCCCTTTCCTCCATCCTCTCACCTTGTGACATGTGTCACTCCCTGATTGGTACTAAACAAGCACAAACCATGTGCTCTCCTCTCATTCAATCTAAGCCCTCCATGAGATTTTTCCCATCCTTGCATCTTAGCCCGCCATCCCTCAAGCCCTTTGCCTATTTAAGGAATCCCCTCTCAAACCATTTTAATACAATCCATGAAGTAAAGTCATAATGCCATTTTAAGAAGCCATTTTACATCAAAACCATACACTCACACCCAAATTCCAACTCCATTTGTAGCCCTTTTTGAAGCATAAGCTTGAGCATACATCCTATCTATTTAGACAAAGCCACTCAACAAGAGAGCTTCTCATTGAGAGAGTTCATTAATGGCTCATATTCTCAATTGAGAGTTCATCTTAGTCTATCTTGAAGTTTATGAATTTTGTTTAGTTTGTAGAAGCTTTATTTAAATTTGGTTTCTATTAGCATACTAACATTGCTCATATACACTAACGGCCTTTCTTCAAGATGAAGTTTCCTTGTTAGGACATTGGTGTTTGATCCTAGCTTTTTCTTCCCCTTGTCATTAATATGATCCCCAGTTATGACTATGTTGTAACAACTTTTCTTTTGAATAATAATTTTCTTGTACCTACATCAAGGGTAAAAGATAGTATTTTCATTACCTCTCTTTCTCTATCAAGGTAAGTACTAATAAGGAGGGCTTTCTTTTCATTCATAGTGTCCATGATTTCTGTAAAAGTCATTATTAACTTATTCACCTTGTCAACTGATGTCTTGGCCTCTTTCAATGGACTATACTCATTTTCAAAACAATTAATGAATTCCAAAACTCTAGAATAAACTCTCCACTTTTCTTTCTTTATTTCTTGTTCTTACAGGGAGAACTCATTTCTTATTATATCCTCTAGAAAATTGAATTCATGTTGGTGAGCTTTGGCTTTGGACCTTTGTCTAAAAATTTCAAAGAATCCCTCACTGTTATTGAATTTGGGATGGGAAACTATCATTTTATAAGGGTTCAAAATTTAATAAAGGAAAATCCAACCACCTATTGTAATTACAAACTGATGGGCCATAGTACAAGATTAAAAAATGGAACCATTTGATCTACCAATCAACTCTACCTCTTTAACCCACCTATCTGCCACCAAATTTCAACTATCCCTACCTTAAAAGGTACCTGGTAAGGTAGTATATGTGGGGTTCTGTAGGATCCATATACCCTAAAAATTGTAGATACTAGATATGGAATAATGTCTGCCCAATTGTGGGAGACTTTTAGATTGTTAGAGCAATCCATAGGTTTAATAAAATCAAATAACAGTTTACATATCCTAGGATTATCATTTGACAAGAGGATCCTCAACCTAGATGCAAAGTATCTATCGAATCTTACAAAGCTAGCTTCTTTTGCATCCTATGTCATACTATGCTCCATAATTGGACTAGTAAAGGCTCTATTTCGTGCTCTCTAGTCAATTCCATTTCTCTCTCAAAATAATGAACTCCCTTTAAAAGAATCATATGCATTAACATAGAGTAGAAACCCAATTTTTTTCAATTTTTCCTTTAGCAATCCCTACCAATCCAACATGGATTTCTTTAGCCAAAAAAGATTGAAAATTAAAAATAGCATCAACCCCAAAGGAAAAAATTTGAATCATCATATACATAAACTTTATGGGCATGTAATCTTGCTCACCTTCACCAAAAACCCTACATAGAGACATGTATATGTTTACGGCTCTAGAATTAAATAATTTATTTTTAAGATGTTCCTTAGTTGAGGCTGTGACTAATGTCAAATTTCCAATTGTGGCCAAATTTCCTCTTAGTGCCCCTTGCCTAATCTGATCTTTGTTAGCCATATACTCTTTTACCAAACATTGAAAATCAATGACCTTGGAGGTTTCCAAAATAAGTCAAGATAATCACACCACTATTCCTCTCACAAGAATACTATATCCATTTTAAGGACTATCTATTCCATTACGAAAATACATTTGAATTGTCAACCCAAGGATGTAGGACTTGAAATGGGTCAGCACAGTTTGTGCACTAAGTTCCTTTAAGAATCTTAACACCTATGTTGCAGGAGAATAAAATGCATGAAAGGAATCTATACTACTGACATAGAATAGTAAACACACTTAGACTATCAACAAAGAACTATGAAAACTATAGAAAAGAGAAGTCTAAACTAATTAACAATTCAAACATCCACTATGATCTTTTTCCACAAGTGCTACAAGAACTTTCACAATAATTATGTTGCAGGACTAATATAGTAAATCTATCTTAAATAGGAAATTGCAATAAATGAATCTACTCTACCTAAATCTATTCCACCTCCCAAGTGGGCCCCCTTGGTTGGCTTCAACTAACTAAGACCACAACAGGTAGTCCAAAAT
Organism: Cupressus sempervirens; assembly: GCA_028749045.1. Taxonomy (NCBI): domain Eukaryota; kingdom Viridiplantae; phylum Streptophyta; class Pinopsida; order Cupressales; family Cupressaceae; genus Cupressus; species Cupressus sempervirens. The sequence goes on along the minus strand of CM053785.1, from coordinate 142,891,263 downwards.
CACTCTTTCATTATAACTCTTCTTTTGTTACATGACTGAATAATTTGTAGAGAATAGAAAACCAACTTCAGAATCATTTTCAACTAACTCTAAATTTTTTCTATATTTCCCTTATATATAGAGGATCGGAACTTATTGCAAACATAACATAAAAGAAACTGAGAGCAAACATTGTCAAAAGAAAAAAGTAGAATGTCAACCATGACTTTAGAACATTGATTAAGCAACAGAATAATGGTCCATAGATAATGTAACAAGTTGGGTCTCTTGGAATAACTCCCCTTTCATACACGGCTTATCACCCAAAATTGACTTGTGCTTCTCATGCTATGACTGGTCTTCATTACTCCTTTTTAATACGGTGCTCTCCACTCTTTGTACCACTTTTGAATTTCCTAAAAATTAGAAAAATTTGAACCATATACATAGCAACATATCTACTCTCATTCAAATGTTAAAACATAGCTGAAAATATTTATATGAAATATTGCACTTTATATATAATATTAAGCAAGGTATGTTATATCCACTATCCATAGGTTTAATAGGTTCTAGCTACATTTAGCATAAGTTCACAAGACATTTAAAATAGATATATTGGAAATGTTTTTCCCATAGCTCAAAGAGTAAGTTTAGACTATAGAAGAACTATATCAAATTTGAGACATTAATATGCCTCATCAAATCTCATAGTATTGGGAAGAGGTATCCATTCCAAACACTCCCTGAATTTCTTCAAAACTAATTTTTATCAAGAATTCTTCATTCATTCCCCTTGCCATGTGGGTTGTAGGGTCATGATTTTGGGTTACAGAAGTGAGGAGGTTTGAGTGCATGAACACTCCTAGGACTACAAGCTTCCCTAAGTCAAAATTCCAAATATAGCCATGAGGAATGAACAACTTCCTCTCAAAGAACCATTTCTTAAACAATTGTAATATGGTTTTGGATGCCACTGCATCCCAGATCCAGTTCCCTCTATCATACAAACCCTCTTCTATCTTCAACATAGGGCTTACAAGGATTAATTTTTTCATTTGTACAGCCTTATTAGAGGACTCACTCAATTTCTCTAGAAAATCATCATGAACATTTCTATGAGTGTAATCCCTTTGCCCCAAAAAACCATTCTTTGGAGGCATTGTAACTATCAAACACAAAATGCCCAAATTCTGCTTTGCAGGCTGAGAGAGGTTCTTACTTGTTTTATTCAGTTCATTTTTTTTTTTTGTAGTAGATTGTTGATGCAATGGTTCTCATGCAGAGGCTCTAGACCAACTTCAATAGAATTACAAAGACTCTCTATTTAAGCTCTGTAGGGCCAAGTCAGGTGCACCTTAGGGATGGAAATGTGTAGATATTTTGATATTCATCTTCGAAATTCATTCATTCACACTCTTATCTTCTTTGTAGATCTATCCCCTATAGTAGAAAATGGTCAAAAATTCTTCTTAAATTTTCAATGACTCCTTGACTACAGTAGCTAACTATAAGTTAGATGGAAACTATCACGAATCAGTAATGACAAGTAGTTTGATCCTTCATACAAAAAAGTAAATATTGATTTTATTTTAAATGTGCTTTGTGCAACCACATAAATTTATCAGTGCATTTGAATTGATTATTAGTGCCTTATCCATTGCTATAAAAAGTCACACCAGTAAAAAGTTCACCTATTTAATTGCCTTACAATCAAATTTATCAATTGTTAACCCTAAACCCCATTCTTATGATATCCCTTTCATATAACTAGAAACCCTATCAATTTATGGAAGCATTTACTTAATTCCTTGAATTAAAAGCTATAACAAATTGACACACAACCTATCCAAGTTGCATTAAATTGTATAAACCTTGCTCACTCAATCTCAAGATAACATGCATATAAAAATGGAGATAGAAATTTTAGAGACATGGATATTGCAGAACATTCCTTTTTATTAATCTTCCTTGAAAATAATATATTACTTCTATAAACTCATGAATAACTCAAGACACGATAGAACTGACATTCAAGATTCATTTGTATTCTCATATTTGCACAATTGAATACATCACAAAAATTGACACAAAGACTAACTAGACCCCCTGCAAAATAGCATAACCACTAAAAATATACATACTTTAGACCCTCCTCTAGCCTTGGCAACTCACTTATATAGTGTGAGATGCAACAAGCTATAGGCATAGAGGAAAAATGACAGTTGTCCTTAGAACAAAAGATTTACAAAAAGGACAAAAACTATCACTATCACGAAAAGATAAAAAATGGTGCTTGCTTGCATCTTTGCAATAGAATGGCTTTATCATTGACTTTCTTGTGGTGGGGCTAGTTCTGTTGTGGCAACTTCTTGTTGATCTACTACATTTGATGATTGGTCATGTCATATCTATTTCTCTTCGAGCTCTAGGACCACTTGGCTTTCATGTGATGCATTAGGTTCAACAATCTAGATATTAATCACAATTAGTTGATCCTCTACCAGATCAACAGTTTTGAATGGCCATGTCCATAGTTGCAATTGGTTGCTCTTTTTCTCTCTCATCTGTTTGTATTGATTTATCAAATATTTGCACATTTTTGTTAGGATTAAACCACAGACAGAAATAATAATTACATCCAAATATAAACAATATCAAAAAATATTGAATCACACAAAAGAGAAAACAAGACACCAAGATTTAACGATATTCACCCAAACCTTGGGTTACGTACACCAAATAGTGAGTCCAATATTATTACAATATAGTAATTACAACTTGATTACAATTCATAATCCCTTACATCTCAATAACATAGCAAGAAACAATTTTTGCATCACGCATTATGAAAAAGTCCCTAACCCTAAGCCCTTTCATATAAGTGTTTTTCTACTTTAGGGTTAAAATTAGTTACAACATGTCAACCATAAAATGCCAATAAAATAGCCATTATGGAGTATGTATAGTACTTCCCTAATCAGTCACCACAATCTAACACTTTTCAATGGAAACTACTTTGTCTACACTCTCTATTTCAACAGTCATTTCCAACAACTATGTTGTTGGTGAGTAATCTATTATCCACTTGTCAAAAAGTGCATCATCAGGCTAGTTGAAGCTTAATATTTCTTTTTCCTTCTTCAGGGCCTCTCTTCCTATTCTCCTCATCTCAACAAAATCTTGCTTGAAAGAATCAAAAAATAGTTGTACCTGCACAATTTCCTCAATAGTTCTAGAAAACTAGATATATTTTTCATCATTTACTATATTATTAAGCTTGATTCTCATCAATTGATTTAGTTCTTTGGCTCATTCCTCCTTTTCTCTTATTTGATTCATGCCCCTGAGTGCATGTGGAAAGAGATCAAAAATTTTAACAAGATACTTTAGGAAATAATTATTTATCTTTCTCTGTAACAAATTTCTCCTATGATCAAAATCTAAGAGATTGGTAGCTTGGTCAAAAGTTTTTCAACCTATTCATCAAAAAAATCATTGACATGACAATAAAGGGTTGTTATGGCATCATCTCTACTAATCCATTTGTTGAGAATTTTCCTTAAGGTTGCTTTGTTATTTATTAATTCATTCCATATCTCTATTAATTTTGACAATTCCAAATCAAATGGGGGGCAACCTACTATGTCTACTAGATAGAAAATTGTGTCTCTGATTCTATCTTCATGTTTAATACGCAATTCCACATGTAGTGACCATATTTATGCTTTCTCCTCATCAAGCTCCTATTTTTTATACATTTGTGGCTCTTGAGGAGTATTTAGGATTTCTACAATTGGAATGGTGTTAAAAGGTGGTATTGGGGGAGGAGGAGGAGCGATCCTGAGTTGTCTTGATTGCCCTTTATATCTTGACCCCCTATTTTCAAAACTAATCCTTTTTTGGATTTCATTACTATAGGCAACTAGGACTTATTCATATTTCTCTAGTAACTCCTACACATAGTTATTCTCTTTCTCGGTAGTAGCTAAAGTTAGATTTATTGTTTCAATATTTAAATTTGTTGCCTCTTCATTTGGGGTGTCCTCTACTCTTTTGACAATTAAATTGCCCATTAGATTAGAATCACTAGGATCAAAAGAATTTTTTCTAGATCCTCTCTTTAATGACTAGATAACCAGGGCAGCATGATCTTCACTATATTTAGCACCATTGAGTTCCCTTTTCTTTTGTTCTCCAGTCTTCAACTCCTTTGTAATAGTATTAAATACCATTGCATCTGCAATGTCCTAATTAAGAAGAAGTAAAAATAGAGCTAATTTTATCATCTTTCTTCCTTCTTCTAGAGTCACATTATTGAACTCTTGTATCATTTCCTCTTTGACCTCATTCTATATGAACAATTCTTCTTTCTTTGGCTATTCAATTTTCTTATTGGTACATCTTTCTTCAAATTTTGCAATGTTTGTTGTCCATGAAAATTGATAAAAAGCTCTTGACTTATTAAAATTATCATTAGACAAAAATTCATGGCTAGCCTATTCAATTACATGATTTAGCTCTTTACCTTTGAAATCAGAAATAATCAATTCTAAGCTAGGCATAGGAGGTTCCTTAGGGTTTCCTTCTTCCAGTTCTAATGTACTGATAAACACTCCATCTTGGGATCCAAGTTACTCAATTTTCTCACTAGTAAGTTTTTCTTCTCCTATACAGAGGGGAGAATGGGATGGTGTATAATCCCCATCTTGTAAAAATTGATTTCCTTCTATTTTCTAACTCTTAGGCATTAGTTATGAAGGCCTTTATTCAAGAAAAAGTTTCCTTGTTAGGACATTGGTGCTTGATCCTACCTTTTCCTTCCCCTTGTCATTAATATGATCCCTAGTTCTAACTATGTTGCAACCACTTTTCTTCTTGATGGGGACACAACCCAACAACAGAATGGACACAATAGAAAAGGGGAATTATATTAACTGAGAAAATAAGCTAGTACAAATAGTGCAGAGAAAATAAACTTCAAAACATGCCCTACGGGCTTACAATAGCATAAATCTGGAGAATATTTCTCCTTTTAACACCTCCTCTCAAGCTCCAATCTGAACTGCCTTTTACAATGCCAAAATCTCCTTAAATAGACCCCGAAGGGTTAAGGACTAGGAGTACATTGTAGAAAGTGCTAGTAGGCATTCACTGACAAAATGGAAGGTTCCAGAAGCTGCGTTAGAAGTCGGTGCAAATCTAGAAGAATCCAGAAACGATAGCCTAACTTCCGGGAGGCATAACTTTTGAACCGTAGCTTTGATTGACGAACCGTTTACATTTTCGGAAAGCTCTCGAAGCGCTCTATAGCCCTATGGACAAGCTTCACTCGTCCCCCATTTTTTGACCCTTTTTGAGGTCATTTAATGCCCCAAACCTGACTTTGAAGCATTCTTAAGAGGTCTCCAAAACCTGAAAAACTGCAATAACTTTCAAACTATGGGGCCTTTTGACCTAATTCTTTTTCTAGAATGCTCTAAATCTCAATTACATTCATCTGGCCAAGTCGCACCTTCCAGGTCACCAAAATGATGGTCAAATTGCATGCTCCTATTTTTTCGGGATTTTCAAATGCACTGATAGTTGAACTATGAGAGTTGGAACCTTTATTTGAGCCAAATGGGTATCCAAAAATGTAAAGACATAAAATAGAAACTAAGTCTAAGTACATTTTTTGGGTGACACAGGATTGCCCTTATACCTCTAGATGCTCCTGCATCACTTCTGAATAATCAATTTGCATGTACCTACAACAAGGGTAAAAGATAGTCTTTTCATTACCTCCCTTTATTTATTTGCATTCATAGTGCCCATGATTTCTACAAAAGTCATCATTAACTTATTCACCTTGATAGCTAATGTCATGGTCTCTTTCAATGGGCTATACTCCTTTTCAAAACAATTAATGAATTCCAAAACTTTGAAATAAACTCTCCACTTTTCTCTCTTTATTTCTTGTTCTTACAGGGAGAACTCATTTCTTACTCTATCCTCTAGAAAATAGAATTCATGTTGACGAGCTTTGGCTTTGGCCCTTTGTCTAAAAATTTAAAAAAAATCCCTCACTATCATTGAATCTAGGATGGGAAACTACCATTTTATGAGGGTTCAAAATTTTATAAAGGAAAATCCAACCACCATTTGTAATTACAAACTAATGGGCCATAATACAAGATGGAAAAATGGAACCCCTTGATCTACTAGTCAACTCTGCCTCTTCTAACCCACCTATCTGCCATAGAATTTTAGTTAGCCCTACCTTAAAAGGTACTTGGTAGGGTAGTAAATGTGGGGTTTCCTAGAATCCATATACCCTAAAAATAATAGATACTAGATATGGAATAATGTCTGCCCAATTATGGGAGACTTTAAAATTGTTAGGGCAATTCATAGGTCTAATAAAGTCCAATAACAATTTAGTTATCCTAGGATTATCATCTAACAAGAGGATCCTAAACCTAGATGCAAAGTATTTATTGAGTCTCACAAAGCTAGCTTCTTCTACATCCCAAATCATATCAACATTCCATAATTGGACTAGTAAAGGCTCTCCTTCATGCTCTCTAATCAATTACATTTCTCTCTCAAAATAATGAACTCCCTTAAAAAGAATCATATGCATTAAAAGATTATAGACCAAAAGTTTTTTCAATTTTTCCTTTAGCAATCCTTACTAATCCAACATGGATTTATTTAGAAAGAAAAGACACAAAATTGAAAATAGCATCAACTTGTAAGGATGAAATTTGAATCATCATATACATAAACTTTATGGTCATGTAATCTTACTCATCTTCACCAAAAAACCTACATAGAGACATGTATATGTCTACGGCTCTAGAATTAAAGAATTACTTTTTAAAAGGTTTCTTATTTGAGCTTGTGACTAATGTTAGATTTCTAATTATGCCCAAATGTCCTCTTAGTTCCCCTTGCCTAATCTGATCTGGGCCAAATGCATTGTTTTAAGCAGTAACTGTGCTATTTCAGTGTCTTTCAGCAGTTTTCTCATTTTGAACTTGGTTTCTCATATCAATTTATAGTTATGTCTTTTGGAAGGATTTTGATCCAAACTGGAGTTTGTTATTAAGTTTTAAGACACCTCCAAGCATAATAATAATAGAAACCATAATAAAATATAAAACCACACACACCTAGAAAATGGAAGAAAAGGGATTCCTAACAAGGTTGTCTAGAGCTGGTGACTAGTGGGTTTTAGTTTTTAACCAACAATGTTCAAATTTACCTCTCTTGTGACAGAGAGCAGAGGAAGGTTGTATTTCAAACATGGGTGTCTTGTATTTGATTGGCAATACAAGATTGGGAGGCATTCCCTCTCATCAACCCTACTAAGGAAACTCGAGAGGTAACCTTTCTATGGCTGAATAATCCTACCTAGTAGAAAGTAGGAAAATGGAAATCAAAAAGAGGTTTGGAAATTTGATCACTCTAGGAGAGTGAGAGCATATCCCTACTATCCTAACCTCCCAAATACAACAAATATAGTTTTTCAATTATAGGCCCTTATACTACAGAAGACAAAAGGGCTCCTAATTAAGCTATGTGTGGGTTCTTTTGTCATTCAATTGTAACTGATCATTATACAAGGTTGGGCATTCTGATAAACTCAAAAGAGTTGAAATCATAGGTGTACTCTTGTTTAGGTTAGTGAGATCAAATTTTTTTATTAAACTAAGTTTTGAACTTAGAAATGCCACACTTTGAATTGAAAAGGGCCAAGGTCCACTTATCTAATTCAACGCTAGCAAAGGCTAGGTGCATTTATAAGTGTCTTCATTCTTGTCACACACTGTCAGCAGTCTGGGAGTTCCTATTAGCTTAGAAGAGACCTGTAAGTAGCTGATAATTAGATCTAGAAGCTAAATTCAACAATTTAGAAATTTTATTAGATGCACTACATGAATAAGCATTTTCATTACATAATGTATCATATGCACTATTTAAACTAGTAAATGCTCTATAGAAAGTGGCAAATGTGTTGTGGGAAACTTTAAATGCACTACATAAATTTTTAGATGTGCTACAAAAATCTTTAAAAGTGTTATAGAAAGCTTTAAATGCATTAAAAGATTGCTTGAAAGCATTAAAACAAAGTTTAGAAGCATTGTAGTGTCTAAAGATTACAGGTCCAACATTTGTGCATTTGGGGAAGCCTCTGAGAGTTTGTTGTCACTGTTGTGAAGCCTCCAAAATGTTGTAGAACTTGTAACCAATTAGATCTACACAAGAAACCAACAAAAAATACACAAATCTACAATAAAAATAAAATATTAGGTAGAAATATTGAAGAATAGAGAGGCTTTGAGTTCAAACCCCACTGTGGGCACCAATTTGTACATGGTATATTCATGTATTCATGAGACTTTAATGCAAAATGTAGATAAAATGACAATGAACTAAGCTAAACCCAAGAAATCATTGTCAAAATATAAACTCTATGAGCATCTCATGTTTCCCTAACTACAACTGGTAAGAAAGCTCTCAGACCAACATCTCATTGACAGTTCTAGAATGAGAGTATGCTTAAAATGTAGATCTACAATAAAGTATGCAAGATCTATGACTATAATGCAGATTATATGCAGGTAACAACTCTAGAATGCTAGTAAATAGATATGCAATGAGCTAAACATGTGCTAAAATGATACTAAATAACATGAAAAAAAAGATAAAATGCTATCAAAATGACATGAACTTGCTATAATGACAATGCTAAAAAGATGATAACTCAAAAAGTGCCTATAATGTAGATGCCTAAAACTTGGGTCATTTAGTTCTTGAATTTCCATCCTATTTATAGGATTTCAAAAGGGGTTGGGGTAAGAATCAAGATTTTTACCTTTGACTAGTGGATGGAGGTGAAATTAAAATTATCTCATAAGGGACCACGAGGAAGGGTCCAACAGACTTAGTTTTGAGGATAAATGAGGATTTTTCCAATTCTTTTAAATGTAAAAGGAGGATTTTCACTTTTCTGAGGATAAGTGACTTTATTGATTTAATAAATGTTCTATTTATTTTCAAAAGTTTGTCTTTTTCCTTTTCCCTTTTTGAATTTCATTTTATGATTTTGAATTATTTTTCTCCTCTTTTTGAAGTTGATATAGGTATTATTGATTGGATAGATGATTAATGACCCAATGTGACCCTTGATATGAAAGTATGTTGTGTTCCTATGATTTCCTCCTTAATTTGTGTTGATTGATTAAAATTGTGTATTTTAGGTCTTTGCAAATTTTTGGCTATCTACAATTCAAGTAAAGATATATTTTAGGCCATGGTGATTGGATTGAAGTCTGAAAAGTTTCCCAATCAAATAGTGCATCCACATTTGGAGGGCATGCACTATAGCTCCTATTTCTAGATCATGAGGAGAATAATTTTTCTCATAATGATTTAACTTCCTTGACTCATATGCAATCACTTTCTCTTCCTGCATTAGTACACCTCCTACTCCTTCCCCTGATGCATCAGTTATGACTACAAATTTAGTTTGTGGGTCAAGTACTTTAGTACAGGTGTAGTAGTTAACTTTTATTTCAAATATTTAAAAGCTAATTGACATTTTTCAGTCTATATGCTTTTTTTTTCCCTTCCTCTAAAGTGATGTGATTGGGTAAGCTATTTTGGGGAAATTCTAAAAAACTTTCTATAGAATCCTGGCAACCCCATGAAACTTTTGATTTCTGTCACATTCTTAGGTATAGACGATTTGCTAATTGCTTTGATTTTTGAAGGATCTATGACTATTCGCTTAGCCAAAATAATATTTCTTAAATATTAGATTTATTTCTAATAAAAAGTGCACTTAAACAACTTCTCATACAGTTTATGCTCTTTCAGCCTTCGTAGGACTTTTTCTAGATGCTCTTGATGTTCTTTTTCATTTTTTGAGTAGATTAGGATATCATCTAAGAAGACCAATACAAAATTATTCAAACAATCTTGAAAAATGTTGTTCATAAAATTCATGAAAGCTTTTAGAGCATTGGTTAACCCAAAGGGTAATATTGTAAACTCATAATGCTCATATCTAGTTCTGAATGTAGTCTTGTGAATGTCTTCATCCTTGATCCGAAGCTTGTGATATCCAAACCTTAAATCAATCTTTGAAAATAATGTAGTGCCTTTCATTTGATCAAAGAGGTCATTGATTCTAGGAAGTGGGTATCAATTCTTAATTTTGACTTTATTGAGCATCCTATAGTCTATGCAAAATCTCATAGTTCCATCCTTCTTCTTAACGAACAATACTTGGGCTCCTAGGGTGAAACACTGGGTTGATTAAGTTGCTTATCTAGCATATCTCGCAACTATAATTGTAATTCCATTAACTTTGTGATGGTCATCTTATAAGGAGCTTGAGAAATTAGTTTTGCTCTAGGTATTAAATCTATGGTAAAATTAAAAAACTCTAGATGGAGGTAGTCTGGGGAGTTCTTTTGGAAACACATCCTAAAATTTCTTAAGGTATGGATACTCCTCCTTGAAGGATTCCTTCAATTTTTCTCTAATTTCTCCCTCTTCAAGGATGTGGTCTTCTCTATACGTGGCATCCATAGGTTTTCTTGAATCTTCAATCCTTACTGCAAAAATCTAACAACCTTTTCTTCTACATTTCTTGAGTTGCATGACAGATATCTATCTTGGTTTAATTTCATGTACTACTCCCTTAGTGCTTACAAGTTTTCCTTGGTCATCCCAATAGTCTATAGTTTTGGAAAGATAATCAACCTTGGCCTTATGCTCACTAAGCCACTTAATGCGTATAATAATGTCGTAAGACCTAAGAGGTACTACATACAAGTTCAGTTCGGTGGAGAAGTTTGGAAAATCAACCCATGCCTCAAATAGACACTGCTCTACCTTATCTCTTGACTAGTTTGTGTACTCAACTATCCATGGTTTTGACATAAAACTAGATCTCTTTGGAATTCTACTTAATATTTTAGGTGATATAAAGCATTCAAAGACTCTAGTATCAATTAATATAGAAACATGGTTTCTATAGATCTTACCCAGAGTTTTGATTAGGCCTATCTATTGTTTTTCCTATTGATTATCAAGTTTTGTGTGAATACTTTGTTGATAAACATGTTGTTGTGGTGGAAGGGGTGGTCAGGATTATTGATTGGTGTTTTTCTTATCAAGGCATTTGTTTGCATAGTGATCTCCTTCACAATTGTAGCATCTTGAAGGCAACCCCTTCTTCTCATTTCCCTTGCCATTCTTACTTGTATTGGGGTTAATTTTGAAATCCTTAATACTATTTCCTCTTGGTTCTAGTTTTTTGAAATTGTAGTCCTTAAACTATTTCTTTCCTTCTATATTCCAATTTGTTTTCCTTTTTTTATCTCAAATAGAATCATCTCTCTTAATTTTATATTCCTGACGAACAATTTTTTCTAGGGCCTCTTCCATGGTTCGAGGAATGAGAACATCAACTGCCCCTCGAATCCTATTGTTCAACCCCATGATAAATTTCCTCACCTTCATATTCCTATCTTGTTAGTAGGGAGGTACATATCTCAACAGTCAAGTGATTTTCTCCCAATACTTATGTACGATCACATCTCCTTGTTTGAGATTTTGGAAATCCAATAACTTTTGGTCATAGAAGGTTTGCACTAACCAATAGTTTCTAAAGATGGTTACAAACTTATCACAGGTAATTTCAATTGTTTTTATATACAGTTCAACCTTGGTGTTTCTCCACCATGTGGCAGTGTCTCCTAAAAAATGATATATCCCCCAAACTACCTTTGAGGTCTCTAAAAAATTCCTAATTTTAAAATATCATGCCATTTCTATTAACCTAGCCTCTACATCCTCTCTGGATTCAAAACCAAAACTTAGGTGGTTTGATCTTTTTAATGTCTGCAGATAGGTCACTTACTATTTCAAGTTTCTTCTATTTTTTAGTTTGGGTAAGTGTGGCTTGAGGGTTTTTCTCATTGTGTTTAGAGATTTCTATTTCTATTCTAGGAGGGGGTGAGGATTTCATTTCCTCTTGGTTTTTCCCAATCTGGGCTAACAATTCATTCATCCTCTTCTCCATATTGTCTAACTTCATTTGTGCATCTTGCAAAATCTAAAGTAGCAAATCAGTAGGAGGTTGTGGATTTTTCTCATGGACCATTTTGTGCTCTAGAACATTCTCGTCGATGCTCATGTTTTCTTCGTTATTTTCCCTGAAAATATTTGCAAGATTCTTATGTCAAATTTTTATTTTTATTTTACACATTTATGATAAAATAAGATAAATTATGAGTAGAAGGAACAAACAAATAAACCAATTTATTCATTCAATTCTAAATCTTCTTTGATACATTTACAATAGCCTTTATTTACAAAAAAATCCTCTTTTGAGGGCATTACATTATAAATTCAATTACTCTAAAATTTTATTGTTAGCTTCTCATTCGGTTTCAATTTTGGTTTTATACATATCCTGCACCATCCAAGACCTATGGAAATGCATTAGAAGGTTGGCCTGGGGGGTCTTCCAAGTTTGAATCATTTTTTTTCTGTAGGCTACTTTCTTGGTAGGAGTCCACCTGATTCTTTCCTTCCTCATTCATTGCAGAGCTTATTTTAAGGTTTCATTGTCAAGGCATGGAACAACAAGTGTAATCATAGTTTGGCATGTTCCTAATCAAGTATGGAAAGATGAGATGTCATTCTTTCTTGTGAGGTATCTTATGTACTTGCATCCTACTATATTTAATCTAAGAAAATCTTATATTTACTAATCTTGTTAAGTAGTGTACCCAAGGTTCAGTGTTGAACCCAATGCTCTGATACCATATGTAACAAAAAAAATTTCTAAACTAAAAAAGATAGAGCTATATTGCAAATTAAGAACATATATGAAACCAATACTTCAACTAATTTACCGAAGTGAACATCTTTAATTCCATTTCATGTGAAACTAACTAAATTAACATTCAATTCAAATAACAACCAACTAAAATAATTGATTTTCATCATAATTACAAAAGGGACTTAAGTCATTAACATTAATTCTATGATATTCAATATTCACAAGAGAGAGTAAATACATAGTAAAAGGTGGTAGAAAAACATACAAAATCTAATTGGAGAATCTCGTATTGGTTGTGCAAGCCTTGAATGTTGGATAAGAAAAGAAGCATTAGCTTAGTCTTAACCTCCCAACCTTAGACCATATCAATCCCCACACAATCTTTTGATAAGAAAGGCCCTCCCTACCCCGGGGCTAGGCTTGGGACATTATTAGTCCACCCATCTGAGCAATACCGATGTTTAGAATGTTCGCTCAATAATAAATAGGAATGTCTAATTAATTAGTGCCACCAACATATGTGATCTTTAGAAGGAAAGAATTTCATTAATGACCTTGGCTAAGGTTTTTGGATGGGTTCCTAATACTCAATCACCACTACTCAACTTGACAATAGGGTAATTGAATGGACATGCACGAGCTATTGAATAGTTCTTTAAAGGTAATAAAATTATCATATTAAATGTTATTTCATTTTCTTGTTCTTGCAAAACTTTCTTTCCACCTCTTCACCTTCTTTCTTGGCCAACCAACTGAGTGATTCCTAGGTGTCTATTCATAGATGATATCAATTCATTTGCTAAAACTCAACTGATGGAATAATATTTTAGTATTGGCATGATACAATCCTTAAGACTCAAGAGCTTCACTTAAGAAAACTTTAGAGGATTATAACTCAAATCTAAAAGACCAACTAAAATAAAGAGGAAATCATAACATGACATGTGTATTTGGTTCAAACTTAACATGGTGAGATAACTTGGTGTACTTGATCAAATGTGTTATTCAATAGTCTTAATTTACATCACAACCAAGCATTTTTATTTGAAAATCCTTGAAACTATTCTTGCATCTATACTTTTGAATGCAGTACATATACCAAAATAAGATTAGGAAAATTGATTACATAACCTAATCAATGAAAGAATGGATCTTTGCTTAACTCTGAATGATTAGCTCTTGAAAGTCTGATTTTTAAATGCAAATTTCAGATTTGAAGACCATTTAATGATAGGAACAATAGCTTGGTTTCTCTTTAATATCAATCATAAGAAATAAGGAAAGAAAAAGGGAAGAGGAAACAAAAGTAGAACTACAGTATTGGGTGCTTTCTCTCAGACTTCTATTCGAGCATAAATCATATGAGAATAATATAGAAGGCTTAAAATGAAGTAGTGACTCTTGGTAGAAGTTATAGAAAGATAATTGGCTTCTTGGTTTATTGATTTTTTTTTAAAAAGATCCTAAGTGTACTCCTCGTCTCTTATAGTGACTTGTAAAAATGAGAAAAAGAATTTGAAGGTCTCCTTATTAAAAGAAATTATATATTTATTTATTTATTTATTTATTTTTCATATTTATATATTATTTTTGAATGGTGTCAACATATTATTATTGTGTCCAAGGTTATACCTATTAGGATACACATGTCTATATACTTGCATAATTGAGAGATTATTTTATCTTCAATTCCTCTCAATGCATATGCATATATATGTATGTATGTACGTATGTATGTATGTTAATAGAGATGAGTTTGAATGATTTAATACTATGGTGAAACCATACTTTTTATACTTATGTGCACAAGTGTGCACATGCATGCGCGCGCGCGCACACACACACACACACAATGAAATGATAAGAATGTCAACATAAACCATTTAAAGGTACGTATCTTGATTATGTTTAAATGTTCAATGTTTTATTGATTGTCCAATAGTTCATGTGTGTCCAATGTATGTACTTTGTTATGCAGTCACTAGGTCCTTACCAAGATAGTTAGAGGTCATACATGTTGATCAGACAATTGGACTCAGGTAGTGCCCCATTTCATAGATCTTGTTAAGCAATGCTTCCCCTCTTTGTTTTCTCCTATAACCACCTGTGCAACATTTCCCACAATAATAACAAGTTCCCATGATAAATCCATATCAACATATAACATAGATAGTAGTAAACAAATTAGTTAATAACCATCATTCAGAAAACAAGCAACTACTAACTACAATCATCCACATATGACAAGTAATTGTTAACTACCATAATCAACAAATAGTTATACATAATAATTGATAACAACCAATTTCATATGAAACAATAGTTACATATAACTACCCTTTTCACATGAACAAGGAAAAAAATAGTTTTTAAATAATCATCTGAATGGCTATAATAATTTTTAAATAGACAAAAATTTTGGGATGTAACAATGAAGGTAAAATTGCAGTGGGGATGACACCCACAAAATCTTCACTACTACAACAATAAAGTTGTACCTATTAAGGTTCCAATGATTTGACCACTTATGGTGATCTACCCTATTAAAGGCTAAAAGAACTGGTAGGTTCTACCTTGGTTAAAGGATTTTACATCACAATGAATTGAGTACCCTATTATGAGATTTACATAAGCTTATTGAAGATACTTTGTTAAGAGATTTAAACCCTAAAACACATGTTAGAATTTTTAGTACCTAATCCTTTGGTTATCACTTCAATGTTTGATAATGGATCTCCTCTATTCAATATAATATCACCTTACTATGCTGGGTCTTCTCTGTCTCTTCTCAAAACTCTTCACTACACTATTTAGTCTCTACCTTTGATTCACCTCCAAAACTTCTCATGCAATCAAAATCTCCACACACATGCACCCATATGTTGATTACTTTGAATTAGGTCATAGACCCTCCTTAAATATATCTTTGGATGAACCATCTAGATCCAAATCAACAATCTAGAATCAATCATTTTATCATTTAGTCCTTGCATTTTCTGATTGGTAGATTGTCTTACCTAGGGATTAATGATCTTCCTTTGAAAACGTAATAATCCCCTTGATTACCTCTTTGATCTTCAAAACATTCTTCCATCTCGATAAAAATCATTAACATAGTATTCAATGTCATTCGAAATAAAAATGTTAAATTGTGTTACTTGACACTTACATCACACTGATGCTCAACATAAACTATTTCTTTATATTTTCCCTCAACCTAAACTGAATAACTCAACCTTTGTATCACTCGACATCCATTATTATCTCTAACAAGCTTAACAATCACTAGAGTACACAAAAACCATTAGCTCGCTTCATAGTAACTACTGCTCAACATATGATAGTAAATTTACAAGTCTTCACTCCTTTGCTTGTCCTATATAGAATAACTTAGTCATAGTGATGACCAAATAATCTTTCCTTGTGAATAACTAAGTATTTGACACTAATAGACACCATGTATTAGGGATCAATAATATCCCCCTTTGACATTAGTGGCAAAAATACTTCTTCATGATCAAAAACATTGTTCAGTACAAAAATGAAACACAAGTACTCCCCCTAAGAATATAATCCATACCTTTGTTTGGTATACATTATACATGTTTTTACTCTGCACTCGTTATATACATGTTCAAAATTTCAAAACTTGCAATGAAATCTATCCTCCTTTATTACCTTTATATAACACTTGTGTTCTTCTCAATATCACCCCTTGTTTTTTTCACTTATGTCTTCTAGGGTGGGAATGTCAAACCAAACTTATCCAAAAATGGTTTATGTATTTGTAAACTACTATTCAAATTATAATCCCAATTAGTCCACATGGATTCAATAGACTGAATCTCTAGCTCCAACTTGGGCAAGACCCACCAGACTGTCAATAAATGACAAATTTGGATCAACATGGACTAATTCCTTTACATCCTTAAAATGTAACTACATAATCTCAAGGTGAGGTGTCATCATGGCTTCTATAGAGATCAACTTTTCTCTCATTCTACTATATTCAACAGTCACTTTTGTAAGCCTTGCATATTAAAAATTTACCTTGGATAAATGTGCAACACTAGAACATGCATAAGATGTTAGTAGAATTGCACTATATTAAAATTCAACTTCTAGCTGATCCATCCTCTCTCTAATATCCTTTGTATAGATGGAGCTATCACACTATTTTCTAAACATTATATTTACATTAGTTGAAACTTGTTCCAAATTGGTCACAAGTTTAGACAAGTCAACCTAACTTACACCAATCTTAGTTGCAACTTTTTCTATTACCTTATTTTCAAATTTTTTCTTTGACCATTACATTAATTTTTCATTGGCATCGGGGTCATTTGTTTCCCTACAATTTTAATCAATTTCACTGTTGGACTAGTTTTTTGCATTTTTTATTTTTTTGCAAAATTATAGTGAAAAAATAAGTTATTATATTGCAATTAGGGACCACATGTCTTTTAATTGGTTGTGCCCTAGAAAAATCCCTAATTTGTGTTTCCCTAATGTCCATTGTGCCCTAGATTCCTTAAAAATGATTTTACATTGTTCATATTTTCTAAATGTGTATAGGAAGATTTTTGAAAAAAAAAATTGTGTTATTTTTGCCCTACCCTAGTTCCTTGTTATTAACCTAAGGTCTTATCATAATACATGTTTCTCTTACTAAGGGTTACTTTTAATTTCAAATTTATGGTTATATAACAACAACCCTTGATCTTCCTCAAGATCAAGGGTTGTCATTTTGTCGCTATGGAAAACTGGAGGTATTTTAATCTTAATGACATGGCAATAGGGTGACACCTATCCATGAGACCCAGTTGTGGTAAGACTTCAAGAATAAATCACTATTGTAGATCAAGTTAGAAATCTATGGTCATTTCTATATCATTAGTAGAAGTTTCTTGATCTTTAACTATGGTGACATAGTGATACGATGACACGTGTCCTAGTGGGCCATCTCCTTTTATGATTGGTGGGGTTTTCAGATGAGATGACAGTTGTTCATATTTGATTAGCAATTATGAAAAGTAAGTTAGGTCCTTAAAGTGTTCTATTCACCATTGATCTAGGGGGTAATCAATGGATGTCGTTATGTCACCATAGAAAGTTGCACAATTTTTAATCATAGCGGCATAATGACAATAGGACACGTGGAATTGGCAAGAGCCCTTTTTCTTCTCGAGCCACCTTTTTGAGATAACTAAAGAAAATCAAGAGGATCATTAGATCAAAGGGTGATCAATGGTTATCATTTTATTGTTATGGAAATATATAGGTTTTATAACCATAGCGAGATAGTGATAAGGCAACACGTGTCCCAATGGGCCTGTCATTGTTTATAATATGGTTTTATGTTTTGCCATCAAATTGAAGATTGATCAAAGGTTGTCACTATCTAAAAGTGCAAGGTTGTTAACTATAGATTAATGGTGATAACTTGACACATAGAACAAGTGGCCCACTTTCAAATAAGGCTGAAGTCTTAATTCTCAATCATTAGATTTGTGGAAGATCTACAGTTGTCACTATGTCATTAACAAGAGTTGCTCAGTTTTTAATTCATGTGACATGATGATAGGCTGACATGTATCTTAGAGCATGCAATAAGTACACGGTGAATGCCAAAAATATAAAAAATTTCCAAGTGTCAAATTTTAATTGGTTTGACTACCAACTCAAATAATGGAAGATGAATCAAAGCACAAATTGAGTTCTAATCATCCAATTTTTGTAAATCAATGACTCTTTTTCAAATTTTAAGAAAGAATTCCATCCTATTCTCTACAACATATTTATGGAAATTAAAGACTCTTCATGTGAATTAATACAAAAGTTGCAACAAAAGGATTGGAAATTCTATTCTACAAACAGATTGTCAAAGAAGTGAAGCATGCTGGTTGTTGAAGAATTGTTACTTAGTTAAGCCAAATTGAGAGCCCACACATAAACAATCTACTACAAAAACTAGAAATGAATTGAATAAAATAAGTACTTCTCTCTACTTGCAAAGCAGAATTTGGGTATTTTGTGTCTGATAGTTACAATGCCTCCAAAGAAGGGTTTTTTGGGGCAAAGGAATTACACTCATAGAAATGTTCATGATGATTTTCTAGAGGAGTTGAGTGAGTCCATTAATGATGTTGTACAAATGAAAAAATTAATCTCTATAAACCCTAGGTTGAAGATAGCAAAGGGTTTGTATGATAGAGGGAATTGGACCTGGGATGCAGTGACATCCAAAACTAGACTACAATTGTTTAAGAAATGGTTCTCTAAGAGGAAGTTGTTCGCTCCTCATGGCAATATTTAGAATTTTGACTTAGGGAAGCTTGTAGTCCTAGGAGTGTTCATGGACCCAAACCTCCTCACTTCTATAGCTTGAAACTATGACCCTATAACTCGCACGGTAAGGGGAATGAACGGAGAATGCTTGATAAAAATTAATACCAAAGAAATTTAAGGAGTGTTTGAAATAGATCCCTCTTTGTAATATGATAAGGTCATTGATTATTAGGGTTTGGAAAAAGAGTATATTTCTAACAAATTTGTGATGCATCTGAGCTCTATTATAGAGCATATGACTATGAAATAGCACATTTGAAGATTTAAATAGCGCATTTTCTCTACATAATAATGCATTTAAACCCTGAAATAGTGCATTTGAATGATAAAATAACACATTTGAACATTTAAATAGCACATATAATCAATGGAGTAGAACATTTGAGCAATCATGTAGTGCATCTAAGAAAAGACTTAAAATAGAGGCTATCTGCATACATGACACTTACAAACAAATAATGGATTAGGATACCCTTTTTCCTCATTGATATTTTCTGACACTAAGAGATCCTAACATTGACTAAAATTATTTTGAAACAAGAAAAGTTATGGTCCCCTTTAGAGATTCTTAATCCAACAGTCATTATTGCTTCACTTTTCATATCAAGTTAGAAACATCCAAAGAGACACATCCATTCCCTACCTAACTTCACAAAAGTGAACTCACCCTATCAACATTTCCAAACATCTTGTCAAACTTAGCTTGTTACTCCAAAAAAATCATGATCAACAAAAACCCTCACATTGCAAAAATGCATGAGAGATAGAAGAATCCTATTCACATCTCATGCCACTGCATAAAACTAGTGTAGCCACAAAACTAAAATGATCACCTATATAGTAAGTGGTAGAATAGCCAACAAAACCATCAAACACACGAACCTCTAAATCTTATTGAACCTATCACACCAACAGAGTGTTTACCAAATACAGTTACCCACAACTAACCCTTTTTTAACCAAATTTCATAACCTTTTTCTAAAATGGGTTTATCCACCATGTGGGATGAAAAGAGCATCAAAACTAAAATTGAATATTTTCAAAAAAATCTTGAACTTATTGATGTCATGGACAAGATATTTGAAAAACACAAAGAATGTTACATACTAGCATTAGCACAACAGGATGCAAAACTATCATATGACTTTGATGTGACCAATCTAAAATGAGATGAAGAAGAGTCACCCTTAGATATTTTCACACAAAAATTACAAGACCTACAATTAGAAATGGAAAGGATAAAATGAGGAAAAATACAAACTGCTAAATTTAACCTCGAAAAGTCGTGTCCTTTTCCATTTGATAAAAGCATTACCTTCACACCTTTCTCTCAAGATTTGTGCATATACCAAAATATGATAAATATTTTGGTACATTAGATCCACAAGATCATCTTAGACAATTCTATACCATAATTATGGAGTTTGTCCATGACATGAATTACCTAATGTGTCTATTTCTAGGAGCCTCATAGGGCAAGCTATGTAGTGGTTCTCCAAGCTACCCTCTAATATTAAGACCTTACATCAATTGGCTTTCATTTTCATTGCCTAGTATTCTTATAATATCGAAAGGGAAGTTACAATGATCAACTTGTGTAACACAAAACAACTTTCTAGTCAATCATTTAAGGTCTTCCTATAGTAGTGGAGACACACATTTGCCAAGTATCATAGAGACATACTAGACAAAGAGAAGACTGACATCTTCACCAATAGTCTCTCAAAACCCATGAATTACTGGCTCCAACTCCAAGGGCCTAAAGACTTTAAGACTATCTCAAAGAATGCTACTAAGGTGGAAGAGACCTTGATAAATAACAACATTATTAAATTATCAAAAGATGGTAAGATTTTTTCAAACAATTCCACATAGACTCATAATTCCTCTTATCAGTCCACTAATAAACAAAAGTCTTGGTGGATAAAAAACAATAGAAACACTATCAATGATGGGGTGGTCAAAGCTAACCATGTTAAACCACAAACCCAACCCCATCCAAATCAGCAGTATCCTATCATCAATAACACCAATCCAAAGACACCTCAACAAGATAATGCCTATCCATTTTACTGACGTGACATGGTAATTCCCTCGATGTCTAATCAATAAGTTGCTTATAATCAAGCTCCTCCTCCATAAAGATATCAGTCTTCCAATATACCCAAGGAGTATACACCTATTGGAATGTCTTATGAGAGTGCTTTACAAACTCTCTTGGCCAAAATACTCATTGTACTCCCCAAGGCCAAACCCTATGAACCTCAAGTTAAACCAAAGTGGTGGAATGACAAGTACAATTGTTCCTACCACTAAAATAGGGGGCACTTAACAAAAAATTATTTCACCCTTAAGGGGGTCGTACAAAAATTAATCAATGATGGAACCATTGAAGTGAATAACCTTAACAACAATGAAGACCATGTGGCCTTCAAGAACCCTTTCATGAGTCATGAAAAGAATGAATCCTCTAGAGTTAATTAGAATACTCCTCCTCACACTAAGGTTAATTGTTCTTATCATTATGACAACACCATCAACGTGATCTCCAAATTTGATGATGTTGGTAAATGTCATCATAGTTAAAGATAAAAACAAGAAATAGTCATCAAATGCAAGTACCCGAGTACAAGCCTCTAAATTCATTTTACCAAGGCCTATGATGAATTCTGACCATGCAACTACGAGTTCCACTCTACCAAAATATAGCTTGCTCAACTAGTTACTCAAGACTCCTACTCATATCTCCATTTTTGAGTTTTTGCAAATCTCACTTGAGCATAAAGAAATCCTCACCAAAGCCTTAGTTCCAAATTACCCTAAAGTTAGTAGATTTTAAAACATGGTCAGCAATCTAGTTACCCCTCATTACATATCCTTTTCAACCCAAAATGACATGTCTGTCATCTAGCCACAAAATTTCCCTTTGCATATTGAAGTCTTTATCCATAGAAATAGAGTTAAGAGAGCATTGGTTGATGGTGGGGCAGGTCTCAATATTTGCACACTAAATTTAGATAAAGCCCTAGGATATACAGAGGATGTTGTTGATCCAAGGAAGAAAATCACTATTAAAGCTTATGATGATGAGGAGAGATCTTCCAAAGGCATGGTTATTATGTCAATTAGGGTAGGCCTAATTGTGAAATAAAATGTTTGTCAAGTCTTGGACTTACAATTAACTTACAATATCATGTTGGGGAGACTGTGGGTTCATGACATGAAAGTTGTTCCCTCCACTTTCCATCAATGTCTCAAATTTCCATACATGGGTCAAGAGGTGGCCATACTCAATGATAAAAACCTTGCCCAATATTGTAACTACCTTGTTCCTCATAATAGGGAAGAAGTTGACACCCTAAAAAATGACATTAGTTGGTCCACATCAACAAACATGTCATATTCTACTAGCCAAAACAATGACCTCTCATCTACATCAACTAAGGGTAAAGAGAAAGTTTGTTATTCAAGTTCTTCCCTTCCTTCACCATCATCATCAGAGGACCCTAAATAGTCACATTATGAAAAAATAGATAGGTTGATTAAGGAGTATGATAAGAAGTAAAAACTGCAACACAAAGGAGTAGGTGAGTACTCAGTCTCATTATTTGATCCTATTGTGATATGGAGCCTAATTAGACTCAGAGGTTTCTTCGATGTGATTTCTCTCCAAATTATTTCTACAAGGGTTTGGGGACAACACCTCCAAGATAGGGTCAAGCAGAAGTGCACATGCAGGGTCCTAGGGTAGCACCCTAAGTGCACTCCCTATCACAATATAGGGTGGGGTCGAGGGGTAACACCCCCATAGAGGTTTTCAGGGGCAGTGCCCTCGAAGCCAAAAATGCCCTTATATTGTAAAAGGAGTTAGCTACTGCTTTTCTATTATTCTAGCCATAATTTTGAGGACTATCTTTATTAGAAAGATTTATGGAAGCCATTGGAAGGAAAAACCAAGAATCGGGGATCTATGACTTATGCTTACCACCATCCATGGCATTCAATATTATAGAAGTGAAGATGATAAAAGAGTTGATGCAAACCCTAGCAAAACTATATGAAAATCCCTCTGCTTCAAACAAGGTATTTCTAATGAAGCATTTATTTAATATGAAAATTACAAAAGGTGGATTTGTTGCAAATCATTTAAATGAGTTTAATACTATTAATAGCCAGTTATCTTCTCTAGGTATCAATTTTGATGAAGAAATTAGGGCTCTCTCAATTTTGTGTTCTTTGCCTAAAAGCTAGAATGGCTTGGTAATGGTTGTGAATAATTCTATTTCTAGATCTAGTACCCTAAAATATGATGATGTGATTGGTGTTATTTTGAGTGAGGAAACTTGTAGGAAAACCTCAAGTGGATCTACATCAGGAAGTGCTTTGAATGCACAAAGTAGAGGTCGAATGACTGAGAGAGAAAATAATTCTAGAAATCATAGGAAATCAAGAGAAAATTCAAAGGGGAAGAGGTCTCAATCCAAAGGACTGAGAGATTATTGGTACTATGGGAAATCAAGGCATAAGAAGAAAGATTGATGGAGTCAAAAGAACAATGGAGGAGATAAACCATAAGGGAACAAGGAGGTAAATGTGGTAAGTAACAAATTTGAAGAGGATGCTTTGCTTCTATCTTTAGAAAGTGTTGATGATTCATGGGTTTTAGGTTCTGGTGCTTCATTTCATGTTATACTTCATAGAGGTTATTTCATTGATTATGTCCAAGTGGATTTTGGGCTTATTTATTTGGGCGATAATGAACCCTGTTAGATTGTTCGAAAGGGAAAAGTTAAGTTTAAGTTGTAGAATGGGAATTATTGACTACTACATGAGGTAAAACATGTTCCAAAGCTGAGTAGGAATTTAATCTTAGCAAGGCAACTCAGTGATGAGGGTTGTGCAGTTACTTTTAATGATAAAAATTGGAAGGTTTCAAAAGGTTCCCTTGTAGTAGCAAAAGGTGTGAAAGTAGGCACCTTATATCTTTATACATGTCATATTGTTCCTTCTTGTTGGTGTAAATAAGTATTTACTTATTACACTTTACTTAAGTTTACTTAGGCCAATGCATTATTTTTTATTATATATTCTTTTATTATTTCTTAGGTGAGACACTTAGGAGTTTGCGTACTCTTAATGAGTTGTCATGTTGACAACATTGGAGTAAGAAACTCTAATTCAACACATGGTGTCTACAACACTGGAGTTAGCATAATTAACTAAGTTTTCATGTAGACAACATAGTTATTCATACTCCTATTATAGCACATGGTGTTTACAACATTATTTTGCATGCTACACCTTTGTAGGCTTATCCCCTCATCATTGCACTTACTCCTATGCTTAATGGAGGATAACCTACACTTGGTGAACATGTGCTTGGTTGTATGACTTATCATGTTGTTAATTCCTAGGCATTCTAGAAGAATTCCAAAGGCCTTTATATACAAGCACTCCTAGTGTACTTACACATTGAATTGAATACATATCGATATTCTGATCATACTCTTTTGGTCTACTATTGTGCTTGTGCTTGAGTTCCTTGATCTTGGGTGAATTTTTCCCTAAGGAAATTTTTTACATGGTATCAAAGCTTGGAGAATTTATCTTAACATAGTCATTTGAGACCATTGTTGCTTTAGCACCTTGACCTCAACCCAGAGTATCACAGTCATTGGGAGCATCTAAAGCCAGAACGGACCTTGCTATTACATCTAGAACATCAATTCGATGAAAATTGACTATAAATTTACTTATATTGGGTCAACGTCAATTTTGAGGCAAAAAAAATTTGCAAACCGACACCCAAAGGCCCAATTTGCAACTGTGGTATGATCATTCTTTAGATCTATATTTTATTTTCAGATTGAATTAATTTTTCCTCTACAATTTCTATCTACTTTCTCGTGGAAATTTTTGAAAATTTTTTACCTTTCGGGCCTGTAAAAAAAAAATTTGTATAGGCACCAGGTGGTCAAATCCTAGCCCTGTGTACTTCTATGGTAGTTTATTATTCAACACCAGCCTACACATACATTTCCAACCACACACAGGACTATGTTCAAATTTTGGCAATCACTTACCAGTGGGCTTCTATTTTCCAACCGATGAACGACCAACGTTCACAAAGTTTGGCACAATCTATCACTAGAAGCACCACTCTTTTTTTAAAGCACTACGGCTTTAGGCTTTTAAATAGCTATGGAGTCTATCCCACAACGAATATGGGATAAACCCATGCTGCAAAAAGACTCTGGTGTCATTTCTTACAACGTCCTAGTGCTAATTTAAAATTTTGACCCTGCAAAGAGCTCCGGCGGATCCGAAACCCTCCCCGGTAGTGAGTTCTATTCTGACATCAACCACATCCCTTCGACATGCAATGTCATCACCTTTGTTCCACATGGACTATTCAAAATCATCCAGTCGAGTAGAGCTCCTCGTCACTTTTGACATGTGGACCATGCATTCCCAATCATCGCATCCAAACAGCCAATTAGTTACACATATCTATCCTATGGCAACCCATGCAGTGCCTTCCATAAAAAAATTTTTATGGTCCATACCATATAGTCAGAAGACTACCATACTACCCAATTAGCAAGCTGTACACTGACATCATCTGCCACATCACCTAGGTGGCTTTTTTTGCTAACATCAACCAGGCAGGGCATTAAATTTGATAGCAATTTGACCATCATTTCTAGACAAATTTGAACTACTAACACAATTGTTTGACCAAAAAATTTAACCTCATAGTTTTCTGGTCAGACCCCTCTCCAAATCTAGTTCTGATTTGATAGTTCGACTATGGGAGGCCATAACTCAGTCATCCAGACTCCAAATCAAGTGCAATTTTTTTTAATTTTGGGTAGAATTTCCTAAAAAATTTAGTGGTGCTACTATTTTTTGGTTTTGGTGCATGGATTTGTCAAAAATTGTATTCTTTGGTGACTATACCTATTCAATCCTACTTTTTGGAACTTGAAACACTCTGTACGGGCTCATCTAGACTCGAAAATAGGTTCTTTTTTTTTTTTTGAAGTGCTTAATTTTTTTTCTACTTTCTAGATCTACAATCAAATTATAGGGTTGTGTGGACAAATATCTCACTTTCATAATTAGGGCCTTTTCTGCATTGTAATGCTTTGATTACTTTTCAAAATTGTTGTACATTTGAGCTACAGTGCTTAGTGACAAATTTGAGCCTCAAATGGTAGTTGTAAATAGAAAAATTAGAAGTCTTTTTTTACATTTTGACAAGTTGCCTATTGTACATGCACTACATATAAAGTGCCAAAAGCATCTTCTTCTTCTTCTTCTTCTTCTTCTTCTTCTTTTGGGGGGGGTGGGGGGTGGGTTTGATTGAGTGAATGGGGGGGTGTACTATGTTTTTTGTGTCTCTTTTATGCTCTTTTCATTTCCTACATCATGAGTTCACCTAAAGGTCCACTTCCAACTTCACACAATTATTCTACATGGAAAGATATTGTATGGAGTAGATTAATGGAAAAAGGGCTAAATCTTTATGTTGATGGTACAATTCCTAAACCCACTGATGCTACAGCAATCTTTGATTATCAAATTAAAGACCAACAGGCTTTAGGAATTATTATGAGTTGTGTACATAGAGATCTCTTCTTCCACATTTCCAGTTTCAAGGAAGCCAAACCTATTTGGGACAAACTTGAGGCATTCTATGGTAAGGTGGATGAGGAAAAAGGATTCCAAATTGAGTATAATCTATTTCTATTGGATCCAAAGAATTTTGACACAATTCAAGATTACATCAACAAATCCAATGAGTATAGATCACTTGTTAAAGATTGTGGTAATCCCATAAAGGATGATCGGTTGATTCATCACATCCTGAAGAGGCTACCTTCAGAGTATGCTTTCTTTTTTTGAGTTATAACACTCACAAGTTGACCATGGGAAGTTCTTTCCAAAAGCCTACATTTTATGCATTCACAAAAATGTTGATGATGGAACAATCCAAGTTGATAGATATGGGACTTTTTACGTCATCAAAGACCTAGTGATGAGAACCGATCAAGTCAAGGAGGAAAATGTTCTAACAATAGCAAGAAAAAGTAGTGGAAGCGAAAATCACAATCTAAGATAGAACAATCCTTCTCACAACAAGAAGGGAAACAATGAAAAGAAGGACAAAAATTTTTGTCCATATTGCAAGAAACCAAATCATGATGAGCATCATTTGAAGACTAAGAGAATTGATGAGTTGGAAAACCTACTCAAGAAAAACAAAATCAATGTGCCAAATGCTTCCAAGGATTCAACTCCCACTACTTCAAAAGGAAAAGGGAAAGCACTTATGGCTAGTTCAAGCTCTTCATCAGAATGGATTCTTGACTCAGATGCCTCATATCATATGGGTTCTTCAAAAGGAGACTTTTCTTCATTGAACCAACCATAGGTACCGCACATCTTTGTAGGAGATGATACAACAATGGAAGTTGAAGGGAAATGACATGTGGAGATGGAAAATGGGGAATTCAAAGATGTTCATTATGTTCCAAATCTTAGCTCTAATCTCCTCTCAATTTACCAAATCACTCACCTTGGAGATGGCAAAAAAGTTGAGTTCCTTCCAGATTCAGTAATGATGCATAGTCTCAATGATGATTCATTGGTCACAGTGGGGAAAGTCAATCATGACAAAAGGCTTTATTCTTTTTCCCACTTTGTGCCTGTAGGAGTTGAGAATCTGACTCCGATAATGCACCAAGATCACCTGCAGTGCAAATAGCTTGCTAAAGAGAAACCTAGGGAGCAAAGAGCTTGAAGTAAATACCGTACAAGAATATTTCACAATAAAAAATTAGAATTGCTATGTGAAAATGTAAAATGGAATGAATTTACAATGAGTGAGAGACCGCTTATAAAGGCCTCATGGAAGCTTGTAGAACAAGCTGGAATGAGGTAGAAGATAAGGATGACAACTCAGCACACATCCACAAAAGGTGGAAAAGATAAGTATGCTAAAGGGAACAAACTCCCGCGTTGTCAACAACTAACCTCAACTACATATATTAACCTAAGTAAGCTTAAGCAATAGAATAAATAATTAACAATTAATTAATTATTTACTCTAACACCCCCCCTTAAGTGAAACTTAGGGGAATGCCTTAAGCTCACAAAATAAGGAAAAAATGCAAAATGGGTCCCAGCAACGAGGCCATTTTAGGTACCCAAGTACAATGCAACTAGTGCAACCTCTGTAAAATGGGGAAAGAGAGAAAACCCCATGGGAAAAACTCTCCCCTAAAAAGAGATAAAAAACAACACGCTGAAAAAAACATGAAGAGAAGGAAGGCCTCAACCAATCCCCCCAAGGACAACTTTCATAACCCCAAGCATTGACCATGCTAAAGAAAGTGTGGCGATGCAAAAGGTTTAGTGAAGATGTCTGCAACCTAACCAGTAGTAGGAATGTACTCCAATACAATAACACCATCCTGGATCAACTGATGGATGAAATGCATATGCAACTCAATGTGCTTGGTACGCTGATGTTCCACTGGGTTGCATGAAATGTGGATGGCACTTTGATTATCGCACCACAAAACAATAGGGCGATCAGGAGAAAATCCAAACTCAGTCATCAACTGATGAAGCCGTAAAGCCTCCTGACTAGCAAGAACTGAAGCCCTGTACCCAGCCTCTGTAGATGAAAGTGGTTGAGCATGTTGTTTCTTGCACGACCATGTGATGGGATCAAAGACAAGGCAAAACACAAAGCCAGAAGTAGACTTATGATCATCAACATCACTGGCCCAATCTAAGTCAGCGTAGCCAACAATGTGTGGAGTCCCTATAGTGTAGTGAATGCCATACATAAGTGTGCCCTGAATGTAGCACAGAATATGCTTGATAGCTTGCCAATGACTCTCATGAGGGTTCTAAGAAAATTAAGAGACTAGGCCAACCGCAAAAGATAAATCAAGGTGGGTGTGTGTCAGGTATAATAGGCTACCAACCAACTACCGATACAAAGTAGCATCCACTATAGGTGAAGAGCAGGAGGTAGACAAAGTAACACCTGACTGAAATGGTGTAGGAGCAGCCTTACAATCAAGCATGTGAAAGTGACAAAGCATGTCAAGAGCATACTTTTGCTGATACACAAAAATGCCAGTAGGAGACTGATGAATCTAAAGACCAAGAAAGTAGTGCAACAAACCAAGATTAGTCATCTCGAACTAGTCCATCAGTGCACTCTTAACATCCTGGAGCATGGATGATGAACTACCTGTAAGGATAATATTATCAACATACAAAACAAGAATTAGAATCTCATCACCAAGACGTTGAATGTACACTGTGGGATCGGAATGGCAGTGAGTGAAGCCTGTAGATAGTAGAAATGAGTCCATCTTCTCATACCAAGCCCTAGGGGCTTGTTTGAGACCATAAATGAATGTCAAAGCCTTCAAACCAAGGTGGGATCCTGCACAAAACCTGGAGACTGCTCCATATAAATCTCCTCGGTGATATCACCGTGCAGGAAGGCACTTTTCACATCCATCTGATAGACTAACCATCCTTGTGAAGCTGTGAGGGATAAGACAAGGTGAATAGAATTCATCTTAGCAACAAGGGAAAATGTCTTGGAGTAATCAACACCCTTGACTTGCAAAAAACCCTTCACAATAAGATGAGCCTTATACTTATCAATGGAACCATCAGCAGCATACTTAGCACAATAAATCCACTTACAACACAATAGTTTTCTCCCCTTTGGAAGAGAAAAAAGATCCCATGTGTGGTTCTTCATCAAAGAATAATATTCCTCCTCTATTGCACTATCCCATTATGAATTTCCTGTCGCCTCCACAAAAGTCTGAGGATCAGTACTAACAACATGATTGAGTAGACTATAACCTGCAGTGTGAGAATGGGTGTGAAGGGATGTGGATGGGTCACCAACTAGAGATCCTACGCCTCAATAGTAGCTCAAGCCCATTTAGGCATCTGGGGAGGATCCTGTGGTGGAGGTATATCGGGATCACTATGATCATCATCCTCATCATCCATGAAACAAATTGTCAATGAAGAGGGAGTAGTGGGTGCTGGAGGTGAGGAATGAACTATAGGAGGGATCTCATCAAACTGGACATCTCATCAAAATAGGACCTCTCTGGAATTAGGATCAAACAACCTGTAAGCCTTTACATCTTTGTAGTAGCCAACAAAAATCAATCGGTGACTTTTCAGTTCCATTGCTTTCCTCTGAGTATTAGGTACAAATGCATATGTTGTACTCCCAAAAACTTTAAATGACAACACATTAGGCTTGACATGGGACCAAGCCTCTTCAGGAATCATATGTTGAAGTGCCTTGTGAGGCATCCGATTCTGAATATAGTTGGCATAATTGACTACCTCTGCCCAAAAACATGAATCCATGGACTTAGACTAAATCATGCAATTTGCCATCTCCCAAAGGGTTTTGTTCTTTCTCTCAGCCACACCATTCTGCTGAGGAGTGTAGGGCACTAAAAGCTGATGCTGAAGACCATGCTTAGAATAGAAATCTCTAAAAGCCTAGTTCACATACTCCCCCCCCCCCCCCCATTATTTGTGCATATGCGCTAAATAGAAAATCTAGACTGCTTCTCTAAAAATGCCTTAAAAACTCAAAATGAGTCCAAGGCATCAGACTTGTACTTAAGAAAGTACACCCATGTGTGTCTGGAGAAGTCATCAATGAATGTAAGCACATATCTAGCACCTGAAAAAGATGGAGTCAAAAATGACATAAGGTCACTATGAATCAACTCCAAAGGTGCTAAAGCACGAGTGGCTCGTCCATGTGGAAAGGAATCCCTATGTTGCTTGCCAAGTGCACATCCTTGACAAACAACATTTGGATAGGAAATTTGGGGATGCCCAAGAACAAGTGCCTATGTGCTCATCTGCTGTAGATATTTGTAATTGACATTCCCAAAATGTTCATGCTAAAGTCTACTTACTGAATCTACATGTGCAACTAAGGATGAACCTATGTCATCAGAAGACTCAAATCCATCAAATCTATAGAGGTGTGATGTAGAGTCAACACTCCCAGTGGCCACAATCATCCCTAGATCATGCAAGTCCTGAATAACCACATCATGTGGTGAAAACTCAACTGT
Organism: Cupressus sempervirens; assembly: GCA_028749045.1. Lineage (NCBI taxonomy): Eukaryota > Viridiplantae > Streptophyta > Pinopsida > Cupressales > Cupressaceae > Cupressus > Cupressus sempervirens. The sequence goes on along the minus strand of CM053785.1, from coordinate 142,859,931 downwards.
CTTCCCAGAGCCAAATTGGCAAATCTGATAGACAAATAGAAGGTTCATCAAAATATCAAGAACATAAAGTACATCTTGAAGAGAGCCCCCGGCCAAAGCAACAGTACCAAAACCCAAAACTAACAATTATGAAGAGTTCCCAACTACAATCTATGTGGTGGCACAAGGTGCAAGTGAAGTAAGCAACTTAGGAGTGTTTGTTAAGTAGTGAGAAGCCCCAGAATCAAGAATCCATAAAGGCGTTGAAGTCATAGCTCATGGAGAAAGAGCATGACCTTTCCCTATAGATGGAGATGAAGACTGAGGAGCTGAAATGTGATGCTCCTTCATGGCTTCTTCTAAAGCCTCTAATCATTTCCAACACCTGAAAACTGAATGTCCATCTTTCCCACAAAAGCTACAATTCTCACTTGATTTCTTCTTGGTCTTGGAGGTAGACTCACCCGACTTTGAAGAATCTTTACCCTTGGGAGGGTTTGCTGGAGGATTAGTTGGAGGATTATATTTCGATGTGTCTCTCTCTGATTTTCCTTTCTTCTTTGATTTCCCTTTAGAATTTTGAGCAACCAAAGCTTGGCTGGAAGAGCCAGAGCCATCCACCTGCTGGACTTTTGCTTGTTCCCTAGTCAACCTATCACAAAATATCTCAAATATAGGCATCCTATGTCTATCTCCAAGGGCATCCATGGTGGAGTAGAAAGTAGAAGAAAAGACTTGATACTGCCCCTTTAGCTTTGACAGTATCAAAAATATGCACTCATTATCCGTTTTGTTCTTCCCACATCCCTGTAAAATTGCACATAGGGATTTGAACTTCATCAGAAAGTCCTCGATGGTGGGAAAGTTGCTTGGTGACAAAGATGTCAATTCTGCATCCAACTAAAGTTCTCAAAACTCAGTCACCTGTCCAAACAAAGTCTAAAATTTCTACCAATAAGCCCGTGGAATAGTCAAACCATCCAGGTGAAATAGTAGACTGTCTAAAATGTTGATTGCAATCAGCCCCATGGCTTCATCCATCTTCTTCCTGTGTTGTAGAACCTCAAAAGGTCATATAAGATTAGGTTGATTCTCATCCAGACAAGACCATAGACCTCTTGACATGAGAAGTCTAGTCATTTGTGCCTTCCAGGTGTGGTAGTTGTGTGGTGTGAGATGGGTTATAAATGAATCTACCATTGAGAGAAAGATAAGACGAAAGTAGAAGGGTCTTAACTGAAGTAAATTACAAAAAAGAAAGACACCCCCCCCCCCCCAACAAACATACAAGTATATCCCTCAAATACCACAAAAATAACTATGGAAAGCAAAAAACTGGAAAAGAACCTAGATTCGTTGATGCAAAATAGGAGGAAACACAAGCCTCTACTTTGACACCAAAAATGGGAGCTCAAACGAACTCAGAATCTAACAAAACTAGCACCAATGTCTCTGTCTTTGAGTCAACTTTTTTACATTTCTTTCAGATCGGAAAAAGACCTCGATATGCTCAAGTTATAGCCAAAAAACTGACTGCTACCCCAAAAATGCACCTTGCTAGAAAATTACAGTTATTGGCTTAAATTTGACGCTTGTACGACTGTCACGGGACTGTCACTAGAAAATGATGTCAGTCACTAAAATGATGATGTCAGCTCGCTGATAAATGGCATCAGCAGGTCTGCCAGATAGGATAACGTCAGCTGACAGAAAGATGATGTCAGTGGATGAAAAGGTGACATCACCTGATGGAGAATGATGTCAATTATCGGTGTTGTAGGGGTCCACATGTCACGCAGTGAGTAGTCCATGTGGTGGAGACAGTACTCTCGATGACTGTGCAAAAAATTTGACATGGGTGCTAAGATCTGCTGACTGTACACCACGTGTACACTAACTGTTCAAAAGCAAAGCGAAGAGGAGCTGGTGGTGAGAGCCGGTGGTGCCGCCTGTCTGAGTAGAGCCTCAGCAGCAGAATGTGAAGGTGCTATCGATGGTGGGTAATGGCTGGGTTGAGGCACTGCAAGGGTGGCGCTGCTAACGGGAACTACCGGCGGAGCGAGAAGCTGGTGGTGCCCAGGTGGCACACGGACGGCCCCACGGTGGTGCATGAGAACTGCTGCACTGGCGCATGCATTTTTTATTTTTTTTAAATTTTTTCGCTTCAAAATTTCGTACAGCTACCTGGGAGGCCAAAAAAATTCCAAAAAAATGCCTGAAGCCAAAAACAAAAAGTTTTATATGAATCTTAGTTGTAAATAGCATTTTGGATCCAATGGCAGTGTCCGTTTGGGTTGAAAATGCTCTGAAAATTCACTCTACCCTCAATTTGAAGAAAATTGCACAAATAAACTAGGGTTTGTGATTCCAAATTACGACTTCAAAAATCCTTCGAACAAGAAGCAACAGGGAGGTTCTGATACCATGTATGAGTTGATAATCTGACTCTGATAATGCACCAAGATCATCTATAGTGCAAATAGCTTGTTGAAGAAAAACCTAGGGAGCAAAGAGCTTGAAGAAAATACCGCACAAGAATATTTCACAATAGGAAATTAGAATTGCTATGTGAAAATGTAAAATGGAATGAATTTACAATGAGTGAGAGACCGCTTATAAAGGCCTCATGGAAGCTTGTAGAACAAGCTGGAATGAGGTAGAAGATAAGGATGACAACTCAGCACACATCCACAAAAGGTGGAAAAGATAAGTATGCTAAAGGGAACAAACTCTTGTGTTGTCAACAACTAATCTCAACTACATGCATTAACCTAAGTAAGCTTAAGCAATAGAACAAATAATTAACAATTAATTAATTATTTACTCTAACAGTGCCTAAGTCTCCTTCACATGCCTTGTTGACTCAATCTCATTCACAAATCAAATTATGGCATGAGTGGTATGGACATCTTGCCTTCCACTATCTTCAGCAACTTTTCCCAAAAAATATGGTCAAAGGTCTACCTATAATCAACTTTTATAAGGGTGAATGTTCAACATGTTCAGTGGATATGCATCTAGAGGAGAAGTTTGATAAAGGGAAGTCTTCAAGAGCACCAGTTGTTCTTTAGTTGGTTCACATGGTTTTAGAAAGCCCTTTTGCAATGACATCAATCAACCAAGGCTGCTACATCCTTACTTTCATTGATGACTTTTCCCTCTACACATGGGTCTACTTTCTTCATCATAAGAATGAAGTGGTTGATAAGCTTCAATCCTTCAAGAGTCATGTTGAACAGCAATCAAGGAAAGTCATCAAGGTTCTTCGGATGGATAATGAAAATAGATATGTGAACACAAGACTTAAAGACTTTTACAAACTTGAGGGTATTGACCTTTAGAATCCACCAACATTTAGCCTGCACAAGACAGATGTTGCAGCACTAAGGATACAAACTCTTAAGGCAATGGTAAGTTGTATGATACAAGCCAAGTCTCTTGATCCAACACTTGAAGTCAAAGCTATCAGTAGTGCCAATTACATACTTAATAGGTCTCCTCGTAGTGCCTTAGATGGTAAGACTCCTTTTGAGGCATGGTGTGGTAGAAACTAGTTGTAAAACACTTTAGAGTCTTCGGTTGTCCAGCATGGGCAAACATATCTTCTAAGGAATGCAAGGCACCACCACCAAGGCCTTGTACTTTCATCAAATATGAAGAAAGTGTTAAGGCATATAGACTTATGGATCCTGAGACTCATGAGACTTTTGTGAAGAGGAGTGTCCACTTTAAGAAAAGTTCACCCGGCTTATCCTCTAATCATCTCCGCACTTTATATATTGTGGAAACTAATAGTGATATAAGCGATAGTGATTCAATAGATTCTTATATGTGGGATCCTATTGACATATGCAAAGAGAGGTCACATCATTAGCATATTCCAGATGCATACATTGCCATAGTGATAGGTCCAACACAATAGGGTACACCTTGTCTTCCAGCTCCAACAATAGGGGATGACTACATAGCAGATATTTTAGGTTTTTTTGTGGGGTCATACATAGCAGATTTGGGAGACATCATTGATGATATACATCTTCTCTTTGATGATGACAATCCTTCTTTAGTTGTTATGAGGGCTCACTCTGACCCTCTTGTCCATTCTCTACATGATTAGTCTTCACAAGTTGATATGATTGTGGATCCTTATCTACAACAGTTGCAGGAGGTCTCTTTATCATTTGAGGAGACAATCGATTCTTTGGGATAGGTTTTACATCCATCCTTACTAGATCTGCACTTGTTCTGAGTAGGTTTTAGAGACACCATTCATCATTGAGATTCTTTCTACACACAGGGGAGGCATCTCACTTGTACCTTTGCCCTTGTTTCTTCCAAAGGGGAGAAACATTGTTTAACACTCATGGACCAGCTTCTACATTGGAGAAGCTATCACTAATCAGTACCTTATATTTGAGAGGGGGGGGGACTATCTTGTTTCGCTCCTTCTTCTCTCTTAAGGGGGGACTTTTTCCTCTTATGGGGTTTTGTTCTTCCCATACTTCTCTTTTGTATATACTTGATGTTTGTCATAATGGGGGGTCTTTATTACTTGATCCATCCATGCATCTTGTCTTTTCATCTCTCTTTTTAGTGGAGGGTTTTTCTCATGAGGTTTCCCTCTTTTTTCATTTTATCGCTTTATGAGAGATTTCATTTCATTAAATGGGTACCTAACATCTTTGTAGGCTTATCCTCTCATCATCGCACTTACTCCTGTGCTTAATAGAGGATAACCCACACCTGGTGGACATGTGCCTAGTTGTATGAGTTATCATATTGTTGATTCCTAGGCATTTTAGAAGTATTCCAGAGGCCTTTATATATAGGCACACCTAGTGTACTTACACATTGAATTGAATACATATCGATATTTTGATCATACTCGTTTGGTCTACTATTGTGTTGGTGCTTGAGTTCCTTGATCTTGGGTGAATTTTTCCCTAAGGCAAATTCTTACACTTCTACTTTGATTGTTTAGAGAAAAATGAGTGTTTAGGAACAGTTGTTGTAGTTGAGCATGGAGAACAAATAACTACTATAAATTTTGATACAACGTTGTGGCACAATAGACTTGGGCACATGACTGAGAAAGGTGTTAAAGTACTTCATCTAAAGAAAGTGTTACCAATTCTGAAATGTGTTAATATGGATTTTTTTGAAAGTTGTGTACATGGAAAATAAACAAGAGTGAGTTTTGTGAAGACTGGGAAGGAAAATAAAAGTGAGAAATTAGAGCTTGTGCATACAGATGTATGGGGACTAGCTCAGGTATCTTCCCTTGGTGGCTCTCATTATTATGTTACATTTATTGATGATACAACTAGAAAAGTATGGGTTTATTTCCTTAGAAATCTTGTGTATTTCAAACTTTTAAGAAATAGAAATGCTTGGTTGAAAATGAGACAAGAAAGAAATTAAAATACCTCAGATCTGATAATGATGGTGATTATTACAATCAAGAATTTGAAGATTATTTCTCCACTAATGGTATTCATAGATAGAAAATTGTTCCAAGGACTCCATAGGAAAATGGAGTGGCTGAACACATGAATATGACTATAATGGAGTGTGCAAGAAGCATGAGGTTGCATGTTGGATTTCCTTTAAACATGTGGATGGAGGATGTTAATAGTGTTGTATTTTTTATTAATATATGTCACTCTACTTCTTTGGGTTGTGGTATTCTAGAGGAAGCATGGACTAGTAAGAAGTTGAGTTATTCTTTTCTCAAAACCTTTAGTTGTGAAGCATTTACTCATATAGATTCTAAAGATAGAACCAAGCTGGAAGCAAAGTTAAAGAAATGTGTATTTATTGGATATGGCATTAATGAATTTGGTTATAGGTGTATACGAGCAATGTTAGTATGCTAATAGAAACCAAATTTAAATAAAGCTTCTACAAACTAAACAAAATTCATAAACTTCAAGATAGACTAAGATGAGCTCTCAATTGAGAATATGAGCCATTAATGGGCTCTCTCAATGAGAAGCTCTCTTGTTGAGTAACTTTGTCTAAATGGATAGGATGTATGCGCAATATGCTTCCAAAGGCTTCAATGGATGATTGTGGATTTTTGGTGTGGATAGATGGCTTTAGTATGGATTTGGCTCTCAAAATAGCATTATAACTTTACTTCATGGATTGTGTTATTTTGCAAAGGGAAAGGATCCAATTTATAGGCAAGAGGCTTGAGGGATTGAGGGCTAAGATGCAAGGATGGGAAAAAGCTTATGGAGGGCTCAGATTGCATGAGAGGAGAGCACATGGATTGTGCTTCCTTATAGCCAATCAAGGAGTGACACATGTCACATGGTGAGAGGATGGAGGAAAGGGGAAGGATGAGTCAACAAAGGAGGCTCAAGAGATAAAATCTTCATAAAGACCTTCATAATGACTTGTAAGAGCAATAAAAGGGCTTGTAAGAGTCATTTATGGCCTAGTGGACTTCATAAAGTTTTATGGTTGAGATATTTTGAGGGTGATGAGAGCAATTTTTACTTGGACTTGATTAGGAAGGTTTTAAGCTTGCTTAGGCTTGTGCAAATGATTAGAGGATGGATTAGGATGGTTTAGGATTAGCTTAGGGATAGGCAAGTGGATGGCATTTAATGAGGGTGGGTGAAGGAGGAGATATTTGTTAACTTTGGCTTGGGTTAGTAATTCTTAACCCATGTTTAGGGAATGTGACAAGGTTAGGAGGGGATTAGGATTAGGTTTAAAGACATCTTCTAGAAGAGTCTAGGCTTTGGATGAGGATGAAGACTTTCTAGAAGAGTCTAGAATTTCCTAGGATGAGGATGAAGACTTTCTAGAAGAGTCTAGAACTTCTTAGGATGAGGATAAATTAGATTTTTAGGAAATAAATAAAGTTTTATTTATTTCAAGGGTTTGGGTTGAGGAGATATTTATTAAAACTTTTTTAATAAACATGAAGATTAATATTTAATCTTAATTAAATATTTTCAGTTGGGATTAGGGGTAGCAAATGATGGGATTAGCCTTTAATCAAAATTAAAGAAGGATTAGAAGATTTTGGAAGAGGTTAGTGGTCTTAAGGAAATTGGCCAAGTTTTGGGCAAAAAATAAATTTTTTATTTATTTTGGGTTTTTTGGTCAATTTATTAATTAAATAATTAATAAATAAGGAAATAATGTTTAAATAAGATTTAAACATTTTTGGGAGGGATTCCTTAATTAAATATTTTTAATTAAGATAAAGGGATTTAATGGCATAAAAATTAATTAATTAATAAATGATGATGTCATCAGGACTTTTTCAGAAAATAAAAATACTTTATTTTCTAAAGGTTTTTAGGTGTCTACATTTTGCCCCTCTTTGATGTGATGCCACAAGTGGCATGGCATCAAAGATAAGAAAATAAGATTCCCAAGGCTAGAGCAGAAGAGGAGAGAATGGACTGCAAGATGCCCCCTCAAGTAGGCGGCGGGGAGAGAAAGCGAGGCTCAATGACTTCTTGAAAAGTACAAGAATTCGAGATGAGAAAGAAGACTTAGATTGGCTTAAGAGAAGAGGTTTAGTTAGCTCAAACTCTCACTATGGGAGAATGATAAAGGGAGAATCAGAGGCACAAGAGGAAGCAAGCTTAAGATCTCAGGGATTGCAGAGGATGAAGGAGTGGAGCGCTATAAAAGGAATCCAGGATCGGGAGATGGATGAGGGGATTAAAAAAGCTGATGCAATAGGATTTCAAAGAGTTAGATTGGTGGAAGATGGGTTTCGGAGATCCCTAGGACTAGGATTGTGGATCTCGAAAGATGAGGCTTGGTGGATTGATTTGGATTGGTGGATCCCTAAGACTAGGATTGTGGATCCCTAAAGCTAAAGGTGAGGAGTGATTCAAAGAGATACTGATGCATAAGCTAGGGTAGGAGAGACAGATGTGGGATATGGATGGGGGATAATGGAGATGAAGGAAAACCATTGAAGCTTTTTGAGCGGGGGGGATACTTCAAAGAGAAGTACCACCATGTAGTTGAGCACTAGATTTGCTATAGGACTGTTGGTTAATTGCCAAGGTTACCAAGAACATCAAGGCCTTTTCACCAACTATCCAGAGGACTGACAAACTGACTCAAAATAAACACGCAAGGATTGTCCCAATATCACACATGAATCCCAGAGGAAGCAGTGTGGAAATGACACTAGGTAACCCACAAGCAAAAAAGAAAACAAGCAAAAGACATGATCAAGACCTAACGCTCTGATTGCCCCATTCACAGTATACCATGATATGGAAGATCGTGGCAACCTTGAGGAGGGAACAAGGACATTGCTTGGAAAAGATATTTCAAGACCCAATAGGGAAGAGTCCAAATCAAAAGAAAGCAAAAATCCAAAAGAGAACCGTTTGCCAACGAGATGGGTAGGACGAGGTACTAACAGACCAAGATCAGACATGAGGAAAGCTATATCCTGCAAGGACCTATCGGAGAGCACCTAAGCTGGTGGATTTGGATGGGTGATGCGTCTGGCAAGCTGAACTAAGAAAGATAACACTTTGGTGATAGGAAATCTAGCTAAAGGATGCATTGGAATTGCTAACCAAGATGTGCGATGGGTGCAAGATGCTGATCAAGGACGAACTGACACGAATGCTGGATAGATGCAATGGTACTAAGCTAAAGAGGATGTACAAGCTGACAGACCAAGATATTTACAAGTGAGCTAATCAAGATATGGTACAAGCTAACGGACCAAGATAGTTACAAGCAGGAAAAAGCTCAGGATGATAGGATAGCGGGATGGTTCGATGTTGTGCAAGATGTGAAAGCTAAGGGTGGGGTGATAGTGAAAGATATGGATTTGGCAGGATGCATCCAATGATGATGAGAGATTTTGTGACCAAGGATAGCTAGAGGAGCAGGATGAGATGGCTGGATAGGATGGTAGATAGCTAGGATTATGATGGATATAAAGAGATGACATTGGGTTTGCATGAGGATAGCCTAGAGCTAGATATCAATGACAATGGAGGATGGACAAGACAAGATCTCCAAGGAATATAGTGCCCCCAATCAGAAGATAACATGCGGAAGGAGGTCTTATGATGGATGTGATAGGATTGAAGCTAGGATGGAAAAAGCTGAAGGGGCTAGGGAGATGGATGATAGCTAAGATGATTGGCTAAAGCTGCATAAGATTAGTGGATGGTGTGAGATGGAAGCTGGAGGATGGAGGATAGGTGGATAGATTGGAAGATGGAGGTGGATGTCAAGAGATGACCAAAAGCATGAGGGTGATAGGCTAAGCTGGGGATGGCAGGATTACGCATGACGCTTGTTTGCCAAGTTTTCATCATGGTACTTGTCCAAGGTGCTTGAATTGCCAAGTTTTCACCAGTGGACGCTTTATTTTTCTTTTCTTTTTTTGACTTTTTGACTTTGGACTTAGCTGGAATGATTTTGGCTTTCTTCAGCTATTTTGGCTTTTTTGAGATTTTTCACTGGCTGTTGGAATGTTCAATTTTGTTGCTAGCTGTTGGTATACCAGATGTGTGATTTATGCAATAGATCGGATTAGATGGGATTGATGGTAGGAGATGGAGGGATGAAAATGTTGGAAAGGAGCATGAGATGGGGATGCTTGCAAGAGCAACATTGGCACATGTTGGAACGGGTGTGAAAAGAGCATATGGGGGATAGATGGTAGATGCGGGCGTGATGGAGGATTTGTGGAAGCGTGCTTGGGGATATAGGCACCCAAGATGGAGTTAGGAGATGGGGGACATGAGTCACTAGATGGGGGATTAGCAATGGTGGATGCCATTATGCATTGGGTTTCAACTTTTTTCTTGGGGATCCACATGGTTTTGGATTTTCTTTTCATAGGCTTTTGCATTGTTTTGCATTCTTTGATTGGATTTTTCCTTTTTGGAGTATGTCTTTTAGAATAGACATATGATTGCCTAGGATGTGGATTTTTAGCTTTATGCATTTTGAAGTTGGCATTTGCATTGCTGTGGTAAGCTTTGGGAAGATGGTTAGGAGAAGCTTTGTGAGATGGAGAGGATATGAAAGAGCATGTAGGGGGATGATGATGGATGATGTGCCCTGATATGTGCCTTTGTTGATCTTGCATAGAAATGGATGGAATAGGATTTTTATGATGGCTGATAGGAGGATGGAGGATGGTAGATTTTGGGACATAGGGACCCAAAATAGATTTAGCGGATGAAGGGGGGATATGGTAGGTTGTTTTGGGTTGCAAAGATGGTGGAGGGGGGATGACATAAGATTTCTTGAAGGAGTGATGGGAGGCTGGCATGGTGGGCTTGGAGATAGGCTTGGTTTGGGGGTGTGGTGTACCAACACCTTTAGATGGTGAGCCTTTGGATACATATCCAAGACCATGAAATCCTAGATTTTTTTGTGCAATAATAGGCTCTCTGATTCCTTGCTCTTGTGGTCCTAAACCTTGACCTTGATAATGCCATCGATTGAGAATTTGAACAAGCTGAGGAAACTTTTTGCTTGCAGAAAATGGTAGAAGTGATTTATTAGGTGTATTGCAATGGGGAGATACTATTCTTAATTCTTCTGCTCAGAGAGGGCCACCGTGGATGAATGTAAGTGAACCAAGAGGGTAGATTATAGATGGTGGAATAGCTTGGATAGGTGGTAAGATGGAAGCATTGAGCGGGGGAGATGGAAGGATAGGATCTTGATGTAGCTGGTGGGATGACAAGATATCTTGTAGTGGAGGAGATATGGCTCGAGGTTTCGGAGATGGAGGAGATGGTGACTGCACTATGGATGGAAGACATGGTATGATGATATCTTCATTTATGCTTTGGGGGATGTCAACATTATTTTGGGAAGGATCTTGATAGGATTGGTTTGGAGTGGATGGTGCGATAGGAGGTGAAGGGATGGATTCTTCAAAGGCAGCGGATGGATAGATGGGAGATTCAGTAGTGGAGATGGGTGAGTAGAAGATGGATGCATAAGGGTCATTACGAGAGATTTGGGAAATGCTTGGAGGCGATGTGGATAGGATTTGGAGGGATTTGATAGGTGGTGGGATTTTGATGCTTGTGGGAAGTGGAAGGATTTTAAGCAATTTGATGGATGGTATGGGGATGATAGCTATGGGAGATGGAGGTGATATTATAGATGGGGAAGCTTCATCACTGACTACTTCACATGGTTGGATTAGATGACATGGCTTATCGGCTGTTGGAGGCAAATTTTTTTGTATTTCCTCTAGGAGATTCCTTGGAGACTAGTGTGTCGAAGGTGGAGGTGGATTGACAGGAATAGCTAGTGTGATGGGGGTGGAAGATTGGAAGCTTGGTTGATGGGGTGATGGAGGGGAAGCTGGAATATCAGATGGCATGACTAGATAGTTTGGAATAACTCTTGGATTTTGGGGGATGCTTGGGGGAATGTTTCTAAGGCTTTCAATATACCCGTCATAGTCAACAAGATTTTCATCATCATTGGAATAGGAGGTGGCAGGAGCAAGGACAATGCGACCAAACACATCATGATAGGATTGGTACTTCATGCTTTGATGATGAGTTTGATGGGGATGGGGTCTTGCGTATGGATGAACACGGAAGCTCATGGTTGGATTTGGGTTAAGCGCAGATTTTGGATTGGCTGATCAAAGATTTTCTAGGGAGAGTCAAAGTTGTATGACAGACCTAAGGAGGATTGGCCGGAGATTTTTGGCTTTGCTGTGGATGGAAGACTTCAAGGGCATGCTGTCAAAAAGTGAGAGTTTTTCTTTCCTATGTGCAGGATTCGTGGTGATTGTGTCAACTTGAGGATAGACTAGTGATCCTATGGCATGACACGAGATTGACCACTTGTGGATCCCAACCTTTAGCTCAAGGTGATGAGGGATACAAGTGACAAAGCTGGATTACCCTAGACAATGCTCTGTCAAATGGATAACCTTGGTGAGATTGGTTGATTGGTAGGATTGATTGGATAGCAAAATCTAGCAAAGTGACAACAACTCTTTAAAGGCTTGGGTGATTTTGGATTGGGTTGCTAGCTGGCTGGGGGGATGATTTGGATGGACTTTGGATTTGGGATTGTTCTAAGGCAAAGAACTAGATAGATTCGGTTGCATCGGGGGAGCTTGGATGATTTTCTGATAAGGCAGTGACTACGCTAAGTATGCCTTGAGTTGGGAGATTTTTTCTTTTCTGAGATTTCGACCAAAATTGGCAAACATTCATTCAAAAGCTATGAACAAACAAGCAGACAAAAGTTTTGAGCAAGCACGTCAAACACACCAACATCTTAGGAAGCTTTCTACAAGGATGAAATTTGGTTTAGCTAGGGAGTCCTCGATATACAAAAGGTACGTGAGGCTCAAATCTGTAGATGAAACCAAAAAGATGTCACACAGCCGAGAGGAGCGGTAACCCACTTCTCCTCTTTCACTTCTCAAGGGTATAAAGTTCCTTGAGGCTTAGCCCGAGTGACAAAATTTTGATCCCAAGAGAGGTTTCTTTGGATTCACCTCCTGATCTTTATACTCCACCGGAACGCTGGAGTTGAGGTCATCCCAAGGGGTGATGAAATCCCCAAGCAGGCCTCCTAAAAAGCTAAGACAAGATTTTGGATCCTAATCTTATGCACCCAAGATGGCCTCGAAAGACGACAAGGGGAGAGAAGACTTGGATGATCTCGGGCTAAAAAACACGCTTGTTCTTTTACCAACTGACGCTTAAGTTTTCTGATCTAGACTTTGCAAGCACTCATGTTTAAAATACAATGTTTATTCCAACTTTGAAGCGTCGACAAAAATAAAATTGATCGAAGAATGCGAACAAGAAGAAGAGTTAGGGTCAACAAGAAGGTAAACCCGTGCGCTCGGAGGCCCTCCACGTCAAGTATCGATTGATTTTTCTTTAAGGCATTCAAGATTGAGTGTGAGTTTATTTTAAGCCCAAAACAAAGGTGTGTGAGATTTGATTTCAAGCGCGCGCCCGGAGGCCCTCCACGTCAAGATTTGTCCAATTTTTATGCCCAAATGAAGTGTGAGCGAGATTAATGCGCATTCAAGGAATTTTCTAACTTAGAAAAACCACTAAAAACCCAAGTGAGTGGAGTTTGATTTGCGTGGAGCACTTAACACCCTCTTAGGTGGACCCATCCCCATAGATGGCACTGAGATTGCAACCAATGGTTAAATTGATGGGTGATTAAAGAGGGTGAGTCCAACGACAAACTCACTCAAAGCATTTTTATTTGTTTTTATAACTTAAAAGATTACAAAAATGTAGATTCTTTTTATGCTCCAAAAGATGATTATTTGATCTATGGCATTCAAGATTGGATTTGTTGTTTTAATCATGCATTCATAAAAAAACAAACTTTGATTTTAATCCATGGCACTCAAGAGTGATTTTAACAACATGCATTCAAAGACAAGTGATTAAACAATAAAGTTTTTTCCTTTGAGAATTCAAGATTGAGATTTTGTGTGTTGTTTTAAGAACTTTGAAGTGCTTTGTTTTAACCTTAGATCATTCAAGATTGTTTTTGGACTCAAAAGTGAAAATGACTCTTTGGACTTTGCTTTTCATTCAAGATTTTGTGTTCTAGTTTGCATGTTTTAAGCCCAAAAATGATATTCCTAGATTGTTTTGATGCATAAAAAACCTAAGAAACATTCAAGATTTTGCAACAAGACATTTGTTTGAAACAAATAACAAAGCTTTTTAGGAAAATTTTGGGAACCATTTAGGACTCTTAGTTTTCATGAGATTTTTAAAAGAACTTTAACATATTTGCAAATGAGGTTCATTTTATCCTTGATTGATGCTTTGAGTTTGATTTAGATTTTAGTGTGCACTGAGTGTTGATTTTGAACCTTTTGAAATGGAAACTTGAAGTTCTTTTTAAATTCCCAAAAATGAAATGTTCCTAACTTTTCATGAATGCATCTAAAACCTTGATGTTGCAAGGATGCAAATGATTAGATTGGTTTAGTTTCACTTGTTAAAAGATTTTTTCTTTTTTGCAAATTTTTAATTTTTTAATGGATTTAAGTATGATTTGGGGGTTCATTTTAAGCACTAAAAATAAGTGTGTATGATTTTGCTTCCTTAAAAAAAAAATGGCCAAGATCTCCCACAAGAAGAAGAAGAAGAAGTAGATGGAATAAGAAGAATATAGACAAGAAGAGGAAGAAGAATTCCAAGTGCTTTGTTCACCTATAAGCTTGAAAAATCTGCAAATACTATGAGATAGACTATGAGTTCCTTTGTCTTCTTCATGCTCATGTGGACCTACAAAACCAATTTATACAATCCTACCAATCACAAAAACAAGCAAAATTAGCCAAAATCAGCAAATGACATACAAAACTTGACTAAAAAAGCTAATGAAGATGACCCATGCGGGGTCCCACCGGGCGTGCCAAAATGTATACGAGCAATGTTAGTATGCTAATAGAAACCAAATTTAAATAAAGCTTCTACAAACTAAACAAAATTCATAAACTTTAAGATAGACTAAGATGAGCTCTCAATTGAGAATATGAGCCATTAATGGGCTCTCTCAATGAGAAGCTCTCTTGTTGAGTAGCTTTGTCTAAATGGATAGGATGTATGCTCAATATGCTTCCAAAGGCTTCAATGGATGATTATGGATTTTTGGTGTGGATAGATGGCTTTAGTATGGATTTGGCTCTCAAAATAAAATTATAACTTTACTTCATGGATTGTGTTATTTTGCAAAGGGAAAGGATCCAATTTATAGGCAAGAGGCTTGAGGGATTGAGGGCTAAGATGCAAGGATGGGAAAAAGCTTATGGAGGGCTCAGATTGCATGAGAGGAGAGCACATGGATTGTGCTTCCTTATAGCCAATCAAGGAGTGACACATGTCACATGGTGAGAGGATGGAGGAAAGGGGAAGGATGAGTCAACAAAGGAGGCTCAAGAGATAAAATCTTCATAAAGACCTTCATAATGACTTGTAAGAGCAATAAAAGGGCTTGTAAGAGTCATTTATGGCCTAGTGGACTTCATAAAGTTTTATGGTTGAGATATTTTGAGGGTGATGAGAGCAATTTCGACTTGGACTTGATTAGGAAGCTTTTAAGCTTGCTTAGGCTTGTGCAAATGATTAGAAGATGGATTAGGATGGTTTAGGATTAGCTTAGGGATAGGCAAGTGGATGGCATTTAATGAGGGTGGGTGAAGGAGGAGATATTTGTTAACTTTGGCTTGGGTTAGTAATTCTTAACCCATGTTTAGGGAATGTGACAAGGTTAGGAGGGGATTAGGATTAGGTTTAAAGACATCTTCTAGAAGAGTCTAGGCTTTGGATGAGGATGAAGACTTTCTAGAAGAGTCTAGAATTTCCTAGGATGAGGATGAAGACTTTCTAGAAGAGTCTAGAACTTCTTAGGATGAGGATAAATTAGATTTTTAGGAAATAAATAAAGTTTTATTTATTTCAAGGGTTTGGGTTGAGGAGATATTTATTAAAACTTTTTTTAATAAACATGAGTATTAATATTTAATCTTAATTAAATATTTTGAGTTGGGATTAGGGGTAGCAAATGATGGGATTAGCCTTTAATCAAAATTAAAGAAAGATTAGAAGATTTTGGAAGAGGTTAGTGGTCTTAAGGAAATTGGCCAAATTTTGGGCAAAAAATAAATTTTTTATTTATTTTGGGTTTTTTGGTCAATTTATTAATTAAATAATTAATAAATAAGGAAATAATGTTTAAATAAGATTTAAACATTTTTGGGAAGGATTCCTTAATTAAATATTTTTAATTAAGATAAAGGGATTTAATGGCATAAAAATTAATTAATAAATGATGATGTCATCAGGACTTTTTCAGAAAATAAAAATACTTTATTTTCTAAAGGTTTTTAGGTGTCTACAATAGGCTTTGGGATTTTTAAAATCGTAAAAATGCAAGAAGCAAGGATGTCATACTCAATGAGAAAGTGGTGTACAAAGATCTGTTGCAACAACATGAGAAGAAAGAAAATGATTATATAGTGTTGGATGATATTCCAAAACCTTATGTTCCAGCAATTCCTCATGATGTGCAACAGCCACAAAAACAAATACCACACACCTTAATGAATGTTATATGATCAACAAGGATAAGTAGAACTCCAAAAAGATTTTCTCCTTCCTTGTATTATATTTTACTTACTAATGCTGGTGAACCTGAATGTTATGATGGAGCTGTGTGGATGGATACAAAGATTCAGTGGGAGTCTGCCTTGAAAGAAGAAATGGACTCTTTGCTAAAAAATAAGACATAGGATTTATGCAAGTTTTTTATAGGTAAGAAGGCTTTACAGAATAAGTTGGTTTATAGTTTGAAAGAAGAGGATGGAGGAAAGAAAAGATTTAAAGCCATGTTAATTGTAAAAGGATTTGCAAAGAAAAAGGGCACTAATTTTGATGAGATATTTTCTCCTATTGCTAAAATTGTTAAAGTTGATAAATGATCAAACCAATAGCTCCTAAGAATCACCTGCATGCAAACACCTATTACAAAAGAGAGAAGAAAAATGCTATGGAGGCTTGAATAGCTAGATCAATAGATGAGACATTCTTGATGAGAAAAAAAAAAAATTGCTATAAAGATGAAATATCTCAAGTTAATGTTTACAATGAGAGATCAACCTTATAAAGGAGATCAAAACCCAAAAAGGTAACGTAAAACTCTTTAGGGTATTTAATAATTACTATGCAATTATTAAATACAGGAAGAGTATTTAATCTTAGGTTGTATCATAATAATTAATAAAATTATTATTATTAGATACCTAAATTTTAGCTTTAGACTAGAGTTAATTAGAAAATATCTAATTACTCTAACACCCCCCCTTAAGATAAACTTAGGGAGTAGCTAAAAACCTAGAAACTACTACAGAAAGTAGATTTGGGTCCTGGCAAACAATGCTTAATGAGGTACCCAAGCACACTCAAAACTCTAAAAAGAGGAGAAATAGAGAAAACCACATGGGAGAAACCCTACTTCAAAAAGAGATGGAAAAAATGTTAAAAATCTAGTGGAGGACTGCAGAAGCCTCCAACTAGAGGAATATCCCAGAAGATAGGAACAAGAGTGATCATGAAAAAAACCACTAAAGCATGAAGAAGACACAAACTCTATCAAAAGGAACTGCTAATCTGAAGAACCCTTACTAAAATAGAACCTGACCAAGTAGATAAGATTGTAACCTACATCGAATCAAGAGCCAAACAAAGTCAAACAACTAAACTTGAAAATACATATGGCATAAAACATCAAAGCTTGAAGCACTGATCAATCAAACCAAGGAAGGCTACAACCAAAGTGGGAACAAAAAGAAGAGTATCTATATGGTAGATGATCCATCTCACCGAAATACATAGGTTGTTGGATACAATTGGTTAATTGTGTCTTGTCTTTAATATTACACAAATGTCATAATTATTATCAGTTAGTATATGTTGAGCTCACTCAGGCAATGAAGATAGTTTTATAGTGTCTACCAAGCGTTCCTGTGTTTGCCTAGTTTTGAAAGCAATGTCTACCAAGTTCACTTGAGCATCAAAGGAAAGTTGGATGGAACCAGTGCTAACTGAGCTCACTTAGTTGCCAAAGGATTTTCATAAGTTTGCAATGTTAACCAATCTTCTATTGGTTAATGAAGGAAATCACTTCAAAGTTAGTTTCTACCGAGCAAGGTCGACTAGCAAAGGATTTTGCTATTTTGTTATCTATTGATTACATCCAACTGAGGTGATGAATATTGATTATCGTAAGTTGTATTTGAGCTAACTTGACAAAGTAAAAGGTATATGTATAAGGTCAAGTTGTGATTTCAAAGTGTGGTAGAGTGTGTGCAAGTGAGTGCAAGAGAATGTGGGAATTATGGTCATGTTTGAAGATCTATTAGTAAGCAGAAGAAGGGAATTTGAAGGATAAGAAGAATATCCTTGTGGTGCAACAAAGCCTTATTCAATCAGGAAGGATTAAGTACAAGCCTAAATAGAGATCTAAAAATCAAGTTGCATTCAAATCAGGTCAACTCATTGTTATTCTCTAACCATTGTAGCAGTGATCTAAATTTCTTAACAAAGTTAGCTTAACAGCTATTTACAAATCCTCTAACAAGGTGGCAATTCCATTGAGTTATTCTCAAGACCTCTGACCAAGCCACTCCTAATAGGGTGATCAAATCCTTTAATAGGGTCACACCTAATAGTGTGTTTTGTAACCTTTAATAGGGTTAGCTCCTAACAGGGCTCACTTTAGAAGAATTAAAATCAATAACTAGTTGCTATTAGTGGTTTTTCCCAAATTGGGTTTTGCATTAAACCCTGGTGTCAAATGTGTTCATGCTATTTTATTTATGTGTGTTCAACTAAGTTAAAGTAATGATAATCATAGATAACATCTAATGGTTTATAAGTTAATCTCTTACCAAGCTAATCTAGTTACTACCGAGTTACAGCATTCTGTACATTTACCAAACTTCAACAGTATTTAGTTATTTGTTTACTTTCTGAAATAACATCAAAAGGGATATGGGATTTATTTTTCTAGTAACTGATTCACCCCTCCCCTCTTAGTCACTCCTCTTATATTTCCAATAATTGGTATCAAAGCTTTTGGTGCTTATAGAGAAGGTTTCAAGGACCTAAGCTAAAGATCAGGATGTCTTGCAAAAGAGAGATTACCAAGTTGAATAGAGACAACTTTGCAGCATGGAAAGGACTAATGAGATTGCATCTAGCTACCATCAATGATTCAAGTTGCAAGTATCTTGATTCTAAATATAAGACTCCCACTTAAACATTATCAATTGAAGATATTACTGAAAAGAAGAATCATAATATCATGATGATTGATATTGCATCTGCTCTCAGTTATGTTGAATTTGATGAGGTCAAAGACTATAAAATTGCTTATGATATGTGGAACAAACTAAAAGATATCTATGGAGGAGATGAAAATGTGAGAAGAGCCAAAGCAAAAAGCCTTAGAGGACAATGTGATCAAATGAGAATGAGAGCAGATGAAAACACTAAAAAATATGTAGAAAGAATCAAGGCCAATGTTAGTGCAATCAAAGCATCTAGAGGAGACATCAAGGAGAAAAATATTGTAAGTAAAGTGCTCAGAAATCTTCTTTTGTTTATGTAATTAGAGTATCTTCTATTCAAGAAATGAGATGTGATCCAACTAATAAGATAGGGTTGGATTCTCTAGTTGGAAGATTAGCAGCTTTTGAGTTAGACAATTATGATAACTATGTTCCTACTTCAAATAATATTGAATCTGCATTCAAAGCTAAACTCTCACTCAAAGGAAAGGGCAAAAAGTCAAAATTCAGTCAATTAAGAAGTGAAGAAGATGGATCATCAGAAGAAAGTTCAGATAGTGATCTTGAAGTTGTTGAAGCCCTGCTTGCAAGAAAGTATTCTAAAGGAAGAGGGAAGTACAAAGGTAAAGTTCCTCTTATCTTCTTTTCTTGTGAAGAAATTGGTTACATTACTGCTAGGTGTACAAACAAGGAAATGAAGGATGAAAAGAAAAGCAACAAGCATAAAGGCAAGAAGGACTCCAAGAACTATAAGAACTTCAAGGACAAAGGTAAGAAATATTTCTTCATAGCTAATTATTGTGATAATAGTGAGGATGAAATGGTTTATATTATTGTCAAAGATGAATTTGATGATGAAAGAGACAAGATGGCACTTATCTCTCATGTTAAAAAAAATGATATATGGATTATTGATAGTGGCTACTCACATCATATGACTGGTGACAAAACAAAATTTGAGCATATGGAATATTACAATGGAGGTAGTGTAAGATTTGGAAATAATGAACCTTGTAATATAAAATAAAAAGGATGTATGTTGTTAACTAAAGAACTTGTGTGTGATAATGCTTATTTGGTTGAAGGACTAAAGCATAATCTACTAAGTGTGGCATAGTTGAATAACATTGGATTCAAGGTAGAATTCATGAATGGACAGGCCAAACTACTGGATGGAAAAGGAAATTTGGTTGGTTCTAGCAAGTAAACAAAAGGTAATCTATTTTATCTTGATCTCAGTGCTTGTTCATGTTTTATTGCTCACGTAGAAGAAAGCTAGTTATGGCACAAAAGAATTTTTCATGTGAATTTTGAAAATCTGGTTAAGATAAGCAAACGTAAAAGAGTAAGAGGTATTCCTAGTTTGAAGAAGCCTAACATGCGTCTATGCAAGAATTGCCAAATTGGTAAGATGGGAAAGACAAGCTTCAAAAGCAAAGACTATCAGTTAAAAGAAGTCCTAGAAATTGTTCATATAGACTTATGTAGACCTATTGGAATAGGGAGCTATAGTGGAGAAAAGTTTTTCATTCTCTTTTTTGATAACTACTCTAGGATGATGACAGTACTGTACCTAAAAGAAAAATCAGAAGCTTTTCAAAAATTCAAATGGTATCTGGAAAGAGTAGAAAAAGAAACTAGAAAGAAGTTGAAATGTCTAAGATTAGACCGAGGTGGTGAATTCATTTCCCATGAATTCAACAATTTCTACATTGAAAGAGGAATCAAAAGACAATTATCTACTCCTGATACACCACAGCAAAATGGTATAGCAGAAAGAAGAAATAGATCTATCATGGATTGTGCAAGAACCTTGATGATTGAAAAAAACATTTCTCTCAAATACTAGAAGGAAGCTATCAACATTGTAGTTCATACCTTGAATAGAGTTCAGTTAAAGAAAGCTTCAAATAAGACAAGACACCTTATTAGCTATGGTATGGCTACAAACCTAATGTAAGTTACATAAAGGTATTTGGCAGTAAATGTTACATATTGAAGGAATCTAGAAAAGGAAAATTTGATGTAAAAGGTGAATAAGGCATATCTCTAGGATACTCTTTCAGAAGTAAAGCATACAAATGTTTAAATTTATCTACTCACAAAATCATAGAGAGTGCACATGTCAGAATTGATGAATATGCAAAAAAGAGTGAAGAAGAAAGTAGCAAGGAACCTAAAGACTATAGAAAATTCATTTACTATGAACCTGATATCATTCCTAATCTATCTAAAAGAAAAGATGCTTTAACTCTTGAGTTCCCAAAAACTCCAATAGCTACCAAGTTGCAGACAATAGTCACAATTAGAGGCTACTGAGCTAGTCCAAACTGAGCCTAGTGGACCCAAGCTTGAAACTAAAATTCAAGAAGAAGATGATGGAACTCATTCAAAGACCAATGAGCCTATATTAGCAAGATATGTCAAAAGGCATCATGCACCTGATCAAATCATTGGAGAGAAATCCAATGGAACAATGATAAGAAGTAAATTAAAAGGTATATATTTACTTGTTGGATTTGAACCTAGAAGTGTTAAAGATGCTCTAGAAAATGAAAGTTAGATTGAAGCAATGAATCAAGAAATAGAACAAATAGATAAGAAAAAAACTTGGACTCTTGTTACTAGACCCAAGGATAAAAATGTAATTGATACAAAATGGGTATTTAGAAATAAGTTGAATGAAGATGGAAAAGTATCAAGAAACAAAGCAAGACTAGTATGCAAAGGCTATTCTCAAGAAGAAGGTATTGACTATGGTGAAATTTTTTCTCTTGTATCAAGACTCGAAGGTGTTAGAACCTTACTAGCATATGCAGCACATAGAGGATTTAAGGTATATCAAATGGATGTTAAATCTGCATTCTTGAATGGACTCCTTGATAAGGAAGTTTATATTCAACAACCAGAAGGTTTTGTAGATCTTAGCAAAGAAGACATGGTTTGAAAACTACACAAAGCTTTATATGGTCTCAAGCAAGCTCCCAAAGCTTGGTATGAAAGACTTCATAATTACTTGGTACAGATTGGTTTTTAAAGGACTAATGATAACAATAGTTTGTATATCAAGGAAGGACTAGATAAGAAGATTGTGTTAGCAGAAATATTTGTTGATGATACTTTATTCATAGAAAATGATGATCTATGCAAAGCATTCTCAGAAGAAATGAGGAAAGAATTTGAGATCTCCATGTTTGGTGAAATAAAATTCTTTGTTGGATTGCAAACATAGCAGAACAAGAATGGTATCTACATCACTCAATCTAAGTATATGAAGGAGATATTGAAGAAATTTGGAATGGAAGATTTAAAACCTGTTGGAACACCTATGTCTATTGGACATAAGCTTTCCAAAAATGATTATTCCAAAGAAGTGGATAAGACTACTTACAGATCAGTGATTGGAAAATTGCAGTATGTAGTTCATGTAACGCCCCGCCAAGGGATCCAAAAGAATTAACCTAAAGTTTCACTAAGTTTGCTAAACATTTTTTTTTTTTAAAGTAAGAAAGTATGACATACACATCAACCACCTAGTAGCGGAAGCAATAACATGTAGTCACCGACAAACATACATTGCAAGTTACATTTCTTAAAGATCCCAAGACGTTGAGTCACGTTTAAATTTAATTAAATCTAAGTCTAACAACTATCACATACATATGAAAGAATAATCAGAAAGTCCCATGTCCGTAATATACATTTGTTCTGAATGCCTCTCGGCAAATTAACTCAGAATGCTCAATCATCCACTGTACAAGTCACAGGGTATGAAAGGCTTAAAAGAATATACATATGTAAAGATCAAGATACAACATCCCCAAATCCATGATACAAAGTACAGTAAAAATATATGAAACTATTCACCATACATGATACATCCATACATCCATAATGATAAAACATCTATCATAAAATCTAGCCATCCATCATAATAATCCAAGAACATAGTGAAGGTAAATGCCAATCACGAAAACTCTAGCCACGGTGACCACGGAACGGATCTCAATGGTAAGAGTAAAAGCACTACCACCCGACCGCGTGGAACCTAAATGGTCCACTCCCACCGCGCTGAGGAGATAGTCTCAAGTCCTAAATAGGGTAACAAAACCTATAATCAAAATACTCTCTAAGTCCAGGAAATCCTATAAGTATGCTAACTCAAGGGTTCCTAAAAAGATCGACATCTAAATCCCAGAGGTACTACAAGACACGTAGGAAACCTAATATGCAAGCGGGAAAGTGTCATCGCAAAAGTCACGTAGAAGTTACCCGAGCAATCCCTTAGAAATCTCGGGTCCCTACTGATCCTGCGGCCACTAGTATCCTCTTGTACTGACGAGGCATACTATGGAATGCAAGGTCGTAACCAAGTGTTCTCTCTACCCCATCCTAGTCTGTACTAGCACTCATGGCATGGGAGAGAACATACAATTATCTTGTTAGGTTCATTTTCTCTCATTTAGTGTAAATGTTTTCACTTATTAAAAACAACTTACAATGGGTTTCTCAAGGCAGCCTCTTAGGGCTCCGACCCCCATTGCAAGCCACTTCCCGACTCTACACATAGATAACCTACCCTAGCTCATGAACTCGTAAATCAAAGAATCATAATAAAACCATCTCAGTACTATACGAGCAACTAAAAAACATCATAAAAAGATAATCCACAAAATTATATCAGTTCTTCATGAGCAACAGATAACATCAAATAGTAATCATGTAATCACGATAGTTCTCTATCAGCAACTGAAGGCATCAATGATAAGTCACAAAATCCAATGGTTCTCTAATGAGCAACCAGAAAGTAATACAAGTATAACTGATCGAGACTCAGAAATGGTTAAGTTAAGTATTCTCAAATACATACACCTCAGCTTCACACAAGGAAACTAGAAAGCAACAACAAACAGAAACACAATCATGTCATAGAGCACTTCATCACATTACCATGGTCAGGTTAAGAAAGATCGAGACCAAATCATCATGACATCACATTCACCACCCCAAGCCTCTGGTAATAACCTGAACTGGTCAACGCTAAACCAACCCCAAAACATTCAAAGTACAAAGACAACATCAAAGTCTCAGAGATTGGATCTGAAAGTATATTGTTTGAGTTAAGGTAAGGTTTATGTTTCAGTTTAATGTCAAATTCAAGTAACTAGGTTTTCTCAACTACCCTTTACGATTATCCCTTTTCTATAATAACTTTCATTAAATCAATATCCAAATTTATAATTTAGTCAAATAAAATTCATTATTAATTAACTTAATTAAACTAATTTTAATTAAATTAATCAATAATCATTTGATCTAATTACTTATTTTAATCTAACCATTAATTGTTAATTTATTAATATTTAAGCAAAATTATTAATAAATTAAAATTTACAAACTATGTCTATGCATTTAATATTTATTTATTAAATATTAATAAAGTTTAAACTATTATTAAATTAAATATATTATAATTTTATTATTTAAAAATTTTAAATAAATAAAATTTGTTTTAATAAATTAAAAATTATAAAAATAAAAAAAAGCGAAATCAAAGTTTTATATATTTTTTTTTTATTCAAACAACGTTTATAGCCCGTCGGCTTGGCCGCAGGCCTACGGCGGTAGGTACTATGTACCTGCCGTCGCAGTACCTGCGACGCAGGTACTGTCGGCCTCCGACAGTGGGGGGCGAGTACGGGGTGATTCCCTCCCCCCCCCACTATATATATTATTATATTTTTATTTTTATTTTATTTTAATATAAATAAAATAAATCAAGTTTTATTTTAAAAATTAATTTTGTTTAATTTTCGATAAAACAATTTTTTTTTCAAAGGATAAATATATAATATATAAATATATATATATATATATATATATTTATCTAGAACTTTTCAATTTCAAAAAAAATCAAAACCCCTACTAAATTAAATGTTAATTTCAAAATCAAGAAAACAAGGGTTCTAATAATTCATCCAGTCTCCATGGATACAGAAATTATTGAAGAGCAATTAATAAATTCACAATATTGAACAGTTAAAACTTTCATCACAGAGAATATAGATCTACAAACCCCAGACACGAAGAAGACAGGAAGGGATAATTGCATATTTAATGGATAGTCAAAACACAAGACCCTACCTGATCCTGATGCTATTATGCAATCTCCAGGAACTGTATGCGAATTCGCTCCTCTCAATAACCTTCCCCTGGAAAACTTTCTTGGTATCAGCCTTCTGAAATTTGCTTCCAAAAATTGTCTCCCAAAAATTCCCATCCAGATTCCTCCATCTCAAAAATGAACCCCCCAAAGTTGTGATAAACAATTTCCCCTCAAATCGGGGCACTAATTGTGCGTTTACCCCAGAAGACTCTTTGCACAACTCAGTTAACTCCAAATTAACTTTTATTATCTTTTCTTATTCTTTTGCATTCAACTTTCATGCACATTAAGTTGAATTATTAAATAACTTTATTTAATATTTCACTTGACTTCTATTTTAAATTAATTTATTACTTTAATCTTATGTGCACTTTTAAGAAATTAAAATAACATTATTAATTTTTATAATTTTAATCTTTTAATTTAATTCTTATATTTAACTCATGTTTAGATCATGCGATCTAGAATTCTTAATAAATTAATATCTTTCAACTTTTTAATTTATTTTAGAACTTAATTGATAACATATTTAATTAATTTAAATAACAATAATATTTAGCATTTATTTAAAAATGAACTCCAAATATATTATTATTAAATTCAATAAATATTATCCTGTTCTAAATATATCTTTGAACTTTAATCTCCAACTTTAATTCTTTTATTTAATTAATTAATTAATTAAATATAAAGATATCATAATAATTTTCTATTAAATTAAATCATTAATTAATCTTTTTTTTAATTAGACTTAATTAATAGAAAATACACCAAGGACTCATAAAGCAACATACGAAAACCCATCATAGAGAAATACATACCAAATCAAACAAAAGGGTTATAATCACGAAATTACATCATTTGATGCATTTGGAGGGTACTTAACTCAGATACTTGTCCTAATTATCAATTAGGACAATTGGCTAAAGGGTTTAGGATTTGGACTTAAGAGTTTATCTCCCCTCCCTTACCATTGAGACAGTGCGATAGGGTACGCTCATCCTGACAATTCAGGGAAGTTGATACCCGGTACCTGCAATCTACATAAAATCCACGCATGTACAAACACAATATTCTAAGCTAAACAGACAATGGCAAGAAGTGGTGCATCGTGTAGATCCCGACTAGCAGGTGACTACGACTCCCTTCCTTAACCATATCAGAAACACCATACATAAATAAAACAGCACGCACACCATACACATGCAGTATGGGGTAAGTATCCATAAGAAGCACATGGAATAATAAACCATCTAACTAATCATCATCGATAACTGAAACCATTGAATAATCATCATACATGCATGAAATATAGAGTACCAAGTAATCTCATCATATAATAAACTGAGTGTAAACATCATCTGATAATCTCTAAAATAATAATACTAATCATCAAACATGAATTGGCCTAAAAGAGTTTGGCAATGATATCAGAAATGTAGCTTGAAAATGTAAACTAGGGGCAGGCACTACAGTTCACACAAGACCTGCTATTGCTCTAGTAGCTAGAATAGTGGCAAGATTCTTAGCAAATTCCAAAGAAAATCACATGATGGTAATCAAGAGAATCATGAGATATTTGAAAGGTACTGAAGACTATGGTTTATGGTACAAACTTGGAGTCAATTTGGACTTAAAAGTATTTACTAGATGTTGATTGGGCAGGAAGTCTTGATGATAGAAAAAGCACTAGTGGTGGAGCATTCTTTCTTGGTAAAAAACTAGTATCTTGGATAAGCAAGAAATAAAATTGTACTTCTCAATCCACAATAGAGGCATAATATGTAGTAGCAAGAATGAATTGTTCTAACATTGTTTGATTTGAACAATTGTTGGAAGGAATGAAAGTAGAAATCAAAGATCCAATTGTTATATATTGTGATAACTCTAGTGCAATCAACATATGAAAGAATCTAGTGATGCATTCCAAAACAAAGCATATTGCTATTAAATATCACTTCTTAAGAGAATTGGTGCAAGATAAAGAAGTTAGATTGGAATATGTGAATACAAAGGAATAGATTGCAAATATATTCACCAAGCCATTACCTAAGGATGCATTTTTGTATCTAAGAGGTAAGCTAGGGGTCATTCCCCTATCTGAAATTCACTAAATAAAGTTTAGTGAATGCATCAATCAGAACCTATTGAAGATCAATCAGTTGGTGCAAAATTGGCAAGGGAATATTGCAAATGAATCAATACTTAAGGTACATTGGAATTTACAAAGTTATTGTCTTTGGCATGTGTTGTCAAAGAGGGAGAAGTTTATAGTCATATCTCTAAGAAATCTTTGGAATAAAGTTAGAAACTAGAGA
This sequence comes from Cupressus sempervirens, assembly GCA_028749045.1. NCBI lineage: Eukaryota > Viridiplantae > Streptophyta > Pinopsida > Cupressales > Cupressaceae > Cupressus > Cupressus sempervirens. Next base: position 142,832,627 of record CM053785.1, on the reverse strand, counting down.
AGGAGAAGTTCTCTAAAAGATGAAGTATGTTGAAAGAGGGAGCATGTTCTAAATGAACTTGGTAATAGCTACTGCAGACAGAATTCAAAAAAAAAAGGAAGAGCTCATACTGACAGAGGGAGTTCTCAAATCCAAATTTTCATTGTGTTGTGATATGTTGTGCAGCCATCAATGCTAAAGAGGGTCGTTGGATACAATTGGTTAATTGTATGTTGTCTTTGATGTTACATAAATGTCATAATCATTATCCATTAGTATATGTCAAGCTCACTCGAGCAATGATGAAAGGAAATGAGAGCATCCCAGAAATTCCCATCTGAGATCAATATGCACATCCTGTATACAAAAGTTTCTTGTACAACTTCTAATCAGCAAATACAAGTGCATACTACTATGCCATAAAAGCGAAAACAGACATAGTTGATTTCCCACAATCAAAACCTTAAAGGAAAGTGATTGCAAATTACCAATCTAAACAAAATTCAGCAGCATTACGACATACAGATTATTACTCTACAATCATAGAACTAGAAGAATTAGACAGAATAGAGAACACAGATATACATGGGGAAAACCTTTCCAGGTAAAAAAACCCCACCCTCCAAACCTTCAAGCTAATGTATTATTCAGTAACAAGTTACAATACATTTTCAGCTTTCACATGAAGATTTACATCTTGCTCCATTCTAGAGAAAATTCGGCAGCATAACCCTGTGCAAATATCTTCTCATCTCTCACTCTCACACTACTATTGTACTACTGCATTACAACATGCAATACCCTTTTTATGAACATCTTAAGACCCAACAAAATGCCCACAAAAGAGTTGGGCATTTTTCATGGCTCAACCACCAAGAAACATGCACAATGCCACATGTACATCCCATACCAAGAAAAGGGCATCCATCCCTTGAATAGGCAATCACAGCTTGTCATAGAATTCGCCAAAAATAGCGGTCACAAGAGAAGTGTAAGGGAATCCGTCATACCAACCTATTTTTGGCATATTCTCTTACACACACCAACCACTCATTCTTGGGTGCCCAAATAGGCCTCATGTCATAAGATGCTCTTACACCTATCATAGCATATTCCTTAAATAGCTCTTACGTGTCATAGGAATCTGTCATAACCATTTCAGCCATGATCTCCTTCACACACTTCAAGATGCCGACACATGTAAGTGATCAACATGCCAACTAGACATGTACACTCACATTTACATATTATTTGCAAAAATACATTTACAAAATAAATAATAATAAAGATAGGAATTGTACAAGGTTGAGACACCTTATTCCTAACATTCTCCCACTTGTCGAACACCTTGTAAGAGCAACAGGAACTAACCGCTATAGGCCGAAAGGCCCATAGACTCTGAACACCATCTGAACTTCTCAGTGCCCACTAGTTTGGTTAAAGCATCTGCAACATTCTTCACAGTATCTACCTTGTCCAAATTTACCTTTCCATCTTCGACCATATCTCTCACAAAGTGAAACTGCACATCAATGTGCTTCATTTTGGCATGGAAAGTTGAATTCTTCGCAAGGAAAATAGCACTCTAACTGTCACACCAAATAGTAATCTATTCTGAATCAACACCAACATCAAAACACAATCTGTTAAGCCAAATAGCTTCCTTACAAGCATGAAAACCGATGAAACTATATCATCATAGCCATCCATGAAACAACATAAATCATAACATATGCTCTCGTGCTCCAAGTAGACACCTGTCCAAATAACACAAGCATAAGATCCATGCGATAACAAAGGCTACACACATTGCCACCACTCCACTATGCTCATGAGCTACACAGAAGCATCAAAAATATCAACTTCTTAGCCCAACAAAACTGTGAAGTCATCCTCCAGAAAACAAGATAAAACATCAGCCAGAACAACAACCAAACTGATTTGTCCAATCCAACTGATAAACCCATGAGATTGAAAATAGCATCCACAGTAAATGCTAACTCATCCAATCACCTATACCTCAAAGGTATCGAACACCAGAAAACTCATGCCAGCAACATAACCAACCCATAAACTGCAACCTCAAGCTCTATGTGTAAACTAGTCGATGAAGACCAAACACACACAAGAACTCCCACTGCATGGATAATGTCGAATCTAAAAAATCAACGGCATACTGAGTCTACTGATAAAAACACAAAGAAAGTGAAACCATGTAGTACCAAGGACCATCCACAAAGATATGCAAATCCTGTAGCAAAAACACTGCAAGAAACATCTCTCTCATCCAGTCTCCACAAATCTCCTATGTTCTCCACATTCAACAAAGACAAGAGATAAAGGAACCAACTTGTCATCACCCAAAAACAATGAAGTACAAGTGATAACAATTTGACCACAAAAGAGTGACCACATAGCTCCAACAAATCTCAAAAACAATGTTATGTGAACCTAAACATCCAAGAAGATAACCAAAGCCAAAGAGAGAAACTGCAAACCATAAGCATGTAGCATGTCCTTCTACAAACACTTCTAAATGTCAACTGTGCCATGTATGATCTCCTTCATAGCCACAATAGAAAAGCCACAACTACATCCAAAACTGTTCAACCTCAACAGATGAAACATAACCTGATATCATAAATCTACATGGATGTAAGCCTCTCAAAGAAGATCAAACAAACTCCATTTCCCATTTCAGGAAATCAGCCCACTACCATCTCCTATTGTCATCATAAATGAAATTACACCTCAAGGAGATAATCATGTTATCCATCTCTCGCAATGAATCCTCTAGAACCATCTAACTACAGCTCAAGATCCACAAATATGAAAGAAAAGATAAAGTACCTGAAAGTAACATTGGGCAATACCTCTCAAGTGATAAACTACCAAGTAGACCAAGAGTGGGGAATGAGAATGCTCCTCCAAGATATGCAAGTCACCCTGTGACTTATCTAAGAACAAACTCCTCATAGGTCTCTATTGAACTCATGTCCAACAAAGGTTTAGGCTCCTCGGACTTTCTGCTGAAATCTCATCAAGAATATACATCTCAACAACATGTCTCTCATCTCAAGAGAACTCTAGCCTCACCTAAGTCTCCAAGTATCCACAAGCACCTATAATCAATCACTCCATGCAAAACTCCACTACAACATAGCACTATCATGAAGTATCAAGCAAATGATCAAAGTACTTAATACCAAGAAACTAAAACAAGATCAATGTCAAAACTCCAACCATGGAATCAGGAACATAATCATGACATCATGATCTAAACCATCTCCTCCAAAGAGATAACATGCTTCATGTGATCATATCAAATAACTGTATCATGTCACAACTCTAAACGCGTATCAAGAGTATACCATGACATAAAAGCCACCATGATAACATATCAAATAAAAGCATAAACAACATCTATACCAAGGACTCCTTGAATCCTAAAGATGTCAACATCTCCAATCACATGAAGAGACCATCTCCAACATACCATGAAGAACCATCTCCATACACCATGAAGATAACAAGTGCACCATGCAAATGTCAAAGATGCTTCTGCAGCAACAGGATCTAAGACAAACCTCCAACATCTGCAAACACTTAATAAATAAATCAATGCCAAAAAACTCCCACTCAACCGTGGTACCAAGTCACCTATGGCATCATAAAATCCATCTCCTATATGAAGATCCAAACCAAACCAGGAACTAATCCTGCACTGTCACCCCATCATTGTCATAAGCTCCCACTAAACTATGTATCCAAGCTATCCATGACATAATGATATAGCATCCTCCAAATCTGAAAATCATCTAGGTTCACACATCACATTGGGTGAAACCAAGATCTCCACACTAAGGAAATTCACCATGCTTTAGGACTCCATAACTGACTATCCAAGTACTCAAATATCATCCATCCTCTCATCTCAAAGCAACCATGCAAATGCACAAGTGACCACAAACAAGGCCCGCTAACAAGTTTGCACCAATACTGAATCAAATCTGGTGGATATAAACAGTCCACATCCAAGTTATCCCACTGCAATTAAATGGGCGGCCTACCCACCTGACTGCATAACTTGTAGATCCAAGAATTGTAACATGCAAACCCACTATCACATTAGTGACATATACAAATGAGATCAAAGAGAATAATCATGTAGACAACATGACTCAAACACCAAATCAAGCACAAATCTAATTTGCCAATTATGTCCACATCAAGCACCATAGTCCAGGAATCCAACAAAGCATCACCACAGAAATGCTGAGTGACTAATCATGTACCAACATCTCTATGCAGAGAAAGAAAAACACCTCCTCTCACCATGCACAAAGAATGCATGCATGTAGAACTACAACCATCTCATTTGGTACCACTCTAAAGGAACAAGAGTCCAGAAAATAGCTCTTCAATAGATCTACAAAAAACCACAAGTTTTTTATTTCAGCATGCAAAACTTGCAAAAACATTGTGTTTAAGAACACCCATGCACGTCCACACCCACTTCTCATCTGGAAGACTCAAAGTCTGAAAAAAATACCAAACAACTAAACCCAGAATAATGGATTATCATAGATGAACATCACCATAGATTTTTTTCGAAAAATCTATAAACCCCTTGAATCCAACGAATAAAAATCCAAACCATGCATGTATAAACATCCAAGAGGAAAACATATTACTGGAACTTCAGGCCCACTTGTAGACCAATCCCACAACCACTACTAGTACATGCATCTGAGAGAGAGAGACTATCCAGAAGCTTCCAGATCATCCAATGATCAACTCCATAGTCTCAATGCATTCCAGGTAACAAAAGAGACACCTTCAAATACCCATGCATCAAGAGTTATTATGCTGTCAACCAAGAGCTCCAGATCAATGTCATCTCAACATGACCAACTCTATTTTCTCTATCTTCACCATCCTTCAAGAAATGTCTATTGTCTCCTGAAAAATTAAATCAACTGCAAGACTTCCACTCATCAAAGGATTAATTATTAGTCAATTTCTTCAAAACAAACTTCTTCAAGCTCTGCAAGCTAAGAAATCTTAATAGAAGAAATACCCAAAACCAAAAACTCTATGAATTCTCCCATGCAAACAACATGTAATTCACAAAAATGGGCTCTGATACCAATTGAAAGGAAATGAGAGCATCCCAAAAATTCCCATCTGAGATCAGTATGCACATCCTGTATACAAAAGTTTCTTGTACAACTTCTAATCAGCAAATACAAGTGCATACTACTATGCCATAAAAGCGAAAATAGACATAGTTGATTTCCCACAATTAAAACCTTAAAGGAAAGTGATTGAAAATTACCGATCTAAACAAAATTCAGCAGCATTACGACATACAGATTATTACTCTACAATCATAGAACTAGAAGAATTAGACAGAATAGAGAACACAGATATACGTGGGGAAAACCTTTCCAGGTAAAAAACCCCACCCTTCAAACCTTCAAGCTAATGTATTATTCAGTAACAAGTTACAATACATTTTCAGCCTTCACATGAAGATTTACATCTTGCTCCATTCTAGAGAAAATTTGACAGCATAACCCTATGCAAATATCTTCTCATCTCTCACTCTCACACTACTATTGCACTACTGCATTACAACATGCAATACCCTTTTTATGAACATCTTAAGACCCAACAAAATGCCCACAAAAGAGTTGGGCATTTTTCATGGCTCAACCACCAAGAAACATGCACAATGCCACATGTACATCCCATACCAAGAAAAGGGCATCCATCCCTTGAATAGGCAATGACAGCTTGTCATAGAATCTGCCAAAAATAGCGGTCACAAGAGAAGTGTAAGGGAATCCGTCATACCAACCTATTTTTGGCATATTCTCTTACACACACCAATCACTCATTCTTGGGCACCCAAATAGGCCTCATGTCATAAGATGCTCTTACACTTGTCATAGCATATTCCTTAAATAGCTCTTACGCATCATAGGAATCTGTCATAACCATTTCAGCCATGATCTCCTTCACACACTTCAAGATGCCGACACATGTAAGTGATCAACATGCCAACTAGACATGTACACTCACATTTACATATTATTTGCAAAAATACATTTACAAAATAAATAATAATAAGAATAGGAATTATACAAGGTTGAGACACCTTATTCCTAACAAATGAAGATAGTTCTTAGTGTCTATCGAGCGTTCTTGTGTTTGCCTAGTTCAAAAGGCAGTGTCTACCAAGTTCACTCAGGCATCAAAAGAAAGTTGGATGGAACCAGTGCTAACTGAGCTCACTCAATTATCAAAGGATTTTTGTAATTTTTCAGTGTTAATCAAGCTTTTTTTGGTTAACGAAGGAAATCACTTCAAATTTAGTTTCTACTAAGCAGGGTCAACTAGCAAAGGATTTTTCTATTTTGTTATCTATTGATTCTAGTCGATTGAGGTGATGAATATTGATTATTGTAAGTTATATTTGAGATTACTTGACAAAGTAAAAGGTATAAGTATAAGGTTAAGTTGTGATTTCAAAGTGTGGTAGAGTGTGTGCAAGTGAGTGCAAGAGAATGTGTGAATTATGGTGATGTGATTGAAGATCTATTAGTAAGCAAAAGAAGTGAATTTGAAGGATAAGAAAAATATCCTTGTGCTGCAACAAAGCCATAAGGATAAGCTTTTTTTGTTTCATTTTTCTGAAATTGAACCTTCTTTTTTGGTTCCCACTTCTTAACCTTGTTGTCTTTGATCTCAGGCACATCTATATTGACCTTATTTTCATCATTCATCTTATGAGAAATATCTTTGATGAATACACTGGATGGCTTTGCTGCATCATTATTTATTGTTCTATTTCTCAAATTATAGTTACTATGAACTTGGGAAATTATTTATGTTATGATTCTGTCAATCTCCTCTTTAGAGGGCATTCTTAAGCTTATGTGACCTACATTAGAAGATGTAACACATACCTTATCTTCATCATAACCTTCATCATCTGAAAGCACTTGCTGATGATGTGAATGATAAGAAATTCTTTGACTAGTAATATCATTTTTAGGTTCTTCAAAATCAAAATCTATAAAATCATCACACATGCTTACCATATTGCAACTTATGTCATCATGGCTTTTCTCTTCATTTTCTTCTTCAAGTTGCACACCTTGATCTAGGGCAAATGATTGAGCAATAGCACAATAATCAGAAGAATGAGGTGATTGATATACAATGCACCATGGTACATCATCATTCATATTTACAGTGTTCTTTTGTAGAGGGTCTGGGGTACTCTTATCCTTCACATTTTGTGTCTAGTTAGGGACTGGCTTACTATATTTCCACTGGGTTGTATAGGGGTAATTTTGCATTCTAGGCTATCTATTGAAATTGCTATTATTCATAAGGCTTTTCTCAGCAACATTTGTCTTATTGAAATTAGTGGGATTCATCTTCTTCAACAATTCCAGCACCTGGCCTGTAGTAGGTTCTTTCCTATAGGAGTTTTATCACCCTCCCTTTTGTTATTACTCCTGGGATTAAAAAGCTTTAGGTCATCTCTCCTACCCATTTTTCCATATGCCTTCCTATTGTTTTCTATATTTACTGCAACTTTATAGGCATCCCCCAAAATTTTTGAATCCTTATCCCTCAATTGGTAAGCCATTTTGCTATCAAAAGCATTAAAATATGTCGTGAGACAAACATCCTCATTCAACCTCATAACTTGAAACAATTTGTTCATACCTTTCTGGAATCTCACATTGAAGTCGAATGTGGACTCATTATGATTCTTCTTGATGTCATTGAATTCATTTAACATGAATCCTGTGTTAGTGTTGTCTCCATATTGCTCCTTGAACATTTTTTCTAGGTCACTCCAAGAGGTAATACTGTCATAAAGTAACCTTGTGAACCAATCCCTTGCATTCTTAGTGAATGAACAAACAACTTCATGACCACATCTTCATGTTCAACTTCATAATAATTTAACATGTCTATGAAAACTATCAAATGCTCCTCACCAGTAACAGCATTATTTCCAGAGAACTTAACTACTTTATCTATTAAATCAAAAGATATGGGATGTGGAGCTCTAGGAATACCTACAAATGATATTTGTCTATACTTTTCCATGTATACGGGTTTCTTCTAGAAACCAGGAACATTTGAAGTACTTGCTATGTTAGCTTGGTTTAGAGGAACACTTTGAGGTTGTTGGGTTTGGATAATAGGAGCCTGAGTATAAGTGGTGGATGATGAGATAGGAGTAGACTGAGATATTCCCTGAACTGAGACTACTGGTCCATAGGGAGGTACAAAAATTGAGGCTGGGGTGGATAAATTTGGCCATGAGGCTAATGCAGAATTAGTCTTGAGGAACTGGATTTTTCTCCTAGTTTCTGCAGCTTGGGCTTCATTTTCCACCTTGAGTTCTTTTGCAAGATCTTCCTTCTCTTTTCTAGCCTTCTCCAAATCTAGATCTAAATTTGACATGGAGGGTTTTATGGGTTTGCTTGGTTGAGCTTGCAGTTCATTTATTTGGACTCCTATAGCTTTACCCTTTCCTTTGTCTATAGCTTTCACAATGGGTTCTATAGGATTTACTTGAACAGGTTTATAGTCTTGGACTTGAGCAATAACTAGTTCTTTCTTTTGATTCAGGCGTTGTTCTTGTTCTTGAACTTTAGCTCTCAGACTATCTATGTCTCCAAAAACATCAGTATGGAGAGTTGTGGTATTCTCTTCTAACTTCTTATTTTTTTCTTTCAAAGTAGCCATCCTTCTTAGTAAAGAATCTCTTTCTATTATGGCATCCAAGGTGGCTTGCTCCTTTTCCTTTTCAAGACAGATGTGCTTAGCTTCTTCCTCAGCAACCCATTTCTTCATAAATCCTATCTCTAACTGTAATTCTTTAAGATCTACAGCAGTAGCTTTGGAATCCGTAGGGTCATCCAGATCTATTAGGTTAGGTTCCATGTATGAGGTTGCCTTGGGGTTAAAAGGATCTGCAAATGAGCTATTGAGCCCTAATTGTTGATTCATGTCTGCTATCAGACCTAGTCTAGGGGATATATTTCCTACTGGTATCATATCTTTATCTTGATATGTTCTATCATCTGGTACTGGGGTACTGAAAATGCCTCCTAAGAGTCTTGTGGTTTTGGATTTAGAACTGAGTGAAGAAGACTCTCTCCCTAATACTGGTTGATACTAGGAATTGATGGATACACTACCTCTGGGTTTCTAGGTGGGATTTGGATCTGTCCTTTTCTTATTTTGGTTCTTCCTACCACCTTTTGGTAAATCAGTATACATTGGTTCATCAGGATGAGTTCTTGTGTAAGCTCTTGTGTTTCTCCTTTTGTCAACCAAACTCACTATTTAAAAAATTGGCACTAGCTCCAAAACCTTTACTGAGTCACCACCCTTTTCTTGGGAAAATACACAATTACAATTACTCCTGACTTTGAGGAAAAACACAAGTAAAGATAGAAATATCAAATACAAACAGACCAATCACTGATATTGTATGACTGCAACTCTTGCTTGTTAGATAAGACAACTGGAGAAACTGGATACGTCAGTGTGTCGCTATGGTATTTGGGCTATTCTCTCTTTAAATTCTCAAGGTTTGTCACTAAAATATCCCCTTATAACCATGAGCAAAACTTAGATAATCTGACACACAGGTACACAACAAGACCAAAGAAACTGTAGTATTTTTCACAAATGTGTTGGACAACTCCCCAACAGAATCGCCATTTTGTTGGTGTTTTAAAACTACTTAAGCAACAAAAAGCTCAATACCAAAATGATATCACTCACACAATCTAAGGATTAGCCAATTCCTATTAACAATTATATGTGCAAACCATTTGGACCCAACTTCAACAAAACCAAGGGTGGTTTTCTACTCTTTAGGCTCTGCAAAACTAGGGTGGGTATACCCAGGGATGATTCAAGATTGGAAAACACTGTATGAGGATTATTTTAGTTTCATTATGATTCTCATCTCAAATCCTCAAATATGTGCATAATTCTTGACAATTTGATAAACACATCCCATATAACAGATTTGGCCAAAATTCTTCTATAGATTTGCACATGTTCTTAGCAATAGTGGCTAACTGAAGCTAAAACATTCTATGCAAACAAGTATCAACCAACTTTGAAGATCTTCAGGAAATAAAAGTGAAATTGATTATAATTCTACATTTGAAACCCATTTATGACATACTTCTCTTTCAACTGAATCAATTTTGACCAGTGCCTAATCCATTAGGGTTCAGAGTCTACTACAAATCCTTAGATCTAATTTGTTGCCTTACAACAAATATTATCAGCAATTCTTATCAGAATTCATCATTCAAAACATCCTTCTTAATACTGTAGCAACCTTATCTAGTTCATCAAAGCTCTTACTTAATCCATTGAACTAATAGCAGTGGTGAACAGATATACAACCTAAATGGATTGCATTCAATTGCACAAGCCTTTACTCATACAATATCGAGATAACTAAGTAACTAAAAGGAGACAAAATTTAGAAAGAACTGATATGGGGATAGCTAATAATTTGTATTCATTTTCTTTGAAAATTGTATACATTTGCAGTAAGTCAGGATGACCTTAGGAAGAAACATAGAGATCATTCTATATTAATGCATTCTCAGGAACTAACAGAGATGATACATCATAAAACTTGCTCAAACATTGGACTGAAAACAAACTAAGTATATCACCTAGAAAACATTAGAAATCAGACCATTCTCTAGCCCTAGAATCTCACTTAAATAATGTGAGATGCAACAAGCTTCAGGCTAAGAGAAATTGACAGGTGTCCTTTACAAGAGATATTTACATACACCTATCACAAAATGACAAAATGTGAGTAACAGAAAGACTTATACATCAAACATTCCTTTTGTGGGCCCCTTTCTGTTACATCCCTTGGAATCAGCAAAGTACAATGATTTGATTCTTCTATCAATCTAATTCCTCAGAATAAGTGACCATGAGGCTTGAAAGTGATGTGTCCTCTTCAGTTACCTACAAGTTTACTTTAACTTGGGGATTTTCTCTGTCTTCATCATCAACTGTTAAAGTAACAGTTACACTTGCATCATCTTCTAACATCTGCTCTATAGACATGTACTTATCTTTCCACTCATTATAAGCAGTGTCATCTGGCCAATCAAAATTTAGAACCTCTCTATGTATAGTTATCAAAGAATTTGCAATTGCCTCTACATCAACAAGGTTTTTCCTGACAACATTGTAAAATAACTATACTTTTACTAGCTCCTCATTTGTCCTTTCCCACAACAAATGACCAGTCTCATTAATGATTTTATTCATCCTTTCAAAAAGAATTTCATCTAATTCTCTTTTCTACTCTTCCTTTTCCTTCACTTTATCAATGGTCTTTAAAGCACAAGGAAATAAATCAAACTTCTTTCCAATATACTTGGAAAAACAAATAATTAATCTTTTTTGAAAAGAATCTTGTTTGTCATCAAAACCTTGCAATTTATTTAGCAAATCAAAGATATGTTCTATTTGATGACATGGTAGTTGAATGACAGATATACACATAGTAGTGATATCTTTATTCCTTTTTGTCCATGTAATGAGCCTGGATTAATATATATTTTTCCTTTATCGGAAATGTAATGTATTAAGTTCAAATATTCAAGATGTTATATTCAATATACTACTATGATGGCACTACTTTAAATTGATTTAATCAAATAACATACAAGTTATAACAAATATTATTAATGTTAAATTCATAATCTCCAAGTCCCTCATGAACATTCATAATTATAAATATATTATTATTTCAAAATACATTAATATATAAATCTTTCTATTATAAATATTATCAATGTTCAATAAACCTAAACTTAATTTGATTATTAAAAACAACCTTTTAATCCAAGAAAACCCTAATCTACTAATTATTATTATATTGATGCTTACATATGATTACAAGTGCTTACTACATAAATATAATAAAGCTTACTAAATAAATATAGTATAAACATTGAACTATGTGAATAAGAAAATTAAAACTATAACAAAGTCATATGTAAGAGGCACGACTTTACATTCGTGACTGCTTATATATATATAGGATTTAGCATTATAGAATTGGAAAAGGATGCTAAGCCAGTGATCACCACCCCTTACCGACATTCTCAAAAGTACAAAGATGAAATTGAAAAGGTCATCCAAGAACTCCTAGCAATGGGGCATATTCAACCTAGTTCCAGTCCTTTTGCATCTTCGGTAGTACTAGTGAAAAAGAAGGATGGGACAATGAGAATGTGTATAGATTATCGGGCACTAAATAAGAAAACTATTAAAAATCACTATCCCATTCCTAGGGTGGATGAACTTATAGATGAACTTCATGGAGTAGTATATTTTGCTAAAATTGATTTACATTTAGGATACCATAAAATTAGAATGAGGAAGGAGGATGTTCCCAAGAAAGCATTTCGATGTCATTATGGACATTTTGAGTTTCTAGTTCTACCTTTTGGTCTCACTAATGCCCCTTCCACCTTCCAATCATGTATGAATCATATCTTTTGAAAACAACTCAGGAAATTCCTCCTTATTTTCTTTGATGACCTTCTCATATATAGCAATTCATGGTCAGAACACCTCCAACATATTGAAGAAGTACTAAGCATATTAGAATGTGAATCCTTATTTGCAAAAGCATCAAAATGTGAATTTGGATTAGAAGAAATTCTCTATCTCCACCATAAAATCAGTGCCAAGGGTGTAAGCATGGATGAAGAAAAAGTTAAAACAATAAGGGAATGGCCGAAACCCAAAACCCTAACACAACTTAGAGGATTCTTGGGATTGTGCAGCTATTACAAGTGGTTTGTGAAGAACTTTTCCAAGTTAGCATCTCCTTTGATAGACTTGATAAAAAAGGGAAATTTTGGATGGAATGAGGCAGCATAGAAGGCTTTTGAAGAATTAAAAGAAAAAATGAGTTCTTGCCCAGTCTTAGTTGTTCCAGATTTTTCACAACCCTTTGAATTATAGTGTGATGCTTCTGGTGAAGGGATTGGGGCTGTACTTATGTAGAACAAACACCCTATTGCTTTTGAAAGCTAAAAACTATCAAAAATAGAACAACACTACTCAATTTATGATAAAGAAATGTTGGCTATCATGCATGCATTGGCAAAATTTAGACAGTACCTAGTATGTGGAAGGTTCAACATTAAAACAAACCATAATAGCCTAAGGCTCTTCATGAATCAAAAGGACCTTAATGATCACTAGCAAAAATGGGTAAGTAAAATCCAAGCATATAATTTTGATATTGAATATGTTAAAGGAACCCATAATGTGGTAGCAGATGCTTTATCTAGGAAGGGCCAATTGAATACCCTTACTAACATCACAAGTGATTGGAAAAATGAAATTATTGTGGAATATGCTAAAGATCCAAAGACTAAGGAGATCATGGAGGGAAACATAACCAATGATGAAATCAAAATTGTGGAGGAGCTCATACTATACAGAGGAAGAATATTGCTTGCAGCAAATTCCAAAGTTAAAAGGAAGATTATGAAGGAGTATCATGACAACCCTCTATCTGGACACACTGGGTTCTACAAAACTTACAATAAGGTAAGGGAAAGATACTCTTGGAAAGGTCTAAAGAAGGATATTATAAAGTATGTCTAGGAATGTACAACATGTCAGAAAAATAAGTTAGAATAGAATTACCCAGCTGGTTTATTACAACCATTACCTATTCCAAATCAAAAATGGGAAAGCATTTCCATGGATTTCATTACAGGTTTACCCAAGGTGCAAGAAAAAGATTCCATCCTGGTAGTGGTGGATAGGCTAACCAAATATGCACATTTCTTTCCCATATCCATACATTATAAGGCACCACAAATAGCAGAATTATTCTTTAAAGAGGTTTTTAGGCTACATAGATTGCCAAGGAATATCGTAACCGATAGGGATAGTAAATTCCTTAGCCTATTCTGGAAAGAACTCTTTAGCTTAGTTGGAACTGAATTAACCCCCAGCACTAGTTATCATCCCCAAATAGATGGACAAACTAAAATCGTTAACAAATGGATAGAAGGTTACCTCAGAAGTTATGTGACAAGACAGCAAAATGCATGGGTCAAATGGTTATACTTGGGAGAGTACTATTATAATAATACCCATCACATGTCAATTGGAATGAGTCCATTTAAAGCATTATATGGATATGAGGCCACTACATTTGGAGATCTAATCAATCAAGAGAGCAGAGTACCTGGAGCCAAAGATTTCATCCAAAAAAGTATTGACATCATGAAAACTCTCAAAGATAATCTCCACCATGGTCAAAACCAACAGAAGATATATGTTGATCAAAAATGAGTGGAAAGGTCATTCCAAATTGGAGATCTAGTATTTTTGAGATCACAACCCTACAAACAATCTTTACTCAAATTCAATGGAGAAAAAAAACTAAAATCGCATTTCTATGGACCATACCGAATCCTAAGGAGAATAGGAGAAGTGGCCTATGAAGTAGAACTACCTGAAAATAGTAAAATCCATAACATTTTCCATGTATCTAGACTAAAAAGGGTCCTCGGAGAACATATAAATCCTTGTGATGATATGTCGCCACTAGAAAATGAAGGGAAGCTTATTCTAAAGCTTGAGATTATTCTAAAGCCTGAGATTATTCTTGAGAGGCAGGATAGAAGACTGAGGAATAGGAATATTCTAGAATAATTTGTAAAATGGAAAAATCTTCCCAAGGAAGATGCTACTTGGGTTGGAGAAGAAGTCCTTTCTCATTCAGCATTTCTTGGGGACAAGAAAAATTAGGAAGGGGGACTGTAATGAGCCTGGATTAATATATATTTTTCCTTTATCAGAAATGTAATGTATTAAGTTCAAATATTCAAGATTGTTATATTCAATATACTACTATGATGGCACTACTTTAAATTGATTCAATCAAATAACATACAAGTTATAACAAATATTATTAATGTTAAATTCATAATATCCAAGTCCCTTGTGAACATTCATAATTATAAATATATCATTTTTTCCAAATACATTAACATATAAATCTTGCTATTATAAATATTATCAATGTTCAATAAACCTAAACTTAATTTGATTATTAAAAACAACCTTTTAATCCAAGAAAACCCTAATCTACTAATTATTATTATATTGATGCTTACATATGATTACAAGTGCTTACTACATAAATATAATAAAGCTTACTAAATAAATATAGTATAAACATTGAACTATGCGAATAAGAAAATTAAAACTATAACAAAGTCATATGTAAGAGGCATGATTTTACATTCGTGACTGTTGAATTTTATATATATATATATAAAAGTATTAGGGTTAGGTCGCAAAAGAGAAAGAACAAGGAAAAAGATCATAATTAAATTAGAGTTTGAATACGAGAATAAGGATACTCCACAGGACGCTTAGCCAGCTCTTTAAGACATTGTATCATGGTATGAGGATCACCATCCATAGTACGGGCCTTGCCAAGATATTACCCCGCAGTGGGAATACAGGTACACCCATTTTTCCATCCTGTCTGCTTCAACAACGAGGGCATCATATTTAAAGGTTGTCTAATAATCATGAGTCATGGCTTAAGACAATCATGTTAAACAGATACATATGTTACAAAGTTTAGGATAGCAAAATACATAATCCCTAACACGTCTAATGCCATTACGAATATAGATTGGAATTGTTAAGTATTTTGCATGAGAAGATTAACATATGTTTCTTAATACTATTTTCATTTGTGGATTTATAAACATTATCGCATGGACATTAAAGATGAACATTGAAATAAATAAGGAAGTACTATATGATTATTTAAACATTTGTAATATATATTTGTGTGTGTGTGTGTGTGTGTGTGTGTGTGTGTGTGTGTGTGTGTGTGTGTGTGTGTGTGTGTGTGTGTGTGTGATGACATGGGTTTTAAGTGGACATTAACATGTAATATATTAATAAATATTGCAATCAAAGGATATTGGTATAGTATACTTATATATGATCTAGAGACTTAAATAACATCAAGATGCATTTTGAATTATAGTGTAGAAGGCTATATCTTCACCTGAGTTATGAAATTTTGAGACAGGGAGTTGGTGGAGCGAAAGGCAGAGTAATTTCGAGCACTTGTCGGATTCGCTTGGAGCTTGTTTCACGCACCCTCTACACTGTCATTCTATCGTCTTGAAATGACCATAACTAGGATAAGAGAAGATGACCTAACACTATGAGGAGAAATCTTCCATGAAAACCAATAAATTAATGTTAATGCCCAACTCCTCACATAACTTAATAGCAATAGGGATCATAGGTTGTTTAAATTTGATGATTTCCTAATTTATGCCTAAAATTGAATATCAAGTTAAAATTTTGAAAAAGGGGTCATCACAGTCCATAATTGCATAAGGGGTCTGAAACTATCCTCATTTTTCTTCAATTCATCCTTAATGGTTGCAATCCCTAATAACAAATCAAAAAATGATGGCCATTCAATTCTATCTACTAAATACATGATACCCTGCCTCAATTTTTCTTCATACTAATCATTTAGTTCCACATGTAGTGCATATAATTTATTCTTTTCTTCCTCAAATTCCTCTGCAATGTAGAACTGTGGCCTTTTTGGGGTATCTGGTACTTCAACAATTGGAGTTAATTTAAAAGGCTCAACAGGTGGTCATGGAGGGTATATAATCCTTGGTTTACTGGTTTCTTGTACTTTTCTCTTCCCAAGTACCTTCTCCATTTGAGATAGTTTGTTCTCTAATGATTGTATCTGCACACCTCTCTCCTTATGTGCTTTCAAAACTTCTTCAAACCTAGCATTGAGTTGGGAAAATCTATCTTCTTCCTAGCCAGATACAACACTACCAAATTTTAACATTTCTGAGGCCATTCCTATTATCCACTTACTGCCTACCTCACCAGCCCTGAAAACTGTCAATGCACCAGTATGCTGTGCAGTAGAGATTTCCTGCATTCTGATCTTGTCTCTTTTTTCAATTGACCAAATAACAAGGGCTTGGTGGTCATCACTAAACTTGACTCCCTATGAGCCTATAATATCTCTTCCTCAGTCTTAAACTAGACATCCTTTTGTTTCCTTACTGAATCAAAAACTATGGCATTCACTATATCCCATTCAGGTAAAATAAGGACTCTTGACTATCTAACTATTTGCCTACCGGCCTCAGGGGTAAATTGAGCAAAATCATTCAAAAATTTAGACTTTACCTCCTCCTTAATAGCAAAATCTGATTTATCAGGTTGTTCTACCTTTATCTTTTCACAAGTCTTCTCAAAATTTCCTATATTTAGCCTCCATAAAAATTGAGCAAATGCCCTAGATTTCACAAAATTGTCATCATTAATAAACCTCTCAGAGGCTTTTC
Source organism: Cupressus sempervirens (assembly GCA_028749045.1). Taxonomy (NCBI): domain Eukaryota; kingdom Viridiplantae; phylum Streptophyta; class Pinopsida; order Cupressales; family Cupressaceae; genus Cupressus; species Cupressus sempervirens. Next base: position 142,815,159 of record CM053785.1, on the reverse strand, counting down.
CAACTATTGGATCAATTTCCTTACTTTGGTAATCAGCAACAGTTAAATCCAAGGAAGGTTTAGGTGGTTCTTGTGGCTCGCCAATCTCCAAATCTATGGATGTAACAATTAAGTCTACCTCTCCACCAATTTGTCTAAATTGCTCTCTTAGAGATGTTTCATCATCAATTATGATTGGAGACTGGCTTGGGGAATATTGTTCCATTTGAGAAGAAGACCCTTGCTCTAACTTTTGTCTTTTTGGAGCACTAGCTACAAGTGTGCTTTCTGGCCTTGGTCTCTGCTGAGGAGGAACCTGTTGTACATTCTGGATCATTACATATCCTACCCTTTTTTGCAAAGTGTACTGACCTGGAGACACCATATTTCTACTATTTATTCTCCTCTGCAGCCTTGTTTGGATAAGCCTTGGCATATGCATCCTTCTTCTCATTCATGGCTTGTATTATCACAGCAAAATTATTCATCAATGTCTGCATCTTGGCTCGCCAATATTTCTTTTCTTTCAATGGATCATAATGGAGGTCAAAAGCATTAATGAATTCTAGGGTTTTGCTAAAAACTATCCATTTCTCCTTTCTCAATTCTTGTTCTTACAAAGTAAAAACATTTCTAATCACATCCTCTAGATAGCAAACTTGTTGCACCATGCGGGAAGCTTTTATTCTCTCTCTTAAGAGGTCACAGAATCCTTCAGGATCAATAAACCTGGCATGAGATTCTGCCATGTTATATTTATCTAAGAACAAATTCAAATGCTTCCACCCTTTCCTTACAAAAAAAAATCATGGGCCACAGTAACAATTGGAAAAAATGTACCCTTCTTAGGCAACTCCCTCTCATCTATAGTGCTTATTTTCGATAACAACTTAGCTATTCCTATCTTCAAAGGCACATGAAATGGTAGCACATGAGGCTTTCCCAAGAAGCCGTATACTCTTATCACTATTGAAACATTGTAGAGAATTATATCCCCCCAATTATGACTAACCAATAGCCCTTTTGCATGGTCCTTGGGTCTGACCAATTCTAACAGTGCTTGTGGAATTCTAGGGTTGTCTCCTCTCAAAAGAAATGTAAGCTTTGATGCAAAATATCTATCAAACCTCACATAACTAGCATCTATGGCTTCTAAGGTCATATCCACACTCCACAACTGTACTAGATTCATCTCTCCATTTCTAGTTATTTCCAGCTCCATACCCTTAGAAAAGAAGGCAAGTCCCTTATACAAACATAAATACATGAGAAATGAATACCAATAGAAAAATTTATCCACTTTTCCCTGTGCTATCCCCACCAAACCATTATGAATCTCCTTTGCAAGAAAAGTAGCAAAATCTAGAATAGTGCTCATCCTAAATTGAAGAGTTTGAGCCATTATGAGGACAATTGAGCCTAGGATCTGCTCGGCTTCATCCATTCCAAAAATCTTACAAAGAGAAATATATAATGCCTGAGTCCTAGAGTTAAAATGTCTTTTCAGTAATGGCTCAGGTGTGCTAGCAGTAATCATGGACAAGGTTCCAACTTTAGCAGCATGCTCCTACAATGGCCATGTCCTTAGGTATATTCTTTATGCATCATATCTTGCTTGCAAATCATCCATATCAATGATCTCATGCACAACATGGTTAGGGTTGAGATTAAAAACTTCACTGAGCAGCTCAGGGCAAACCCTAAAAAGATTCACTCTAGAATGATTCTTCACCCACCCCGTAATAAGATCATATTTCTTAGCCAGGTCAGTCAATAGATCACTATCAAAGAAAACTATAGGGACTATTAATCTTCCAATGTCGAATTCCCAAACATTACTCATAGGGGTATCTAAATTCCTTTCTGCAAACCATTTTTTGAACAATTGCAAACCTACCATAGATACTTAGGCATCTCTTACCTAGTTTTCCCTATCATAGAAACCCTCGGCGACAACTACCCTAGGGTTCTTAGGAATTAGTTACCTTCCTTTAGTTATTTCATTTATTGATAAGGGAAATTGTTCTAGAAAATCATCATGCATAGCCCTCTTTAAATAATCAGTTTGCCCAGAAAATTCCTTTCGTGGAGGCATCTTTTAAAATTTTAAAACCTTCCAAACACCAAGTTCTTGATTTTTACAGGTTACAGATTACTTACCCGCCAAAATTTTCCCTTCTTCTTTTGCAACTTTCTTTGCAAATTTGTTGAAACCTCTATGAAATTTTGTGCCCTAGCTCTGGAAATCCTTTTGCACTGAGAGAATCTACAATTTTGTGACTCAATAATGGCGAATTCTCATGTTATACCTATGCATTAAGGTTGTACGAAGGAACACTGAATCATATTAACTCCTATAGCCAAAAAAATTTGTGTTTGTGCTTCAACTTTGAATTTCACCTATTGATCCTATGATGATCGGATGACTTTATTTGAAAACACAAAAAGCTTTAAAAATTTCAGAGCACCTGGCCACATGTCAAAAGGGCGCATGCCTGCATTATTTAAAATTCCTGCAACTTCTTATTCCGTTCATGTGCTCTCTGTCGATCTTTCCTAGATCAACAATGGGCCAAAGTCCTTTTCTTTAATGGCCCACTTAGCTGGCTTAACCAATAAAATATCATCCTTTTATCAACATGCTCTGATAGATTTGACTGTGGCATTTAAACTTTTAGTGCCCATGACATCATTTCTTTCAACTTGACATACCTATCATATTCCACCAATGAGTGCACTTTACTTCATCTAACCTTTCTAGCATGGCATGACTTAGCATTCCTTTCAAGGCTTGGTCCCACTTTTCCACACGTCATAGAGGTGCTTACCCACATTATTTAAAAGTCGAGCAGTTCCATATTGCGGGCAAGCCGTAACCCTTAATCTTGTTCAAATCTATGGTCATTAAAAATCTTGCACGACTATAATACCCAGTCAACTAGTCAGACCAATGAGACACTTCCTTTGTATTCCAACTCACCTGAAAACTATCACAGAAGACAAGTTGTTATTATCTCTTGAGAAAGGCAGGCCCATGATGTCACACTATGCCACGCATCACAAAGGGGCTTGCCCGCATTGCTTAAAATTCTTGCACTTTCATATTGCAGACAAGCGCCAGCCCTTGATTCTTGCTAAATCAACAATCACAAAATATGGGCTGCAAAGTATTAATATCATTAAAAGACCAACCAATGACATCGCAAGAAATTCAAAACGTGCACGGGGAACATTGACAACTTTGCAAAAGGTCTGACTGCTTCTGACAACTAAGAACTTTTGTGGCACACTGAGTTTTGAACGTCAACAGGGGCTACGTGTTGTAAAGGCACTTGCTCACATTATTTAAAGACCTTGCATTTCCATATTGCAGGCAAGCCCTAACCCTCGATCTTGAAAGGATCTACGGTGCTTCAAAGATATCGCAACTTAGATCTTTTTCAAATAAAATAATGCAATTAAGGCAAACTTTATAAGGTTTATTAAAAAGATGAATATAGGTATCTTTGCGTGGATAAACCTTAGCATAAAAGTATCCCTCCAAATGTATTTGAAATATTACTTTATAAGGTTTTCAAAGGCTGGGGCAAAATAAGACAAGGTGTAAGGGTTTCAATGGTGAATTTCTTGCCTAGGGTTTTGACCTAATTCCCAAAATTTTAGGGCACACATTCAGGGTTTTTCACTGCTAAATATAACAAAACAAGGGTGGTAAAAAACCAAGCCAATAGGGCTCACTTCAGAAGAGTGAAAATTAGTAACTAGTTGCTATTGGTGGTTTTTCCCAAATTGGGTTTCCACGTTAAATCTTGGTGTCAAATGTGTTCATGCTATTTTCTTTATGTGTTTGCAACTAAGTTAAAGTAATGATAATCATAGATAACATCTAATGGTTTATAAGTTAGTCTCTTACTAAGTTAAACCAGTTAATACCGAGTTACAACATTCTATGTGTTTACCAAACTTCAGTAGTATTCAGTTATTTGTTTACTTTTTGTACTAACATCAAAATGGATTTGGGATTTATTTTTGTAGTAACTGATTCACCCCTCCCCTATCAATTACTCCTCCTATATTTCTAGCATAGGTATCCAACCACTATAATCAACTAGTACATAAGATCAAATATTGAATACATAGCTCACTCCAACGAACCAAGGAAGCATTAGAAACAACAAAAGAACCCCCCTAATGCAAACAACGTGAGGTGACAGGTGATTGAGAAAGTGGGCCAAAAGGAGCTGAATGTCAAGCAACCATGATCAAGATGCATGAAAGAGTACATAAGTGTGCTCTGAGGTGATCAATCTTAGACATGTCAGGAGGCTAATTTCATAGAAGGGTCACTCACTGGACAAAGGAAGATGGAAAACAAGGGCAAACACCAACCCCCCCCCCCCCCCCCCCCCCATGACACTTTATTGAAGTAGTGCATGTAGGATAGAGCACAAGACATAATGAATCTCAAGAAGACAATAATTTGTATGAGTGTCCCCAAATGACACTACTCAAATCAGAAGGAAAAATAAGGCAAACAACTAAAACAAAAATATAGATGTAGTATGGCACTTTAGCTTAGTGCAAGATGTAGAAAAGCTTACAAAATGTCTCATCAAAGATTAGAAAAGGCATATGACTAATACAATAGATAGTATAAGTCATGACGAATCATCTGAAGCAAAGAAATTGATCCCCAAACTTGAAACAACCAAGTTAACCACCAAAATGCAAAAATGCAGAAGACTAAATAGAATGTGCCTAGAGTAGAATCTATAAAAACAACTAGCATCACTAGAAAGAGCTTGGAAAGAGCTTTCTAACGATATAAAGAATTCTCAAATTGAAGATTAGATGCTCAAGATATGTCCCTCAGAGTGCAAAACTAAACTCTAGACTTTGATAGAAAAAAAGCTATCAAAACTAAAAACTACCTATACCACAGTGATGGGCTCGGAACTAGCTTTCCAACGATATCTTGTTTGCAAAAAACAGAGTCTGCATGCCTGAGATATGAGCAAAAAAGTGAAGCTAGGTCTAAAAAGAGGCTGAGGAGGTCACAGGAAGTGCTAATGTGATGTTGATGTGGCACTGATGTCAGCAAGTGATGAGCCCAAATTTGATGGTCACACAGTCCTCAAGGCCAAAAAAAAACTTGAAAATGACCCCTGCTGGAAAAAAAAATCCAGTTGCCAAAAACAAGACAATGTGAAAAATAATGTCACCAATAAAAGAGTCAATGCCAAATTAAAAACTAATGGTCAAAATACATGTTCCAAATAAAGATTTATTTGGTGGAAAAAATTGGTGTTTCTAAAGAACATAAAAAGTATAGCACACAAGCCAAAAATATTATGCTTTTTTCAAGCTGAAGCCAAAAAAAGAGTTCCAGTGGCCATTAAATTGCACTATGAGTCTAAACCACCATAAAAAGCCAAGCATAGAATGATGGAAAAACAAAGCCATGAGCAACCATCAATCAAGAAACTCACTAGAACATAAATGACAACAACTCTAGCCATTTTCCTTCTTTGATGATTGAGGCGGCAAGCTCCACAATAGTATCAAAGAGGTTCTCAACTTCCTCCCTTTGCACACAGGCTACTATCAAATAGTGGATGAGTAGGGACAAGCCAAGCAGAGGAGGGAAAGTGGATAGGGAAGGCTAAGTGCACGAGATTGGAGCTCCTTCCACCTTATCCAATCCATGTGTAGAGACTTATTGAAGAAGCCCATATAGAGAAGCATGTGGCCAAATAAAGATTCCTCCCAGCCAAGAATATCTCCATCTGCAAAAAATAGAGTGATGTTTGGAATCAAGACCACTCATCTAGCACATAATCCATTAGTCACTGATAACCACTTTCAATTTATGAATGGTGAAACTGGTACAAATTCTACATACTCTAGTCTTCCAGAAAAAGAGGCTATGCAGGGGCAAAAAGCCAAAAAATACAGTCGTAGCAATGGCTTCAGGAAACCAAAGAATAGGTGGGCCTCCAATCACATGCTCGACATCCCTCAAAAGGCTATTGTTTTCAATGATGTTGTGGGTTCCAATGAAATTTTCAAGCATGGAGAAAATAATCACATCCACCCAATCAAAATACGCAAACCATCAAATTCCACAAATCGTTGATTATATGTGTCAACTCGAGCCAAAAACTTGCGACAAGAGCAAAGCCCCACCAAATAATTGCTAATGCACCAAAATCCACCAATAAACAAAAACTCAGAATGCACACAGCATTGACAAGCCCAAATGACTGCTAATTGCCAAACCAAAGGGAGTCGCAACCATATCTTTGAAGGAGGAGCCACAGTTGATTAAAAAAAGTGCCAAAAATCTAATGCTTTACACTAGACGGCTTTTGAAAACCTCCATCAATATGAGAAAACAAATATCGCCACTGGGTAAAGGAAAATTTGCTCTATCAATCATGGATACTTCCAAACCACTCACAATGATGAAGCATCAAATGGGAAAAGGTAGACAATCAAAGCATAAGAAAAAAAAGAGTTTCCAATGAAGGTGTTCAGGCTAAGTGTAGTCCTGATAAGAGAATGTAACTATCATTGACACGGATAATTACTTCTTACACCTCTAAAAGGATATCTTCCTTCCAAATTATTTTCTAAGAATAAAAATAATTATTGTCTTGATTTTCGTGCTTAGGTCAAAACATTTGGGTGCAAAAAAATTGCCTTAGATTTCAACAACGTCCAAATAGGGCATATTTTATATGAAAATAGGGGTTTTCGAGCGCTTTGAGCTCAATGGTGATGTCCATTTTTGCTCAAAGTGCCTTGAAAATCAATAACCCCCCAAATCTTATTAAAAAAATCCTTTAAAAGCTCAGATCTAAAAACCAATGTCAGATCCGATGTGAAATCTCTCATGAAGAGAACAGGAGCATGAAGATCTAGAGCTCTAATACCATGTTGAAGTTGATAAACAATCAACCCCACAGCTCCCAAGAATCACCTGCATGCAAATGCCTATTACAAAAGAGAGAAGCAAAATGCTATGGAGGCTTGAATAACCAGATCCATAGATGAGACATTCTTGATGAGAAAAAAAAATGAATTGCTATAAAAAATGAATTATCTCAAGTTAATGTTTACAATGAGAGATCATCCTTATAAAGGAGATCAAAACCCAAAAAGGTAATGTAAAACTCTTTAGGGTATTTAATAATTACTAGGTAATTATTAAATATAGGAAGATTATTTAATCTAGGTTGTATCATAATAATTAATAAAAGAAATTAATTGTTAGATATCTAAAGTTTAGCTTAAGTAGACTAGAGTTAATTAGAAAATAACTAATTACTCTAACAAGAATTACTTCTATTCACATTGTTTTAAGTATTGTGGCTACTAAAGATTTGCATTTTGAGTAGCTTGATATTAAAATAGCCTTCCTTCATGGTAATTTGGATGAAGAGATATATATGGCTCATCCACAGAGATTTAAGGTCAAAGGTAAGGAGAACTTAGTGTGTAGATTGAAGAAAAGTTTATATGGCTTGAAGCAAGCACCTCGGCAATGGTATCTAAAATTTGATAGGTTTATGCATGAGCATGGATATAGTAGGTGTCATTTAGATCATTGTGTTTATTTTACAAGGTTGGATGATGATAGCTACATTATTTTATGTTTATATGTTGATGATATGCTTGTAGTTGGGTCTAACATGGATCACATTAAGGGGCTAAAATGCCAGTTAGAACATGCATTTGCTATAAAGGATTTGGGGGCAAAAAAATAGCTCCTTGGTATGAAGATTTGCAAAGATAAGAAGAAAAAGAAATTGATATTATCTCAGGCAATACCCCTGCAGGGTCCTGGGGCAGCACCCCAGATGCACTCCCTATCGCAGTATAGGGTGGGTTTGAGGGGTAACACCCCCGTGGGGGTTTTCGGGGACAGCACCCCCAAAGCCAAAAATGCCCTTATATTATAAAAAGTATCACCTACTATTTTTCTATTATTCTAGCCTTAATTTTGTAAGTGACAAAAGCTTGTATAAAAAGGCTTAAAGTTAGGGATTTCATAATATAATGGTGATATCATAGCTTCTTGTGGCAGTATTGAGCTATAAGGGATTACAAGATTGTAATCAAATTGTAATCACTCGATAATAATATTGGACTTGTTGGCGGATGTAGCCCAAGCAATGGGTGAACCACATTAAATCTTGGTGTCTTGTGTTCTCTTTTATGCAATCTACTATTTTCTAGTATTGGTTATATTTGAATGTAACTCTTATTTTTGTCTAAGGTTAATCCTAATAGATCCCCCGCTCTCTTCAAGATCTCATGGAAAACCATCATCCACCACTAGACCTTACCATGCACATTTTTTCAAAGCAAGTGGAGTACCTCCAAGCTCTATAGAAGAAATTACTAAACAAAATATTGGCATATCCCTTCACCTATATGGAAAAGGTTTTGATTTAACAAAAAAGATGGGATATATGGGAGATGGTACCTTAGGGAAATGGAAAGGCATTGTTGAACCCCTAGTGGCACAGTTCAGGTCCAATAGATCCAAAATAGGGGTGGGGTATAGCGAACAAGAGAATGCACAGATCACTCCCAAGTCTCATCCCAAAGATAGTGATTCCTCCTCTCCCACCTTGGTGTGGATGCCTAAAGAAAGGGATGGTAGTAACCAAAAAGTAGCTGACATTATAAATGTAAATCTATCCCTCCTAGGTTCACGTCACACAAGAGAACCACTCGTGGATGCCTCTAATAATGAAGAAAATGAGGATTCCACTAAGTGAGAATTTGAATCATTATCCAAGGAGTCCATTCATGACAAAGAATGTGATGTTCACATTCCCACATCAAATAGTTTCACTACACAAGGATCAACCTCTTGTCCGGATTTTACTTCACCAAGAGTCAGAGCACAATAGAACAACTTAGATGCTACTATATAATAGACATGTCACATCACATCATATGAGAATAATGAACATATTGAAGGGTTTCAATTTCAAACCATATTTCCTAACTTTTTTCTAGCAGAAGTCAAAGATGACTACTATGAGCCACTCACGAGCTCTACTTTTCCTGATACTTTAGAGAAAGCACATGTCATAGACCTAACTAATACATTGTATGGTTCATCTAATGAGATCATGTCTCTAAACCCCATGAAACCCTATCTATATTATGAATTGCCCCCCTTAGTCCATCTTGAACTCATTAGCTGGGATACAACTAAACCTCACAATATTCCTAGTTTTGATATTGACCATGACATTTTTGTCTACCTTAATGTATTTGAACCATATCATCTATGAAGAATAGAAGAAATGCACACAACCAAGTTTGATATCAATCATCTTAGTCATACTAGAATAGGACAAGTATTTCATAGCCTTAATGACTACTACTAAGTTGTAGCTAATCTAGAGACATAAATAGAAATAAATAGAAGTGTCACATCCAAAGGTAAAAACTCAACCGTGGCACCCACAGATGAGGTGATTGATACCTTACTTGAGAACTCCAAGGAAAGATTGTCCATCTTAATTGAACCAACAGAAAAAGTCAACATTGGTACAAAGCAGGAACCAAGGATCATCTATTTGGCACAATCTTTAAGAAGAGAAGAAAGAAGTGCATTCATTCACTTCTTCAAAAAGAGGCAAATAAACTCTGTATGGTCTTATGCAGATATGCTAGGATTATATCCAACTTTAGTCTTCCACCATCTCAACATTTCTCTAGAGGTCAAGCCGATTAAGCAAAAGCTCAGAAAAAATGCATCCCCACATAGCTCTACTAGTCAAAGCAGAATTAGAGAAATTGATCTGCACCAACTTCATCTAGCCCTTAGCATATGTGTCATGGATATCAAACATCATACCTATATCAAAGAAATATGGTAGCATATGCATTTGCATTGATTTTTAGGATGTAAATAAAGCATATCATAAAGATGATTTCCCCCTTCCCAACATTGACACCATTGTAGATCTGACAGTGGTCATTCAATGTTTTCACTCATGGATGGATTTTCAAGGTATAATTAGATTAGGATAGCACCAAAGGACCAAGAGAAAACAATCTTTACTTGTTCATGGGGCATGTTTTGTTGAAATGTGATGCTTTTTGGGCTAAAAATGTAGGGGCCACCTATCAGTGGGCCATGACCACTATCTTTCATGATATGATGCATATTTTTATGGAAGATTATGTTGATGATATCCTTTCCAAATCTCATACTCGAGAAGATCATCTCCCCACCTTGGATAAGATATTTACCTACCTAGAAGCATTCAAAGTTAGGCTAAACCCTAAAAAATGCACTTTTGGCGTCAAATCTAGCAAGCTTCTAAGATACTTTGTCTCGGCCAAAGGGATAGAAGTTGATCCTAAAAAAGGTACAAGCCATAGTCAACATGCAACCTTTGAAGAACCTAAGTCAGCTACATTCTCTTCAAGGAAGACTTCAATTAGTTTGTTGCTTCATTTCCCAGTTAGCAGAAAAGTGTGTGCCTTTCACCCACTTACTACACAAGGACATAATTTTTAAATGAGATGATCAGTGTCAAAAAGCCTTTGATTTACTCAAAAAATACTTGGTGAATCTGCCCATGTTGGTACCTCTAGTATCACACAAACCATTTCTACTATATATTTCCATAACAGATAAATCAATTGGAGCCCTCTTAGCACAAGAAAATGACCAAACAAAAGAAAGGGTCATTTATTACATCATACCTTGGTCAACTATGAGTTTAATTACACCTTTATTGAAAAGACTTGTTTAGTCGTGGTTTTTACTTCCCAAAATTTGTGCCATTATCTATTGACACATAAGATTAAGCTCATTTCTAAGATTGATCCCCTCAAGTATCTTCTCAGCAAAATAGGATTAATAGGCAGATTGGCCAAGTAGGTGATGATCCTAAGTGAGTTTGATATTAAGTATGTTGATAGGAAAGCAATAAAAGGACAAGCCATTGCAGATCAATTGGAAAATGCAACCATGGAGAGCTTGAATCCTATCTTAGTTGATTTTCTAGATATGTGCATTCTTCAAACAAAGCCGATAACTTGGAAGTTCTATTTTGATGGTTCTTACACACACCATGGTTCAAGCACCGATATTTTTTTCATCATGCCACTAGATGTTACCATCCCCAAATCCTATTAGCTACTTTTCCCCTACACCAACAATATGGTAGAATATGAAGCCTTGGTCATAGGCCTCAAACTAGCTTTAGATTGGAAGCTAACAATGCTAGAAGTTTATGGAGATTCCCAGTTGATCATCAATCAAGTCAACAAAACATATCAGACCAAGGATGAAAAGTTATTGCCTTACAAATATATGGTTGACACACTTAAGGCATTTTTTTTTCATATGACTTTTGAACAAATTCCCAGATATAAGAACTGAGTAGTAGACACCATGGCCACCTTGGCCTCCTTACTTCAGTTACTAAAGCAGCACGAGCGGTATGAGTTTCTAGTAGAAGAGGTTGTTCAACCTACATTTACTCAACCTGATTCCCTTATTATTTATTATTTAGATGCTCTTGATTCCATCTGGTATAACTCCATCATCACCTACCTCTGTGGTAACACCATCTCCTCTTATCTCTCATGCAACCAAAGATGTAATTTCATTCGATAGACCTTGAGCTACACTTTGGTGGCTAATACGTTGTATGGGAAGGGTCTTGATGGTACTTTTTTTAGATGTCTTGAAAAGGATGAGTCGAGATTCACTCTACAAGAAGTCCATGCAGGGATTTGTGGGTCACACTCCAGTGGGTTTACACTAGCAAAAAAGATTCTTAGGATGGGTTATTTTTGGCCAACCATGGAAAAGGATTGTATTGACTAGGTTAAGACTTGCATAAAATGTCAAATCCATGGTAACCTTGTTCATGCATCAGCCCAAGAGCTCAACCCTTTGGCCATGCCATAGCCTTTTTATCAGTGGGGTTTCAATTTAATTAGAGCCATCCACCCACCTTTCTCTAGCGGATATAAATGGATTATCACCGCAACAAAATACTTCACCAAGTGATCTGTAAACTCCTTGTTATGAATCACTTAGAATTTCAAGATTCACTAGGATACAGATTTAAAATTAAGATCGATACTGACATTGCTTATGAACTAAGCAGATAATACTTTAAAATGTAGAAAATAACTAAGTAGACAAAACATGCATCAAAAAGAACAAGAGATAAAAGATTTGATTTCGGAGTTCAGCAGACTCTGGCTATGTCTTTGGATCTACAAACTCTCAAGATCGATGCCATTAATTATGATGCAAAACTCATACATCACCATGGTCTTCCATGGGGTTACAATCTGCTTCTTACTTCCACACTTCAATGATAGAAACTTGCTAGCAACATCTTCGTGCCTAGCTCCTTTACCATGTTTTACAATGCTAAGCAATATAACTACAACTCTCTATCTCCCTCTTTCAATAAGAGTACATGAATTCAATAGGCTTTAAGCCATTACAATAATGACATAAGGTCCTGAAAAATCCTCTAAAGAAAATTCCACTAAGTTCTTATCTCATTGATGAGACCACTTAGCTCTCTAATTCTTCGCAAAAGAATTTAACTACCAAAATTCTCTCCAAATGTCCCTTGTCCCTTTTACAAATTATATCCCCCTTTATATAAGAAAGTATTTTCCTTATTTGGTCTAAAACATAATAACTATTTTCCCCAAATAATAATTAACAAGTAAGTCCTTATTTTAGCCTTTATAATCACAAGCCATACAAATGAAAACACTCCTTTAATTAATCAAACAAATAATTGTGATAACCCCAGAGTGGGCCCCTAATGGAAGGTGATGTAGGTTTGTTCATGTCATTTGTCGCTACCACGTGTCTGGGGTCCTCGCCAGTGAGGTTATCCTGGGGTTTCCCCCTTAACATGAGGAGGTGTCATTTACTAATAGTCCAGGCTTTTGGTGCAACAGTTACTAACTTGGTATTAGAGTCGAAGGTCTCAAGGTCAAGACCCACAGAGTGTGGTGGGCTGTGATGTCCCCAAAGTGGGCCCCTAATGGAAGGTGACAAGTTAGTAATCATTGCACCAAAAGCTTGGACTATTAGTAAATGGCATCTCCCCGTGTTAAGGGGGCAACCTCAAGATAGCCTCACTGGCGAGGACCCCGGACACATGGTAGCGACAAACCGCATGGATAGACCTACGTCACCTTCCATTAGGGGCCCACTCTGGGGACATCATAGCCCACCATGCTTCACAAGTCTTGACCTCGAGACCTCCGGCTCTAATACCAAGTTAGTAACCATTGCACCAAAAGCCCAGACTGTTAGTAAATGGCACCTCCCCGCGTTAAGGGGGCAACCCCAGGATAGCCTCGCTGGCGAGGACCCTAGACACGTGGTAGCAGCAAACTGCACGGACAGACCTACGTCACCTTCTGTTAGGGGCCCACTTTGGGGACATCACAACCCACCATGTTCTACGGGTCTTGACCTCGAGACCTCCAACTCTGATACTAAGTTAGTAACCATTGCGCCAAAGCCCGGACTATTAGTAAACGACACCTCCCTGCGTTAAGGGGGCAACCCAAGGATAGCCTCACTGGCGAGCACCCCGAACACATGGTAGCAACAAACTACATGGACAGACCTACGTCACCTTCCATTAGGGGCCCACTCTAGGGACATCACAATAACAATATTTGTTTGAAATGTATGGTAAAAAGGGCACAAATAAATTCCATTCCCATATTTTTAGGGATTATTTCTTATCCATATTTTATGTAGGGGTTTGGAAAAAAAATAAAAAATCATCATCACGCTCAAAAGACCATTTTCATTTTTCAAAAAGGGGCTGATTTTCCATGTCATTGGGCTGATTGGGATTATGACATCAATGCTGATGTCATCATTTTCAACCTTTTTCCCTGTAACTTCAAACAAGCATAACTTCTACATACGGACTTCATTTCTGATGAAAGGAATGTCATTGGAAAGCTTTTGATGAGCTCTTTCATTTCAAATCCATTATTGACCACTTTTGAGATTGTCAAATTTTTCCATTTTGGTCAACTCCTATTTTGCTAGTTTGACCCAAACTTTGACCAAGCATATCTCGAGCAAACAGACTCCTTTTGACACACTTCAAATTGTGTCAGGAATGTTTCGTCGTGCACTATGCATTGATATCAATTTTGGGAGATTTTGAGTGGGCTGAATTTTTGAGATCTTCACGATCCACCTAGATCACCAAGTGGGTTGAAGCAGTGTCACTTGCCAACTCTATGGGAAAACAAATCTTCTCTTTCATTTTAAGTCATATCATCTACAAGTTTGGCATACCTCATGCCATTCTCATAGACAATGCGTTATACTTTAAAAATCAAATCATTGATGAATTATGTGAGAAATTTCACATTATACATCACTCTTCGTCAATTTATTATCCCCAAGGCAATGGCCAATCAGAGGCCACCAACAAGACCATTATCAACATTCTCAAAAGAATCATCAACAACATTGGTAGAGATTGGCATTTACAACTGAACCCTACCCTCTGGGCTTATAGAACAAGTATTTAGACACCTACAAGAGCAACACCCTTCTCCTTGGTTTATGGTTCTGAAGCCATTCTTCCTTTAGAGGTTGAGATCCCATCCTTGAGAGTCACTCTTTGTGATGTCTTATCAGATGAGAGTTATAGAGTGGCCTGTCTAGAGGAGCTAAAATTGTTAGAAGAACATCAACGTGCAACACATGAACACATCAAAGTTGCTAAGGAAAAGAACAAAAAATGAGAGGCCAATTGGATTGGTCCCTACATTATCACAAAATCTTTTGGGACTGGTACTTACAAAATTTCAAATTGTGATGGTGAAGACCTAGTAGAACCCATCAACAACATCCATCTCAAAAAAATTTATGTCTAGAGTTTTGAGAAACACCTCATCACCAAAAATACCAAAAAAAGTAAAATCAAAAAGACCAAAAAAAAATTGGTATAAAAGAAATGAGAAAATCCACCTTTGGTTTCACAAGGAGTGAGAGATAGCACCTTTAGACTTCCCTAAACAACACAAGTCCTTCAATGCAAAAAGACAATCAAGACAAAACTCAAGCAACTTTCTTAGAGACAAATTTTGCTTGTTTGTGGCTTACTTAGCACAATTGAGTTAATTTCACACATACCTAATTGAGAAATGCTTATGGGTTACAGTTTAGTGTTTTCTTGGCATTACACACAATTCACAACAGTAGAGACAATCAGTATAAAAAAAACAAAGGAAAGAACAACAAATCAAGAGAAACATAGACTCTGATTATGTATTGAGATACCACAAACATGAATTGCAAGAATATCAGTGCACATCTATGCTATCTGCCATGACCAATAATTCCAAATATCCATTTTTAGCTTTCATTCAATCCATTTGATGTCCCAAAGATTCTTTTTAGCTCTGTCATCTCTAATATAGCTCCCCGAGCCCACTTTTAGCCCTTTTGGTCCACCTTTGGTCTCCTTAACTCTTTAGCTACCTCCACACAGTCTTGGTTATCTCCACAGTCCAACAAATCTCACGCACATCCTCGTTTCACTCCCACCAGTTGAAAAATTGTCAAAAATTATCAAAAACATTCCAAAATTGTCAAAAATTATCAAAAACATTAAAAAGTTGTCAAAAATTATCAAAAACATCCAAAAATTATCAAAAACATTCAAAAATTGTCAAAAATTATCAAAAACATTAAAAACTTGTCAAAAATGATCAAAAATATTCAAACATTGTCTAAAATTACCAAAAACATTCAAAAGGGGGCAATAATTGCCAAGAATAGCCAAAAATACCAAAAAATTAACAACAACCCAAAATTATAGTCAAACATGGTTCACTTTCACTCGAACGAACTATTTAACTATGTATAAATTATTGATGTATTTTTCAAACCAATGATACCTTGATTTCATGTTGAATTGGTGTCTTTCTATAATTGTTGCTCCTTTGGGACAGGTTTGCGAACCTTAACTAGTTTTAAATGAAATCAATGGTGAGGCCCACTATATTGAAAAATATTTAAAAAATTTATGGCATGTTTTATGACTCCATTACCTTTGGCAAAACAACAGAGTGCCTCAACGACATTGAGAAGCAGTGTAGTTATGTCCTGAAACATCTTGTTGGGCTTTGGAAAATCTGGTACAATGCGAATAGCACAAGAGGCTCTGGTAGAGTCCCCTCTTCCTTTCTCTTGTCATGCACAACAATTCCCAATGGATTATTAGTCTTATTTATGTTGCAGTAGCCACGATTGATTTAGACCCCTTCAACAAATATATCAATGCTATCTCGAAAGGCCCAAATATCCATTGGACTCTTTCATCATCACCTAACAGGGGGCACAAACTAAGTAAGCATAAGTTTGAGAGATCCTCGTGATCTCCTCTCCTTTTAGGCCCCCAAGGCACCTTTTTCTACCCTTAAATGCCTTTTTCGAGGCCCTTAAACACCTTTTTGGGCTCGAATGCCTTTTTCAAAGCCCTGTTTCGCCCTTTTAGGCCCCCGAAGCACCATTTTAGGCCCAAACACCTTTTTCAAGGCTCTATTTTGTCTTTTTAGGCCCCTGAAGCACCTTCTTAGGCCCAAACACTTTTTTAAGGCCTTGTTTTGTCTTTTCAAGCTCCCACAATGACTTCTTAAGCCCTTAAAATGCCTTTTTAGGCCCTAGGCACCTTTTTCAAGACCCAAACATCCTTCCTGGACCCTCAAGCACCTTTTTCATGGTCCCCTGTGACCTCTTTTGGCCATAAAATCCTCCTATAGGCCCAATTTCCTTTTCACAAGCCTCGTGAGTATCTGTCTTAACACACCTAGAGAAAAATCCCCACTTTGGTCTTCTGCTTGTCTGTCAAGGCTCTTCATGGTTCAGCACTTCTTGCTTTTTCTGACCTTGAATCCCATAGCTCTCTAAATATTACACAAATTTGTACTCATCTTTCATTGAGAGCCCACACAAACATTCAATTCCCCACATACAAGTAAAGGTCTTTCTTCCTTTATAGATCCTATTGTTCCCACTTTTATAGAGATTGACACCTTTTCAAATATTTGCCAATTTGCCAAAATCCCAAAAACATTCAAATATCTAACAAAAATCCCAAAAACATCCACATATTCCTCAAAATGTCAAAAACATCCAAATACATTCCAAAAATATCAAAAACAAATATGAAAATGTTTATCTAACACATTAACATCAACAACAGTTGTCCTTTTGACTTGCCACAAAAAAAAAAAAGCTTTTATTCTATTACGATGGCAATGACAACATTGCATTCAAATAACATCTAGTGGATCATTTATTCTAGCCACCTTGGGGGAGGTGGTAAGACAAGGTTTCCAATCAATGGTGTTTCTTTAGACCCAGCTCCAGAAGAAGAAGCTCACGACGTCAATCCTCTATGTACCCACATCACATCCATGGGAATTAGAAATCTACCACCACAATAATTGTGCATTCAATAATTGTGTAAATTCCCTATCCACAAACTACATCTCCCATCGATTCTCATTAGGGAATGCCTAATGATAAAGTTCCATATAATAAGCAACTTCCTAGTGTACCTTTGCCATCCATTGCATATCTATAAACACATTCTCCACCAGCATGTTTATTCATGGTATAGTGATCGCTCATTGGGTCACATCCCACTCCTATTGCATTTGATTAGTTACCATTCACCAACACTCCACATCCACTTTTGTCTCACCCAACCGCTATTCCAACTATCTCACCTTTGACTCGCTCAGTGTTAACCACTCCTACAACTTCAATGACATGGTGTTTGATTTTGTAATTGCCTCAGTAATACCAAATCATTTTGCACACTCTCCAAACCCACTTGCACCATCTTTAGGGATTCTTGCAACCTCTAAGCTCACGACCACTCTACCTACATCCTCGCATTATTTCCCTCTACCTACAATTGCTCCATCTGCAATTTTGCTTCTAATGATTGCTCCCACACCCACTCTATATTCACCACTGCTTGGAGCTATCTTGCCTCTATTTGTACCCCATCTTTTCACACCTTTTCCATCAACCCCAACAAAAATGTGACTTCCTGTTCTACATTTTGTGCCTAGACTCTCTCTATGACCAACATTTTCTATAATTCCTCCACATCACTTGATGATTGATTTCCATCCCCCACCTCTAATCGTGGCTCCTTTGCATTTATACCACTTGCTTCTCCTTCCATTAACCCTTGGCCTGGAATCTCGAGACTAATCAACTGACATGCTCCGCTCATCACCTCACCCACACTAACATCTTCCACCTCTCTTAGCACTTTTCTTGTAGACTTTTTGGGAAAGTCCATCACCCCTGCCTCCATCACTACCTCTGACACATTCTTCACCACTTCAAGTAAACTATTCTTCACCTACATTGTTGGTTCATCATCTAATACCACTTTTAACGCTTGTTGTACTGTAGTCCCTAATAACATCATTAACACTGACAAGGTGTTTATTTCACCCTGACCCCCACATCTTCAGGTTGTGTTGACCCCCATCCTACATGAATTGATTCACCCTACTCTTGAACTAATGCTTGAAGTTCAAACTGATACACCAATTTTCCAGAGGTTCGCCAACTACTATTTGCACTTTGCCCTTACTCCACCATCCTTGGTTAGCATCATACTCCTGTTGTGACTAATATATTGAGCCTGACATGCTTTCACTTACATGGACTTCTTAATAAACTTGTCGGTCACGTTATACTCTTCACCTTGCATCATTCTATCTCCTTATTATCTACCTATTTATGGTTGTCACTCACCCAAACTCATTCTTTAATAGACTTACCACATGTCCACTCTCTGCATCTCGTCGCACTAGTACTAGGTACACTTGACACTTAGATACTCTAATTCATGCCGATGCATATCACCAAACAGACTCTATTGCTAAATCACTACTGACACATCCCTCATTTTGTTATCAAACTTGTACAACAGTTGCTTCCAAGAAGAATTGAACAAACTTGACATTATTGCACACAACTATTAGCACTCCTAGTCCACAAATAATGGGTTTTTCTATTGTTTTACACTTCTAGTACCTCGATGGTGTACTTGACTAGAGGTACTGGGATGAATTCATGATATTTTATTTGCCTTTGGTTTTTCACTATTCAACTTTGGTGATCCTCTAATTTCATGCATTATTGGTGTCCACTTGTAAGTGCCTCCTCTCATTTGGAAGGCCATGTGTACCTCAACCAATTTTGTTCGATATCTTAGGTGAGGTCTTTTATCTGACATGTGACTATTTGCATGCCTATTTTTTGTGGCTGTAACTTTTTGTTTGCAATAGTTGTCATATTTTTCATGTACATTGTATGTGTTTGGTAGTACCTCTCGATGTGACACAATATTCATTTCACCATAGGTGAGCTAGTGGTGATTGTACTTGGTCACTTTTGATTAGATACTCTATGATGACTGTTAATTTGCATCTCTTTACAAAAAGTGACAATTAGTTGCAATCATTTAGTTTGCATTTTCATCTTGGGTACCTTAAAAACACATAGTTGGCACATAAATCAGGATTACACAAGCAAGTCTTCACAACATCATTCAACTAATTCAAGACTGGTTATCTAATAATAGAAAACAACATCAACATCAAGGCAAAATTTAACGCTCAACTCTTGTGGACTTTGTCTCATCAGAACATCGCCACCAGACATCACACTTCATTACCTCATATTTTCATTCCACCTATTGCATTATGTGGCTTTTGAATCTCAAACAATTTCGGTCACTATTTCCTTTTATCAAATTTCATTCCTCATTACACCACATCATCTATTGCATTACATGTCCTTCGAATCTCAAACAATTTCATTTCATCCCATTACATTTCATTTTCATCTCTTTCATTACATTCATACCATTACATCATATTTCATTTCATCACATTTCATTTATTCATTTCATTTAATCACATTACATCTCATTTCACCATATTTCATTTCATTTCATTACTTTCCATTTACACACATTTTGTTACATTCATAACATTACATCATATTTCCATTCATTGCAATTCATTTCATTATCACATTTCACTCATGCATGTCAATCAACTACTTCATTCACTATCCACATATCATGTTATCCTACCTACTACATTAATCATCCACAATGCATCAACATCTAAAACTATCATAACAATCAAATCACGACACCATATACATACAATTGTAAGGAAACTTGCAAGAAATAATATAATTGTTTTCACATAACCCATAATAGATCTAAAACAAATATGGAATTAAAATCCACATGCAAGAGAATAGACAACATATCCACAAAATGTGACACAAGATATACCTTGGGAAACCCTTACTGAGAGAAAAACCTAGCCTCCAAAAGCATCTATCACCATGTATTATTCAACAAAAATACCATTTCAAGCCAACCATGAAAGCCTTCAAATCCATAGCCACAACCAAGCAATCCATGTGAACAAGCATGAACCCACACATCCCATACCATGCTTCCAACCTTCACAAATGCTTCCTTGGCTAACCTATCAAGCCTTTTTTTTCCACTCAACTCTTGCTTGTTTCCTTTTGTCTTCTCACTTTCTCACACCAACAACTACTCTTGTGGCTTCTTATATAGTAGCAAGTCCCACAAAACCACCAAGTGGTATTACATAAACCATGTGCTACTTAATTCCCTTGGCCCCACATTTAATATTGGAAATTTAATTCTTTTTCTCAATATTAAATAATTACATGAAATATTATCACAATGTTACAATGCAAATCATCAATATATCCCATGGGAATCTTTACATGTTGCATATCCATCTAGGTACAATATTACATAATAAAATAAAATAATACAACATAACAATATTATGCAATGTGTGCAACACCCATTATCTCAACAATCTCCCACTTGTTGTATACATTGCATAGGGTCAATTTGTAGCCACATAAATAAACAAGGAAAAAATCCCTCACAACACATCCACCATCATGGATCAAAGTACACTATGTGCTTCATACTGGTACCTGCAACAAAATCAAACTATCTAGCATCTCAAACATGAATGATCTCACCTCCTATTATGCCACTGCCATTGGACATACATAGAAGCCATCCAAAAAGAAGGCACCCAACCGGTCGCATTATAAGATCATAAAATCTTGTGTCAACTAAAATGCCAAGCACAAAAAATATAATTCAAATGCAATCATATGTATTTGTAGTTGTCAAAACATCCATAGCTAAAATAGCACTCACAACAAGTGCCAAAACCATTCAACTATCCATATTTCCGAAGGTATACCAATTGAATCTCACAATATCAACATATCTAATCTGTAACCTACAATCACAAGCCTCAAGAGCAATACTTGCCATATATATACCAAGAAGCTCCCATTCCAAAAGATAATTTCAAATCTATAACCAATCCACTCACAACATATCAAAGAAGTGAATCTATGTAGTCTCAAGGACATCCACAACACATAAACCAATAACCTACAAGAACAACTCTCATACCAAATCTCTAACACTCTCCCAAATTATCCACAACCAATAAAGGAAAGAGATAAAGGAATAACATGTCATCTCTTAGATAACATACATGAGCACAAACCAGTGATCAAAATCTCTAACCCATCTCAAATCCAATGTAAGAAAACTCGAACATCCTAGAAGATAACCAAGACTAAAGAGAACCATGCAAATCATAACCTGTATCATGTCCTTCTACACACACCTCTAGATGTAAATTGTGCAAGTATGATCTCCTCCATAAAACCCCAACTAAGAAGCCTCAATAACACCCAAACCATACCATATAAATAATCATGCATGTAAGCCTCTCACAAGAAGATCAAACTCATAAACCATTCCTAACTCAAGGAATAACCATTCCTAATCCAAGGAATATGCCCAATATAAAACCATCTCTCAAACTCAACTAGAATAACAACATATGCAAATGGAGATAACCAATGCTAATCTATCTCTCAAATGAACCCTCCATAACTAACTCATGTACCATAGCTCAAGATCCATATCCATGAAAGACAAGCATAAACATAATTCAACTGAGAGAAATAATGGGCTATACCTCTCAAGTAGCAAACCGCCAAGTAGACCAAGAATGAGAAATGAGAATGCTCATCAAGATAACCAAGTCTCCAACCAAGATTCATCTACAAACAATCTCCTCTCAAGTTTTTATCAGTGACTGCCCCTCAGACTTCTTAATGAAACCATCAACTATCCTAATAATACTTCTCTAATCCAAGAGAAATCAACATCACCACCATCTCTAGGTATCCATGAGCACTTGTAACCAATCAAAGCATGCCAAATCCAAATGCAATATATCAATATCATAAAGTATCCAATTTATGATCAATGTATTCAATACCAAGAAACTAAACCAAGATCATTGTCAAAGTTCCAACCATAGCCTCAAGAATATAGACATGACAACATGATCTTACCATCTCAACCAAAGAGATAACATGCTCCAGATGAACATACTATATCATGTCAAAAAAAAACTCTAAACGTGTATCAAGAGTGTATCATGACATAATAATAAAACCATCCTCACACCAAGGATAACATATCAAATGAAAGCATAAACCACACCTTTACCAAGAACCTTGTGAGTCCTCAAGATGCAACCATCTCCACACACCATGAAGAAAAACATCTCCACATACCATGAAAAACCATCTCCACACACCATGAAGATAACCAAGAACCCTATGAGTCCTCAAGATCTAACCATCTTCATGCACTATGAAGATAACAAGTGCACCATGCAAATGTCAAAGACACTTCTACAACAATAGGATCTAAGACAAACCTCCAACATCTGCAAACACTCAATAAACATATCAATACTAAAAACTCCCACTCAACTGTGGTATCGAGTCACCCATGTCATCATAAAATCCATCTCCTACATGAAGATCCTCCAAGTCTACACTCACACAACCAAAGTATCAATACCAAGTGAAACCAAGATCTCCAAACCAAGAAGATATAAACTAAAATAAGAACTAATCATGTACTATAACCTCACCACTGTCACAAGCTCCCACTAAACTGTGTATTTGAGCTATCCGTGACATCATGATAAAAAAAACCATCCTCTAACCATGAGAATTAACCAAGACATCAAATTATCAAAGAACTCAAAGTGCACATCATGAGCTCCTCAAAAGAAACCAAATAACCATGATCCTCAATCAAAAAGATATACCACCATAACCAAATCAGGAATCCAAACTAATGAACATCAAGAATGTACCTATATATCCTATCATGTCATGCCAAATTCTATGGCACATGATCACATCCCTAAACTGAGCATCTAACTCTCAAAGTGTCCAACCCATCAGAATAAAATAGTCAACTACACTCCTCCACCATGACTATACCTAGTAACAACATCTCATCCTTTCTACATGAAGAAAAATTAGCAAATCATGTGACTTAGGGCATAGACAACCAAAATCCAAGCCACAAATCTAAATATGCGCCAATAATGAAAGACCAATGGGCAAAGATAACCCATAACCAAATTATAAATGAAACTTGTATGTATAGACTACTTACAACACTGCACAACTTGTAGACTCAACAAGTCATCATACATATCCAAACCATATACTGATAATCACATCATCATGAGACCAATCTAAAATATGAACTGAGTATACAATGACATCAAATCTTAAATCTCAAAAATATATAATGTCATAAATTCATAATGCTACCATATTCAATATATACCATAATTTTTTTAGATTAATATATCACCAAAGAAACCATGCCAAGCCTACACCAAATTTGAACCAATGTGTAGAGCTCTCAAAGAGTTTTTTGCTGACTACTCAAAGTCCAAAATCTGACTCCATATGCCCAAGTTATGCCCTAATTTTTTCTCAAAATAAATAACATCTAAATTTTGAGCTCTTAACAAAATGTCAAAATAATAGAACCAAACCTACACCAAGTTGTAGTGCTCTAAATTAGCTTTTCAACGCCTATAAGAAGTCTAAATTCTAATATACTAAGAGAAAGTTATGGTTATTTTAGTAAGACGGTCTTTTTACCACTTTCACTGCAATTTTTTTTGTGTGAGTAAAATTTCTATGAGATTAAATTTGACAGCCACCATGGGATGAAACTAAAAAAACTTTTTCATTTCCTTTAAACATGACCAAACTAGGACATATTATATATTAAAATTTATCAAAATGTCAACCTGGATCCAATGGTGAGGTTTGTTTTTACCAAGAGGTCATTGTCTAATCAAAATAACACCCTTTTAGTTGCAGGATTGGACATCCCTTACCACCAAAGTACTAAGCTGATTTTCATTAAATGTCAATCCGGGAGTGTGAACTTGAGATGATGTCTGCAAAGTATATGTTCTAATTTTCACTAAAAGTCACTACTACTTTGAATGCAATAACCATTAAGGAAATCTAGTTTATCCAAAGGAAAGACAACTATCAACTACTTGGAAGGAAATTCTAGTTATTTAGCCATACATCTATGCACCTACTGCTGCAAGAACAGTGACTAGTTCTATTTCCAGTGGCTGCAGGAACAGCAATTTTTAACTTTAACTTAGAAAACTGAGTTTAACTCCTACTTACTAAAGTAAAACTCCACCTTTTGCGTGGCCCCCCATGGAAGAATGAAGGAAAGACAAATTTAGATAAAAGTGTAGAAACTCAGCAAAGGCATGTATTCATAAAATATGCAGTATTACAATAACTTACGAAAAATAGTAAGATGTCTATCAACTCTGTCTGTCTATTCACTACTTGACCTCATAGACACAGATGAGGTCTTATTTATAGAAAAGAACAACAAACTCCTAAAACTACAACTTCCTCATGAAGGAAAGACAGTTACAACTTTAAGACTGCAAACATGCAATTGGAAAGACATTAATTCTCCCTTAAATTCCCCACAAATATAGAGATCACAGAAAATGCTAGATTTGCTCATTTATCTGTCTTCAAATAGTTTTCCAGGAATCCAGGTATCGTGCTTTGCATGTTTAACTGATTGCATTGATGCTTACTTCCTTGTTCGGTCGCTTTATCAGGTCCCGCTTGGTTATTCATTAAAACAGGTCCCTTCTGACTTTGTCGCCAAGTCTTCTAGCTGCAACGATGTCATAATGCTTCTCCTTAACGTCATCAATGCTTTAGCGCTATTCCTTCATAGTTCATTTAACTCTCACTCAGCTTGTATCCTGCGATCAACATTTAATACACACAAGACTTCCCGCAAACATTTATTTTCATTTATTAGTTTATAGAGAAAAGGCATTAATTATTCAACTAACAATTTTTGCAATCTCTTCAGTTGCAGGAAGATCTACCCATATCAAACATTCATGAAGAAATATTTTTACCACAAAATGAACCCCTTTTTAAATATAATTATGATTATCATTTTATGCCTTATGTCCATATTTTATACATCAGAAGTTCAAAACATTTATACTAAAGGATGATAAAGTTCAGTATGTTATAAAAAAATGTTCACAAAAAGGGCTAATAAAACTTCTATTTCTTCATGTCATCATTTTTCCCCCCAACCGTCCTGAGGCTGGTCCCTTCAGCATCTATAGGTTTCTGATCCTCATCTGCAATCTAAGGTCATTGGTGATTTTCTCTCCTGATTCATGAGCTCTGTAATTGAAATATCCATGATTTTGTTTCAATCTTTCCCATTTCTGTTCTTCAACAGTCATGTTATATTCAACACACAAATCATATTTTCCAAGCATAGGATGCAAAAGTATTAGCGGTTGGAAAGGAAGAGGTACCCAATAATTTTTTTGATTTCTTCCCAACGTCAAATACCTGGGCATCCTGCTGATGGCTAATTCCAGATTTTGGGGAGAGTGCAACTCCCTGGTTTTCAGGTCTTCTGGCAATCGAATCCATCTTTGAAGAGAAGCTTGTATAGCATCAGGGGCATTTTCAGAACAATGCTGCTCCCAATCCAGAAATGCCTATTCGTGAACGAGGTGGATTTTGGCAGCAGCACTTCGATTATTGCTAACGAAAAGCCAATTGAAGAATACTCTGTAAGTGTTCTATATTTCTGGCTGAATGTACAATGGTTCAAACATTTCCTTTTCCCTGTAAGGAGCAGCCTAGTTCTCTCGACTGATCTCATTCTGCATCCATGACATAACAGCCCTAAACTGTACATCTCCCACATATAACAATGAATTTCAATCTTTATCATCTGGTACAGCAAGACTATGAACATATAATTCACAGAGGAGATTCTTTAGAGTCATTGGAACTGAATTGAATGTTGCGTAAAATTCTTGAGGAGTATGTAAGGAAGGTTTCAACCCCCAAGTAATTTGAGATAACTGAAAATTAATCATTTGCTCTTTTAGGAACAGTGTGTAAACTGGAGATGGGGACCTGTAATTTATAAGCTCTGGAATGAGTTCGGTGATCTTTGTGACACGTTGCTGCAAGATCTTAATTTCATTATCCTTTTCTTCAATTTGTTGTGCTTGTTCTCTAGTAGTTATAAGCATTTGTTTCTTCTCTAAATCCCAATTTGCTTTTTCCCATGAAAATTGTTGATACAAATTAAAGTTGGTTGTTAATGGAGTAGAAATGTCTGGTGGTGTATGACGATGGACAATAGATCTATAATCTTCAAGGCAGTACTCAGGATGATGGTGGTCAGCAGTGCTGTCATCCTGAGAATGCTATTGTTCAACAAAATTATTATGTTGACAAGCAACAGTGTTATCAACTTTTTCTGAAGGGGCAATGGCTACAGAATGGGGTGCTGCTTTTTCCCATTGAAATTGTTGGTACAAATTAAAGCTGGTTGTTAATGGAGTAGAAATGTTCAGTAGTGTATGACAATGGACAATAGGTCTATAATCTTCAAGGCAGTACTCAAGATAATGGTGGTCAGCAGTGTTGTCATCCTGAGAATGCTGTTGTTCAACAAAATTATTATGTTGACAAGCAACAGTGTTATCAACTTTTTCTGAAGGGGCAATGGCTATAGGATGGGGTGCAATAGTCATTTGTTCTTGAAATGTTTCAACAATTTCCTGAACCATTTCTTGTGCAACAGATGGATATTCCTCTAGTGGTAGATTATCAGTTTCCTCTGCTGGGTGTCCAACCTCAGGCACTATTTCTTCTGAGGACTTTGTGTCACTATCAACATTAATAGGACTATTCAATTTTGCGAGAATTTTCTCAGGATTATTTTTATGTTCAGGAATAGGTGTTGTGTGCTTTGGCGACTGTGCAGGTGTAGATACTGGAGTCTCAATATCAATAGGTGGTATAGGAGGCTCAGCAGGTGGCGCAGGAGGTTCAGTTCTTATATTCACCCCAGACATTTTGGTGACTCACCGTGGGGTAAAAATTGGTTTCTTGCCCTTATCAACAAATTTTCCTTTATTTGGGTTAAGTGCAGGTTCTTGTGATACTAGAGGTACTTCTTCTAAACCTTCCTCTGCGGCAACTGTGTGTGATTTTCTCTTCCTAAGAGTTGAGGCTTCTATGGTCAAAATTTTCCTCTTTGTAGTTTTAGGCGTAGAAGCAGAAGCTAAAGCTTCTTGAGACGTTCTATATACTACTTTTTTGACTCCTACAACAGTTTTCTCTCTTGTCCCTACTCCTTGCCCTTTAGGTCCACCCCTTCTAGGTCCCTCTGACCTTAACTTTACAAAATCATCCCATGTTCCCAAGTGTTTCCTAATCAACTCCTTTGCAATTGTAGCCCCAATCAAGCAATGGTGGGATACTAACTAGGTTTTGCCTTGTTGTACATAGGTAGCTTGCCTTTTGATGATATTATAAAGGAAACTTGGAAGATTTACAAGACAATCCCCATGCCGCAAACCACTCAGAATTTTGAAATGAACAACATGCAAATAGGAATATCTTCCTTCACAGGTAAAATATCTTATGATAAATTCAGCAGGGTGGATAAATTGCAGAGGGAGAGATAATCTTAATGTACCTTGCTTTTTGTTTTTCTCTAGCCGAGGATCTTTCGGTACTAAGAATTGCTCTTTTGCTTGTCGTGCATCCATGTCCTCTATCCAATGTTCTCCAATTGTGGGTAACCCAGAAACTTCTACCACCACTTCTTCAGTGAATTCTACCCAAATGCCCTTAATAGTTGCATATCCATCCCTCAATGAATTATGAAATTGGAGCGTAATTTCTTGATCAAACTGCTTCAAACTGAGACAATAAGCCAGCCAACCTCGTTGTTGAAACAAACTACATGTTGCTTGGTCTGCCAGTAAGACTCTGGGATATGCTGGTTCATGCCGCTGAGGTTCTCCACCCATATTTTTGAAAAAAAAATGCTAGCATAGGCGATTTCACTGCAAGTGATTTTGAAAGTATGGGCAGTGATAGCTACAGGGGTTTCAACAAAGGGAAATTGCAATACTTCAATACTTTCCAAACATCACACCCTTCAGTACTTCATGACGGCATTTTAATCATCAAACCATAATGGGAATAAAGATCGTGCTCAAAAACATATGCTATATTAATGAGGAGTTATGCAAAATCATGATTTAATATTATTTCACACATTTTAGAAGTACAAAGGGTTGTCAGCTCATTACTAAAATAAGCCTTCCCCGTATATCCTATATGCTAACTTAAGATTTCCTTGATTTTGCATTCATGATTTTTTCCTCTCCCCCCAACCTAGCAGAGACTGGGTCCCACCAGACCGTAAAGATTGCAAATTTCAAAAATTGAAATATCATGCTTTCCTAAATAAATAATAAATTAAACAAATGCAAAGGGGGTCGAGTGTGACTGACCTGAGGTGCGATAGGAAGGATGAACCAAGAAATGCCTTTTTAGAGAAAGAAAGTGAGATGGAATGATGATGGAAAGACAAGAAGATGGGATGGAATGAGGGGGAAAAAGAATGAATTTGCACATGAGCAAAAAAAATTTATTATGAAGGCCTTGAAAATAAATTCAAGGGGTTGCAGGCGTCTGAGTGGAAGCCTCAAACGAAGTGGCTACAGGAAGAGATATTTCTGTTGTTGTGAACTGTTGAAGAAATTCTTCCCTGGTTGTTGGTTTATGATATAACTTCAGGCGATGCCCATTAACCAGGAGCTTGAATTTAACCGGATCAATTGTTGACAGTTGAACTGCTTCATTGTCAAAAATTGTAATGATTTCATAGGGACCAAGCCATCAAGTTTGAAATTTGCCTTGGTGATGCTGATATTGTGAATCATATAGGAGTGCCCAATCACCAACAGAGAATTCTCTGTCTTTAATGAATTTTTCATGCCATTGCTTCCTTTGACTTTGAATTAATTCTGTGTTATGAAGAGCTGATTTTTGCCTTCATCCAACTCATTGAGATGCAAAATGCGATCCTGTTGTGCTGCAAGAAGGGTAATATCAAGTTCTAAAGCTGTCTGCGGAGTTTTATGTTCAAATTCAATAGGCATAATAGTTGTCTTTCCATATAGGAGTTGGAAAGGCGTAAACCCAGTAGTTGATTTCCATGTTGTTCTGTATGCCCATAAGGCTTCAGGAAGTTTAGGTGCCCAATCTCTACAATGCAAAGATATTGTTTTAGTGAGAATATGTTTCAGCTCTCTATTTGTTACTTCTACTTGTCCATTGGCTTGTGGATGATACGAAGATGATTTGCCATGCCAAATTTTATATTCCTCCATGAGTGCTGCTATCAAGTTAGATGTGAACTGAGGCCCTTGATCTGATTGTAATTCTCTTGGAACACCAAATCTGGTAAAGATACATTCGTACAGAAACTTTGCAACATTATTGTCATGGGGATGCTTCATGGGTTTTGCTTCAGCCCACTTAGTAACATAATTAGTACAAATCAATATGTAACTTTTCCCTTCTAATGGTGGTTCAATAGGGCCAACAAAATCAATTCCCCATTTATCAAATGGTTCTACTACTATCTGTGGCTGCAGGGGCATTTCACCTATTTTTGTCGGTCTACCCATTCTTTGACATTTATCACTTTTTTTGTATACTGAGCCGCATCTTTGTGAAGTGTAGGCCAATAATAACCCATATTCAGAATCTTTAATGCAGTCTGTTTGTTAGCAAAGTGTCCACCACAGGGCTCGTCATGACAAGCATGAAGAACATCATATGTTTCATCTTCTCTGAGACATCGTCGTGTTACCATATCTGGTCCAGTATAAAACATGAATCCTAAGATCCATGAGAAATTAAAACTCTTTTCTGCTAGCAATCATTTTTCTTTTGCAGAAAAATGTGAAGGAGTTTTGCCAGTAGTTAGATAGTTGGCAATGTCAGCATACCAAGGATTTTGCGTTGACAAAAGGAAGAGATGTTCATCAGGAAAGCTATCTTCTATGGATGCAGGATCATTAGGTGTTTGAAGACGAGACAAGAAATCAGCCACAACATTTTCTTTACCTGGCTTGTCAATAATGGTGATGTCAAATTCTTGCATTAGTAACAACCATTGAGCCAATCGTCCAGAGATTGCTGGCTTGTTCATCAGATATTTGATAGCAGAGTGATCTGTATGTACAAATATTTGGTATCATGTAATGTAATGTCTGAATTTGTTTAGAGCATAAATTACAGCAAGCAGTTCTTTCTCTGTCACCGTGTAGTTATACTCGACTCCTTGAAGATTTTTGGTGATATAGTAAATTGCATGTTCTATTGAATCTATCTTTTGGCAAAGTACTGGTCCAATGGCATGATCTAAAGTGTCTGTGTGTATATGAAAAGGTAACTCCCAATTTGGTCCTCGAAGCACTGGTGTTGTTGAGAGGACTTCCTTAAGCTGCAGGAAAGCTTTTGTAGACTCTGAATCCCATACAAACTCTGCATCTTTTCGAAGCAATTTGTATAAGGGTGCCACAATTTGACTAAAATCTTTGATAAAATGCTGATAATATCCCACATGTCCTTAAAAACTCCTAACTTTTTTTAATTTGGCTGGTACAGCTAATGTATGTATGACTTCTATTTGTGTCGGATCTACTTCAATTTCTTTAGGAGAAATCAAGTGTCCCAAGACCACTCCTTCTTGCATCATAATAAAGCACTTTTCACTATTTAAAGACAAATTGTAGTATTTGCATCTTTGTAAAACCTTGTCCAAGTTTTCCTTGGCTTCTTCAAATGTTTGCCCGTATGTGGTGAAGTCATCCATATACACTTCCAAACAATCTACAGATATGTCAGAAAAAATGCTAATAACAACTCTTTGGAAGGTTGCGGGTGCATTGCATAGACCAAATGGTAGGACAGAATAAGCAAATATTCCCCATGGACACGTGAATGTTATCTTGTCCTAATCTTCTAGTGCTATCTAGATTTGATTGTAACCATTGAACCTGTCTAAGAATGAAAAGTATTTCTTTCCTGCAAGATTGTCAAGCACTTGATCGACAAAAGGTAATGGAAAATGATCCTTCTTGGTAGCGGAAT
Organism: Cupressus sempervirens; assembly: GCA_028749045.1. Lineage (NCBI taxonomy): Eukaryota > Viridiplantae > Streptophyta > Pinopsida > Cupressales > Cupressaceae > Cupressus > Cupressus sempervirens. The sequence continues at coordinate 142,783,592 of CM053785.1, read as the reverse complement.
TAAGTTCTCTATAATCTATGTAGACTTGCCATTTTCCCCCCTTTTTGAGAACAATAACTAATGGTGATACCCATTGGCTATCGAAAATAGGATATATGAAGCCAACATTGAGTAACTTTTGCAATTCATTTTTGACAATATCCCTTAATGTTGGGTTTATCCTACACTGAGTTTGTCTCACAAGTTTATAATCCGGACTGATATAAATTCTATGGGTACAGAGTGCAGGATCCAATCCTTTCATATCTGTATACTCACAAGCAAAAGCATCCTGATGCTTTTGTAATAGCTGTAGGGTATCATCATGTTGTGCCTGAGATAAGGACTTGCTTATATTTAATTCTCTTCCTAGAATGATTGTTGTTTTGACTACATTTTCAACCATTGAAATTTGCACAATTGGTTGTGAATCTATCTCATGTGGTGAGAGTGAATGCAGTTCATCAGATAAAGGCAGAATGCTTTCTAAGAAATACTCTTGTGTAGAAGATATCTCAGGTTATGTTCCATACTCATTCAATATAATAGAAGAAATGACATCATCTTATTCTTTAATGTTTACAAATGAGTCCCATGAGATCATCATCAATTGTTGAATAGAATCTATGTCCATATCAGAGTCATCCATATTTGGCTAGACAACTTGATCATCCTGCAGAAAAGGCTGAGCAGGAGAATACAAAGTCAAATTTTTAGTGTTTGTTCCATCTGAAATAGTCATTTTCCCTGATCGGCATGCAATATAGGCATCTACTATTGCTAACCATGGTCATCCTAAAATGATAGGGTAGCCTCTAGCAATTATTTTTGGAGAGAGTACAACAAAATCAACTGGATACTCCCATGAATGTAATATGACAGTGACATCTTCTAGCATACCATCAGGAATGATGGTAGAACTATCTACTAATTGCAAGATTGTTGGTGTCTTCCTAAGACCAATGATACTTAATTTGGACACTACTTCCTTGGTCATTACATTGATGGATGCTCCTAGGTCTATTAAGACATTTTGTACTTGTACTTCTTGAATGGTGAGGGTTACTACTGGGCTACCAGGGTCTGCATACTTAGGCATTTTGCAGTTATCAAGCATAAGATCAGAAAGTTGTCTAAGGACATGGATAGTCTTTGGGTATTTCTTTTTCCTTCCTGGCTTTTTAACACAGGCTTCTCTGATGGCTTTTGAATATATAGGTACTTCCTTGATTGCATCAAGTAAGGGCATTTTTACCGTCATTTTCTTGAGTTTCTTAAGAAAATCTAGTGCAACTTGATTTTCACTTGGCAGTATTTGCTCTGTTAATCTACTAGGAAATGGTGGTGCTTTAGCTGCGGGAGAAACAGTGGTGGCAGGTTCTTGAACTGACTCAACACTTTTATCATCTATTTCTATTATTATGGGTTGCTAAGGTGAGGTAAGTGTTTTTTCAAATCTTAGATGAATATCATTTAGGGTGATGGAATAGCTTTGTTGTTGGGCTGAAGTTTTTGCAGGAGGCATTAAATCTTGTTGTTGAAGAGGTTGAGTCAAAGCCGGCTGCTACTGATGCTGTTGCCAACCCTGCTGAGGTTGGTGCCAACCTTGGTTAGGCTGCTGCCACCCTTGGTTAGTCTGCGACGAACCTTGGTTAGGCTGCTACCACCCTTGGTTAGTCTGTGGCCAACCTTGGTAAGGCTGTTGCCAACCTTGGTAATGTTGTTGCCAATAATTATAATTACCATGTTGTTGTTTCCATTGACTATTACTACCGTAATTATGGAGTGGGTCTTGAGGAATACCTGATCTTGGAGCTCATGACCTTTGTTGAGTAACATAAAAGACTTTCCCGTCTTCATCAATTGCCTTGAACTCAGTAGGCACATTTTGTGATTCCATGCTAGCAATAGGCTTACATCGGTAGTTGTGTTTCTTTTCTCTACAATGGGGGCAATATTTTGCCAACATACTATCAACATCTTCCTTCTTCCTACGTGCTTGCATGGTATCCAATTGTGTAGCAACATCATTAATGATGTCTTGCTTGAAATCCGACAAGAGGTTTGACAATTATGTCTTAGATACTCCTATCCTAGGAGTCTTTTGGAGTAAATCCATCAAACCTCATCCTTTTTTTGTTGTTGCTCTGGAATAGTTTAAACAAATATTTCGGATTTCAGCCCACATCTTCTGTGTAATGTCACCTCCAACCATTAAGTCTAAAGCTTCCATACTCCTGTCATGTACTCCTTTCAGAAAGAGATGCTTTTGAGACTCCTTGTTCAGCTGATGTTGTGTGTTGCATTGTAGGTTAAACATGAACCAAGCAACATAGTCCTTCAAAGTCTCATCCTCCTTTTGTGACATTTTAAAAATGTCATCTCCTTTCAAATCATGGCCTCTGCAATATTCCTTATATTTATTAAGGAACACGTTACTCATAGTTGGCCAATTTGTCACAGCATTGGCACCTAAACTCATGAACCATCTGAAAGTGGCTTCTTTGAGAGTTGATGGAAACAATTTCAGCTTATGGGCATCAATTGTGTAGTCATAACTTTGACAAAGGATGTCGAACTCAAAGAGAAAAGTTTCTAGGTCTTCAGTAATAAGGCCATAGAATTTAGGTAAGGCAGTTGAGGGTATATTTTTCAAATTTTGATTACCCTACTAAGGAGGAATTGGAAAGGGAAAGGTAGGTTGAGCTGCTACCATTTGTAGATGTCCTAGTGGTGGCTGATAAATGGCTAGAGCTAATGGATTATCTTGATATTCTGGTTCAGCAAAAAGATTATTCAAATGAAAAGATTCTTCAGATGTGGTCGATGATTGTACTCATTCTGGTACTTCTGCAAATACGTTCTCAAACAGTTCTTCTTCTCTCTTTTCTCTTTCTTCAGAGTCAAGATAAAAAGGTTCTTCCTGATTGAAGGTGGGAAGAAATCTTCCAAGGTGATCTCTTCTTCTATGCATGCAAGAATGCTGAAAATGAAACTAAATAACTCAATCGTAAATACTAGACTAACACCATCCCTGACAATGGCACCAAAAATATGTCTAATCAATATAACACCCTTTCAGTTGCAGGATTGGACATCCCTTACCACCAAAGTACTATGCTAATTTTCATTAAATGTCAATCTGAGAGCGTGAACTTGAGATGATGTCTGCAAAGTATATGCTCTAGTTTTCACTAAAAGTCACTACTACTTTGAATGCAATAACCATTAAGGAAATCTAGTTTAACCAAAGGAAAGATGACTATCAAATACTTGGAAGGAAATTCTAATTATTTAGCCATACATCTATGCACCTATTGTTGCAGGAACAGTGATTGGTTATGTTTTCAGTGGCTGCAAGAACAACAATTTTTAACTTTAACTTAGAAAACTGAGTTTAACTCCTACTTACTAAAGTAAAAATCCACCTTCCACGTGGGCCCCCACAAAAGAATGAAAGAAAGACAAACTCAGATAAAAGTGTAGAAACTCAACAAAGGCATGTATTCATCAAATATGCAGTATTACAATAACTTAGGAAAAACAGTAAGATGTCTATCAACTCTGTCTGTCTATTCACTACTTAACCTCATAGACAAAGACGAGGTCTTATTTATAGGGAAGAACAAAAAACTCCTAAAACTATGACTTCCTCATGAAGGAAAGTCAGTTACAACTTTAAGATTGCAAACATGCAATTGAAAAGACATTAATTCTCCCTTAAATTCTCCACAAATATAGAGATCATAGAAAATGCTAGATTTGGTCATTTATCTGTCTTCAAACAGCTTTCCAGGAATCCAAATATCGTGCTTTGCATGTTTAATTGATTGCATTGATGCTTACTTCCTTGCTCGGCCGCTTTATCAAGTCCTGCTTGGTTATTCGTTAAAACAGGTCCCTTTTGACTTTGTCGCTAAGTCTTCTAGCTGCAACGGTGTCATAATGCTTCTCCTTAATGTCATCAATGCTTTAGTGCTATTCCTTCATAGTTCGTTTAACTCCTGCTCAGCTTGTATCTTGCGATCAACATTTAATACACACAAGATTTCCCGCAAACATTTATTTTCATTTATTAGTTTATAGAGAAAAGGCATTAATTATTCAACTAATAGTTTTTGCAATCTCTTCAGCCGCAGGAAGATCTACCCTTATCAAACATTCATGAAAATATATTTTTACCACAAAATGAAACCCTTTTTAAATATAATTTCGATTATCATTTTATGCCTTATGTCTATACTTTATATATCAGAAGTTCAAAACATTTATACTAAAAGATGATAAAGTTTAGTATGTTATAAACAAATGTTCACAAAAAGGGCTAATAAAACTTCTATTTCTTCATGTCATCGGTCATTTCTGCAAGCTACCACCTAAAAGCTTCATTTTAATGAAACATCTAAAAAATCCTTTTATCCAATAATTTCACATGCCCAAAATCTACCAACATCCTATCATAATAGCAAACCCAAAAACTTTCAAATCTATAATAAAAAACTTATATATCCTGCCCTTTCTTTTATTCTCTCATGCATTCCTATGGATTCAATCTAGGGTTACAACAATAAAACCATAGCTCTGATACCACTTGTAAGGAAACTTGCAAGAAATAATATAACCATTTCTACATAACCCATAATAGATCTGAAATAAATATGGAATTAAAATCCACATGCAAGAGAATATGTAAGATTTGAGCAAAAGTGCACAACAAATCCATCAAGCCCAAGAAAACCTGCATGCAGAAAACCTATCACAGAGAAGAAAAAGATAGGAAGAGGCTAGGGTTTGATCTGGAAAACTTAGATGAAGAAAAAAAATATTATTCAATAGATTCAATGAATTTACAAAGAGATCAATCCTTATAAAGGAGATCAAAATCCGAAAAGGGTAACCTAAAGCCTAAAAAAGCTAGGTTGCGCAATATAATTAATAAAATATTAATTATATGCACCTACAAGATAGCTTAAGAAAACTAGAGCAATAGGCAACTTATTTAATTAAATCAAAGTGATTTAATTAATAAGTGCAAACAAATAATTACTCTAACACCCCCCTTAAGCGAAGCTCAAGAGGTAAGCTAACCTAACACAACTATGAAAGCAGAAAAGTGGGTCCCAGAAACAAGGCCTGATCAGGTACCCAATACAAGAAAATCTCTGTAAACCGGAGACAAAGGAGAAAACCTAGTGGGAAAAACCCCTCTCCAAAAAGAGATAGCAAAGAATATTCCAAAAGATAGGAACAAAGAGAGATCACGAAGAGAACCACTGAAGCATGAAAAGCCACAAAACTCTGTCAAAAGGTGTTGATCTAAAGAACCTCCATGAAAATAGAAGGCATGAACCAAGCGTGTCTATATGGTAGATGATCCATCTCACCCAAATGCATAGGTAGCTAGCCATTGCAATCACCTAGTATGTAGGATCAGGTACTAAATACATAGTTGACACTAATGAACCATCGAACCAAGGAAGCATAGAACAACAATATAACCCCCCCTTAATGCAAATGGGGTGAGGTGATTGTAGACACCTAAAAATCCTTTAGAAAATAAAGTATTTTTATTTTTTGAAAAGTCCTTGATGACATCATCATTTATTAATTAATTTATTATTTAATTTATTTATTTATTTGTATGCCATTAAATCCCCTTGTCTTAATTAAAAATATTTAATTAAAGAATCCCTCCCAAAAATGTTTAAATCTTATTTAAACATTATTTCCTTATTTATTAATTATTTAATTAATAAATTGACCAAAAATCTCAAAATAAATATTTAATTTATTTTTTGCCCAAAACGTGGCCAATTTCCTTAAGACCACTAACCTCTTCCAAAATCTTCTAATCCTTTTTTTATTTCGATTAAAGGCTAATCCCATCATTTTCTACCCTTAATCCCAACTCAAAATATTTAACTAAAGTTAAATATCAATCCTCATGTTGATTAAAAATGTTTTAATAAATATTTCCTCAACCCAAACCCTTGAGATAAATCAACTTTATTTATCCTCAAAACTTTATGAAGTTCTAGACTCTTCTAGAAGGACTTTATCCTCTTCTTAAGCCTATCTCTAAACCCCCTTTTTAGCTTAATCCACCCCATCCACCCATACTAACCAAGCTTAGCTACTAACTCACCCACCCTCATTAAATGCCATCCACTTGCATATCTCTAACAAGCTTATTCTAATCCTAAATCATCTCTAATCGCACCCCTAACCTTGTCACATTCTCTAAGCAAGCTTAAGACTTTCCTAAACCAAGCCAAGTCAACAATCTCAACTCCCTCCAAAATATCCCAACCACTAAGCCTTCAATTCTCTTACAAGGCCATAAAGACTCTTACAAGCCCATTCATTGCCCTTACAAGCCATTATGAAGGGTCTTTATGAAGATATTATCCCTTGAGCCTCCTTTGTTGACTCATCCTTGACCTTTCCTCCATCCTCTCACCCTATGACATGTGTCACTCTCTAATTGGTTGTAAAAAAGCACAATCCATGTGCTCTCCTCTCATGCAATCTGAGCCCTCCATAAGCTTTTTCCTTTCCTTCCATCTTAGCCCTCCATCCCTCAAGCCTCTTGCCTATAAATTGAATCCCCTCCCAAGCCATTTCATCACAATCCTTGAGTTAAAGTTATAATGCTAGTTTGAGAAGCCAAAGCCCTTAACCATACCCTCATAATGCCAATTTGAGAGCTCACAAAGCTACCAATTTTCCATTTTCCATCTCCATTGAAGCATAGTTTGAGTATCTTGAGCACACATCTTAAATCCATATCCAAATTAGACTCATCCCCAAATCAAGAGAATAATCTCATTGAGAGAGCCCCTTAATGGCCCACATTCTCATTTGAGTTTGTTTCCTCTTTGTCTCTCTTAAAGGTTATATTAGTGTTGTTAGTTAATTCTTTATTCTCTTAATAGATTGGTGTTTCTTGCTAACATATTAGTATATACAGTGACAAGCAACTGAAAAGATGGGCCAAAAATGTCCTACAACACAAGAACTAAACACATCAAGAGTGAGGTACAGACACCTATAAAGGCATGTGTCATTGACACATCATGGGGCTAATGTCATGGAAGGGACACTCACTTGACAAAGGAAGAGGGCCAAAATAGCAATCAACTATCCCCCCATGGCACTTTATAAAATAGTGTGAGTACAACAAATCACAATGATGAAAAGGATCTTGAAACGTAAGAGTGGCACTTTATCTCAGTGTTTGCATAAAGATTCTTACAATGAATATCAACAATGATTAGAAAAATCATAACACTAGTACAACAAAAAGTACAAGCTAAAACAAAGCATCTGAAGCAACAAAATTGATCACCGAACTTGAAACAGCTAGGATATCCACCAGCATGCAAAAATGCAAAAGGCTGAATAAAATTTGCTTGGAGTAGAATCTAGAACAACAAACAACATCACTAAAAAGAGCACAGAAAGAGCTTTCCAACGATATAAAGAAGTCCAAAATTGGAGATCGGATGCTCAAGAAATGCTTGTCGGAGTCAAAAATAGAACTTCAAACTTTAACTACAAAAATAAGAAACTAAACTGTATCAAAAAAAGAAAATTCCTACACCACTGTCTCTGTCTTGGAACCAACTTTCCAATGCTTCTTTTGGATCAAAAAAAGACCTCTGTATGCTCAAGTTACGACCAAAAAAGTGTGAGTATGTCAAAAAAGGACCTTAGAGAGCTTGCAGGTGTGCTGATGCAGTGCTAATGTCAGCATTTTATGGAAAAAATTGACAACCACAGTGTCGTCGTAGCAAAAAAGAACCACGTGGCATGCCACATGGTAGTGCCACGTGGCAGAGGGCTGACTGGGTAGCTGACGTGGTAGGGGCCACGTGGCAAGTGCCAACATGGCACCCCTAGCCACGTGTCAGCTGTAAACTGTGCCAAATGTAATAAAACGCCATGTGGGCTGTTGAGTAGGCTGGTTCGTGGGAGGGCACCGGCCACAAGGGCGGAAGACACCACTAGCAGGGGTGGTGGGCGAGTGGCCTGTCAGCGGCAACTAGGCCGTGGCCGTTCTGCGGTCGCGTAGCTGACGATGGTGACTCTCGGGCTGTGCACTGGTGGTGCAGTGGTGGCCGCCCGACTGTGGCTAAAATTTTTTTTTTTTTTAAATTTAATTTTTTTTTTCTCAAAAATCATGTCCGTACAACCTCTCGAGGGGCAAATTTTTTTTGCCTTACACTACGGAAGCCAAAAAACAAAAAAATTATATGAATCTTGACTGTAAACGACTTTCAAGATCTAATGGCAGCATCTGTTCAGCCTCAAACTGCTCCAAAAAATAGTGACCCCCCTATTTTCTCAAAAAAAACACCAGATCTAATCTGTCAAACCCTTGTTCTCCCTTTTTCTTAAAACATTGAACAAGCTACAACAAATCTGGCTCTGATACCATGTAGGATTTGAGCAAAAGCACACAACAAATCCACAAAGCCCAAGAAAACCTGCATGCAGAAAACCTGTCACAAAGAAGAAAAAGACAAGAAGAGGCAAGGGTTTGATCTAAAAAACTCAGATGAAGAAGAAAAATATTATTCAATGGATTCAATAAATTTACAAATAGATCAATCCTTATAAAGGAGATCGAAACCCGAAAAGGGTAACCTAAAGCCTAAAAAAGCTAGGTTGCACAATATAATTAATAAAATATTAATTATATGCACCTACAAGATAGCTTAAGCAAACTAGAGTAATAGGAAACTTATTTAATTAAATCAAAGTGATTTAATTAATAAGTGCAAACAAATAATTACTCTAACAGAATAGACAACATATCCACAAAATGTGACACAAGATATACCCTGGGAAACCCTTATTGAGGGAAAAACCCAGCTTCCAAAAACATCTATCACCGTGTATTATTCATCAAAAATGCCATTGCAATACAACCATGGAAGTCTTCAAAGTCATAGCCACAACTAAGCAATCCATGTAAACAAGCATGAATGCACACATCCTATGCCATGCTTCCAACCTTCACAAATGCTCCTTTGGCTAAGTTGTCAAGCCTTTTTTTTTTCGCTCGACTCTTGTTTTTTTCCTTTTGTCTTCTCACTTTCTCACACCAACAACTACCCTTTTGGTTGCTTATATAGTAATAAGTCCCACAAAACCACCAAGTGGTATTACATAAACCATGTGCTACCTAATTCTCTTGACCCCACATTTAATATTGGAAATTTAATTATTTTTCCCAATATTAAATAATTACATGAAATATTATTACAATGTTACAATACAAATCATCTATTATATCCCATGGGAATCTTTACATGTTGCATGTCCATCTAGGTGCAACATTACATAATAAAATAAAATAATACAATATAATAATATTATGCAATGTGTGCAACACCCATTATCTCAACAAAAATAGTCCATGACATATCAAGTGCACAAGTTTGAACATCAAAAAGCTCAAATATCTCATATATATCAAAAGGATCGAATCATCAACATCAAAAGGTCCTCAACATTAACATAAAAAGTGGCCTCATCATAAATGACATACATGATAAGGCAATAAAATGAACACAAATGCTCCACAAATCAACCCTATGTCACACCACATACTTCATATGTCTGTGTCTAATCCAAAAGTTCCTGCTCAATGGGGGCACTCGTCCCATCTTGAACAATCAAACACCGAACAATGACATCCATTTTTCATCACAAGTTATCATCCTACATCAATCAAATCTCCACATCTAGCTATTCAACTAATGGTTCTATCTTGAACCTTTTATTTGTCCTACTTTGTATCTTGAGATGGACATATTAGTTTTCCCTACTCTAAATCCTGAGGAGACATTGTTTTCTACCTAGCCAACATCATGTGATTGATTTTACACATCACTTTGTTGAAACACGTTGTTAAACCAATCATTTTTCCTACTCTGTATCTTGAGATGGACATGTTTGTTTTCCCTACTCTGTATCTTGAGGGGGGACACTTTTTCAATCTACCCAATATCATCTAATTGATTCTACCCCACTATACCAATCCATTATTCTCATAAACATTTTTAGGAATAAAATTGGAATATCCCTATTTTGCACACCCATTTTTCCAATTTCATTTCTGAGGGGTCAATATATCCATATCGAATTGGGCATCAAAATTTTCTAAAAAGTCAAAAACGTTCTACCCCAGCCAAAATTTCAAGCATCAAATCAAACAAAACCAAGGTATCCAAGTAAAAACACTACAACATCAATCAGGCATCAAGTCATTGATGATTAGGCATCAAGCCATCAACAATCAGAACACATGACAACCACGAAATGTGAAAATATCATCAAATAGACATCATCAGAATTTGACCTAAAATCAGATAATCAAGATAGTCTTTTAACTAATATGCTTCACATATTAGCTCAAAGAGGGGAATTTGTAGACACCCAAAAATTGGCAAAGACCAAAACTACGCAATTGTGATCAATCAACACAAATTAAGGAGGAAATTAGAGGAACACAATAGACTTTCATATCAAGGATCACATTGGGTCATTAATCATATACCAAATCAATAAGACCTAAATCAACTTCAAAAAGAGGAGAAAAACAATTCAAAAAGGAAAAAGACAAAAGACAAACTTTTGAAAATAAATAGAACATTTATTAAATCAATAAAGTCATTTCATTTATCCTCATAAAGTGAAAAATCCTCCTTTTATACTTAAAAGAATTGGAAAAGTCCTCATTTATCCTCAAAACTAAGTCTATTGGACTCTTCCTCCTAGTCCCTTATAAGATATTTTCAATTTCACCTCTATCCACCAGTCAAAGGTAAAAATATTGATTATTACCCTAGCCCCTTCCAAAATCCTATAAATAGGAGGGAAATTCAAGAGCTAAACGACCCAAGTTTTAGGCATCTACACTATTAGCACATTCTAAGTTATCATCTTTTTAGCATTGCCATTATAGCAACTTCATGTCATTTTGATAGCATTTTAGCTTTGTTTTCATGTTATTTAGTATCATTTTAGCACATGTTTAGCTCATTTCATATTCATTTACTAGCATTCTAGAGTTGTTACCCACATATAATCTACATTATAGTCATAGATCTTGCATACTTTCTTGTAGATCTGCATTTTAAGCGTACACCCATTTTAGAACTGTCAATGAGATGTTGGTTTGAGGGCTTTCTTAGCAGTTGTAGTTAGGGAAACATGAGACGCTCATAGATTTTACATTTTGACAATGATTTCTTGGGTTTAGCTTAGTTTGTTGTCATTTTATATGCACTCTACATTAAAGTCTCATGATTACGTGAAAATATTGTGTACACAACCCAACCTTAATGCCAGGAAGAGGAGATGGTTGGAATTTATAGCAGATTATGACTTTGACATTAATTATATTAAGGGTAAAGAAAACAAGGTAGCAAATGTCTTAAGTAGAAGAAGACATATATCCGCACATAAATTTTAGATTAAGGGATCAGGTACTACAACATCTAGAGTGTGATGAATTTTATACAAAGATCAAGCAAGCTCTTATCAGAGACCCATAGGATCCTAGGTACCTAGATTTTAGAATAGAAGAAGATGGATTGTTAAAGTATCATGTCAGGATTTACACACCCAACAAACTCGAACTTTGAAGAGTGATTCTAGAGGAATCCCACTCAACTCCTTATTCAGGAAATCCTGGAGTGACTAAAATATTGTTAGATATAAAACTACTATATTTTTGGAAAGGAATAAAAAGAGAGATAATGAGTTTTGTTTCATGATGCTTGGGATGCCACAGAGTAAAAGTAGAACATTGTTACCAAGCTAGCCTCCTACACCCAAACGAAGTACCAGAGTGGAAATGGCAAATAATTTTCATGGATTTTGTACAAGGATTACCTATTACATGAAACAAACACAACATCGTCCTAGTAGTGGTGAGTAGATTGATTATGGTTGCTCACTTCATACAAGGAAACTAACCGATGGAGCTCCAAAAATTGCTCACAAGTTTATGAAAGAGATTTTTAGACTTTATGGAATTTAAAAGAAAAATTTTTTAGACAGGGATGCGAGGATAACCTCCAAATTTTAGCAAACATTATTCATAGCATTAGGAACTAAGTTAAATATTAGCTCGGCTTAACATCCTAGGACTAATGATCGGACAAAAAGAGTAAATCAAGTTTTGGAGGATCTTTTAAGAGTTTACTGTATGGATCAACTTGGTGGAATTTGCTTATAATAATTCCTATCAATCCACCATTAAGATGGCCCCCTTTGAGGCCTTATATGGTCGCAAACAAAGAACCCCTGTAAGTTGGAAACGTGTTGAGGACAAAATTATTGTCAGTCCCAAAATGCTTAAGGAAATGGAAGAACAAATAATACAAATCTGTCAAAGATTAAAAGAAGCCAGCAATAGATAGAAAAGTTATACAGATGTTAAAAGGACACCTAGAGAATTCTCAATAGGAGAAAAGGTGCTACTAAAGGTAAAACCCCAATAGAGCACCATCAAGTTTGGTAAGAATGCCAAGTTAGCCCCAATATATGTGGGACCCTTTGAAGTGTTGGAAATCATGAACCCGACAGCCTATAGAATTGCACTACCTCCAGCTCTTGCCAGGATGGATGAGGTTTTTCATGTTTCATATCTTAAGAAATATATTACTCATCATGATCATATAATTGATTAGAACCTACTATAGGTGTGAGATCCAGGAGTGGTGGAAATATAACCACTCAAAATACTCGAGGTACATAAGCTACACTTACGAAATTGAGATGTGAATCAGTGCAAGGTCTAGTGCGATCAATATGTAGAGGATAACACTACTTGGGAAGACTACAATGGGATTTTCCAAAAATACCCCCGTCTTTTCTCTTGGGCTAGAACCTAATCCTTGTCTTCATTTCTTTTAGAGCTACAATTTTTTTTAAAAAATTGGACACATATATATATATTTTTAAGACTTATTTGTGGAATTCATTGGGGACAATGGAAACATAAGGGGAAGGGTACGTTACATCCCAAAATTTTCACCTATTAAAAAATTACTATAGTCATTGAGATGATTAGTAAAAAAACTATTGTTTTTCCCTATTTATGTGAAAAGGGTAGTTATATGTAATTGTTGTTTCATATGAAATTGGTTACTATCAATTATTATGTATAACTGTTTGTTGATGATGGTAGTTAACTATTATTTGTCATATGTGGATGATGGTAGTTAGATGTTTCTTGTTTTCTTTTTCTAAATGATGGTTATTAACTAATTTCTTTACTACTATCTATGTTCTATGTTGATATAGATTTATCATGGGAACTTGTTATTACTATGAGAAATGTTACACGGGTGGTTGCAGGAGCAGATGAAGGGGGGGAACATTACTTAACGAGATCTACAAAATGGGGCACTACCTTAGGCCATTTGTCTGATCGACAAGTATGACCTCTAACTATCTTGGTAAGGACCTAATGATGACATAACCGATGCAAGAGCATCCTAGGTTGCCTTGTTATACAACTCATTTTTGTTCATTATGCATGCTGATCTTGAGTTACTGTAGCTTTAATGTATGTTGAGTTTCTGTAAGTCTAATGGATGCCAAGGCACTGCAGCTCTAATGGATGTCGAGTTACTGTAGCTCTAGTGGATGTCAAGTTATTGTAGCTCTAGTGGATACCGAGTTACTATAGTTCTAATAGATGTCAAGTTACTGTAGCTCTAGTGGATACCGAGTTACTATAACTCTAGTGGATGTTGAGTTACTGTAGCTCTAATGGATGCCGAGTTACTATAGCTCTAATGGATGTCAAGTTACTGTAGCTCTAGTGGATGTTGAGTTACTATAGAAATCTAGTGTTGATCGAGTGTTCCTCCATGTGTCGAGTTACCCAATGTATGCCGAGTGACTCTTCATGTGTTGAGTTACCTAGTGTATGCCGAGTGACCCTTCATGTGCTAAGTTTTCCTATTTATGCTGAGTGTCAACATTTGGATGTGATTTCTATGAGCCAACTTGTGGGATTTATTTCGATAGCGACATTTATGTTAAGATCTTTTCTTGGGATGTGTCCAAACTATTGTTGGGTTTTCCTTCCTCTTATTTAATGTTCTAGAATATCTATAAGTCATTTTAGCAAGTATATGTTTAGGTTTAGAGTTAGACAGTTTTGAGGGATTCTAGAGTAGAACGTGATGAAAGTTTGGAAAGTTTGTTGCATATGTATCTGGAGCTGTGAATTTGATGTTGGATCTTTGATCTTGAATATATTTGTATCTGGTCTTAACCCATAAGGCCTTATAGTTGGGCATGTATGTTGATTATTTGATGAATCAATAAGTGTTTTCTCTTCTTCCTCCTTTGGTTGTTGTTATGTGTGTTGTGTTTCCGCTATGTTAACTCTTGTAAGGTGGTTTAGATAGCTGGATGTGACTTTGGTCTTAGTTATTCACCCCTCTCTGTGTCAAGTGGTATCAGAGCATGAGGTTTCTCCTTGTGGTGATTAGATCATGTAGAACCTTGAGTGAGTTGGATTGTAAGGTTGCAGATCTATGGATTTGACCTATAACTTGCAAAGGGTTATGATCTTCCAGGAACCTGATTTGTAAAGATGGTTCAGAGTAGAGGAAATGTTGATAATGCAATATTAGATATATTAAGACAAATTACAGCCAGATTAGATATTGTGGAAACAACCTAGAGGAGAGGAGCACATCTAGATGATGTAAGTGATGATGAAGCAATAGCACCAAACCCTAATTCAGAACTTGAAGAAGACCAAGATAAAGCAAGGTTATTGAGAGTGTTGTCTAGGAAAAATTCAAAGCTTGTTGTAGAAATTGTTCCTTATGATGGAAAATTGGATACCAATGTTGTGTTGGATTGGATCTCAAATATGGAGAATTTATTCGAGTATGAAAACAGTCCTGATAATAAGAAGGTGAATATTGCAGTTAGTAGGTTGAAAGGTCATGCTTCACTATGATTACTAGGTGAAGATTGCAGTTACTAGTTACCAATATGCCTTGAAAGCTGAGGAGATCTTGACAAAGAAGCATGAACAAAGACAAAGAGGTAGAGTTGGTAGATTTTAGAGAGGCAAAGGTAGATTTTATGGTGAAGGTGGCAGATCTAACAATTTTGTATAGGATAAAGGCAAATTTGAGTAGAAGAATGATGAAAAAGGCAAGACCAAATAGAAAAGTGGTAATTCTTATCGAGGAAAAGGTAATTCTTATTCTAGAGGTGGATTTCATGGTAATTATTTTAGATGTAGTAAAGAGGGACATAGATCTTTTGAATGTAGATCCTCTGAAAGTGGGCAAGGTAAAAGAAATGTCATGTTTCAAAGAGATGATGATGGTTCACCAAGTGGACTTGAGGCTAGAGAAAATCTGATGGTGAGAAGAACCTTATGCAATAAGGGAAGTGATGAGGAACCTATTTTAATTAGAAGTATTTTCAAGACAAGATGTAAGATGGTTGGAAAATGTTGCATAATGATCATTGATAGTGGAAGTTCTACAAATTTTTCATCAGAAGGGCTAGTTACAAAGTTGTAATTATAGAGGTTGAAGCATCCTAAACCCTATCATCTTTCATGGATCAAAGATGAGCATAAGATATTGGTAAGTGAGCAATGCCTTGTGAAGTTCAAGATTGGACATTACTTTGATGAAGTTTTGTGTGATATTATGCCTATGGATTGTTGTCATATTATGTTGGGTAGACCTTGGCAATATGATAGATATGTTATGCATGATGGAAGATTGAATAAATGTACTCTTTGGGTGAATGGGAAGAAACAAATATTATTACCTTTAATTGAAAGTCCATATGAGGTTAATTATATCGTTGTAAAAATTTGCATGGTTAATGGAAAACAATTTGAAAAAGAAATGAAAAAGAATCAAGTTTGTATTGCTATAATTTCAAAGACACCGAGTTGTGTCAATAGTAACCAAGTGATAGAAAATAGTGTTAACCGAGTGCCAATTAGTGGTGACCAAGTGATAGCTGGTAGTATTGACTGAGTACCATAAGAAATTGCAGAATTGTTGAATGGGTATAAAAAGATTGTTGTAGACGATAACTTGATGGTTTAGCTCCAATGAGAAGTATAAGTCATTGTATGGATCTGATTCCTAGAGCTAGTTTTCCTAACAAAGCACCATATAGATTGACACCTACAGAGAATGAAGAACTTAACAAACAAGTGCATGAGTTGTTATAGTAAGGTTTGATTAGAGAAATTCTAAGTCCATGTGTTGTACTTGTTATATTAGCACCTAAAAAGAATGGAGAATGGAGAATGTGTATTGATTCCAAATCTATTAACAAGATTGTAGTGAAATATAGGTTTCCTATGTTGAGGATGGATGCCATAATGGATTGTTTGAGTGGAGAAAAGTATTTTACCAAAATTGATTTTAAGAGTAACTATCATCAAATCAAAATCAGAGAAGGTGATGAATGGAAGACTTCTTTCAAGACAAAAGATGGTTTGTATGAATGGTTGGTTATGCCTTTTAGTTTGACTAATGCACCTAGTACCTTCATGAGATTGATGAATGAAGTTCTAAAAAGATTCTTGGGTAAGTTTGTGATTGTTTGTTTGGATGATATTCAGATATTTAGTAACACTAAGGAAGAACATCTTGAGCATATTAGACAAGTATTGCAAAGGTTAAAAGAGGAAAAGTTACTGATTAATCTGAAAAAGTGTTCTTTTATGGAAGAGGAGATTGTGTATTTGAGATTTGTGATTTCAACTGATGGATTGAAGATAGATTTTGAGAAGGTTAAAGCAATTTTGGAATGGCCTACACCTGAGAATGTGGGCGAGGTAAGATCATTTCATGGTTTTGTTTGTAATGCTATGATCGAGACAATGAGAGAAGATAAAAATGAATTTAAATGGACACATGAAGCTAATAAGAGTTTTGAGACTTTGAAACAACAATTGTTGAGTTACTTGTATTGGCTTTGCCTGATTTCAATAAGGTATTTCAAGTTGAATGTGATGCAAATGGTAGTGCAATAGGAGTTGTATTGAGTCAAGAAGGTAAACCTATTACTTTCTTTAGTGAGAATTTGAATGATGCTAAAAGGAAATATTCTATGTATGATCAAGAGTTTTATGCTATTGTTCAAGCCTTGAAGAAGTGGAGACATTATTTGATTCCTAAGGAGTTTGTGTTGTATATTGACCATAAAGTTTTATAATACTTGGGAAGTCAACATAAATTAAATCAAAGACATATGAAGTGGGTTGAGTATTTTTAGAATTTTACATTTGTGATTAAGCACAAGAGTGGAGTTACTAACAAAGTTGTTGATGCATCGAGTAGAAGACGTTCTTTGTTGACTGAAATGAAGGTTGAAGTTCTTGGTTTTGATGAAAAGAAAGAGTTGTATGATGTTGATCCTGATTTTTCTAAGGTGTGAAGAGAGTGCAGAGCACCAAATTTAATAGATCATATAAGTAAGTAAGATGAGTATTTCATTTAAAAATGTATGTTGTTCAAAGTCATTCAATTGTATATTCTTAAAAGTTCTACAAGGTTGAATTTGATTAAAGAAAAGAATAGTGGTGGATTAGCTAGGCATTTTGGAATTGATAAGACATTGAGTTTGTTGAAAGAGAAGTATTATTGGCTACAAATGTATAAGGATGTTCAAAAATTTGTAAAGAGTTGTGGAGTTTGTTAAGTTGCAAAAGGATTGAGTTAGAATACTAGTTTATATACACCTATTACTGTTTCTGAGAAACCTTGGAGTGACATTAGTATGGATTTTGTTCTTGGATTACCTAAGATAGTAAAGGGGTATGATTCTATATTTGTTGTAGTGGAAATATTTTCTAAGATGGCTCATTTCATACCATGTAAGAAGACATTAGATGTTGAGCATGTTGTTGAACTTTTCTTTAAAGAGATTGTGAGATTACATGGATTATCAAGAAGTGTTATTTTTGACAAAGATAGTAAGTTTATTGGTTATTTTTGGAAGACTTTGTGGAAAAAGATGGGTACTGAGTTGAAGTTTAATTCTACATTCCATCCATAGACAAATGGACAAATAGAGGTTGTGAATAGAAGCTTGGATAATTTGTTGAGATGTTTAGTTGGAGATGAGCCAAGTAATTGGGAAGTAGTGTTGGCACAAACTAAGTTTGCATATAACAAATATGTGAATAGGAGTACAGGGAAAACACTTTTTGAGATTGTTATTGGAATGTAGCCTAAAGGTATATTAGATTTGAGAGATGTTGTTGGTGAAGAAAAGAGAAGCATTGCAGGAGAAGAATTTTCTGATTTTACGGAGTCTTTGCATAAGGAAGTGAAGTAGAGGTTGGAACAAAGTAATCAAAAGTATAAGGAGAATGCTAATAAGTCTAGAAGACATTATGATTTTGAAGTTGGTGATGAGGTGTGTTGAAATTTGATTGAAAAGATCATTATTGAAGAAGGGAGATTGTTGATAAAGAATGTTTTCAATCATTGTTTTGTCACTGATGTCAAACTTGCTATTTGCTGGAATGAAAATTGCTTATAAGATCCAAATACTATCACTTAGTTGATTGATGAAGAGGATTCAATCATTAAGATGTAATAAAAGCACCTAAGGGAAATGTTGATTTATGATTTTGTAATGAAGTACAAGGATCAGTTAAGACAATGGTAAAGTGATGTATTGATAATACACTTGAAGATACAAAGGTTGGCCACACTTAGAAACTCTAGAAGAATAAGTTATAACAAAACTATCTGCAAAGCTTGACTAAATTCATCAGTGGGTGTCGAGCAAGTTAGTTCATGCCGAGCAGATTATTAGTAAGTATCGAGAAAATATAAAATCTAGTATGTGCCGAGTGAAATAGTAGGTGTTGAGCAAGTTCAAGTGCTAAGCTAGATAAAATATAATAGGTGTCGAGCATCAGTAAAACTTAGTTGATGTCGAGTGAATCCATAGTAGGTGTTGAGTAATACAGTATGTGCTGAGCATCAAAAAGTCAATAGTGTCGAGCTACTACATTATTTGAAAAGTCAAAAATTTGCCAGATCTGAGCCAATAAGTTTGTTACCTTGAATTTTGTGAACTAGATGGAAGATAAGGATGTTGAGCTGGTGGTGTAGAATTCTAGGTTAACTATTTTTAGGCGAATACAGGTAGATTCCACATGATGTTTCTAGAAGAAACAAGATAAAGGGAAGATACATCGTATCTTACCTAATACATTCAAACCCAAAATAAGAGCTAGCAGATTAGAGCAGGAAAAGTATTCCAAACTCCTACTTAAGGAGTTATAGGTCAAGAAGCAAAAGGAGATTAGAGAGAGTGTGTGGTCTCAAGGAGAAGGTGTTGAGAGGGAAGAACATAGTACAGAGACTCTACTTTGATAGGTGACCACATTGGTGATTGCATTGGCACAATGCGCATGGAGACTCAAGGAGACAAAGCTTGAAAGGGGGACAAGTTGTTAGAACTGTAGAGACTGAAAGCTAGACAAATTTGTGAACTAAATTGAGATCTAAAATCTACAAGTTATGTTGTGAGTTATATCATATCAAAAGCCCTTATTGTTACTCTAGCAATTGTATCAATTAGGAAAAAATCCTATGGACTTAGGTTGGTCTAACCACTATTGAGAAATCCTTTAACAAGGTGACATTCTAAGTGAATGTTCTAAAGTCCTTTAACTAGGCCCACTTCTAACAAGGTGCTTGAAATCCCTTAATCGAGTCTAATTTAACAGTGTGTTTTGTAACCTTTGACAAGGTAGACCTTTCACATGGCATCACTTCAGAAGAGTGAAAACAAGGTAGCATGTTATTGGTGATTTTTCCCAAATTGGGTTTCCATGTAAATCACTGCATCATGTGTTGATTTTTCATGTCTTGTTCTTATATGTCAATTTATTAGTAACTTGCTAGCTTAGATGCATGGTTAGTTTATATGAGTGTAGTGTCTGCCCCTAGTCTACATTTTTCTAGTTACATTTCTGATATCATTGCCAAACTCTTTTAGGCCAAGTTTTATGTTTGATAATTAGTAGCATTATCTCGAGATTATTAGATATTATTTCAGACTCAGTTGATATATGATGAGATTACTTGGTACTCTATGCTTCATGTGTGCATGATGATTATTACAATGCTATTAGATTATTGATGATGTTTAGTTAGATGGATTATCCTATGCCTTTTCTGATGGATACTTACCCCATACTGCATGTGTATGGTGTGCGTGTTTTTTTTCTTTATGTATGATGTTTATGATATGGTTAAGGAAGGGAGTCGTAGTCACCTGCTAGTCGGGATCTACACGATGCACCACTTCCTGCCATTGCCTGTTTAGCTTAGTATATATTGTCTATGTACATGCATGGATTTTATGCAGGTTGCAGGTACTGGGTATCGACTTCCCTGAAGTACTAGGATGAGCGTACCCTCTCGTATTATCTCAATGGTAAGAGAGGGGAGATAAATTCTTAAGTCCAAATCCTAAACCTTTGAGCCATTCATCCTAATTAACAATTAGGACAAGTATCTGAGTCATGTACCGTTCGAATGCGTCGGATGACGTTAATTTGTGATTTTAAACCCTTAGTTGAATTTTGTATGTGTTTAACTATGATGGGTTTTCGTATTTTTACTTTATGAGTTTTGGTAAATTTTCTGTTAATTAAGTCTAATTAAAAAGATTTAATTAATAATTTAATTTAATGAAAAATTATTTGTTATGTTAATATTTTATTAATTGAGAAATTAATTATATAAAAGAGTCATATAAAAAGAATTAAAATTGAGAATAAATCTATAAGTTTAAATTTGAACATGATGATATTTAATTAATTTAATAATAATATAAATATATATATATGTATATATATATATATTTGGAGTGCATTTTTAAATAAATGCTAAATAATATTATTATTAAAATTAATAGATAGTTATCAAAATTATTGTTCAAAAATAAATTTAGAAGTGGGAAAAGAAAATTAAATTATTACAAGTTTTATGATTGCATAATACGTGCATGAGATTAAATTAAATAAATCGATTTAAAAGAGGTCAAGTAAAGATTAAATAAATTAATTTAATGGCTTATTGCATGTGCATGGAAAAGATAAAAGAAAGATAAATAAAAGTTAATAAGGAGTTAAAAAGGTGTGAGCAAAGAGTTCTCTGGGGGAATGCACAATTAGTGCCTCGATTTTAGGGAGAAAACTCCTTTATCACAAATTGGGGGGTTCATTTTTGAGGGGCTGAGAATTTTGGAGGAGAAGAAGGAAAATTTCAGAGAAGGAGAAAGTTCTGAAAGGGGAATTGTTTTCTACAGATTTATGGAGCGTAGCAAATTAGCATCAGTGTCCAGGTAGACGCTTGTGAAGATTTGCATAATTCTAATACATTCTTTTAATTCCTGTCTTTTTCGTGTTTGCTAAATAATTGTTTAGATAATTCTGGTAAAGAATATATATCATGCTTGTGAATTCTAGATATTGGAAAATTATTCTGTATATGGAATGTTTTAATTGATCAATATTATTTCTCCCCAATAGATTGTAAATTGTGAAAACTTATCAGAAAGGGTAGAAATCTTATTGGAAAATCTTCTTAAAAATATTAATAAGAAGATAAGAAATGGGGATCTAGTTTTTTTTTGTCTATCAAATTTAATTCTGAACTTTCGGTAAAAGAATATATACATACACACAGTAAATATATATTCTTTTTAAAATAGATTTGATTATAATCGAATTCATTATTTACAAAGTCTTGTTGATTAAAACATTTTTATAAAAACAAAGTTTTCATAAAAACGTCATTTTTTTGAAATTCGTTTTATTTATATAAAAAAAAATTATGGAAAAAATAAATAAATAAATAAATTTTAAAAAAAAACTTTGGGAGGGGGGGGTTTTACCCCAACTCGTCCCCACTTTTTGTCTGTGGCACTGCTACTGCTGATCGCAGTACAGACTGCGGCAGCAACAACAGTACGTAGTACTGTTGCTGCGGTCGCAGCCTGGCCTGCGGCTGGCAGACTTTACTTTAAAGCCACGCGGGCTATAAACGCACAGTCCTTTGTAAAACATTTTTATTTTATCATTTTTAAATTATTAAAATTTGTTAATAGTTTTTTTTAATATGTATAAATTTTTAATTATTAATATTTTTTTATAAATAAAATATTACTAAATAATATTTTGTTTATAAGATTTATATTGTGAACAATTAATTAAGGACTATTTTTTTAATTAGGTGATCATTTAATTTAAGTCTAGATTAATAAAAATCAACGGGAATCTTATCATCATCAGCTTAAAGTCAATATAATAATATTTACCTTAGTAAATTTAGGAAAATTGATCATGGGGTAAATATTTGTTTTATACTTAAGCTATTATTTAAATTTACTATAAGGAAAATGATGAAAATATTCCATCACTTGTTAGTAAAATCTGAAATGGAAACTGCAACCCCACATTCAACTTAAAACTGAAAGAAATGTGCTTGTATCTTGTTTTCCTTATGCTATTTACGTTTGGGATTCTTTTGGGTTGACTAGATTGTTGACCAAGTTATAGGACGTCTACCAGAGGCTTGGGGGTTTTGTGAGTGTGGTATCATGTTGACTCGACCTTGATCATTATTGCTCAACCGTGTATGTGATGGTATGTTTATGATGAGTATATTTGTTTTGTTGAATATTATGTTTTAGTGTCTTGGTGAAATAGCAGAATGTATGCTATGAGATACCTGAATAACCATTATGAGTCATTGATCAGTATTGTTGGATTATTGTCGGTTGCTTGTTGAGGACTGATGGATATTTTGATTTATCTTGTTACTTTCCAGTTGCTCGTAGAGAACTGATGTGATTACTATGTTCATCTTTATGATGCTTTCCAGTCACTTGTATAGGACTGAGGTGATTTTTCTATGATTATGTGATTTGTGATTTCATGAGCTTAGGGTAGGTTATCTTTATGCAGTGTTGGGAAGTGGCTTGCAATGGGGGCCGGGGACCCTAAGTAGTCCTGGGGGTAACCCATTGTAAGTTGTTTAATAAGTGATAACTTTACACTTAATACTAACTTAAATGAACCTAATAAGAGATAATTGTATGTTCTCACCCATGCCATGAGTGCTATTACAGACTAGGATGGGAGTAGAGAGAATGCTTGGTTATGACCTTGCATTCCATAGTATGCCTTGTCAGTGCGAGAGGATACCAGTGGCCACAGGGATCACTACGGACCCGGGAGTCCTAAGGGACTGCTCGGGTAACTCCGAACGTGATTTGTGTGATAACAACTTTCCCACTTACATAGTAAATACCTACGTGTCTTTATGGTACCTATGGGTTTAGATGTCAACCTATTTAAGGAACCTTTGAGTTAGCATACTTATAAGATTTCTTGGACTTAGAGAGTATTTATGTTATATGTTTTGTTATCCTATTTAGGACTTGAGACTATCTCCTTAGCGCGGTGGGAGTGGACCATTTAGGTTCCACATGGTCGGGTGGTAGTGCTTTTTACTCTTACCACTGAGATCCGTCCGAGACACCATGGCTGGAGTATTCTTGTTGGCATATACCTTCATTCTATTCATGGATCATTGTGATAGATGGTTATATTATATGTTGGATGTTGTATCATTTTATGATGGATGTATATCTCTTGATGTATGGATCTATTATGTATGATGGATGGTTTCATTTATTTTATTGCATGTGTATCATGGATCCGAAGAGGATGATGTATATTTATCTTGCTTATGTATATTCTTTTAAGCCTTTCATATCCTGTGACATGTACAGTGGATGAATGAGCATTTCGAATTAATTTGCTAGGAGGCATTTGGAACAATTGTATATTTTATGGACATTGGACTTTTCATTATTCTTTCATATGGATGTATTAAATGATGGACTTAGTTTTAGATTAGATCTAAATGTGATTCAACGTCATGGGATCTTTAAGGAATGCAACCTGTATTGTATGTTATTGCTTCCGCTACTTTGTGTTTGATGTGTATGTTATACTTTCTTTAAAAAAAAAAAATTGCTATCAAACTTAGTCAAACTTTAGGTTATTTCTTTTGGATCCCTTGGTGGGGCGTTACAATGAGCTCACTATACTTAGTGAAAAAGTTTTATTAGGACATTTGGACCTTGAATAAATGATTCACCCCCGCTCCCCCCCCCCCCCCCCCCCCCGCCTCAATTATTCTAAAGCATTTCTAATAGGGGTGATGGTTCATTTAAAGAAAGTAAGATTTCCTGTTGGAACATACAGTAAGCTGAAGATGAAGAAATTTAGATCTTGTAAGATCTTGGAGAAGTTTGACAATAGTAATGCATATAAAGTTGAGTTACCTAATGAACAGATATATCTCCTATATTCAATATTGCTGATTTGTATAAGTATCATGAGTTAGATGATGAAGTTGTTGTATCAGAGAAATATCGTAAGAAGTAGATTGTAGAAGTTGAACAGATATTGGATTAGAGAGTGGACAAGAGCACAAGAGGAAAATATTACTATGAATATTTGGTGAAGTGGAAGAATAGGCCTGTTGAAGATGCTTAATGGATTTCTCAAATTGAGTTGGATTCAACTCAGATTGTGACATCTCAATGATCAGGAGAATCATTTCTTTCAACCCCAATTGTCTGATGCAGGAGCATCCTGGGTTACCTTGTTATTCTACTCATTTTTGTTCATTCTACATGTTCATGTTGAGTTACTGTAGCTCTAATGGATGTCAAGTTATTGTAGCTCTAATGGATGCTGAGTTATTGTAGCTCTAATAGATGTCGAGTTACTGTAGCTCTAGTGGATGCCAAGTTACTATAGCTCTAGTGGATGTCAAGTTACTGTAGCTCTAATGGATGTTGTGTTACTATAGCTCTAGTGGATGTTGAGTTACTTTAGCTCTAGTGGATGCCGAGTTACTATAGCTCTAGTGGATGCCGAATTACTGTAGCTCTAGTGGATGCTGAGTTACTGTAGCAATCTAGTGTTGATTGAGTGTTCCTTCATGTGTCGAGTTACCTAGTGTATGTCGAGTGACTCTACATGTGCTAAGTTACCTAGTGTGTTCTGAGTGACCCTTCATGTGCTGAGTTTTCTTGTTTATGCTAAGTGTTAGCTTTTGGACATGATTTCTGTGAGCTGACTTGCAGGATTTATTTTAATCATGATATTTATGTTAAGATATTTTCTTAGGATGTGTCCAGACCGTTGTTGGGTCAGGTTTCGTCTTATGTAATGTTCTAGAATGATCTGTAAGCTATTTTGGCAAGTATATAGGTTTAAAGTTAGGCAATTTTGAGGGATTCTGTAGCAGAACATGAAATTTTGGAAAGTTTGTTGCATATGTATCTGGAGCTTCGAATTTGATGTTGGATATTTAATCTTGAATATATTTGTATCTGGCCATAACCCAGAAGGCCTTGTTGGAATATTCAAATATGGAAAGAATATTGATGAGAGGGGGGGGGGGGGGGTGAATCAGAAGTATTACACTTTATCCAATAAAACTTTTATTTGAAAGTAAATTGCATGCATGTAAATACATCATGAAAATATGAAACTAAGACATGCATCAACAACACATAACACTGGAATTTGGTAACCCAGAAACCCTCCAAAAATAAGAAGGTAAAACTGGGGTGGGGATGATACCCACAAAAATTCACTACAGTAATATTGTTCAACCACTTCTGATGGTCTACCCTATTAAAGGCTTTACACTATGTCAATAGTGACCTGGTTAAAGGATTTACAAACACTTAACATGAAGTGTCACCCTGTTAAAGGATTTAATCACCTTTTGATAAGGATCTACAAATAGCTGTTAAGCCAACCTATCTACATAGGATTTTCTTTCTAATATAATGGTAAGAGACTATTAGGTATTATAAACCTGATAGTTTGCAATCCTTGATTATTGAATGCAGGCACTTGTTCTAGCTCTCTCTCTGATTTCGATCCTCTGAGATCTAATTTTT
Source organism: Cupressus sempervirens (assembly GCA_028749045.1). Taxonomy (NCBI): domain Eukaryota; kingdom Viridiplantae; phylum Streptophyta; class Pinopsida; order Cupressales; family Cupressaceae; genus Cupressus; species Cupressus sempervirens. Next base: position 142,757,561 of record CM053785.1, on the reverse strand, counting down.
GTTCGTCTCCTTTGCTTTGTTCTAATCAATTGAATATTGAATTGCTGCTCTTACTCTATATGTCTTCTTTCACTGAATTCCATTATGTTTTTCCCTTAACACTATTCTCCTTCTCTCATCATCATTACAGCGAATCTTTTATCTTCCTTAAAAAGACTTCGAAGACTTAGGGTTAGATATGGATCTACGATCCTCATTGAATCTCAATTTTTCGCTCAATACTTCCCTTTTTGCTGATTGGTTGCATGCCTTTCCAATTTTCCAATTGGCTGCATGCAGATTGCATAGGAAATGTAAAAGATTCATTCTTATCTCTAGATCTTTCGAGATTTACCTTATGTCGGCTACAAAAATGGTTTACATCATAGTTTGTGCAATTACAAACTCTTATGTTGATATCCTGAGTTACTCGGCTCCTGAAGCATTACTAATGCTCGACACATGTTGTTTCCTGGATAGCTTGGCACCTAAACAAAACTATATCACTCAGCACCTTATGTTACTCGGTACTTGAATAACTCGGCACTTGATATCACTCGGCACTTGAATAACTCAACACTTGATATCACTCAGCACTTGATATCACTCGACACCTACTCTTTGCTCGGCATGTATAGTAAAAAATGGTTAAGTGTATTGACATTCAGCTATCAAAATTATTCTTTAAACCAACAATCTCCCCCTTTGACATGAGTGGCAAAAACACTTAACTAAGATCCTGTGATCTTGGCATTATTTCATGCATCCTCTTATTTGCTTCAAAAAATTTAGAAACAAATAACAATATACCTTATGGCTCCCTGTGAGTTGATTATGCCTTGTATCTGTCTTGTTTCCTGCATTCTGACTAATATGTTATATCAAAATTTGTCAAAAATTCTCTATCTCCCCCTTTCATCATACTTGCCATTTCATTCTGTACTTAACTCCCCCATATTAATCTCTACTTAACACTCACTTCATATTTATTCTCTCCCTTTTTGACACTTATGTCAAGGGTCTTATAAGGAAATGCCATACTTGGCCAAAAATGTACTATTTACTTCAAGGAGTACCTTCAGAGCTGCATCCCAATTTGCTAGTGCAACATCCAATGACTTATGCTAGATGGTAATCTCTGCTGCTAGGTGTACAAGTCCATCAGTTGTAGAAAGATTGGGGTCTTTCTTAAGGACTGCCTCTGCATTCATCTGCTCCTTGTGAAGTATTTCCAAATGAGGAGTAATAGAGGATTGAATTTGCATCAATTTAGCTTTTGTGGTTGCTTCCTCTGCTGCTAAGACAGCTAGCTCTCTTTGCGTGTGAAGCGATTGGGCAAAATGCTTCTCACTCTGAGCCGGATTTGTAGGGAGTTGCATGCTAGAAATCTTCAGATTTTTCTCCAAGCTCAGTATCTTCTGGCTAGTGTCCTGTGTGAATGTGGAAAAGTCACACAACTTGTTGTACAGGGAAAATATGTTTCCAAGTACAGTTTTGACTATTTCAATTTTCTTAGCCAGCTCTACTTGTGATAGTGCTATATCACTGGATATTTTCTTGTTTACCTTGCCTTGGAATTTTCTTTCTGACCATTCCAGTAGTTTGGCATTTGTTTCCTGGTCTTCACTAGTCACCTAGTCAACTATATCAGATAGTTGCTCTACAATTGGCCTTGACTCATCTACAGACTATAAGCAGAAAGCTTCTGTGAATATGTCTTTGATTTCATTCAAGGTAAGCTTGTGCTTGTGTTCTCTTCTTAGTGCTTCTTGTCTCCTTCTTCTGTCCAATGCACTCTAAATTTCATTGATCTTCTCTTCAATGAGAGTGCTGGATTCAAAATATGGAATCTTTATTTCTTCATCAAGCTTAGGAATTCCATAGTGAAGTTTCCTGACTACCTTTGATGAGCTCGAGCTTGGTGTCCTAATTTGTAATTGTAACCTATCGGTGCTTGGCTACTGAAGAGTCTGTGTTGGAGTACCAGATTTGGGTAATGCAATCAATGTTTGTATCGCAGACTCCTCCTTCTTGCTTGTCTCATCTTTTTCTTCAGCTTGTATATCCTTTTTATGACCACTAGGTGGGGTTGAACTTGTTGGTTGTTTAGATGTTTCTTTAATTTCCCCTGCTACTGTACTCTGCATCTGAAGTGTGTCAATGACTACACTTGGTGGAGGTGGTGGAGGAAGGAATAGAATACCAGTAGGTTGTATGATCGAAGGTGGTTCTTGTGTTTTCACCTTGACTGCCTTTGTTTTGACTATTGGATTCTGCAATTCATCAACACTGACCAATACAGGATTTGAACATAATTTTGCTACTAGTGTTGATTGGTCAAGGATTTCTAAATCCTCTGCAGTTAATGGATTGATGTTTGGACTTGAAGTGTCTGTAACATCTTTGATTTTGATAATCTTTGCAGGTGTGATGGTGGCATGAGGAGGACTAGAAGGCGATACCTGTGTGTCTTGCACACTTTGATCTTGTTGCATAGCTGTATCTTTCTCTTCCTCTTTCTCCTCTATATGTGCCTTTTCATCTTCCTTTTCTTCTTCAACCTTCTTCTCCACTTGTTTCTTTTCCTTTTCTTTGATTCCTGATGCCTTCTTCTCTTTTATCTTGACACTTGCCTCTGCCTTATATTCTTCATTATACACATCTTCTATTTTCTTGTAAACTATCTTCCACAATCTTGTGGATTTTGTAACTACCTCCTCAACTTTGTTCTGTAAAATGCTGAAAGCTCTATGTTTGGGAGTGAATCTATTGTTATGCCTCTTGATTGCATTTGTTACTTGATCCTTAGTCAAATCAGGCAACAATCTAGCTAATGTTGATTCCCTTATCTCCCTTTCCATTTGTAAACAAAAATGCCATTTATCCTCTACAATTTTGTACAATTCTTTAGGCATTGATTCATCTAATTCTAGAGGTGTGTGCTTATACTCAGCCATCATAGCATACACTAATTCCTCTAATTTATTTTGTTCTTCTTTGGTGAGCTTAGAAAAAGTTAGGTTCTTTAAACCTTTCAAATCATCATTCTTGATCTTTGAACATAATTTATCAATAGTAGTCTGAGGTTTGTGCCTTATCACTTGAAATTGGTTGTTGTCCTCTGACTCAGTCTTCTCCTCATTTGTTTGAGGCTGGGCAACAAATTTTCTTTTCTTCTTTGGCTCGGCGGCAGTCTTCTTTGAAGTTTTATTCTTCTCTCTTGCCTCCTCTTGGGCTTTTTGTGTTGCAGCCCTTGTAATAGGTCTCTTTGGTGCTGGAGCAACTACTTTCTTTCCCTTGGGTTGAGGAGCAGGAGGAGTTGTGGCCTTTCTTTTTGTGACCTTGGTTTCAACTTGTGCTTCCTCGGCTTCTTCTTCCTCAACACTTTCCTCTTTATCTTCTCCTAACCCTTGAGTCAGACCTTGTGGTTCATCTCCCTCATCTTCAATATCTTCTTCTTTCTCTTTTGCTGTTCCTTCTTCTTCAACACCAAATTTTCGTTTGATTTGCCTTACCAATTTTTCTTTCTTCTTTACTGCTGAGGCAATTTTCAAATCTATTATTACCCTTGATTTTACAACATCATAGGTTCCAAAGGCTTTTGCATTCTTATCAACTTCTTCTACAAGGAGGGTTGTTATTGCTGCAGAGGCTTGATCAATGTCGAGTTCATAGCCTAGTGGCCTAAGCCATCTTACTCTAGGTATGACTGCTTGTATATAGGTATAATCAATATCTACAAGAAAACAAACGTCTTTTTCATATTTGTCAGTCAATGAAACCGGAATCCTCATTCTTTGTTTCATGGACTGTTTGTAGTCCTCAAAGTAAGTAGTCATTTGGGCATCAAAATTATCACCCATCTGTTCAATATATCCATTGATTTGTTCAACAATTGTTTTGTCTGGACTCCATCTCACCTTACCCACAGAAGGGAATTCTTTCATTAGATAGAAAAACATGCACACCAAAACTGATCCAAATTTGCACTGAGCTCCCTTGCTCTTCCTTATAGCTCCCAGATTCTCATTAATCTGTTGAAACATGAGCTCTGCTAGATCATAGGTATGATCTTTTTTAATCAATTTTTATGCAACATCAACTGCTATACAAGGCACACTGTTTAACCTGCTTGACTGATAGAATTTGTGTGAGATGATTCTCACAGCAAAATCCAGTAAGGGTTCTGTGATTGTATCAATAGTCATTCCCCTATTATTCCATTTAGCACCTGTGTTTCTCTCTATTACTTCCCTTTTGTCACTACGCAGGGTCTTTGGCCGATCTAGGGTTGGAATACCAGTAACCCTATGAACAGTTCTCTTGGTGAATTTCACTGGCCCTATTTCTAACCAAAAGGCTCCATCATGTATTCTACTCAAAACTATGCGTACCCATTCAACTTTGAAAACAATAAAAAATTCTAGGGTTTTGGTCAATCCTTTTCTCTCGACTATTGAGAACTCATCTTTCAGTATCTTGTTCTCACATAGCTTGTCATATGCATAGTGAATTTCTAAATCTCCTATGGCTCCAATTTTGCAATTATAGCATCTACAAACATCTTGGACCATAACAACTTTATCAGGAATAACTGATAATGCACCTGCAGGATCATTCTTATATGCAACTTCTGGAATGGGCTTGAATTCTGGTTGCTTAACTTCATTACTAACCAAATGTATCTCATGACTCTCTTTGCTCTTAGTGGTTCCAGACCCAGATGCCATTGTTTGCCAAACTAGGGTTTACAGTTTAAACAAGTTTATAAACACTATGTAGCTCGACACTTAAGTAAAATACCTCAAATCGATGAGACTCGTGTTGAATTACTGTGGAAATCTTCACAAATGGCTTCTAAGCTAGCCTTGATCTTCTGCGCTCTTCTCATCTTTGCTTCATGTTTGAATGGTAAGAAATGATCAAAAATCAAACTATGTACTCTTCAAAATAGAGCAATTAATGCTTAGTGTGCTGACAACTGTCTACTCGGCACCTGAAGGATTTTGACATGACTCGGCACTCATTGTATTTCACTTCGCTCGGCTCCCATTGATATTTCATAGCTCGACATCATCTATCAATTCGGTCGTTGTTATCAACTCGGCACCTAAAGACAACTTCGACAAATTTTGCAATATTCTTAATTTTTGACTTAGCATCTTTGTTTATGTTGATTTCTTCTTTGCATTTCTTCTATGTCTTGGGACTGATGTATGATGTAACTTAGTTTATCAATCCCACACACACCCATTCTTACTTAATTAGATGAAGTGTGATGACTTGACCCATTAGCTGAAGTGATCTCTGCATTTGATGTGTTGCACTCATCTTTCTTCTTCCATGTCTTATTCATCTCACTTCTGATGTGTTCAACATCTATCTTTGCCTTTCCATTGTTGTACTCAGAACTTGGTGCCTTTGACCTTGTTGGGCAATTCCTGCTGACATGACCGATTTTTAAGCAACTGAAACATGTGGTTTGACTCAACCATCTTTTATAGTTCCCCCTGAAATGTGTTCTTATGCAATTCTGGGGTATATGTCCATATTCTTGACAATAGTGACAACTGTACCTGGTGTTGTAATCCCAAAATTCATGGTTTGATGTCTTTGCTGGTTGATTTGATGTCCACATAGGCTTTGATCTGCATTCAAAAGCTCTATGTCCATATTTCTTGCAATTATGACAGTGACCCTCAAATCTTGATGTCTTAATGGTCTTGGTTCTACATTCATATGCTTAATGACCTTGCTTCTTGCACTTATGACAATAGTTTACATTCTTAGGCTTATCATGCTGATGGGCATTCTTGCTTCTACATACATTAGATGTATGTCCTTTCTTTCCACAAAAATGACATGTAAGTTTGACATTTTTACCTTTGTCGCTTCTTTGTTCAGCACTCTTTGATGATTCTCCAACTTCAGTGTTGTTGTATCCAAGTCCTGATGTATCATGGGTTGATCTTGGGGATTTCAATAATTGCTCAAAATACTTGATGGCTTCATTGGGTTTGTTGAAGCTTTCTGAAATTTATTTTTCTCTTCTTAAGTCATTCTGCAATTGTTCATTCTATATATTTAGTGTAGAGATCTCAATGTCTTTCACATTAAGTTCATGATGAAGGTTCATCATTTGGGCAAGTGTATCCATCTGCATGTTTGAGATCCTTGTTAATTCAGTACATTTTTCTTCAAGTCTGTTTGTAAGATTCCTTTTGTCATTTTCCATCATGACTTTATCTTCAACTGCTCTTTTCTTTTGTTCAGTGATTTCACATAACATTATGGCCTGTGATTCATGTTCCATCTTGAGAGATCTTATCTCATCTATTTGAACTTTGTTTTTCTCCATCAGTTCTGCAATTGCTGCATCAAACTCTTTCGTATCTCCATTGGAAAATATATTTGTGGTATCAATCTCCTTGTAGTTTATCTCATTTTCGGCTATGGCTAAATCCTTCCTTCTTTTCAATGAGTTTCTCAACTTATCTCTAGATTCCTCCAAGCTATGCAGAGCAAGTTGCACATCTATCACCTGATTTTCAATGATCTTTCCAAGTTTGAAAACTTCCATCTTTAGATCTTTTCCTCCAAGCTATTAGGCTTTTTCTTGTGAGAACCTAATCCGCTCTGATACCAATTGTTGGAATATTCAAATATGGAAAGAATACTGATGAGAGGGGGGGGGGGGGGGGGGGGGTGAATCAGAAGTATTACACTTTATCCAATAAAACTTTTATCTGAAAGTAAATTGCATGCATGTAAATACATCATGAAAATATGAAACTAAGACATGCATCAACAACACATAACACTGGAATTTGGTAACCTAGATACCCTCCAGAAATAAGAAGGTAAAACTGGGGTGGGGATGATACCCACAAAAATTCATTGCAGTAATATTGTTCAACCACTTCTGATGGTCTGCCCTGTTAAAGGCTTTACATTGTGTCAATAGTGACTTGGTTAAAGGATTTACAAACACTTAACATGAAGTGTCACCCTGTTAAAGGATTTAATCACCTTTTGATAAGGATCTACAAATAGCTGTTAAGCCAACCTATCTACATAGGATTTCCTTTCTAATACAATGGTAAGAGAGTATTAGGTATTATAAACCTGATAGTTTGCAATCCTTGATTGCTGAATGCAGGCACTTGTTCTGGCTCTCTCTTTGATTTCGATCCTCTGAGATCTGATTTCTGTTCATCTCCTTTGCTTTGTTTTGATCAACTGAATATTGAATTGCTGCTCTTACTCTCTATGTCTTCTTTCACTGAATTCCATTATGTTTTTCCCTTAACACTATTCTCCTTCTCTCATCATCATTACAGTGAATCTTTTGTCTTCCTTAAAAAGACTTTGAAGACTTAGGGTTAGATATGGATCTACGATCCTCATTAAATCTCAATTTCCCGCTCAATACTTCCCTTTTTGCTGATTGGTTGCATGCCTTTCCAATTTTCCAATTGGTTGCATGCAGATTGCATAGGAAATGTAAAAGATTCGTTCTTATCTCTAGATCTTTTGAGATTTACCTTATGTCGGCTACAAAAACGGTTTACATCATAGTTTGTGCAATTACAAACTCTTATGCTGATATCCTGAGTTACTCGGCTCCTAAAGAATTACTAATGCTCGGCACATGTTGTTTCCTGGATAGCTCGGCACCTAAACAAAACTGTATCACTCGGCACCTTATGTTACTTGACACTTGAATAACTCGGCACTTGATATCACTCGACACTTGATACCACTCGACACTTGAATAACTCGGCACTTGATATCACTCGGCACTTGATATCACTCGACACCTACTCTTTGCTCGGCATGTATAGTAAAAAATGGTTAAGTGTAGTGACACTCAGCTGTCAAAATTATTCTTTAAACCAACAGGCCTTACAGTTGGGCATGTATGCTGATTGTTTGATGAATCAATACGTGTTTTCTCTTCTTCCTCCTTTGGTTGTTGTTTTGTGTGTTGTGTTTCCACCGTGTTAACTCTTGTAAGGTGGTTTGGATAGCTGAATGTGCATTTGGTCTTAGTTATTCATCCCTCCCTACGTTAATAACAGGGTACATACATTGGACACACATGAGCTATTTGACAATCAATACAATATTGAACATTTAAACATAATCAAGATATGTACCTTTAAATGGTTTATGTTGACATTCTCATCATTTCATTATATATATGTGTACATAAGTATAAAAAGTATGGTATCACCATAGTATTAAATCATTCAAGCTCATCTCTATTAACATGCGTACACACACACACACACATATCTAGAGAGAGAGAGAGAGAGAGAGAGAGAGAGAGAGAGAGAGAGAGAGAGAGAGAGAGAGAGGATACGAAGATAAAATAATTTTTCAATTATGCACGTAGATAGATATGCATATTGGACACAATAATAATATGCACCATTCAAAAATAACATATAAATGTGTGTGTGTGTGTGTGTGTGTGTGTGTATGTATAAAATTATAAATTATTTCTTTTAATAAGGAGACCTTCAAATCCTTTTTCTCATAATAATAAGTCTTTATAAGAGATGAGGAGTACACTCGGTATCTTCTTTTTTAAAATCAGTGAACCAAGAAGCTAATTATCTTTTTATAACTACTACCAAGAGTCACAGCTTCCTTTTAAGCTTTCTATATTATTCCCATCTATTTTATGCTTGAGTAGAAGTTTGAGAGAAAACACATGAAACTGTAGTTCTACTTTCATTCCCTCTTCCCCTTTTCTTTCCTTATTTCTTGCGAACGATATTGAAGAGAATCCAAGTTACAATTTCGGTCATTAATGGTCCTCAAATCTGAAATCCACATTTGAAAATCATACTTTCGAGAGCTGGCCATTCAGAGTTAAGCAAAGATCCATTCTTTTATTGATCAGGTTATGTGATCGATTTTCCTAATCTTATCTTGGTATATGTACTGCATTCGAAAGTATAGATGCAAGAATAGTTTCAAGGATTTCCAAATAAAGATGCTTGGTTGTGATGTAAATTAAGTCTCTCAAATAACACATTTGATCAAGCAAACCAAATTATCTCACCATGTTAAGTCTGAACCAAATACACATGTCATGCTATGATTTCCTCTTTGTTTCTACTGCTCTTTTAGATTCAAGTTATAATCCTCTAAAGTTTTCTTAAGTGAAGCTCTTGAGTCTTAAGGACTGTATTGTGCCAATAATGAAATATTATTCCATCAGCTGAGTTTCAACAAATAAATTGATATCCTCTATGAATAAACACACATGACTCACTTGACTAGTTGGCCAAGAAAGAGGGTGAAGAGGTGGAAAGAAAGTTTTCCAAGAACAAGAAAATGGAATCATATTTAATATGATAATTTTATTACTAATAGTGCTCCAACCCTAGCCCCAAGGTAGGGAGGGCCTTTCTTATGAAAAGATTTTGTGGGGATTGATATGGTCCGTCGTTGGGAGGTGAAGCCTAAGCTAATGCTTCTCCTCTTATTCCAAAGTTGAGGCTTGCACAACCAATATGAGACTCTCCAATTAGATTTTGTATTTTCTTCTACCATCCTTTACTATGCATTTATTTTCTCTTGTGAATATTAAATACCATATAATTAATGTTAATGATTTAATTTCCTTCTGTAATTATGATGGAAATCAGCTATTTCAATTGGTAGTTAAATTTAGTTAGTTTCACATGAAATGGAATTAAAGATGTTCACCTCAGTAAATTAGTTGAAATATTGTTCTTAGTTCGAAATATAGCTCTATCTTTAAAAGTTTAGAAAATTCATTTGTTACATTCACCTTAAAGGGTTTATGCATTACCAAATTTGTGTGTTATTGTGTTATGTGTTTATGAGTTTATATTCGTGAACTTAGAAGGTAGATATGATATTATGCTAATGTGAATGATTGCATTAATATGAGATGAATGTTTAAATGAGGATTTTATGTGGCGACATCAATATATTTTATATATGAAGTGAAGAGGTATTATAGATCCTAATTCAAACCCCCCGCCCCTCAGTCTCATTGTCCCTATTAGATTTCTAACATACTTGATCAATGAATGAATCATAATTTCTTGGATGGTATCAAAATTATATATACAATTAAGGATTTTAAGTTATTCTATCAATTACATGTATACGATTATATAAAAATAACCTTATTTGAAAATAAAATTAACTTAGAACATATTTGTTTAAAAATAAACCTAACTATATGAAAATTGTTACATGTAGATACTCCTAATAACTCCAAATATGTTGTAACTACCTACATACGATTCATTCTTAAATGTTTGTCAATAATATTTAATCAAATTAATTCAAACCAAACAACTTATACTCAACTATTCTATTATTAGTAGCAATCTAAACTGTCATCAGTTACCTCAAGTGACACTTTCTTTAGTAGCCACAATCCCATAGCATCTCTATCGAATCTCAACTTATAAATTCATTAATTGAAACTATATTTATTATTGCATTTCAAAAAGGATAATACAAATTGATTGAAGCATTAATAAAAAAAGTGTTGATAATCAAATTTACTATCTAACTTTCTTGAACATGATAGGATCTAACATATCTACATGGTACTGAGAATTTGATCATTCCCGAACTCAAATAACTTGCAAATAAGAATGAACTCTCCAAAAAACATGGGGAGAGAGATTATTCTTACTCTAAACATAATGAGAAATTTTATAATGTAGATATTGTTGACACCATCAATAAAAATAAGATGATTTGTTAATAATTTTTTAAGGATAGTGATGTCTTAGCTTTGTAAAAGTAAAAGCTTAGTATTAACAATAAGAATTGGGGTACTCCTCTTATGGAGCTCTTTTTTTTGGTGGGAGGGGGGGCAGGGGGGTTAGCTTTCTTGTCCAGGGTTCGTACATTGCAAAAATAGTTTGGTGGCAACACCTTCAAAAGACGCATTTTATGTGTAGTTTAGCATTGTAAATCCTGATCATTTATCATTGGGTCACAGAGCTAATGGTGGGTATTTTGTATACATATGTTGAAAAAAATTTAAAAAGATCTAGAAACCTTCGTATTCTGCTCTTTACCTACATGTGATGCCTTGGTCACTTTCAACATACCAATGATTACACATTTGACATGATATCGATGAGCTTATCAATTACAACAAGCAACACATTTAGTGTCCTTGGTTTAAGATAACATTTTCAAATCACTATAAAGACTTTGCAGATTACTCAACAATAGTTTGGGGGCAACACCCTTATAATCCACATTTTCCTTATAATTTAGAATTGTAAATCCTAATTTTTTATCATCAAATCACAAAACTAATGCTAGGTATTTTATGTACACATGTTGAAAAAGCAAATCTAAGATATAAAACTCTTCATGTTCTACTCTTTACCTACATGTGATGCCTTGGTCACTTTCAACATACTGATGAATGCAGATTTGGCATGATATCTATGCACACTTACCAATTGCAACAAGTAACAAATTTACCATTCTTGATTCTAGAAAAAGTTTCCAACTTGCAACAAAGACTCCCAAGATTATTTAAATAACCTAAAACACTCCCTAAAAATATTAACAACTTTATTTACATTTTATCATCATAATTTTATATCAATTCCTCATCTTCATACCACTAACCACCATCTTAATTAAAATAAATCTCCACACCCCCACTTATCCAACTTCATCCAACCTAATTTTCAAATCACACACAACCAACCAAATAACCTTAAAACTTTATAAAACTTTTTTAACTAAATAAATATTTATATGCTCAATTTTCCACTTACTTTAGGTACTAATTTGAATAAAATGATATTAAAACCCCCATAGCTGTATGCAACTATACAAAGTCCTTATACATCAATAATTAATTAAAGCATTTTTAACAAAAGAAGTCTCCCCCCACCCATGATTCAAAGAGTGTTTGTTGGTGAGATATCCTTCTCCCTACCATGATGCATAGAAAAAAATAAAGCACTTTTGATGGGTCTAAGTCCAACTAGTCACAAACAAAATAACTCCTTGACTTTTTTATTTAGGTCGGTAGTAGTTGTGTGGGTCAAAAAGTTAAAGGCAAGTTTGATTTGTTCTCTCTTATTTTTATCCACACTTAACATGCTCGGTCACATGCCCATGTTACAAATGGCACATCCTCTCTGTAGGCGGTGGAGAGAGAAAAATAATTATAATTAGGATTAAATTAAAAACCAACAACAAAAACAGAACAAAGACAGGAAAAATAACGATTTTAAAAGAGAAGTTGAAAAAACTAACAACAAAAATAGAACAGCTGCAAACTAGATGCGAAGCAATTGAAAAGTGGGATTGGGAGTGAAAAAACATCTGAAGTTTGATTTGTTGAGAGAACTGAAGAACAAATTCGTGTCATAACTGCACAGTGAAGCCGTTGTGAATCAAAACCAGACCAAAATTTTGAAGTTATAAATTAAATTTTGTTGTTCATCAAACCCTAGTGAGAAGAAATCTTTCCGTGCAAGCAATAAGGAAATCTGTATATAATTTTATTGGGTTTGCTCTGATCTTTATCAGATGTAGTTGAGTGTGTTGAAATCAATTTGAGAGTGCGATCACGCGAACTGCGAAGAGTAAGATAGAAATCAAGCAGTGAAAGTTTATTGGGTGTGTATTCTCGATGCGGAGTCGTTATGAGAGAGTTTATGTTAAATCCGGGTAGAGTTGTTAGAGATTCATTTTGGAGCAAACAGGGAAAAATGGTAATTTATGTTCTTTATTGTCAGGGACGCAGCGGATACAATATAATTTGAGTTAGCGGATATACTAGGGTTGTTTTTCAAAACCCTGAGACAAAAGAAGCACTTTTGACAAGTGCGTGGTGTATATGGCAAATATTGAGTAGTGAAATGCTTTAATTACAAGGATTCCTTGAGCTGTGTAGAGTTTTATATTTGGTAAGCCCCGGAGTTAAATCCAAGCAGGAATTGTTAGATTCTTGTGGCAAAGTCATACCTTGGATTGAATCCGTGCAGGAACTGTGAGAGTTTTTGGTTTGTTGTGAATATAGGAGAAAATTGGTTAGGGTGAGGATATATTGAGTGCTTGACTTGGTGAATTTTTGTGCGCTCTCCGTTGTGAAGGAGACTGTGGCCTGTTTATGTAATTGCTCGAATGGAGACTGTGAGTAGTGAATAGCACATCATGCCGGGAAGGGGAAAGAACAGGCGGAGTAGAAATTTTCATGGAAAATCCAGAAAGCACTACCCTGTTGGACTTTGTTGAGAGAGTGAGAGCATGGATACCGCGGAGGGCCGATCCATCTAAGATCTCGAGGGACTTTTGGATGCCCGATCACAGCTGCAGGGTTTGCTACGAATGTGATTCCCAGTTCACAATATTAAATCGCCGCCATCACTGCCGAATTTGCGGCCGTGTTTTTTGTAGGAAGTGCACTCAGAACACAATTCCTGTGCCCTCGGATGGGCGTAGCAGTGGAGAAGAAGGGGAGAGGATTCGAGTTTGCAATTTCTGTTTCAAGATTTGCACCCGGGACATAATATCATCGTCGTCATCGTCATCGTCATCGTCATCGCCAGCGCCGTTGTCTCAGTGGAATGGTAATGGTAATGGTGACGGGACACATTTGGCAAACAGCTTGTCTTCGCATTCAGCAACGAGTGACAACTCTAGTAGTCACAGTGGGAACGTCTCTACAGAAAATATTGCTCCTACCATGCCATATCCAACTGGGCCTTATCAGCATATCAGTTCCAGTCCTCGTGTCAAGGCACATCAAATGGAGGATGCTTTCAAGCTGGAAACAGAGAAGGGTGTTGCACAGCTACAGAGCAATGGCAGAGCTGTATCATCTATTGAAGGAGGCGCCTCCTCTCCAAGTCTTTTTGCCTTCTGCGTTAGTAGGTACATTAATAGAGACCTTTCTGTTGTTTTTTGGTTCAGTATATTCTGTCCGTGAGTGATTTTTTGATTTAGATTCCATGGCTGAGGGGTGTAATTGCACCCCCTTCAAAGGTGGATTTGTTATTCTATACAATGGCAGCACCTAGATTTTGGGGTTCCATTTGAAAGTCCTTCAACAGTTGAGTTCTTCCCGTTTGAAATTTATACATATATTTTTCTGATATTTGTACCGGGAGAATCTTGAAGGCATGATGCAACTTTTAGATAATTGATATGTTTGTTGGCGATGTTTTCTTTGAGAATTATAAAACGGGTTTATCTTCCTCTGTCTCGAAAACTAAGGAATATATCCATATTATAGGCACCTATTCGTGAAAAGATGTAATTTGGAGAAAAAACCCTCATTTGTTGGCTGTCAAATTATCTATAGGTGTAACATATCTGTTGGTCACGCAAAATTGATATCTTTCAGGCTCTCAAATTTGATGGAGGTGTGGCATATCTGTTTGGTTTTTTTTTTACCTTTTTCCTCCCAACAGAAATATTTTCATCTCAGAAGCCAAGGTTTGAGAGGTAAGTATTGTACTATAAATATGCACCTGGTCTTGTCCCCTTTTCTCCTTGTTGGGTCAACTACAGAACTAACTTTCACCTTGCTACTTGATTGAATGGACCCTGATGGACTGCACAATCAACCAAGCAACATCAGGATTGGACCACAAAGGATCATGAAAGTGCATAATTGATATTAGTCAGAATTTGTTTATCGTGGTTTGTCAATGTTTTTTTGCACGATTTACCAAGGCTTTTAGCATTTTCTTGCAGTCTAAATGTTTATTTCTCTTGTTTAAAAGGAATCATCAACCTGTGTGATAGATATAATGCAGATATTTTTCCAGGATGATCTTAAAAGTCAGTAGCATCTCACTTTGGTTGTTTGCAACATCACTGTGATGTAGGAGTGATGACGAACGTGATGAAGACACCCAACAAAGTGTCCTAAAAGACTCACAAGAATATTTTGGAAACCATGGTAGTATAGATCTTGACTGTGGATACATTTTACATGATATTCACATGGATAATAGTTTGAGTCCCCAAAATTCCATGGACAATTCAGTCTATCACAAATGTTTAAGCCAAAGTGAAAGTTATGGCAAAAATTTGTCGGAGAAAAATCTAAGCTTTCACTCTGATACACTCGTGGAACGTCAAATGTCTGGTAGATCAGAAAGGTCAGGAGAAGAGTCGGAGGATATTGAAAATGTTAATGATTGTAATGATGATTCAGCTATGTTCCAGAGCCAAAGCTCTGAAATACAACAGCCTTTTGATTTTGAGAACAATGGTGCAATATGGATGCCACCTGAACCAGTAGATGTTGAGGATGAAATAGAAAGCAGCATGCTTGATGATGACGACGACGACGATGAGGGAGGTTGGGGTTTGCCACGTTCGTCAGGTAGTTTTAGCAGCAATGAATACAAGAGCAAGGACAGGTCAATTGAGGAACACAGGGATGCTATGAGATCAGTAGTGGATGGGCATTTCAGAGCACTTGTTGCACAGCTGCTAAAAGGAGAGGAGGTATTTGTAGGTGAGGAGAATGATTCTGAAAGTTGGCTTGAAATAGTCACTTCACTGTCATGGCAAGCGGCAACATTTGTCAAGCCAGACACAAGCAAAGGAGGAGGAATGGATCCTGGTCTCTATGTGAAGGTCAAGTGTGTAGCTTCTGGGCGTTGTAGTGAAAGGTAATGTTTGTTCTATTCTTTGCTCTGGGGCAAAAAATGTCACATAAATGTTTGTTTACTCTCATTCAACTTTTTTCAGCATCATAATGAAAAATATTTTTTGCTAAGTTTTTAATCTGGGATAAGAAGGCCCAAATATTTGTGTTTGTTCTTTATATACTTTAATTGTTTGTTTTCTGGCTACCCTTTTTGCATGTTGTAGTTGCTTATGTATCAGCCTGAATGTTAACAAAGGATTATCCTTTTAACAGCAAGGTTGTTAAGGGAGTTGTCTGTTCAAAGAATGTAAAGCATAAGCGTATGACACAAAGGTACAAAAATCCTAGGCTGTTACTCTTGGCAGGAGCACTTGAATATCAACGCATTTCAAATCAGCTGTCATCTCTTGACACTCTGCTGCAGCAGGTTAATTAGTCTTGGCCTAGCAGGCATTTTCCTATCTTAATTAATACAAATCTGAATGTTGATCTTAAGCTTCCTATGCTTGCAGGAGATGGACCATCTTAAGATGACTGTGTCAAGGATAGAGGCACACCATCCTAATGTGCTACTAGTAGAGAAAACAGTTTCTCATCATGCACAAGAATATCTCTTGACAAAGGAAATATCTTTGGTATTGAATGTTAAGAAGCCACTTTTGGAGCGCATAGCCCGCTGTACTGGTGCACAAATTGTTCCTTCTCTTGACAATCTTGCTGCACCTAAAGTGGGACACTGTGAACTATTTCATGTAGAAAAATTTGTAGAGGAGCATGGAAGTGCAGGCCAAGTGGGAAGGAGGCAAACAAAAACATTGATGTTTTTTGAGGGTTGTCCAAAACGTTTGGGATGTACGGTGAGAGCCTATGCTCTTATTATGTAATTCTCTTGCATTGCTGTGATTTTAATTTGTTTTATGATTTTTTATTCCATTATTTTGTAGGTTGAATAGCCATTTCATTTTTCTCACATGCTTTTCGTGGGTTTTGTCTGTTTAAATATTATAGTTTGTTTTCCTGATTTGCCATTCATGGCTTTTGACCTTTCAAATAGAATTTGTCTAATGCATATTCCTTTAATGTTTGAAAAGTATATTTTATGGCCTTGCAAATTCATGAATCATGGAATAGCAATCAATATGCAGAGTATGTCAGCCATGGTTCCCAGACTTGTTTGGACTCGCCCAGTCCTTGCGAGTTCTAAGTTGAGTGACCCTGGCTAAGTCCCAGGACTTGCCAAAAACTTGCCCAAGGCAAAACTCCCTTGAAATCTGTTTTTTGCTGGGTCCTACCAAGGCTTGCCTGTTTTTGGCCGAGTCTGCACCAAGTCTAAGTCTTGTTTGTATGAAGTCAGTACCTAACTTACCCTGCAAAAGCTAAAGTACTTTTACTCGTAAGTACTGTGGTTGAGGATACAATGAATAAGTAAGGTGTAAATAAATTGCATTAGAAGCCTTTCTTGCTTGCTATTGAGCCAAATTTTCTGTACTTGGTTTTTGAGGTCAATGATAAAGACACTCGCATGATACAAAATAATTTGTAATATTTTTTTATGTATCTGCCTTCTATCAATACTTGAGTTAGCATATAGTTTGATTTGATTAAAATATATGATGCAAGTCCATTGTGTGCATTTTACCATGTATTTTGTACTTTTTGTGACTCTTGACATATGACAGAAGGTATGTGTTTGATTCTGTTCTCTTCTATACAGTAATTTTGTTTTATTTATTATTAAAGTGATAAACATACTCAATTCTTGAGGTTGCAAGTTTTTGGTTTTCTTCTTAACCCTGCACTTCAATTTGTGTGTAAGGTGTAATGTGAATTGATGTCAAATTTGAAATTACATGTTACTTTATACTGGTCTTAAATGACAGATGCATTTTCTGGGTGAAGCTAGTGGTGGCACACTGAAAATAACATGACGCTATAATAACTTTTCCATTCCATCAATAATAAACTTTGATTCTAACTTTTGTGTAATTATATGGAAATTTTTATTTGAGAACAAGTGTTCCTGTGGGTGATATTTTTTCTTTATATATTTAGTCTGAAGTATATCCTAACCTGCTTCAATTTCAGATGCTTACCAACTTGTTGTACAGAATTGCTAAGCTAAATCTTTTGACAGTATGATACTTTATCATTGATCAATTGTCAGGATACTTGTTTGAAGCAAAAAAAACCTGAGTACTAAACATTTTTCAATAATGGTTTATCAAATGATAGCAGAGAGGTTGCTCCAATTTTTTGGAGAGGTCAAGGATTCAACTTGGAAGTTTAGAAGATGAGATCATCTCACATCTTCTAGACTCTTTAGGCCAACATAGGATAGACAGGACTATTTAATTGCTTTGCACCATATTTATCTTTTAGTGAAATGGCCAATGGATTAAAAGTTTTTTGGCATCTTCTATGTTATTTTTGCAAAGAACACCAAAGTGGGCTATAAAGATCTCTTTTTGTTAAGGTGGACTAAGTAAGGATCTTTATCTGAAAGGCCAACCATTGAAACATGTTAACCTTTGAGATTGTATTTCCAAATCAAATGCTGGGTGTGTCCTCAAATTGAGCAACCTCCTGAATGATAGTAAACACATTTTCTTCCTTTACCAGCAGATGCCAAAGCAGGAGGCCATCCATTTCAACCATTCAGAAGCTGTCAAGAAATGAGAGGGTAGAAGAAGTCAGTTCAGACGTCCTGCAGCATCCTGAAATTCCAGTGGTGACTAATGGCTGATTTTTCTTCCTTATGTAATCTACCACTTTTTCCATATCATTCCCAAGGAATACCAACCCTGCAGGCTTCTCAAATATTTCAAGGCTCTCAAGTGGATAGCTACATATACAAGTTTCCTTTCAATAAAAGGCAGTCTCGCCTGCTAACTTTCCAACAAAGAAGATGGTTTGTGACAACCAAAGATTTAGAAATCAGGTTCTAGGTATTGGATATTCTATGATGATTTTGAACTGTCAAGATATATTCAGGAACCTTAGAGAATACAGGTACCATCTCTTTAGAAGTCTTCTCTTGAAGAGTCACTTTCAGCGCAGTCTTCAAGCTAGGTTGGCTTCTCAGGTTCTCAGGGCAGATTCATTTTCTTGTTTATCTACTGGGGGTTATTTATATTTTTTGTGATCTATATAATGTCAGAAGCACTTTGTTACAATTTTTTTGTAGTTTTTGTATGTATTTTCACAACCTTAATCCAGATATGGCTTAATAGGTGCAGTCACCATGCCTGGATGTACAGATGCAACCTAGAAATGGGCTCATATTTGGGAACATTAGAATATGTTATCGGTCTTATACTATATTGGAATAAGTTATCAGGCTTATACTGTATTATATCTGTAGGTTCATAATAATGAACAATGGGGCCAATGGGCTGAAGGGCTGGCTTTGGAGGTGATCATAAGCTGGTGCTGACTGGATGAAATAAACTAAGGACACTGATGGCCTGAGGAAATAATGCTGGGGACCAGCTAAATGTAGTTAAAGGTACTGTTTTGGGTCCACCCCAGTGTTACATAGGGATGCTTTGCAGCCCTTGGACCCCCTTGTTACTGGGATGGGGATTTGGGAAAGGGGTGTCATATGTCATAGCCTTTCAGTTATATACATCTCTAAATCATAGCCTTTCATTTATATAAGTATCTTATGGATGTTTCATCACTCAATTTCAAAATATAGGCATTCAATGTAATCACATCCATTATGACAACCTTTCACAACACATCACATGTGCCACATTTCACCTTCAATGCCACCTTCCATCTCAATGGTAGGTATTTCAAGTATTTCTCACATTGCTAATATCAATTAGCTTTAACTCTATTTATTCTCTTTGTACTTTACAATGCATATTTATTTTATATTATAGATGCTTTGGAAAATCATCCCTTCAATGCTTCATACATAACTTGTAACTTGTGATTTGTGACAGATCAACATTAA
The DNA here is from genome assembly GCA_028749045.1 of Cupressus sempervirens. Lineage (NCBI taxonomy): Eukaryota > Viridiplantae > Streptophyta > Pinopsida > Cupressales > Cupressaceae > Cupressus > Cupressus sempervirens. The sequence continues at coordinate 142,737,975 of CM053785.1, read as the reverse complement.
GTTGGGGGGATTCCACATTGTTCTTTTACATGGAAAATAATTGGGACGTGTCATTTCATGTTGAGGCCTGATCTTTTAAAAGCTAAAAAAAAAACTGGTCTAATACATCAATCACATCCAAATAAAACTGGAGGAAATAAAGAGTAAGAATAATAAGGTTGAACAGAAATTTAGAAGTGGGTTACAAAACTAAAAAATGGGCATATTTTAATTTATTAGAAGAGAACCAGCATATCACACACAATCCTTAGAAGCCCAAGACTTGATAAGAACCGCACGTACAATAATAATATCACTTTCCTATAAGTACATATATATGTTCCTTAAGGAAGAAGTGGCTACATGCTATATCGCCAAGAGATCCCAACATGCAATATCACACTTAATACATATCTCATAATGATAATCACTTTCCTTTATGAGCTCGAGTCATAGGTTTAATGGTAGATATTTTATGTGCTATTTTGGGGTGGTTTTAGCTCATGGTTTTTTAATATCATTTCATGGTTTCATGTTTTGTATCTCCTATATATTAGGCATATGAGATGTATTGTGATGTATTACAGGAGCTTGATAACTGTTTAGTTCCCTCTGGATCTTTGTCGATGATATCTTCAAAGAGGCCTATCACACATGTACTTTGTTACCACACCTACAGCTAGACACAGCTTAACTAAGAAATGGTTGAACTAATCATTGTAACTGCAGATGGGAATACGCTATTGGCAATCATGGTTGCAAAAACTGAATAAAAAATACAAACTCTGTACCATGTAAACTTTGTTTCTCCCCACAATTGACAGAGAACTAAGTAGAATTGGAAAGTTTAATATGATGTTTAAGAGAACTAAGTCCCCTTTTTAATTTAATTCAATAATGGATAATTAAAGCTTACAAATTAGTATGCTGATTAGGTGAGTGTGTACGTAATCCTTTACAAAATAAAATATCCAAATTAATTGTATAGTTCTATGGGTATTTAACAGGGACTGTATTTCTTTGGAAGAAAATCCATCTCTTAAATGATGAAACAAATATCAAGAATTTATTTGTAATGTGGAGGAGGGGTTGAGCTATTGCAAGTGATAAAGATCTCTGTCTTGGTACTGTTGTTTGCCATATCAAACCCTTTGGATAAGGCATGTCTTTCATTATCATACTGTTGGTGTTCTGTACCTGAGACAAGTATGCTTATGTGTAGTGTTGGGAGGATTCTTTTATTCCTGTGATAATGGCAGCTTCTGCTTCCTATGCTGATCGTCTTCCTTCATTGTCAATGATTGTCTTTCATCTGCTTGGTGGCAAAGGTATCAATCAGTCATATTACTTCATGTATACCCTATGATGGAAACTCGAATGGTAACAGCAAAGAGCTATGCATGGACGTGGCTGTTTGTTATCAAAGAGTAATGTGTGTGTGTTTAACTGTTGGTGCATGTGGTCTTAGCTTTGTTGGTGTAACTGTTAAATAGTTAACAGTTGGTGTTTGTAGCTGTTGAGTCAGCCAAGTCATTGAAGATTCACCATTTTCAAACTGAAGAGTTTTTTTTTTGGTAGCACGGAGTCTTGTATCTGAATGGCATGTATTCATTTGTATTAGCATTTTGGCCAACACATTGCTCAGACTTCATGTAGCATCTGACTTCCAGTTAGCAGCAGAGATATTCTTTAGCGATGTTATTAGATGTGATATTCAGAAGTCTCATTGTGGTAGCTTGGATTCTGTGTCTACAATAGATGATACTTAGTGACGGATTTTGTGTTTACAAGAGATGATACTTGGTGTATATGTAACTACCATACTTAGTGCGGAGTCTGGTATGAGCATTCTGTAGGTGATATTTGTGGGATCAGTATTTTGGGATTGTATTCATTCTTCTAAGTGCCAAAGATTTTGTTTTTTCTGTGTGAGTCAATGTATTTGTAAAGAGATAGATAGTGTGGCCTGCATAAAGGAATGTGCAGTCTAAATATTTAGATTATTGTATCTAGACCTCATTCATTATTCGATAAAGTAATATTTCTTGGTGTGGCTGGGTTTTTCCCTCGAGGAGGTTGGTTTTCCCAGGGTATCTCTGGCGTTGTTGTCTTTTGCTATATTTTTTTTGTTATTCTGGTTCAAAATTTAACATGATTCTCAATAGAAATAGTCAGCTAAATTCATCAAGCGCAACATAATTGCAAGTATAATAGTTAAGTAACTGTTCTTTACTTCAATATAGTTCACATATGGTATCAGTATGGGAAAACATGTTCAGAACTTAAAACAAGGTCAAGCCATGAGATTTGGCAGAATGCATATCTTGAAATAAACAGCAGAAAGTAGAAAAAGTAATTGAAACAAATTTTGCTCTATTCAGTTGCTCACCAATCCGATTTTGAATCTGCTAAGATCAACCAAATGGATAAGTCTATCAGACCCTTGGGCATAAATTATGTTCTGCAAATAGCTGTGATCCCAATTGAAATGAAAAAATAGAGATTTCAGGCATCACAAGAAGCTATATTCAGATGCCAATGTCTTTGATTAAGGTTAAACATTTCTTGCTTTTATTTGTTTACATCACACATGTGAGATATGCTCTTTTGCATTATACATATGCAAACAAGGCACACTATAGACATCAAAGAATGCAAGGACCTGCCACACAATCATTAATTGGATTGAGGTGGACAAATGTTCCACTACACATCAGGTACAAGGGGATTGAGAGACGTTGGGACGAGTTTATAGAATGGGGAGATAGAGGACCTAAGTTTAAAGTACTTGAAATGCTAGTTATGAAAAGATGTATAAGATTTAAAATTGCAAAATTGCAAAGACAAAATACTTGAACATTGAATAGTAATAGATATTACAATATTAGAATTTATAACACTAAATAATATTTCAATTTGACAACAGAAATCATTGAATTGGCAAATGAAAGATTCCTATTATATCAAAAGTATCATAAAATTGATTAATTTGAGTAGCATGATATCAAAACAAATATAGAATGTCAATATGTAGTGAAAGGAGACCTCTAATCATTTCTCAAGGCTAACTTCTCATAACTAGAACTTTTGGACTCCTCATGGTCAAGATCCACCAAATAAACATCAATCAGCCCTGCATCCTCATCCTCGTCCTCGTCCGTTTGTGATGGCTTCTTTTGCTCTACATCCCATCGTGTTGTTGGGCTCCCTTTGTACACATGTGTCTTGTGGTCAATGATATGCAAGGCACTATGTACAACCAATAACTTCTTTGCTCTTCTAGAGGTAGAGGAGTGTCTGTTCCTCTTAAGAAAGTGGATGAAGTTGTAAGTAGACCAACTCCTCTCTACAGTTGAAGAACTAGAAACCTAAGATAGCAGAAAATGGCTAGTGTGGTAGTCTTTAATTTTTGTTCATGACATTTTCATAACAAAATTGGGTCCTCTTGTGCTAGAGTTCCTATATCTATCTTTTCCGCACTTGAATATGTTAAAACTAGAGCCCATAAATCCATCAAGATAACTAGCAATAAGAAAGAGAGAAAACTGAAACAAAGAACACCATAATTATCCTCGAAAAACCCTTCGAGAATGAAGGGAAAAAACTAGCCACACAACACAAATATATCTTTATTGATAATGAAATGTTCAAGTGTACAATATCGTTTGCTTGATGCAAATATATAACAATAGGAGAGACTCTTCATATTATAACCGAAGGTTTCTTGAGATTCCCATAACTCCTATAATTAATTTCAACTCTTAGGACCTCAATGCATGTAAATGACACCTATTACAAATTAAACTTAAGTGACCTTTTCAGCTAAAGATGACAATAACAGTAATAACGTCCAGATTTCGAGAGATAAAAATCTCTATCACAGCTACAAACTTTAACACTCCCTCTTAGCAAGAGAGAGATCTTTAGCTGAATAGTCACACAAAACAGCAACAAAAAAATGTCAATAATAAATTTTGATCATACGAATTCAAAATACAAAACATAATTCATGGAGTTACTCAACATGAAAACATGTAACAGTGAGTCATATTCATGGAATCACTCAACATGAAAACCTATAACAATTATTCATATTCATGGAATCACTCAATATGAAAATTATAACAATTACTCATATTCATGGAATCACTCAATATGAAAAAATTTGTAAGACTCACAGCTAAACCTTTATTCACGGACTCTCTCAACGTGAACTGTCATGGAATCTTTCAACATGACATCCAACTCCCATCAGGGAATCTCTCAACATGATGACATCATGGACTCTCTTAGCATGATGTTCATGCCATGGAATCTCTCAACATTACATCCAACTCTCATCATAGAATCTCTCAACATTAACACTTCCTTATTTCTTATGTCAACTTGGCTTTGATACCATGTTAAAACTAGAGCCCAGAAATCCATCAAGATAACCAACAATTATGAAAGAGAGAAAACTGAAACAAAAAACACTAGAATTATCTTGGGAAAACCCTTCGAAAATGAAGGGAAAAACCAAGCTACACAACACAAATATATCTTTATTGATAATGAAATGTTCAAGTGTACAATATCCTTTGCTTGATGCAAATATATAACAATAGGAGGGACTCTACATATTAGAAATGAAGGTCTCTTGAGATTCCCATAACTTCTATAATTAATTATAACTCTTCGGATATTCATGCCTCAATGCATATAAATGACACATGTCATTTACATTTAATATTACAAATTAAACTTAAGTGACCTTTTCAACTGAAGATGACAATAACAGTAATAACGTCCAGATTTCGAGAGGTAAAGATCTCTATCACATCTACAAACTTTAACAGAATAATCCTTAAGAGTGGTGAATTTTATCCAATTTGTGCGAATCTCGCAAGTAGTTTCAGCATCATTAATCTTATTAAATTATTAATGCACTTGAAGAACCATATCTTCACCTTATCATCCTAAATTGAGGTAACTCTCCTAGGCCTAGGTACAACCATTAACTTCTTTTCTCTTCCAGAGGCAGGGGAATGTCTATTCCTCTTAAGAAAGTGGATGAAGTTTTAAGTAGACCAACTCCTCTCTACAGTTGAAGAACTAGAAACCTAAGATAGCAGACAAATGGCTAGTATGGAAGTCTTTAATTTTTGTTCATGACATTTTCACAACAAAATTGGGTCCTCGTGTGCCATAGTTCCTATATCTATCTTTTTCGCACTTGAATAACCCTTAAGAGTGGTGAATTTCATCCAATTTGTGCCAATCTTGCAAGTTGTTTCATCATTATTAATCTTATTAAGTTATCAATGCACTTGAAGAGCCCTATCTTCACCTCATCATCCTAAATTGAGGTAACTCTCCTAGGCCTAGGTATGTACCACTTTGTTTTGAATGCACAAGGAAGTGCGTGCAAGGGAGTGTTTAATCTGTCCCATTTTTATTGAATGATTGGATAAATTTGCTCCTTTAGATGCTAAAGTGGGGTCCTCTCACACAACAACCTTCCTGTAGTCAAGCATAGAGTGAATGCATTCATATACCTCTCCAAGGTTAGGTGCATCCCCATTCCCATATTTAATGACTTGAAAAATTGGAGCTATTATAGAGACAATGTATTTTACATGACTCCGAAATACATCACTCTTCAGTAACTCCATCACCCTCTTTCCTTGATTTGTCTTGGTCTCGACCCATCAATTTCAATCATTCATCATAACCATGAGTTGTAGTACCTCTTGCAACATTTGCACATCTCTTGCACTGACCATTCCTCTAATCTAGTCAATCTTGCCCATTTTGTAGGTTGCCTCAATAAGCTTTTGTGCAATTCTGCATGGTGTTGCATCTGTCGCTACTTGGACCACTTTTTGTGGCCCAACCTCCTCAATAGCCTCCCTTAGGACCTGAAATTGAAAATCAACATCTTTGTGATGTCTTGAACAATTAGATGCCTTGAGAAAGTATGGAACCTTTACAAATGTAACCATGATGTTGGTGAGTGGACAATAGTTGATGTCTGTCCACCCATCCATAACTATGTTGCATGCACAGTATGCTCAACATTCTCCATTGAAACATTGATCTTGGCATAGTTGTTATTTACAATCGTGGTCCTAAATTTGTGGTCACATGGTCACACATATGATGGTCCTCCCCTTGCTATCATCGATATCATCTTCATATAATAAAGAGATTGAGCTACATGAAATGAGATGCTATTGGTGAAGAACTTGCCAATGGTATCACCTATCCAGTCTTTGAGCTTTATATTGAACAAATCAGCTATAGGGTTACTTTGCATATTGCATTTCCCCTTGTCCTCTCGCACACCAGATCTAGCCACTACACTACAAGTTGATGAATTGACTGAACCTAAATCCTACGGGACAAAGTAGTGGGGATTGCAACTACATTGTCTTCAGAAACACCCCATAGCTTATTGAACTCAATTCTGTACTTGATATTTTTAGGTTCGTGCAAAAAATTACAAGGATCTACACCTTTTTCCTTACAGTAGAGGAAGTGTGCATTAACTTTATTGAGGCTCCCAAATCATTCTGTATCACAAAAGTTGCATCTCCATTTCCTTGTGCCACCACCTGTTGGCGTTGGGGTTGGTATTCTTGTCGCAAATTGTTTGAGAAGAGGCTTGGGATGATAAGCATCCCAAGCAAATTTTGTCAAAAGCTTGAAGAGGCAATTTGTAGCAATTGGTGCAGTTGACATAAGATTAGTTTGGACTTCCAGATCAGTCCTGTGCTCATGCCCACCAACCTCATGCTGAAATTCATATTCTAATTGACTTGCACAATGATAATGAATTTTCATCTCATTATCACTCGTAGTATGACTATGAGAGCTCATTGTGACACTGCATTTCACAAAATGAAAATAAATTCAATAAGTACCTCGTTTCGGCCTACATTAAAAAATTAAAATTCTCAATTTTTTAATAAGTTACAAATTTTAATACAAAAATTTAAAATTCTTTAATCTTGAATTCAAAATGAATAATTATGAAGTCTGATTTAGAAAATGGAACAACAAAAATGAAAAAATATTGTAACAAGAAAAACAATTATAAATGAAAAACAGAAAATAATACAAAAAAACCCTACCTTGTGCTTGAAAAATCTTTTTAAGAAGTTGCAGAATCTTCCTCTTCCTTTTCTTCTTCTCCTTGATTCTCTTTCACTTGCACTCACTCCATTTACTTCTAATCACTGTTTTCTCTCCTTTTCACTCTCCTCTATATGTTGTAGCAAACGATGAGAAATGCAGTGAAGCTTGGAAGGTCTTTTGTAGGCTTGGAGGTCTCTGAATGAGACCCACCATAAATTAGGGTTCAAATGGAATCCAAAATCAAATTAAAAAAATGATTTAAAAAAAAAATCCACTCAAATGCTTTCCACCGCTGGGTACACACCAACCTCATCGGAATGTAACTCTTGGGTGTCCTCACACTGTTCTTGCCGTCTCCACATTTAGGCGGTGGCTTGGTGGCACTTGGGCGGCAGTGTGTTAGTGCTCCACACTTGTCCCCTAGTAAGGGAATGCAGGGGTTTAGGGGCCGGGATGCATCTCCGTGTAAACTGATACACATACATATACACGTATACGTACATACACACATATATACATACTCAATACGCACACACGCACGCACGCCTATACATATACAAGAATATAATATAACAGCAATACATATATATCACTTATTATTTCCAAGATTTTTCTAAAACATTATAAAGTACTGGCTTACTTTTTTTGGTTCTGAAATCTATTGAGATGTTTGATGCTTTGTTGCAGGGATTGGTTGTTCTTCTTGATGGATCAATGATTAAATGATTTATTGTTTTGTGAGTGATGATAGATAAGTGACCATTGAATGCTTAGAAGTTAGAACAGTTTCTTGGTTTTACAGGTGAAAGAGATCTTTTATAAGAATTGAGTCAACACCTTTCACTGTTGCCTTTAATATATTATTCCTCAAATTGATCTCCCTTGGATGTTCTCAAATGAAAACGTTGGAAGAGTCACAATCGTTCACAAACTTTGCCTTTTGAAGGATTCATTTCCAAATTTTTCTCCTCCATTCTTTCTATTTGGATTCACACCTTCAAAAAATGTCTTCTATTTGTACTTCTCGTTTAAGTCGGATTATACTTTCCTTCTCAACTTGCATCAGCATATTCTATATCTTCACATATTCTTCTTTTATACCTGCATATTCTCTCCTTACAAATCTGCTATATACTTTTCTTACAATTACACCTTAAATTTTTCTTTGATAACCTTCCTGTTTATCTTCTCATTTGCAGATCTGCAAATGTAAGTCTGATATAAACTCTTATTCTCCATGCTCCCTTGCACATCACAACTTCTATATCTTCTTAATATACTTCCCCAGGAGGAATACTTAATGCATGAACACAACCATTGCAATTAGTAACCTTTCATAATGATGTGTCTTTTGCTAACAAGGAAAACCTTCAACCTTGATTTCTGTTCTTATAATTGCTGGACGTAACTATATTGCCATTGCTGTAAACTTTATCTTTTCTCATTATTTTGTCATTGCTGCTTTAGCCTTTATCACTACTTATATCTGCTTACATGTCTGCTGTTACATAAAAATGGTATTTCACTCCCTTCATGCTTGTCAAATTGATGTGCTCCTCCGTTTATATCTTCATGCTGAGGAGGTCACAATTCTTAACCCAACCAGTGCCTTTGAAAGGTTATACTCCCTTATTAAATTACTAGTTAATTAATGGCAACCAGCCTTACACAAAATCACTATAACCTTAACTTGTTAGACGGCTTTTGAGAAATAATTTTTTTCCTTGGACATGTCTGATGTTTCGTTTAATTAGGTCGGCCTTTAGATAATTGGGAAGATTTGGTGCTTCATCGTTGTGAGCATGACCTAGATGCAATGAGTGCTAAGTATTCCATTCATTCTCATAAGAGATGGGTTCTTGTGAATTACTCATGAAACATGGTTTAATGAGTTTGGCTCCAAAACTACACGGTTGAATCTTGATAATAGTATCACAATTTGACTTCTTGTGTAAAATATCTCCTACATATCAATTGACGAGCTTAAGGGGCTTCCTAATGAATGGTTCATAAGGCATTAGACTAGCTGAAGTTTTTGCGAATGGTGTTACAAGCAAAAATCTTAACCATGGAGGCAACTCTGTAGTTAAAGTGCACTTGAGCTGGAGTAGTACTCGGATAGTCTTGGTGCTTCATTGTTGTGAGCATCACCTAGATGCAATGACTGCGAAGTGTTCCATTCATTCTCATGAGAGATGGGTTCTTGTGAACCACTACTCATTAAACATGGGTCAGTGAGTTTGATTCCAAAGGTACATGGTTGAATCTTGATAGTAATATAACAATTTGGCATGCTATGGAAAATATCTCCTGCTTATCAATGGATGAGCTTAAAGGACTTTCTAATTAATGGTTCATAAGGCATAGCACTTGTTGAAGGTTTTGCGAATGTGGTTGCAAGCAAAGTGGGCTTAACCATGGAGGAAACTCTGTGATTAAGCGCGCTTGAGCTGGAGTAGTACACCTCTTGAGAAGTCCTGGTGCTTCGCCACTGTGATTGTCACCTTGATGCAATGAGTGCCAAGTGTTCCATTCATTCTCATGAGAGATAGGTTCTTGTGAACTACTACTCATGAAACATGGGTCAATGAGTTTGATTCCTAAACTACATGGTGGAATCCTGATAGCAATATCACAAGTTGCCTTGCTGCAGAAAATATCTCACACATCAATTTCTTTACCATTAATGTGATTGTCACCTTGATGCAATGAGTGCCAAGTGTTCCATTCATTCTCATGAGAGATAGGTTCTTGTGAACTACTACTCATGAAACATGGGTCAACGAGTTTGATTCCTAAACTACATGGTGGAATCCTGATAGCAATATCACAAGTTGCCTTGCTGCGGAAAATATCTCACACATCAATTTCTTTACCATTAATTTGAATTTGCTACATCTATTTCACTGCTTGGGTTATTCTACCAAGTTGGCTCAAGAAGCATTGGAATTACAACAATTAAATCATGTGTTATGTTATAAAGGGCAAACCAAATCCCAGGTGGAGAGAAATGTTCAATTTTGAACAAACCCTTTATGACAACACCTAAACCAAATACAATGACAGCTTCTATTTATAACTAACAACCTCTCTGAATTTTCATTTTCAACTAAAACAGAACAATCATTAGTAGACAATACTTAATCTATTCAAAGCGGCTTTATAACTGACAATTTAATACTAAGATTACAAAAACTGTTATACAAGAAGAAAATGGGATGTGTAGGTTATTGTTGCACCAAGAACAAAGCATCAGTAATATTGCCAATAGAAATTTCAATATTGACTAGAAAATCTAGGCAAAGTCTAAATACCTTTGCATTGTCTCATCAACTTTAATGTAGAAGGCTAGATAGTTACAATCACATTATCCTAAAATCTTTCACAGAAGCTAGTACCTCACTAAGGCAGTCATTGATGTTTTAGAGTTAAAAATCAACTATTTGAAATGATTTTGGGTGCGTGTTGTCTTTCCCTGCATTTGAGAATGCTTGGGGTCTCTTGGGAGCACCTTGGGAGTTGCCCAACTAGCCCAGAGTTCTTTGTGGGTGTACTTGAAGGGAACCTGGGACAGCTAGGACTCTCCCAGTGTCCTCCTGTTGTCACTTTCAAGCTTGGTTGGATCGGTACAAGAACAAGATCTGGTTCAAGAGAGCCTGACAACATAACTCTTCAGTAGAGTGAAAATCTCTTGGAACATGTTGCTGAAATACAAACTTGGTGCCTATGCATGAGTGATATAAATCTAGTAGTCAACTACCAAATGAAGATCATAGAACTCAGTGATCAACTTGCAATAATTAGAATTCTGATGGAGGAAGAAGAGTGGATGCTCAAAGCCTAAATGGGTTGTCACCAGTAGCTTCCACTTTTGAAAAGCTTTGGGATGATTTCATCTAAGAGACCAGATTGGAGATTGTTTCAGCTAGAGTAGGAGACAGTTGTAACCTAGCCTTCATTAGGAAGATGAGGAAATGTGGAAAGAAAGGAGGAGGGTTAGAAGGGCAAGGAGAAAAATTAGGTTCTTTGGACAAGAGGAAAACAGACTGAAGTGTTCCCAACACCACTAAATTTTCCATCATACATCAGTGTCTTGTGAAGAAAAATCCAACTTGCAATGGCAGGAGCAGGGAGTGTAGAAACGTTAGCAATCTAGACTTGGCACAATAGTGTCATGTGGATCCATTGACACTATTTTTGCCATAGGATGCTTAGGATGCTATGCAGACATTGAAACATCAAGTCACACATCTTCAATAAAAAGGCTTTCAGGGAACTTCAGAAATAAAAGGCTGCAATAAAAGTAGAACTCGGTGATAGTGTTACATATCCTGTTAGTAGGACAGAGACTGTTTCCTTCTGCATGCCCTCATGTGATGTTATTGACTTGAGTTAGATGATGTTTTAGTTTGATGAAGAGTCCTTTTTCAGTTTCTTGCATGATAGGTATACATTGTATTTTTGTTTGATGGTCAGTATGCGATTATTAAAGAGCATAGCTTTTATCTTGGTCTGCTTTTTGGCAAGAGAAGTTTATGATGGTTTCCTGTAAGACCTTCTTACTAATCCAATCATGTAGGTATTGCAAGATGCCATGATGGAGTGTTTAAACTTTATGAAGACAATTTCTAAACCTAATCTGAATTACTCTACTATGAATTACTGATTGATTCCATACATCTAATTGATTTGATATTGGAGAGAACCGTGACACGTGTATTGCTAAATGATTCTATAAGAAAGAGGGAGTTGATATTTGTTGAGGTTCTTACTTAATACAATCAGATTTTAGACTTTTTTACAAAGTCTTTTCAAAAATTGAGAATTCAATTACTCAGAGTGAAGTGGGGGCTGACGGAAAACATCATTGTGGAGAGGGGACTGTTGGCTTTTTTTTTTGTCATCTGGTGGTGTGAAAATAATGAGAAATCAGACCCTAGGGTGGTCAGCACTCAGCAGTCATATTTTGCATTATTTTGTGTGGTAGCAATGAGACATGTTAATGTTTTACTTTAAAAAAAACAAGCATGATACCTTAAGACCCTTTGATCACCATGATCTTGATTTGGGCAAGTTGAGAGCATATGGCGAAAGGGTTATAAGATACTAAAATGCTTCTTGATGGCAAGCCACAAAACTCGATACTGTAATTGTTAAAAAAATTGGAATTAATAAAATGCTTATTCTGGTGGCAAGCCTTCTAGATTAATTCAAAGTGAAAATTAAAATAATTGAAACTAGTTTTAGCGAGAAGCCTTTTGAAACAATATAAAAACCAAATAGGCACACAAATTACTCAATATAAATCTGCAGCTGTTAGGCAAATCTTCTAGAACTATACAATATTATACAGAACAACAAAGTTTTTTAATGAAGTGTAATGTCCCCTTTTGGGATTACCTGATATTCTGCCGAAGAATCACAAATTTAATAAAACAGGAGACATAAAATATAATTTTACGTAAAGTATGTAAAAGCAAGATGGGTCCTTGGTGAGATCCTGCAACCAAGTTAGACAAATATTGGAGATACAATTCATAAAATTAACCATCACTAGGGTTAAGGAACATATATTCATGGTCATTTTAATCATATGACATATCTACTCTATTATAACAGAGCTTGGATAAGGAGACATGATAGGGTACCTTGAGCAATCCTCCACCCTAGAGTGGATAATGACAAATTTCTTATTGTGAAATTTAGACGTCATGTTCAACTCAAAACCCTAGAATGAAAGCTTCATGGGTACTTGGCTATCGATTTTCAAATTTCAACTCATTCCGAGTTGATTTGATCATAGTTTTTGATGTTCTATGAAATTAACCTATTTCAGAGAGGGAATTCTTCCTATTCATTCATAGTTGTTTTAGATAGGATTCACAATTGGTAGTGAGGCAAACAAATTATTCTATAAATCTGCAGCTGTTAGGCAAATCTTCTAGAACTATACAATTTAATACAAAACCACAGTTAATGAAGTGTAATGTCCCCTTCTGGGATTACCCAATATTCTGCCTGAGAATGACAAATTCAATAAAACCGGGGACATAATATTTAGAGATATAACTTTACCCAAAGTATGTAAAAGCATGATGGATCCTTGTTGAGATCTTGTTATGAAGTTTGTTAATTATTGAAGCTACAATTCATGAAATCAACCGTCACTAGGATTAAGGAACTTATATTCATGGTCATTTTAATCATATAACATATCTAATCTATTATTTGGGTTCAACTGTAATAGAGCTTGGATAAGGAGACATGATAGGGTGCCCTGAGTGATCCTCCACCCTAGATTGGATATACCATCTTTCTTGGCCTTACCTAGACTTCTGATATCCATATGAGGTGGCATACCTAGTGAAGAATCCAATAGCAGTTTTGCCTCTTCATACTGCCAATACTCTCCCTCCTATGATTGAGACTCTCTTGAATCCCATCCCAGCAATCGATCCATGTAGAAATTTGATGGCAAACTACAACAGTGTTCTCAAAGTAATAATCCACCCTAGCCCTAAGAGTTCCTTTTTGCTTGATGCGGCCTTCTGCCATCTATATGAGCTGGTGTACATAGTCAGGAAGCCTATAGTAATTTCCTTGTATTATAGGGTACCCAAAGCAATTCTCTACCCTAGGTGCAAGAGCGGATATGCCATCCTTTTTGGCCTCATGTGGCCTTCAGCCATCTATATGGGGTGGTGTACATAGCGAGAAAGCCTATAGCAGTTCTCCCTCTTTGTTTTCCCTTTCTAACCTTGGCAGGATTGATTGTCACTATTTGGAAATCCACACTATTACTTGTCTAATGATGTTATGTGCCAAATATTTATCCTATTTTATATGTAAGGAATTTTGCATTATATTGCTGCATATACAAGGCAAACATTTTTAGACATATATTCTGGCATACCACGAATGGATAAAAATACCATTGCCTGCAATAAATAAGGATTTCTGATTCTGATCTGATGGCTTGTGTATAATTTATTGGTCTGCTCTCATGAGCACAATGCTTTCTGATTGCTTTCCTTGATTGATCATTTGATTACTTTTGAATCACTGATGTTCGTATAATGATTGATTGATTGAATGGAGTCCTTTGATTTGGTGATTCAAGCTATTGGTAATTAACTAATTGTTTATTTGATGAGTGAAAAGTGACAGTATAATGAATGCTAGTTTGATATATTGGTGAATGATGATTGAATGAATGTTGATTTCATAGAGTGATGCTTGATTGCCAAATTGTATGTTTTCTTGATCCCAAGATGAAGTAATGATTGATATAGATTCAATGATTGTTTTCTTGATCTTGCTGACATTGTTTTCTTGATTTCTTGAGAGATTTACAGTCGATGGATAAAGGATTTGTTTGGATGGGTTCATTGGTGATGGTTGATAAGTCCTCCTTCAATGCTTGGAATGAAAGCTCCTTTATAATTTAGTGGGTGAAAGGGTGATCACCTTTCATAATAATTGAGACAGCACTTTTTGTTGTTGCCTTTGAGAATAATATATAATCCTCCGAATTGATTTCCCTTGCATACTCATATGAAACCTTTTCCCCTTATATCTTCCAATGTGAGGGAGAAGTCACGCCTCTTCATCATGTCAGCTTTACCTTTCAACATTTCTGCTTTTTGAAAGAGAAAATTTCTTAGTTTCTTTAAATTCCTCTTTTCTCTTTCTTCAATTCTTTCATGATTCCCATCTTCCATTCTTCATTCTAGGCTCTATATCCGCATTGAAATGAGGTTCCCTTCTCTTCCTTTGATTATCTCATGTTTGAGGTAGTCACAGCTTTTCATTTCATGCCTTTTAATCATTCATTAAACTTAATTAAATTTTAATTTTGTTTATTCTATGATTATTCTTTTATATTTTTAATTAAAATTTAATTTTTATTCTTTTATATTTTGATTTTATTATTGTTTAATATTTAATCCTATTTCAAAAGGGGGACATAATACGAAGTTCATTTAAATTAATTAAATAATAGAATTTGGAGAAATGAATTAGTTAACTGCAAATGAGGTTCCATTATCAAGCAATTTCAAATTGCTCTTCCCAAAAGACTTAAAAGTTCAAACTAAAGTTGACAGCCTTTATTATACAATAGGTGGTACACAATAAAATAGCTGTTCTATGGGCTAAAAACTTCCTTAACCAAATGTACGATATGACTGTTGAGCATATAAATATTGACTCAAAATAAAGTTGACCCACCATATCAATGGCGCACCAATTGATTTGTAAGGTTGCTTGGGAACAAGTATTACTTTTTATAAAGTCAGTTCACCATATGAATTGAAAGTCAATTCATCCTTTAATTTCAATTCCAAAAGTGTGATTCTTTGGCCAAAATATGAATGCTAGTGCTTGATCTTTGACAGGGGTTTTTTGTAACCATATAATGGACACTTTTTGTCCCTCCCAAGCATCACCTTTTATAGGCTATTATTTTTTGATTTTCCCTTGTTCGCCCATACCATATTTTAGAAGTGTCTAGAAAGGCTTTATGATAAAATTTCACTTTCAACACCTTTTCAACATTACATTGGACCTTTCTTGTTAAATGACCATATAAGTTGTTTTTTTGTTAAATGTAAAGCAAGTTTCTAAGGGGCCCTAAAATCTTTTACAACAAAAATGTTGCCTAATAGAAAACATCGAAGACTTTACATTAAACCAACAACAAAAACATTGCAAATAGAATAGAGACAAGGAAGTTGCTGAAGCTACTTTAGAATATGAGCAACTAGCAAATTTTTGTGGACAAGGTGGTTATTAAGATCAACTACCAATTTGGTTTGGTTGCGAGTCCTTGTCATTGGGAAGTGACATTGCTTTTCTCTTGGACATTTTCTATAGTAGTTATTGTATCCTTCAGGAATCAGACCTTTACTTGCATTAACATTGTCAACTTCATTGGAATAACTTTTTTCTCAAAAGCAGATGCCTTGAGGTTCTTGTCTTTGTCATTGTTCAGCTTGAGCTCCTTAGTGATGGTTTGAATAAAAGATTAACCTCAACCATGATGTTTGATTTTTGGTGCACATTGAGGATGGTATCCTCTAGTTTACTAATCGTGGCTTCATAGTCCAAGACCTCGATGTTTGTGGCCATTGTCTCTAGGATCAACAACATCTTAGAGCTGTTCACCTTTCTCCTCTTGGGACCAAACGCTTCGGCCTTTTCCAATGTGTCTTGAAATTCTTGCATTTTTTTCATGAATGAGATTAATTTCAGACGGAACCAAACAGACAATATTGACTTCCCTCATGCATCAACTTTAGTTCGATAATGTCCTCAAGTCCATCACCATTGTCATTTTGGCTAGAAACCTTCTCTTGATCACCTTGTAGTTTCCCTCCACTTCCTCTTCAAAAGGCACATTGCCCCCTTGAACATGTCATAAGCGAGAGCTGGCTTCAAACATCTCCTTATCTATGTTAGGCTCCACCCAATCATTTGCCTCGACCCTATTTTAATCCGTCTCCTTTTCCTTAAGCATGATACCTTTCCCTTTCCCCTTGGCATCAAATTCTTCTCCTTTCCATGTTCTAACACACAAGGGGTTTCAACTTTTCGTAGTTGTAGAATCCTCTTCATCTTGGGTGAAGGAACCATTAGATCACTCTTGATGGTGCATTTATTTCAAAGGATTGATTAGGTGAAGAATCATCCTTATCATTCCCAAAAGCTAGTTCTTAATCCATTGAGGTTTTGTCCTCAGAATATGTTGACATGTCATTGTATCATTGAGTGGTTTGTATTTCTTATGCTTAGTTTTGGGTTTTTTGGCTTTTTCTCAATAATAATGGCTTTTGTATATTTCATAATAAGCATGATAAAGCCCTCATGAAGTACACAGGTGTAGTTGTTGTCACATGGTTCGTAATTCCCAATTCCAGGGATGAAATCTAGTAGAATGGAAAAGAAACCAATTGTCTATAAAGAAAATGGTTCAATAGGATGAAATGGTGACTAAAAAGATTGGTAAAATGCCCATCCGAAGTCCTTTCGTTCTTATCACGCTCCCTTGCTTTGAAAAACTTGTTCATGGCAGCAAAGGTCCCTTACAATCTCTAAAATATTTTTGCCCTTGGCAAAGAGGTCTGCAATCTAGGCTTAGTTTCATGTTGAAAACATTGATAGTCCTGTCTTTCCAACTAGTCACGAAGTCCTTGGTTGCTCAAGGGCCACACCACATTAGAGTTTTCCCATATACGGTATAACACCTCCCTCCTCAAATTTGCCCCAAAACTCCTCAAATTGCTTAAGCTTCAAAGGAATGGGATTGCAAAGGGTAAACTAGTATTAGATAAAATAGGGGATCAACAAAGAAACCCAAGAAGAAATGGGAGTTCCACCCAAAATTTGTAGGAACATTTTGACAAAAAGGACATAGTGCCATTATGAATAAGCAATGCGACATCACTTTAACTCTTGAGACCTTTAATCATTTCTGAGAATTTGGACAACTAGGGGAAGGTCATTTCTAGACCCAACACTTGATGATGAGTGGAAGCAACCCCTTGAATAGCATAAGAAACAACATTTGTCTCCATGAAGATGTGGGTGACATGACACTCTTTGAAGGTATAGTAGCCAAGCTGTCTGTTAATGATTATATCTTGGATAGTACAACTTGTATTTTGAATCTTTTTAAGGCAATTGTTGACACTCCCCCTTAATCCAAACCCAAATACACCCCAAGCATCTATCAAATTTCAAGCTGAATAGGAAGTCGTAGCTTTGACAAAGTGTTTCTTTTGGATTCCTAAGGGGAGTGCCAATGCTGAAACAAACCAACCTACTATTGTGATCTCTTAACACTCCCTCATTACCAGTAGGCCTTGAATCTCCCTTGGTCAACCCATTAAAATTGATTTCAATCCACTCCCATGGTTGAGCTCTCCAAACAATATTGTCTCTAGCTCTTGGGCTTATGAAGAGGAATAGAGACATATAGGGGAGCTTCAACCTAGTAGTAGCTTACCAATCATGATAATATACAACTTTTGGCCAATATTGAGCATGATTAGAAATGCCATATAGAAATTTTTGAGAATAGAATAACACATCTTGTAGGAAAAATTATGGACAGAGGACTCCTTAAAAGATTTTGTTAAAAATATGATGGTTTTGCTACTGGTACAATGTTTTAGTATGTTGGTATGGCAATTATTTTCTTTGGTATGGTATGATTCTTTCCACACTTAGATTTTTTTGTGATATCATTCTCTTTTTGTGCTATTATGACCTTTATTTTTTCTATCATGGAGGTAATGCCATTGTAGATTTCTCCCAAATATGACTGATTTATATTAGCAAACCTAAATATACTCATGCAGACTTGGTGAAACTCAAGGCATAGTTCACACAAGCCCACAAATAAGCATCTAGGAATAATGACTTGACCTTGTGGGCCTCTTTGAATTTGATTGCTTCTAAATGCACTATTGGTGGCTAATTATCATGTTGCCTGATGCCTTTTGCACATTCACAAATCATTACAAAATAATTGTCTGGTGTGAACCATGTCTCAATGGCTAATTGTTGTGTACAGTAATAAGTTAATAGCACGTTAAGATATACGTAAACATGACAAATTAATTTATCTTCAACAATTCCAAAATCAAGTAAGTCTAAAAAACTTGTGACGTGATGGTTTGTAACAAATACTTGGATCTCTTGCCTGAAAATGTGTACATATTTTTCCTTAATCAAAGCAAGTATTGCCTTGTAATGTTTTGCATTGTTTGTAATGATTCTGATAACATTTAGCATCCACCATTTGTATGGAGTCTGCACTCAATGAGGAATCTAGAAATAAATTGTTTCTTCGATTTGCCCCTATTGGTAGGCTTGGCGAAACTCAAGACAACCAACACGAGCCCACAAACAATCATCGAGGACAATAATTTGAACTTGTGGGCCATTGTCACAAGCCATAATTAATGAAGGCACATGATAAATATACTTTTTAATGCTAATATAATCAATTTTAAAATACATTGCTTTGCTCATAAATATGAATTGATCGATATAACATAATTAATTCTTATAATTAATTAATAGTATATTATCTATTAATGGATCAATATTATTGATCAATGTGTAAATCAATAATCAATATGATAAACTAATTAATATCAAATCAATTAATATATCAATAATCAAATTAATTTGTATTAATAGCCTGTATAAAAATAAATCATCAATTAACATCATATTAATAATCACTATAATATAAATACAAGTAACATAATCACTTTTGTAAATATCCTATTATAAACACGAAAACATCCTATTTAAGAGTATTAATAATGATGACACTAATAATAATAATATGCATTAACAGCTTAGAACAGTAATAAACAAATTTATAAACTAAGCCAACCCAACAACCTTAGGTGATGTGGAGAAGAAGCCATGACCATTCAACAACATAGAAATATGGGTTATAAAGAAGACATTAAGGCACCCATAAAAAGATATAGAGAGATCATAAGAAACATAAGAACAAAAAATATAGCAAAACATTCCACATAAGCTGAAATAAGATATCAGCTATAAGGAATATTAAATAAGAAAAGGTAAGTCCAAGTCAACTTAAATAAAACGAGAAACATTATTTACAAGTTCATATTACACAATTGGATATAATATAATTCATCTATAGTAATTATTAGTAATTAATTATGGAAAAATATAATAAAAGGACAAACTTTTGTTATATATAAAAAAAGGATATAATACAATAAGCAAGAGGCAATATGGAAATAAATAATAAATATAAGAATCAATGCAATTTATGGTAATTATAATATTTTCTAACCAATACAAATGGTAAATAAGCAATCAATATGTACACATATATAATTAATTATTTATGAATCTATTATGTTCATATTTATGTGTATGAATATAAAAGGATGGTCTGTAATTATTGCTAATAATGAAGAAGCAAACATGTTAGATGATTGAGGCATGCCGATTTATGTTATATATATGTGTGTGTGTGTGTGTGTGTACGTATACCCGTGTCTGATAAAAGAGGTATTAATATATTTCTGACCTATTCTTTGATGCCTTGCTATAACCCAAGGAGTTCATAGTAGGTGTTGTGTTGGGGAAGGTTGAGTAAATCCAAAGAATGTACTAGTGTCAAGTGCCCTACGACAAGTAAATCCACATTCTCCTCAGGGTTGAGTTTAGGAGAGAAGTAAGGAATAAAGACTTAAACATATTAATTGATAAATTTATTATGAACTTGGATGCTTAGAAGCATTATAACTAACATATATTTGTGATATAAAGATAATATTATATATCGAGCCAATTCTTTAACCACTCACTAATACAATCAACCCGATAGGGAGGTTGCACATGGGAAGGAGTAATTTGATCACTTTGGGGACAAGGAGTCCCAATATGGGTGAGAACCATGAGGGAGCCACAAGTTGATTGTTGATTGTGTGCATATTTTTCCTCAACCAGAGCATGTATTAGCCTACAAATTCATGCATTATGTGTAGAAACCATGATGCAGTGAGGATCTTAGAAATGTTTTTTTGTCTTTGATTGCTCCTCATAATCAACTTCCTTTAAATACATTGCCCCTTTGGGGTACATTGCCATGATATTTATGAGAGGTAGGATTTTGCAATCTTTCCACCCGTTAGAAATAGTAGTCACCCATGTTTCAATGTAGAAATCCTTATTTAGTTTGAGTGACGTTTCTACAATTTTTTAAATTTTGCTAATAATTTAGGGTTTACCTTTTTATATCTAGGACTTGTGAAACTAGAAGGTTCATTCTTGCAATATCCAAGTTCAAAGGAAGATCATTGGCATATATATATATATATATATATATATATATATATATATATTGTTCAATTCTTCCCCCTGTAATTTTGCTTGTTTCTTTTCAAATGCCTTAATTAATGGGCCTCTTTTGCAAGGAGGGGAAGAATCTTCTTGTTGGATAGATGTTGTCTCCTTGAAAGGATGGTATTACTGAATCTGGAAGTGTCTTTATTGATGTTTTCTTAGCTAAACGATGAGATTTTAGTTTTGCTTTTCCACTCTTAGTGACAACTTATTCTTTAATCAATGCAATTTCTTTTGGCAACCCCTAATTGTGTCTGTCACATATTCTAATTACGCACCCACTTATAGCACATAAGTAGCTTTCACTCAACCATTGAGCTTTCAAAGTGGACTCAACACTCACTACAATTCCAAATAAAAGCCCCACCTCTTGGAATTTGATTAAGCTCGTAACTTATCCATAGAGGAAATTTTTGATCATATTTAAATTGTATGTTTGTCTCTATTTCCATTTAACTTAAACTAATGATCATTCCAAATAGATTGCAATTTTCAATTATAAGAAATTGTAAAATTTCAAGTGAAAAAATAAAAACTAAGTGCTACGTTATTCGGGGACCTGTTTCCACCCCTCAACCCCAAGTTTAAAAAACGGGAATGGTCAGTGACAGGGGACGGCAGGGGTCATTTCCAAGCTGTCCCCACCTAGTCAAGAAAATTGGAAACGCGTTCCGAAACTTTTTCTGCATCTCATTGACCGTCTTGGGGACTGATTTTCCATTTCCTAGCTGTTTTGGGGACTATTAAAAGTTTCCAATTAGAAAAAAGTATTTTGACCCCAAAAAATTTTTAAAAATGATTTTTTCCCCTACGGGCCCCACTTGTTGGAATAAAGTCTTGAAATAAATAAATAAAAGTTTCTATGTTTTATAAAACTTTTTATAGCCGGGATTGCTTGGCATTCCATTGGATGATGCACCATTGAGGCGTTTTCATTTTGACTTAGACATTTCAGACTTGGAGTGTTTTGTCTTGACATTAAATGATCATTGATAGACTATAGTTGATACTTTAAAACTTTTAACTTAAACTTTAAGTCTTTTAACGTTTTAATGTTTTCATTTTGTTGGAAGTTGAAACTTGAAATTTGAAAATTGCAGCCTTGCGATATGAATCTATGATGCTTTTCATTCTCTCATTTGATTCATTTGATGGCATACTATTGGCATTCTTTGATGATGATTGAAAATGATGCTATTTTCTATGATGATTGGATTAGATGTTAATTGCTATGCTCTATGAGCATTGATGAACCATTATTTGATGAATGGCATACTATTGGTATTCTTAGATGATGATTGAAAATGATGCTATTTTCTATGATGATTTGATTAGATGTTAATTGCTATGCTTTATGAGCATTTATGAACCATTATTTGATGAATGAAATTTGATAATTTTAATGTTCTTATCTATTTTGCTGTGATGAATGTGAAATTGATGAATATATTTGAAAATACACACACACACACATAGCCGTCCCCTTCTCTAGCAAAAAAAAACTGTCCCGGAAACCCGTCTCCCCATCGCCGAAGCTTGGGGTAACATAGATTAAGTGCAACTCTACAATATGTATAAACTTATAAAAGTTAGAAACAAACAGCAAAGTACATTATAAGAAATCTTAACTTGTTTCTTTTCTTGTGAAAAGAAATATATATATATATATATATATATATAAAGCCATCCCCTGCTCTGGCAAAAGAAAAACTGTCCTGGAAACCCATTTCCCCACCCCCCGGTTTCAAAACTTTGGGTAACATTGATTAAGTGCAACTCTACAATATGTATAAAACTTATAAAAGTTAGAAACAAACAGCAAAATAAATTATAAGAAATCTCGACTTGTTTCTTTTTTGTGAAAAGAAATTGTTCTTGAATCTTTATTTTCCAGCTTGAAAAACATAAAAGAATCAGTTACAATACTTGCTATAGATGAGTAGATCTTCCTTGTGTGAGTTATATTCATCTTTTTGGCACTCGGTGATTGTTCTCCTCTGTAAGAAAAAACAACTATTTTTCAAAAAAAAAAAAAATGGCTTAGCAAGAATGTGAACGATGTGATTGTAATATTAGGCAGCTTTTTAGCCTGTATTTTTTATTTTTGATGAAAAAAAGTGTTTTCATAGTAAGTGCAGCCAATACCAAAGAATATAACATAAAATGAAATAAAACAATTTTAGTTTGCCTTTTTCATACAATAAAGTCATGAGATAACTCAAAATATTATTTTAATTATTTCCTTAGCTAAATTAGTAAAACAGACACGGTGTAAATTTTAAAGTTTTCTTTAAATTAAAGACATTAAAAAATAAGAGATTGCTTATTGTCTTTCATTGCCCAAGCTAGAGTCTATTTTGTTGTGTATATCATAAGCATGATCAAGGGTGTAAATAAGATTTAATTGTGTTTGGCCACATATGACATGGACTTGGTATTAGAAAAATTATTAATTAATATTAAATAGTCAACTAAGGAGAATGACTCTACAAAAACATTTTTGAAAACAAATGCAGAAAAATGATAGTTGATTGCTTGAAGAAAATGACTACATTCTTGCACCTTAGAGCTTTTTTTTGTTGCTCAAATATTACAACACTAAGATGCTTCCTTTGTGTGAGAGGGTGGTAACATATAGGGATAAAAATGAGAGAGTGGCATAATTTGGAGATGTCGAAGTTAGTAATGGGTACAAGGTAGAATTCGCTACACTCTTCTCAAATTCAAATGTATGGGACACAGTGGTGGATAAGTTTGGCAATATTTAATATCTCAAACAAATCACAGCCTTGGCACTTATCTCGATGAGTGCAAGAATGCCTAGACATGGCGGTGCCTTCATGGCCAATGCTTTGTTTGCCTGCAGTATCTTGCAATTGAGGCTCTATCATAGATATGCACTTGATTTTTTAGTCTTTCTTAATTCAAAGCACCTTAATGTTTGTCCAAAGTGTAGAATCACAAGACTCTTTTCAAATGCACATGTTGAGGGCACAGTGGTGGGTGTGGCTGACAATTTTATATTTTAAACAAATCAGAATTTAAGCACTCTTTTAGATAAGGATGCATGGACATGGTGGTCTCTCCATGACCAAGGTTCTGTTTACATAGAATCTTTCAATAAAAGCTCTATCACAGATGCATTTGTTATATAATTATATTTTATCTTTATTCATAGCACTTGAAGGTTTTCCATAGTGTCTTGTAAATGAGGCTATACAAAGAAATTTCTCTACTTCCTATTTTACTGAGAGATTGAAAGAAAATAAAATCAGATCTAAAAACAGATAAAAAAAGTAATGAGATGAAAAATTGGCTGAAGTCCTTTATACCTTGTACTAGTAGATCAAATTGGCATGATGTATGTGTTTGGGCCTAAAAATGCTAGCTTTATATTTTACATTTATCGACAAATCATATTATTTACCATATTTCACAAGTTTGTCAAGTCCTTTTGATACTTGTGGACTGTCTGAAATCTACATTTGTATGGTTTATAATTTGTATCATGCTTATGGGTCCCTCAACTTTACTACTATGTACTCTTAACTTGTTTTTTTGTATATATAAGATTAAACCCGAGTTCAGGGTTCATTCCAGAGAGATTAGGCGAACTTGAGGGAAATGCTCCAATACTTCTGCCACCTCTTCCTAGATGACACCGATCACTTGCTATATGGCATATGCGGTTACATACTGATTGCAATCTTTGACTTTGTGAAAACAAGTTGGCCTGTTATGAGGCATTCACAGAAATGTTATATTGCAGATTATGCTGAAGATTTCTTTGCACCTCTATTTTTATATAAGCAACACCCCCACCACCACTGCTCAACCACCATTTCCAAATGTAGGCCCTTGCTCCCCTGGTCCCTGAAATCTATCTCCACATTCTGCCTCCATCAGGAAACTCAATGGAAGTATCGATTAAACCTGCGCCCCATCTAACTATGATGGTCTCTTTATGTAAAGTTATATTATACATGTCACCTGGCATTGATTTGTGGCTAGTGGTTAAATGGTTCAACTACCTGAATCTCTTTTAATAACTAAAGGTCATGTTAGGGTGAGTGTTGGGTTATTGGTGTCTGGCTGGATTTTGCCATGACAGTTTCACCTCTATCCTTATGTATAGCCAACATTAAATAATACAATAAAATCATATGCATCATCTCTTGATTTTGTATACAATATAATCACATGCTTCTTGTCTTTGCCTTTATCTGAATCTTTGTTTTTATGTGCGACTCTATATTCTTTTGATTTTTCACATCAATGATTAATAGAGAGCTTTTTTTGTATTGTTGATTATTTGAGCTTCAAATATTTTGTTTGGTGAGTTATACCTGACGTAGCAAACTGTTTTCAAACTTTTCTACTCAGATTCAAGAAGATGCTTTATGAAATTACGATGCACGCTGGTTGTTAGATTTGATCCATATTTTTTTTGTTGATCACATACACATGTTAATAGTTTCTAGATCACATTACAATGGTCTTAAAGTGACATTAGCTTCAAACAAATCATCTAAAGAATCTAAACAACTAGTTCAAATATAATTTCTGATGATTACTTAGCACCCCTTGGTATACCCAAAAGTCTTAAGTTTACTTTAATTTTCTTTATTCAAGTTAAATTTTGTTTAATCTTTTCTTATTGGTCTTGTTTAAGATTTAAATTGTATCACAGTGCAGTAATCATCTGTAAATTAGTCATTTATGCAAGGCAAAGACTTAAGTTGATTCTATTGATTTATGTCATTTCCTAAGCAAGTCATTAAAATGATAATTTGTAAAAAATAAAGACCTTCATATACCCAAAAGTCTTAAGTTTAATTTTTTTTATTCAAGTTAAATTTTGTTTAATCTTTTCTTATTGGTCTTGTTTAAGATGTAAATTGTATCACAGTGCAGCAATCGTCTGTAAATTAGTCATTTATGTAAGGCAAAGAATTAAGTCGATAATGTATATTCTATTGATTTATGTCATTTCCTAAGCAAGTCATTAAAATAAAGTTTAATTTGTTAAAAATAAAGAAAGTGATATAGAAAGAACTTAGGGAGCAGGGTATCCGATGTTAGGAGAGGACATATATAAGTTTCTATTTATGCTCTTTAAAAACTGGCAAAATTAAGGCCAAGGCCATCATCATAAATCTTCCTAGTAGATGAAAATTACCACAGTTAGAATAAAGGATGCTTCATAAAACTTCTACTCAATAAATCTGTTATATACTCTAGTTGTCTTGAGTTTGGTTTCTGAATTCCCATGTAGATTATACAAAGGCCACAATTGGGGAGAATGAGATTGCTGCTTGGGGATCTTTTGATCATGTCTGTATTGTGATGAAATTAGATATATGGTGTGCTTGTTTGTGGCTGAATGATTTTTGTCTTAAGATTTCTTGTTAAAGGCATGTAGAAGTTTGACAGACAAGGAAGGTCCATATCAAGTTTTATATTTCAAACACTAATGACAAGGTGTAGATGCCAAAATTCCATGAAGAGTTCTAATTGGAAAAATAAAGGTATTGTCAGAAGCCTTAGAAAGTAAGTTTAGTTGTGATATATCAATTCAAAGGTAAACCATAAAGCAATATCTCAGTCATTGTCTCCAATGGTCAGTTGCTCTAGAGTGGTTCAGTACTTTTTAATTATGCTCCATTCACACACTATAATCTGCCTATGGTTCCCATCCAATCCGGGAACAATAGTTGGAAGGCCCTTTATCATCCTCCTAATTCCCACACCTATTGGTTGGTCATGTGCACCTAGTGGAAAAGACAATTGTTTTGATAGTTCCTGAAGGTACAAACAGGTCGAAGTATTGATGTGAGATGCTTTCAGGAGCTCAAGGAGGAAGACAATTATCTCCGCGATATTGTAGAAAAAATTAAGCTCATGAGATATTCAATAATTTCAATGTTCAACTATCTTGTTGGAATCTGGATTGGTCCTAGATATTTGTTTGACAACCCTGGACTTGAAAAAAGTATACCATTTTGATTGTGGCTTGCTATTGTCACTAGGTTTGGTCAGTGTAATGAAAGCCTTGTGACCCACATATTAATGTGCCATTGAAATTCATTATTGCTAACAATGGTAATCAGCAGTGTAAAACGGGGACTTGCACCCCCTCCCAAACCTCAAAGTACCTGTCCCTAAGACATCTCCGCATGGGGTACTTGAGTACTCAAGTAACCCCGCCTCCACCATTCCACAACCATGCTGCCGCTGGGATGAGTACTTGAATTTCTATTTGAATTTTGATTTTTGAATGTTACTATTGGGTTTGAAATATGTACTCGCACCCCCTCCCAAACCTCAAAGTCCCTGTTCCTGAGGACGTCCCTGCACTGGGTACTTGAGTACTCAAGTAACCCGCCTCCACCATTCCACCACCATGCCGCCACTGGGATGAGTACTTGAATTTCTATTTGAATTTTGATTTTTGAATGTTACTATCGGGTTTGAAATATGTTACTATGTTGAATCTTCAATGGTTCTATTTTATGTTGCAATTTTGCTATATTTGAGTATTTAATTTGGTACATTCTGCTGAAACATTGTTTCATAACTAGCATTTCAAGTTCTATACATATACTATACAACACCCCTACCTACCCCATCCACCACTTGCTGCTGTACCCTGGCTGTCCCCCCGCCGTCCTGAAAATGAGGCCCATTTTCCATCCGCCCAGAAACTCGTCATGATGTCCCCCCCGTCCTGACGCACGACCACCTCCCTGGCCTGGACCCACTGTCAAAGATCCTGCTCACTGCTCACAGCGTGTGGCTGTTAGCAGTGAGCAGGATCTTTGACGATGGGTACTAGTCTTACACTGGTAATCAGTGATTCATTTGGAAACTATGATTCTATTGTTGACAACAAAGCTGGACTCAAAACTTTGGTTGCTATCAACACTGGACCTACTTAGTTGAGAACTATACTATCTTTCTTTTATTGCTACTTTTTGGTGGATCTCCTTGGACTCAACTTTGCCCCTTTCTGGGGCAGAGCTCTCCCATATGACCTTAGAATTTCCATTAGCGGGCAAGAGGTGCAGTATCCTGCAGTTCAAGCTGTGTCATACGTGGAAGATCAACAATTCAGCTTTGGCCTATTTGTATCATCCATTTTGCATGTACGTAGATAGATTGTACTGGGCAAGACAGATGGTCATTAATCTTCTTAGTCAGATTGTCTCTTACAAAACATTTAGATTAGTTGTATATTGCTATATTTCTATGTATCCGTTTTGGATTTATGATTGGATGTTTTTTGATATATATTAGTTTCTATTGAGAGTGTTGTCCACCATATTTTCCTGGATATCTATCTGGAAGAACTCACCCATATGTTGGTATATTCTATATATGGTTTATATTAGGTTAAAGTGGAAGTATGCTATTTCAAAGTGTCAAATGGTAAACACAAATACATAGGTCCCATGTTGGTCAAATCAAGATACCAAGGACCTAAATAGAAGTACAACAACTGATACAAAATGCTCACAAAATTTGGAGATCACTAGAAGTGACATTATATGCTGTTACCAATAACTTTGTACGCAAAAGCGCATGCTCATTAGGAAATCATTTTCGAGTCCCATCATCAAGTGAAATATGAAGTATTGTCACAGCTCAAGTGACTATTAACTTTTGATCATCTATGGTGTTATGTGGCATGGTGTTTAACCAAGCTGCCTATATGTGTGTAAATTGTAATGCACAAAAAGAACACCATATATTAAATGCCCTTTGGCACATGAGATAATATTTTATGAGTATTAGTTGGATGTATATTTTGAGTAGGTGTGAATTGGTTTGACATTTTTAATATAACCAAACATGTTATTTTCTGAGCATGTGAAAAACATAAAGCAAACCGCATATGCTTTTATTGCAATGTAAGAGTTTCTTATACACCTGAATACTTGGGTTATGCGTGATCCTAGGTTAAAAGTGCCATAGAAGTTTTATTTAAGCTATTCAGTTGCTCATCATAGGCAACAGTTGCCATCATTTTAACTTGTAGGACTCTGTATAATAGAGCTACACATTTATATATTTTGCAGATATATCTTTATTTTTTTGTTGCTGGAATTTCAATAGTTATTAACTTATTATAGAATGATTATTATCTCATTACATGAAATATGGTTGCAGCATATTTGAATTTTATTATGGATTGTATGCTTATCTTCATAGCTAATCTTTCATAGGTTTTGGAACACATTGCACATTTATGGTGAGCTGCGCTTAGGGGTTGATGTGTCAGCATTTATGTGTGAGTTACTACAAAATATGCTTGGCAAATTTTACAATATGCAAGGAAAATTGGGAAGATTTTTGGTTGTGTCACTGGGAGCTCATCTTGCTTTAATGACAGCAGTGGAGAAGTGGCAAGGAGAATAGAAACAGATCTGACATGGATAATTGGGTTGCCCAATAGGTTGCAATTTGGCAGTAGGTACCCTGCTAAATTGCTTTCTTCTTGGCAATTGTTGCAGTGTTCGTGTGGATCATTCTCTCATTTGCATAAAAAGGAAAATCAAATTATATCATCTCTCTTAAAAGATTGAAGGCACGAGGACATTTTGTATTAAGTGATCCTGGATAACATTTGCAATTTTGATGCATATTTTGTTTTTGTTTAGGAGAAAATAGATTTCCAGCTGAAGACATCTGTGAAAGGCTGAAAGCTCTTCCCAATAGTCTGTGACTCTCTAAATTTTTGCACAAATACTTCATGCATGTCTTGTATTATCATGGATGAGATCATTTAGAATAAATAATTTATGTCTAGGATAGACGTATGGGAAAATTGTAAATTTGATTATTTATGCTCTTCAATTGTAGAAAAATGTCTGTTATGAAAAAATATCAGTAAACATACCACGCTAATATAAAGTTTGGTGAACAAGGAGGTATTTTTTTGCAGATGTGGAAGAAGACTATTTTGCATAATATTCAGTATATTTGTGTCTGAGGATTTTTTGAGGTCCATCAGTATCATAATGTGTGAACACGTAAGTAGTTGGCACAGTAAGCATTAACAAACTGTGAATATGATTCATCTTGTAGTAGGATTCATTACATATGGAATGGTTTACCCTATGATACTGATAGGAGAGTCCAGTATGCAGGAAAATATTTTGAACTTTGTGCATAGGACATTTATATGACAAATTTGTTTGTGTACAAGACAAAAAGACAGTTTGAGATCTCACATGGCACCATATTTAATTCCTACAATGGGAGTTGTGTTGCATTTGCGTGGGTGATAGAACACAGATCTCTAATTTTCAATGTTTGTTCAAATTTTAGTTAGAAAATTTGGTGCTTGGTGTTGTTGCACATGTTGATGTATTTCTCTACTGGAAGATAGTAATGAATGTTGAAATCCATGCAAGAGATGGCATGTGTAAGCATGAAGAAAAAAGGAGAGGATGCGTAATGTGTTATGTCAGGATGCACTAGAAGTTAAGAGTGGAATGAGATGTACTCTAGTGTTACAAGGCTCTATCTTATTTGCCAATACTTGTCGGATCCCAAGTTAGGTGGAGCAAAATGGATAGTGGGGACTTCTGATGGGAGGTTTCGGCGAGTTCTGCAGGGCAGTTTCGGTTGGTCTTGTGGGGAATGTTGCCACTGGAGGCCCCTACAAGGCACATTGCCTCTGAATCCCCATCAGAGTTGTTGGCCTGAGACCCCCACAAGGGACATTGCCTCTTGACTCCACAAGGGGTGCCACTTCAAATCCTTACTCTATTTTAAAAAACAAAAAAATTAGAATGTTTGTAGGACATGTTGGATGGGAAAGCAACATTTTAATTTTTTTTTCCCTACCTTCCCACAATAAATGCCTAGTAAATAAATTAAATTTATAATTTTAGTTTGCAGAGTCAAATCCTATTCTAAGTAACACTTCTAAGGTTGTAGCAGCATTTGTATACTTTTTTGAGATACACACTCTCCACATAGAGCTAGTAATGTTGGGCTGAGGGATACAAGTTGCTTTCTATCATATAGCTCATGACTTCATATTTTGATTTTTCCTTTTAAGCTATGGCTAGCATAATCTATGAGTTTTGTACACCTTAAACATTTGACAATATTTATATATATAAAAAAATTGTTTTCTTTAGCTAAAATCCTTTATTATTACTTGTGATCAACGTGTGCTTCTTCTATATGTGAGCTAAGTAGCTTCTATTTGATTACGTTATAGTGTCTGTTAAAGTCGATTTATTTAATGCTGCATGAAACAAGTTTTAAATCTTAAAAATCTCTGTAATTCATGGTTTCTTCGTTGTCTTGGCCGAGTCTGGGAACCGAGTTTGGGACTGGGTCAATGATCAGCTTGCCAAGCCTGAGTATTGTAACACTGATACCTACTGAAGGTATATGTGTTGAATTAAGATGATTGTTGTAGGAATGTTTGGTGCAATTGAAGGGGCAATGATACCATTACATGGTCTATGAACATATGCTGGATTGCAAAGGACTATCAATAGTAGTTTAGGAAATGTGTGCATGTGTAAGAGGAGCAGAATTTGCAAGATTTGCCAGATTATTGCTGATGGTTTGGGTCTCTTATGATATGCATTGCAGATCTACATGTGGCTATTTATATGTAGAGACAACATT
The DNA here is from genome assembly GCA_028749045.1 of Cupressus sempervirens. Taxonomy (NCBI): domain Eukaryota; kingdom Viridiplantae; phylum Streptophyta; class Pinopsida; order Cupressales; family Cupressaceae; genus Cupressus; species Cupressus sempervirens. The sequence continues at coordinate 142,706,319 of CM053785.1, read as the reverse complement.
GTGATATGAAATAAGAGTGGAATGGAAGAGAATTATGAATATTTTTGTATGGATACTGATGGAAAAAGATTAGAAGGGTATTGCAATGCTCTTCCTGCTCAGGTATGAAAAGTTTTTAACTTTTGGACTTTACAGGAATAATGTTAACAATGTGCAAGATCATGGCTAATACAGAAGCAGGTTTGCAAGAATTATTTGGAGGAATTTTCTTTGTGAAAAGGGTGTGGAAGAGAATATTGTGCATGCAATTATTTTTCCACGTTGACATTTCAAGTGCATGTCAAAATTAGGAAGTTCCTGAAAGGAAGAGCAAGTTAGAGTCTATATGTCCATGCTTATGGCAATATAAGGTAATTGTGTGAAAGCACATTGATGGAGATGAAGATTGTGTGCATGCTCCTTAGTTTCCTTTTGTTACATGTTAGTTAATGTACTTCTCAAGCTGCACCGAAGGAGGAACAAGTTGTTAGCATCGGCATCTGTACACATGCTTGTGGAGTTATAGGGTAGTAGTTTTAGCTTCTATAATGTATTGATATGCTTAAGAAATATGTGAAGACTTGCTGAAATGGTGTTTGCAAGTTGAGTTTGGAGACTTTTGTATTTGTGGAAGTGGAGCAGTCATTTTATATCTTTTATGTTTTTAAAAGGAAGCACAATAATTCTTTGGGATGCTAGCTGCATGGACGAGAATCAGCTAGAAACTATCTGCTTTTAATTGTAAAGGACACTGGACTGTGAGGAAGTCATGAGATGAATTTTAATAGCAATAGTAATTTGTAGCTACACGTGTTATTAGTACATTCTCAGAGGGTGATCCTTTGTAAAAGACTTTTTTGTTGCAAGAAATAAGATTCGAAGTAGCTATTCATAGGTTTGAGTTAGCCGTGCATCATTTCTGATTCCTGTATAGGCCTGCATGGTGACTGATTGGCCAGGCACGTCAGTGAGATCCAGCGGGTACCACATGTACTCTTCCAATTATGAATTACATCATGGTTCAAAATTGCTGAGTACTTGCCTAATTCACAGAGTTATTTTGTCAGCCGAGTAAATTGCTAAATTAAGTTTTGCAAAGTGTTTGGTGAGTCTTGGAGAGTACTCCCTGGTTTTGCCAAGTTAATGAAGTATGTTTTCAATTTGTTGAGTTGCCAAGTGCAATTCAAAAGTGGATTTGCTGCTTTATACCAAGTTCTGAAAATAGGGATTATAGGTATAAGCTATACAGACTGATAAGGGGTAATTCTGTTTGAGGAGAGAATTTGATGGTTGCCAGCTTTGTTGTAGATTGGATGAGGATGGTGGGGAGCCCATGCAGGTGTGGTATCTGAGCATGTATTGAGGGTACATGGATTTGATGTGTTGATGAGGATGTTGTAGTTTCTGGTGTAGTGTACATGGATTTGATGTGTTGATGAGCATGTTGTAGTTTCTACCCATGTGTAGCAATGTATGGATGGGGTGGGGTGACAATTAAATAGTTCATATTTGACAACCTTTTGGATGAATGGAAGCAAAGCAGGTTGGTGTAATGTGATTGGGCACACCAAAATCATACATGATTGAGTTTGGGGAGCAGTTGGTGGGACATCTATGATGTGTGGTTAATTGATGTATCATTGGTCATCTGTAGGGACTATCATGTGACAAGTATGTTTACATAGAGTTATGGTTGTAATATAGTAACTGTGCACCACATGTTAGAAACCCATTTGCTCTAAGGATGATATTCTCTTAATTATTAGTGGCAATGGTGTGAGCGTGTATTAGAAATATTGGATGCAATTATTAAGCCTGTTGCTATGTTTAATGTGCATTTGCAAGTGAAGAGTTCATCAGATGTTATTTCATCTACCTGGTTCCGAAATTGCAGTTCTCACATGGAGCTTCACCGTCATATTTGTTTGCAGACACACCTTGTGTTCCTTTGTTATTGAGTGTTTGTGTGTTTACGTAGAGTTATGGTTGTAATATAGTAACTGTGCACCACATGTTAGAATCCCATTTGCTCGTAGGATGATATTCTCTTTATTATTAGTGGCAATGGTGTGAGCGTGTATTAGAAATATTAGATGCTATTATTTAGGCCTGTTGCTATGTTTAATGTGCATTTGCAGGTGAAGAGTTCATCAGGGCTTATTTCATCTACCTGCTCTCGAAATTGCAGTTCTCACATGGAGCTTCACCGTCATATTTGTTTGCAGAAACACTTTGTGTTCCTTTGTTATTGAGTCTTTGTATTTGTTTTTTTCTCATACTATTAAATATGGATATTTGGATGAAATTATGGAGGACCATAAATTCAGTTCTATAGCTTAACTTTCAAAGAGAATTCTAGGAACATCCTGCTCACTTTTGGTGAGCTGCTTATAGGGGTTGATATGCCAGTGTTCATAGGTGAAAACGACTGCAATGGAATACTTGGCCAATGGATAAAGTGCAAGTTAAATTGGCTAACAGTGAAGTTCGTACAAACATTTGACTAAGCTCCTTTCAAATTTTTAATATTTGACTAACAACTGGCTTCTTTTGAGATATCGCACTAGAAACCTACAATTGAAAGCCAAGGATTCACAACTTAAAATTCCACATCAGGTGCCACATTGGGGATTTGAACTTGGGTCTCTATAATGAGAAAAACAATGCTTAGTTTAGTTGATTGATCTCAACCCCTTTTGGCACACTGATTTTAAGGGAATGTGTAATAGTTATGTGTGAGACTCATGCCTGACAAGAGAAGCACCCGGGGTGGAAGATTTGTAAGATACACATGAATATGATTTCAACTGGAAGATCTCCTTCAAATGTATACTTAACCAATGTAGATTGATTTCAATGGTGCTAAATATTATAGAGTTTTGTGATTTTCTGTTATAGTTATGTTCCCTTAAATGAGTAGTTGATCATAGCTTCAAAACATTGTGGCAGACCAGAAAGATGATTCAATCATACCTGGGCATCTCTGATTATGCTACATTTTAACCTCTTATGGTCTTACTTTTATATATCTCACCATTGTAAGTCACAAATATTGGGAGGATATCATTTAGTGACATTCACGAGAGGAAGAAAAAACAATCCTTGTGGTCCTTTCTCATGTATTTTGCAAAGCTATAACAAAATATCGTGCACTATCATTTTTGTCATTTGATAAACTTTGGTCCTTGGGAAATGAAGAGCCCCGCATCCAATGGAATAATTTAAGTGGCCACATTGAGATAACTTAGTCTACTTTCTGCACACGAAAATCACAAATCTAGATTCTAGATCTTTAATATCTTTCCCTGAAACAGATAACTATCTTTTTGGGATGATTTCTGTGATTACCTGATTACTTGTATTTACAACTATTTTTTTACTATGCATATAAAACTCAAGATGGGAAAACATTGCACAATATTCTACAGGGGTTTCCTATCTCTTATTCTTGGAAAATTCTTGGACAACCAAGTACTGTGGTACTATGTAATTTAGTAAATTACCCCTACATGAGCTTGACTTAATCTTTGTTGATTTGTAAGTTTAAACTGTCAACAGCATTATTGCAGCCTTGTTTCATATCCCTTTAAGTTTAAACCCTAATTCCTAGCGGAAGTCTTATTTCTGGGATGCTTGCTATTATATGAAAAAAACTAGGTTTTCATGTCTAGATTGTTTTCTTGGCATTGATCATATGCAGAAATTAAAGGGCATTATATTTTATTATGCTTTCTTGTCAAGATCTATTAATAACATTTGCACTACACTGACTTTCAGGTTTTGCTCATGGGTTCCAGTCGTGATGAATTGAAGAAAATCAAGCATGTTCTTCAGTATACAGTCTTTGCTGCTTATCATTTAGCCCTTGAGACCTCATTCCTTGCAGACGAAGGTGCTACGTTGCCAGAGCTTCCTTTGAAATCTCCAATAACAGTTGCCTTGCCAGACAAACAATCTACTTTAGATAGGTCTATTTCTACAATCCCTGGATTTTCTGTTCCTGTTCCAGAGCAAAATATTTCAGGAGAATTACAAACCTCGAAAGTAGACAATTCAGTGCCAAATCCCTCCTTGTTAGTAGGTAAATCTCCAGTTCTTACTAGTGAAGGAAACGGCACATCTGGGTCTTTGTCACAATTGACCAATAAATCGAGTTCCCTTTGTAATGGTCCTGTTCAAACAGAAATTGGTTTTAGCACATCTTCAGAATCTGCGCATGCTGAAAATACTACGGAAAAGCAAGATATGTTCCCAATTGATCAGTGGCATCCTCTGCTATCTGCTCCTTTAGGTAATGTATCTGGTCTGTCAGCATCACTAAGGGCAGGCCTGGATGAAATTGGGGTTCCATTAGATTCAGATGCATATGGAAAAATCACATCAGATTTTGAAACTAAGGAGGCAAAATTTTCAAGTTCAGTAAATGGTTTTGTGACTTCTGTTGCTTCCAGAGCTTGTCTTGATTATCAATTGAGTGCAGAGGAACCATCCTTGCCATTGCTGAAGCAGAATCAAGAAATAGCAGAAAATGACATGAATTTCAAGAAATTTGATGAGCAAAATGTAGGATATAGTAATCAAGAACAAGTTCTCTCAAAAGAAGATTTTCCGCCATCCCCATCTGATCATCAAAGTATATTGGTTTTGTTATCAAGTCGTTGTGTGTTGAAGGGGACAGTGTGTGAGCGATCTCAACTTTTTCGCATTAAGTATTATGGCAGTTTTGACAAACCTCTTGGAAGGTACCTTCGGGATGATTTATTTGGCCAGGTAGAAGATCTGCTTCACCTATTTTTTTCCAGTTTACTCTTCTTTTTGGTATCTGTTAAACTTTGAACTGTACTGTAATTAGTTTTGGTGTAACAATTTAATAAATGCAGGAACCTCGTCGTTGCTGTGGTGAACCATCAGAGGCTCATGTCCTTTGCTATACACACCGTCAGGGTAGCCTCACAATATCTGTGAAGCGGCTGCCCCTAATGTTGACATTACCTGGTGAACGTGAAGGGAAAATATGGATGTGGCATCGCTGTCTTAAATGTGCACGGAAAGATGGAGTTCCAGAAGCCACTCGAAGAGTAGTAATGTCTGATGCTGCATGGGGATTATCCTTTGGAAAATTCTTAGAGCTTAGTTTCTCCAATCATGCTGCAGCAAGTAGAGTTGCCAGCTGCGGTCATTCTTTACATAGAGACTGCCTTCGCTTTTATGGGTATACCACTAAATATTAGGTTTTGTGATATTTTGAGTTTTCTGAGCTTTTTGGTATTACTTGGAAGCTTTTTATATACTTTCTACCCTAAATTGTGTCCTAACTCAACATGGCAGGTTTGGAAGTATGATAGCATGCTTCCGATATTCTTCCATCAATGTTTTATCGGTGTATTTACCACCTTCAAAGTTAGAATTCAATGACCCTAAACAGCAAGAATGGCTAATGAAAGAAGCTAAGGAGGTAACTTAATAGAAGTTTTATGGTTCTTGAAGAATGTTTACAAGCTAAATTGATATGCATGTTATGGTTGTCATATAAGCATCAAACTCAAAATAACACGTGTTCATTCATGTGAGCAGGTTGCAGATAAAGTGGAATTGTTTTATGCAGAAGTCTTTGACTTCCTCCGTCAGATAGGGCAAAAAATTGCCAGTTCTGCATCATTGTATGCTGGTACTAAAGTTTCAGAATCAAGAAGACAAATTGCAGAACTGGAAGAACTGTTGCAGATGCAAAAAGCTGCTATTGAGGTGATCATTGTTGATGATCTAATATAAAGTTTTGCACTATGTCAGTATGCTTAATGCAAGGATATGTAGAATAAATAGTCTTGATTTACTGTGTAATGGATGATTTTTTAAACAATTAGAAATTACTTCTTGATTTAGTACTATGCATGATACAATCTATCAATTTAAACAGGAAATATTGCAAAAGGCCATCCCAAATGATAGGCAGCGAGGAAAACCTGTGGCTGATGTTTTAGAGCTAAATCGGTTGAGGCGTTATCTACTTTGCCTATCCTATTCATGGGATCGTCAACTTTGGGATTTAGATTCATCACTTGCAACAAAAGATGTTAAGATAGAATCTAATCCCCCTGAGAATGTTAGAATTCCTCATTTAAAAGAAAGCTCCAGCTTAAAAGAGCTTGTAGAAAGTCAGATGACATATAAAGAGATCTGCAATACTGGTGGCTTTGGCAGTTCAGAGATTGAGAATCCTGACTTAAAATTTGATGGAAATAACCCAGACAAAGCGGACATATCTGATACCACAGCTATTCTGTCTGGTGATGCAAATGCCATGTGTGATCGATTAATACAATCGGAAATACCATTAAAGGAAACTTGCATCATGAATGGAAAATTAGATGATGGTGGCGAAACTTTTGAAGTGGCATTGAACAGAGTGACCCCTAATGTGGATGATTTGGAAAGTCCAGATCATTGTACAAGGGATTTGTCCACCATAACTAAGGGTATGCCTGATACTTTAGATGTAGAGAATGCTGAATGTTGTACTAGTGCCAAAGTTTCTGAAAAGATGTCTGTTGAAATAACTTCTAGTAGATACAGCCAAGATGATCCAGAGGCTGATCATGGAATGCATACAGTGCCTGTGGAGGGACATTTTCGGGTCTTGCCTGATCTCTCTGATACATTAGATGCAGCATGGACAGGAGAGGGTCAGTCTGCAAGTGTTCAAGCCATGCTTGTGACATCACAGGTGACAGATATTACTCCTGTGAATGGGACTATTGTTCCATGTGGAGGTGAACCTGCTGTTAGAAAAGATTTCCAACCCTTCCAACAAACTGCAGCAGGGGTAAAGACTGCTTGTGATTCTACCATAAATGTTCAAGATAAAGGGGGAATGGAGGTGTCTGACACAAGCACACCTACATCTCCAGTTAAATTAGTCCAGTCTGAAGATTCTGGGAGCTGGATTGGAGCTCCTTTGTCAAATTTGTCAAGAAGGCAAAGCAGAAGTTTCAAGGCAATTGTGTCAGGGTCAATTAGACTAGATTCTCTTCTTAGCTACAGTCCTAAATTTGTATCCTTGTTTAGTAATCTTGGTAGTCATGGAGGAGGAAGGTTAGTTTTACCATCTGGCATCAATAACACAGTTATTGCCATTTATGATGATGAGCCTACAAGCATAATATCATATGCACTGTCATCACATGAATATCAGGCTGCCCTATATGACAATGGAACTGATAACGAGAAACAAAAGGAGAAAGACAGAGAGAAGGAGAAGGAATATGCGGAATCATTAGGCATGCCGATAGGCATTTCATATCCTATTTCTTCCTCAGATAGCTCCTCAGACTTGGTTGACTTTCTTTCGAAAGAGAGAAATTCTGGATCAGAGGATTTCTATTCATATAGTTTAAAAGGCAGTAATAGTGGGATTTCAGACTTATCAAGGCCAGTGCATGTAAAAGTATCATTTACTGATGAGGGTCTTCCTGGAAAAACCAAGTACACAGTAACATGTTACTTTGCAAGAGAGTTTGATGCCCTTAGAAAAAAATGTTGTCCAACAGAAACAGACTTTAGACTGTCATTAAGTCGCTGCAAGAAATGGGGAGCACAAGGTGGAAAGAGTAATGTCTTTTTTGCAAAATCTTTAGATGATAGATTTGTTATCAAGCAAGTAACAAGGACAGAATTGGATTCTTTCATCAAGTTTGCACCGGAATACTTCAAATATCTCACAGACTCATTAAGTTCTGGAAGCCCTACATGTTTGGCAAAGATACTTGGTATTTATCAGGTAAGTGCTCTTGCTATTGTGTATCTTCATTTTGCATTTGGTAGTGCTCTTGGAGATCTCTTAAAGAATTTATTAGGCTTGATTATCTTTCTTCGTCTCTTGATACTACATAATTTGCTGGTCTTGCAGGTCATTGTGAAGCATGCAAAAGGTGGCAGAGAGATTAGGATGGATCTGATGGTAATGGAGAATCTCTTGTTTGGAAGGAATGTCACACGAGTGTATGATCTCAAAGGGTCTGGTCGCTCCCGTTACAATTCAGATTCAACAGGAAGCAATAAAGTTCTTTTGGACCAAAACCTTCTGGAGGCTATGCCAACTGCTCCAATATTTCTTGGGAATAAAGCCAAGCGGCTTCTGGAAAGAGCTGTCTGGAATGATACTTCATTTCTAGCAGTAAGATTTGCTGCTCTTTTATCTTATTTGATATAAATGAAATATTAATTGATTTTTGTTTAACAAGTTGCATGATTTTGTGTATGGGTGTGGTATGTAGTCGATTGATGTCATGGATTATTCACTGCTTGTTGGAGTTGATGAAGAACGATGTGAGCTGGTTTTAGGTATTATTGATTTTATGAGGCAATATACATGGGACAAACACTTAGAGACATGGGTAAAAGCCTCTGGTATTCTTGGTGGTCCTAAAAACACATCACCTACAGTTATTTCTCCAAAGCAATACAAGAAGCGCTTCCGCAAGGCAATGTCACATTATTTTCTGATGGTCCCTGATCAGTGGTATCCTCCAGCTTTTATCCCCTCTCCTTCACAAACTGATGTAACTGAAAGTGGTTCTTCATTTTTGACAAGAGATGATGGGGGAGACCAACTTGTCTAGTATATTTTATCAGTCAGTCATCATGCAGGGCTACAGGGCCAGCGCAATGACCTTGCTCATCTTTGTACATTTAAAAAAATCCCTTGAAAAGCTAATGGGAATCATAGAAGCTTTTTTATCTATCCCTAGGATTTGGCCCAATTTTTTGATTTCATTTCCATTTTATTTGTACAATTAATTTTCAGATTGTCGTTAAGTTGTAGGGCTGTCGATATATAAGGCCATTGAAAATTATGTAGATGATTACAATGTATCATTGGAGCTCTTTTTTCTTTTGTGTTGTTGCATCACCTCTCAAATTTGTTGTGCAACAGTGCTTTGTTGGGCTAATAATAGATCCCAATCAAAAATTATTTGAGATTCCATCATATTCCCTCGTCTGTCTTAGTAATATTGGAATTTGGTTACACAATGTAATAACAGTGGCTGCTTGAACCACACATCCGAGTGTTTGAGAGCTGAGGACTTCAACTTATATTCTCATATTATTAACATTTGCTTCAACATTTTTCTACATCTTAGTTGTCAATTAATTCTTTCCAAATGGTTTGCATTGGTAATTCATTTTGCAAATTGAGGAGTTATTACCCAAAATCGACTTAAATTTGTAAAGCAACCAGCTTGCTCTTCAAAATAATGGAAGTAATCAACAAACCTGTATTTAGTGTATTAAACTGACTGAAGACAAACAGTGCAAAATTTCCAAGGAAAAGACCTGTTGACTTTAGCAAGCATTAATTAACTGATCAGTGAAGAGTCTGACTTCAGAATTTCGGGTTAATCACCCCAGAAAGAGGGCCAACCTCAACAATACGGTTTTAATCAATAAAACATGAATCACTGGAAAATTACAAAATGATGCTGTGCATAATTGGAGCAGCGTAAGAGCACTTTGAGAGTAGAAACATCAAAGGTAATATTTACTATTTCCCTATGTTCCCCTGAGTTTCCAGGACGGCAAATTACCGGGACGCATCCGTAGGTAGCACTTCTACTTCCATCTTCAGTAAGGCATGGAAGGTTATTCTTGGGCAACTTTTTTCATATTCACTTGGCTGGTGTTAGGTGAGAAAACAAGGTTATTGCCTTAGACTCACCTCTAGGGTTGAGTAAATGTCTTAAAGTAGTGTTATTATTACCCTTAAACATTTATTTGATCTGCATTGCTTCTACCAGTTCTGACTTGGTTGTTCACTGCTCATGGAAATATCATGCTTCGTCTTCGGTTGACATGTGACCTCCTCTTTCTGTGGTAGCAGCTTAAGGTAGCCTGCCAACAACACGTTTGTTCTATTTTTTTGACTTACCTACAATGTTTTATGGACTGGATTATCCAGTAGACAGATTATGCCCTCGAGGATTTTCCAACCCTGTTGAAGGTGCACTAGAGACAGTAAGATGTGATGTTTTCCACCTGCGAGACCCAATCTCCAGTGGAACCAATTTTATAGTGGCTAGCTTGTGCTGAAGCAAATGGTCGCTGTTATTCAAAACAATTAGTTTATAACTCTTCTTAGGGACTATTCGAATGCTGGGAATGTTATGTAGGATTCCTGCAGATTTTGTATGGCTTCCCAATAGCATGTTATAGTTGGTTTCTTTGTCCAAGAAATAAACTGTGCGCATATGTTATACGTTTAACCTGTATTTGATATTAATATTTGGTAAAATTTCAATAACAAAGCCACTAATTTGATTAGTCCTTCAGATTACGACATCACAATCTGAAAACACTTAAAAATTGACAATCTCAGAAAAGAATGAAGCATGAAAGTTGTACATGAGTTTATAGTGGTTGGAGATGGTTCTTTGGGATTAAAAAGGAGCAAATTGGGTGTTTCCATAAAAAACATGTTCAATTTTGATGATGACATACGTACCATTCACTGCAGGGTTCTGTTTGTAGAAATACCATTTGCAGCACGGAAATTCCCCGTGTTATGCTGATTGTGGATATGTCATGGCAATATGTATCCATGTTAGTTTCACGCACAAGTGGCAGTTTCAATTTGTAATACGTGGTGGTTTTGTCTGGAACGAACTGCAAAGTGCAGTCAGTTGAGTCTAGGGCGGGTGTGACTGATCAAGTTGCAAGGCTTTTCAAGTGTGAATACATTCATATAGTGAATGTTCATTTCCTTGGAAGGCTTGGATAAGTTATTAGCACAATAAATATTAGCAAGAGAATGCAAATCACTACTATTTGTAGTTTCCTTCACTGAGGACTCCATGGCAAATCTCATGTAATTCTAAGCTTCTGTGTTGTTTGTAGTTTCTTTTGTTGGGCAAGTTTGAGCGTTTTTACAATTGCTAAATAGTTAGCATTTAGAGTTGGTGGAACGTCTGATTCAGTTGATGCTAAATTGCTTTGTTGCGCCATCAATCTTATTGAATTTTGAGCATTTCACAAAGTTGGATCTATAAATTTGTAATAAAGTGGGAATTCAAGAGTTTGTGGTGAGCAACATTTAAGATGAGGCAGGGTTTGTACTAGCGGCCTGTTCATCATTTTGGATTGTGTAGCTATATACCTTTGTTTCCAATTGAGGAATCTACAATATTAGTTTGGTACCTACTTTGAGAATACACTAAAATATGTTGCTAGAGGAAAACAATAGACCAACAATTGCATTTGTAACAACATAAACTAAAGCACTTATGCCAAATCCACAACATGTAAATTTAGTAAGAGTGAATCAAGCATTACTATTGAAGTATATAAAGAGATTGCACTAGTTGATTTATCTATGAAACGTGATGAGCCTAAGAAAACAGAGCAAGTTGATGAACCTAAGAAACATGAACCACCCAAGGAAGGTAGATGTTTTATATGCAATGAAATTGGTCATATGAAAAGAGATTGCATAGGTAAGTCTTTCAAACCTATTACTAATTTCTATTCTTATAATTGTCATGGTTATGGACATAAAGCAGTAGATTGTAAGAAACCTAAGATTGATAGTAATAATGCAAATGGTAGAATGTTCAGGAACACTAACCATGCAAGTAATGAAAGAGGAAGATCACTAAACATATCTAATGATGGAGAAAAAATCCAATGGAGAAATGAAACAATTTGTATATTATGTGTAACAATCTTGGACATATTGCAAGGAATTGTAGAACACTTGATAGTCAGAATAGAAACAATCAAAGAAAAAGTGCACCTGAATGTCAGTTATGCAATAACTTTGGACACAACAAAATTTTGTAGAATGGATAGAAGAAATTTCAATAGGAATCCCAATCATAGAATGAACAATAACAAGAATGATAGAAAGAATGATAATGACAATGATAACGACAATGATAACAGTTAGAAGCAAGCAATCAAGGAACATGTTGATGAATTCAAGGAAGCATTTGTGAAAGATAAGGATCCAGAAAGTTCTTATACAATTTTGGAGGAACAATATTTTGATGCACTTAATGAGAGATTGAAGTCAGAAATTGTTTTTGACTCATTCTATTTGAATTAAGCGTTTGTAGTAGATGCAGAGCGTCAATAAATTAGAATTGATGTTAAAAAGCAAATTAGAAGTTGCATAGTTAACAAAAGGTAGAAGACATAGAGAGGAAGCTATGGTCGAGTGCACAAGCTTAGATATGATCGCAAGAAGATGCAAGATAGAAAACAAGATTACTGGTGATTAGTGACAGTTTTTATAGTAGATGTGCATTTAATGTGGAATTCGATTTGAAGTGATTTTAATATTGCGAACAAGATTGTGAGTACCATTTGATCATGCGAAGAGTTTAGAGCAATTTAAGAGCGATTTGACAATGATTTCAAATGCAAAGCAAGGCATTTGAAGTGCAAAGTTGCAGAAGCCCTAAACACAATATTTTAAGGTATTTTATGAATCTTGGATTAAAATTCTAGTGTATACAATTAAGAATTATGGCAAGTCAAACAATATATGATGTAAGTGATAGGTTGAGGTATAAGTTCAAGAAACGTCCATTTGTTTCTTTAGTGGATGATCCATTAGGAACATTTTCGCAAATCCTGTTGAATGTGCTTCATGTAGAAGATGTTCAAAGTTACATTCATTGCAAGTTTGAAAGCATTGGAGATGATGACATACATAAGGATTTAGGAATCATGTGTAACAGTGACCTAACCCTTAAATACGAGTACACACACCTAAGTGAGCTGAATTTGATCATGTATATGTTCTACATAGAGTTTGACAATCATGAGTGGACCAGAATCATTCTTAGTAGAGTTCATGATAGGACAATTGACAATGACATAATTCACAACGTCACATGTCTGAGCAATGAAGGATGCAACCCATTAAATGATAGAAACGTGAGAAAGACAATTGAGACTAACTTGTACACTAGATTTGATGGAAGAAACATGAAAGCTGACATGATTAAGGATAATGGAGTTAAAGTATTGAGCAAAATTCTTAGATATAAGCTGAATCACAGTTTTAGAGTGAACTTAGTGCCAACAAGATTTATGCATGCAATATATGTGATGGCTGTAGAGAAAAGAAAGGTAAACATGTGCGAGATTTTTAGAAGACAACTATTGGAAAACATTACAAAGATAAAGAAGACCAAGAATGTAGTCTTTAGATTTGAGTCTTTGTTGACACATCTATTCTGCTATGCAACCAAGCAATTCCTTGGAATGACAAATTGGGATAATGATGAATGTACTATGAAGATGGTAACACAATGTTATAGGGCGAGATTGGAAAATATCAGAGATAATGAAATTGATAGAATGATGAATAAATTTTAGTCTAAGATAAAATAGAGATTTAAATCCCTCCCTCCATGGTATGAAAGCACAAAGATGAGATATGCTTCATGGTGGAAACCAATAATACTTGTGTGGAAGTAGTAGACCCAAAGGTAAACTTCATTGAACCTGTGAGATATGAGATGAATGAAGAACTCATAGAAGGGTATGCACAGATCATACTACAGTTAGAGAGGGACACTAAATGGTCTAGATGGGTTACCTATGAGGAGAAGGTAACCAAAATTTATTTGTAACTTCAAAGCAAAGAAATTAAGAAGTGGAGAAGAAGATACATTCCATCCTCAAGGAACCATGTATGACTCGAGAAGAGTTGTCTAAGATCAAAGATATTGTGTTGGAAATGAAGATCAGCGGACAGACTCAGGTGATAGTCACAACTCCAATTGCTATTGCAGCACCATCTAATGGAGTGACAATTGTTAAACCTAGTGCACAAACACCTGCAACCTATGCAACAGTTGCACAAGTGCAACCAATTAGAGTTCAACGTAATCAACCAAAGAGGCAACCAGAGGATGACACACCTATTGAGTAGATGAAATCTAAGAGATTGGTGAAAACAAAGCAGAAACCTACACCATACTCAAAGAAAATGATCAAGCAAACCACAAGTGGACCCAGGAAAAGGAGAAAGACACTACAAATCAGTGATTCTGAGGAATCTGATGATGAAATTGAGGATAAACCAGTAGAGCAAGCAACTAAAGAAGGACAAACTCCAACATGCAAGAAGGCATGGAAACCAAAGTAGAAAATATGAACACAGATTATTAATGATGATAATTTTGTACAATAAAATAAGTATTATAGCTTGTATAATAATATGGATAGAAGGCAATTAGAGAATGCCATAGTAAGGAATATGATCTCAAGGAACAAAAGATTTGATAGTATACAAGGAAAGATCTTGGAAGATCTCTATAACAATTTATTAAATAAAAAAATGATAGTAGAAGAAGACACCAAGCTAAGAGAGAGCATGATTAACAAATTGTGTGAAGTAAACACCAAGACTTAGGACATAATTTTGAAAGGCATTGAATCCCTACTAAGGAATAAAAGAAGAGCTATTTTTCTTATGGGAGGAAACTATGAGGAAGTAAGTAAAGAAACAGAAGAAGCCATTGTGAAACACATGACTTCAGTACCTCTAGTCATAAGGGAGAGTGCACAGCCATCATCAGTTAGTCCAGTCTATGTGGAAGCCAATACTCCCACTGATGGTAAAGAAGATGCTGAAGAGACACAACAAACGCCATCACTTCCTCACATAGTTATGGGTACTGAATCCATGCAAGTAGATAGTACACACATAACAGTAGATATAAAATAAAATCACTTTGTAGGTTATGAAACACCAATTGTTGGCAATATTACTGTCTATACCAGTTCCAATGAAGAAGATGAAGAAGAAGAAAGAAAGAGGAATACAGAGAGCAAAATATTGGAAGAACAAGAAAGAAAGAAAATTGCAGAGAAGAAAAGATTTGAAGAAGAAGAAAGGAAGAAACATGTAGAAGAAGAGAAGAGGAAAGAAGAGGAAAATAGAAAAGAATTGAAGATGAAAGAAGAGGAAAAGAAGAAACAAGAAGAAGAAAAGAGAAAAGAAGAAGAAAAGAATAATAAAGCAAAAGAAAAATCAAAGAAAGAAGAGGAGAAACAAAAAGAAGCTGAGAAAAAAACAATAGAAGAAGAAAGGAAGAAGGCTGAGGAAGAGAAGAAGAGCACATAGCTAAAAGTAGTTACACTCATTCTCGCAACAACTCTAGTAGCAGCAACAACAATAGTAGTATCTGATGATGATGATAACCAGAAAGGACTGATGAGTTCTTTGAGAAAATTGCTCGAAAAGAATAAGTCACTTAAGCCTTTGGAGAATACATTATCAAAAGTCTTGGAGAGAATGCAAAAGATAGTTCACACAACTACCACAAATCCAGACTTGCAGACTAAGGCTAAAGAATTGGTGAAGTCTTTTGATGAAGAATTCACAAGCTTGTTTAAAATTGCTTCAGCATAAGCACAGGTCAAGCATGATGCATCATTGTATGATACAGTATGCACGAATGTGAGAAATGACATGAAGTCATTAGACGTATGCATCAAGGGATTGAGAAAGGACATTGATGAAGGTAAGAAGCTATGTAGATAGTACGCGCTGTCATACAATTACCTATCAGATTTTGAGAATAAATCAAGGGAAAAATCAGTGAGCTTCATTCACTCACCACTAGGTTGTAGTTACCATAGGCCAGCATTGAATATTTTGGAACTGAAATAGAGAAGACTCACAATGCAATTAGAGGAACAAAGACTGATAAGTAAAAGGTAATCAAAAGGTTCTCTACTCTTAGAGAAGTTTTGTTCCCTAAGATCAACATTTTGCAGAGGCAATTGGAGGAGTGTCTTATAGCCAAGGCCTCTTATGACAAATTTACTTATATTGACTTGAGTGCGGTAGAAATGTTTTCAAAGTGCTATTGTAATTTTAGAGTCAAAATTGTTTAACAATGGTTTCTCTCTTCTAAGTGTTTAAAAGTTTTTCAAAATTCTACAAAGTGAAATTCCAGTTCAGATCTATCATGTATGATTTATGTCAAATCTTTCTCACAATCGTGAGTGGCGACTCTCCCTAAAAGGATCTCTGAACTAGTGTAGATCGGTTACATAAAATTGCTTTCAAGAGTTTTTAATTGAATTAGACAGATCTGAAAGTTGTGTCAAATTTTAAACAGAAAAAGAGAGTATATGAATTTCTGACCAATAAGTTTCAGAGTGTTGTTGATTTGCTATCATAAGAATTTTTAATGATAAATGTGAATCACCGTTGTGATTTCATTTTTCTCCTCAAGGAGATGGCGACTCTATAAGGATATGATCAATGGTGTGAGGAATTGAGATCAGCACCAGGCCAACCAACACATCAATGTTTTCAGCAACAACACCAAAGGTATTTTACAATTTCATGTGATTTTGTTTCCATGAAAGTAAGCTTTACATATGTGTTCTCCATCAAGTGAGTTTCAACACTAAGAAGAGGAGAATAGTTTGAAAAGTTTCATACACTTCATTGATTAAGTTTCGGCTTGTTGTTTTAAAGTTGTGAAGTGTATTTGACGTGTTTATTTGGTAGAGGGTTGTGTAGATCTCCTGCAAGTTATAAATCAGAATTTATTATGGGTGAATGAGTTTCATATTTTAGAAAGAATGTCGAGTTTTGTTTTACCTAGTATGCAACCAATCAGTAAAGTTTCTAGATCCATTTCTACCAAGAGATATATGCCATTAAGTTTCAATAGTATTCATGATTTCCTGAATGTCATTCCTAATGATGTCCGAAATAAATTGCCTAAGTTTAGTGGGAACCATACTGTTTCAACTAGTCATCATGTTGAATTGTTTAGTGATTTGATGGGTGACTATGAGATTGCTCATGAAGATGTTCACATGAAGTTATTTGTTCAAACTTTGGAAGGTGATGCTAGAGACTGTTTTCTTTCCTACCAACGTGTTCTATTTCATCTTGGGGTGAGTTGCATTCTGCCTTCATGGAGCAATTTGGAGAAAGGGTAAGCATATTTGATTCTTATGATAAGTTCTTGAAGATTCATATTTAGAGTGATGAACTTGTCCCTCAATTTAACATCAGATTTGCAAGAGTTTTGAATGAAATTCCTGAGAGTTATAGATCCGATGATCAAATGTGTTTAGTTGTATATTTTGATGCATTTGACAAGAAAATAAATTATCTACTAAGGGATAAAGAACTGCAGACATTATACCAGGCTTTTATGACCGCTAGGGATATTGAAAATAATATGAAGAATGGATTGATTAGAGGTCATTTTGCTATGAATGATTGCTAGTATAATGTGTTTGGAAGAAAGGATGAGTGTGGTGTAGATGTTTCAGTCTCAAATCAGAATGTCAACACTCCTGCTGTAGGTTCTAATCAGATTGAGAATTTAAATCAGAATATGTGTGTAAGGTTAATCCAGTTGCAAATAGAAACACATATGTTCATGATGCTACAACAGTGAGTAATATTTCAGACTTTGATCAGGTTCAACATTATGTTGATTTTACGGATCAAACATTAGTTACAGTAGTAAGTTCCTCTCATGATGATTATGTACATAATGATGTTGCTAATGAAGTTGCTACACCTAGATCTCAGTTTTGTGCAAGTGAGGAAGCTGAGAGTTATGTCTATGATCATGGGTTTTCTGTTGCTGATCCGACATGTCATGGAGAGATAACACAAGATGAAGAATGTGAGTCACATTCATCTCAGTCATAGTCAGAAGAACAAAATGCATATATTTCTAATGTCTCAGCAGTAGAGGGTAAGGTGCATTTTCTTAATCAACAAGATGGGCAAGAAATGAATGATCTTATTGAGAGATTACATCATGTTGAAAGTGTTATTAAATCTGAATTTGAAAGATAGTCATCTCTATGTGAGTATGAAGAAGCTGAAAGTCATGTTTCAAATGATGATAATAAAGTTGCTGATCCGATGTATTATCAAGAGGTGTCATATGAAGCTGATGATGAGAGTTGTTACTCAAGTCAAGAAGATGACATTGTTAGCATATGTTCGTCTTCACATGAATCTAATGCTAGTTGGGAAGAAGAAATCAATGACGAGAGTGAGAATTCTTATGTTAGTAAAGGTATGAGTTCTATTTCTAAATCTGAAAGTGAATTTCTAGTTCAAAGTTATACAAGTCAGCTAGATGTTGAAAGCTAGGAAGATTTGTCTACACAATACAAGGATAAAGAGGTTGTTTATAGGAATGGATTACCTAATTGTGTAGATGAATGTCTTGAGGATGGATGCAGTGATGATTAGTATATGAGTGATCCTAAGGTTAATGCATCAGTGCTTATTAGTAAGATAAATAATGACAGGTTTGCAAGAAATTTGAATCACCTACATGAAAACAATGAAAGTAACTTTGATTTATATTCTACTTGTTTTGTTGATGGAGTGGATGTTGAGTCTTCATATGGTTCTGATTTTTTTTCACATGCTGAAAGTCTCCATGAAGATGAAATGGGTAATGGTTTTAAAGTATATACTAACGCTTTATATGATGAGAATCTTGATAATGAACAACTCATGTTTTGTCAAGATGTTCAACAAGGATCACTACATGGAGTTATTAACCCACTGTTTGAGGAGAACTGCAAGCTTCTAGATTTAGTTGAGCTAGATACAAGTGATGATGAATTATCATATTGCTGTAAGAAGTCATATTATTCTTCTTCCAGGCATGATAGTGAAGATAATGATGTTGCATCTGATGAGATGGATGACAAGGTGTTTGATGAAGTAATTATTGAAAATCAGCGTGCACCTTATAAAGATTTTTATGATGAGCTTTCTGATGCGAGGACGAATCTATTTGCTGATTGTGAAGAACCATTAGAAGATTATGAAATGATGTCAGATTTTGATGATGATGTTATGTGTGGATACAAATTTGATTGCTCATTTGACATTCAACCATAAACATTTGAGGAAATGCAAAGTCAAGGTGAGTTGAAAATTCATGATATATTTGACTCTTTCCATGAATTTGAATATGAGCACTTTGTGTTTCTGGCAGACAACATGCATTAATCAGTTAGTTAAGATTAGTTTCAGTTTGATTTTGACATTCATGAGCATGTGGATGTTCTTTTTCATAGTGAGCAAGAGGTTAAATTTATGCCAAGTTTTTTGCATTATGGAAGTAATAATGAAGATTTAGTTTACCAAGTGTTGAGTTTCAGGATGCTAATTTAATCAGTGAAACTGATAGGAGAAGTATTTTTGGTTTACCTCATGCATGTTCAGATGAAAATCAGGTATTTGACAAAGGTAAGAAGTTTTGTTGAAGTTCGGTGGCCCGGGGCCGTCGTGTGTACATAATAGTTGTAGTTGTTTCCTGTTTTCAATAAAGCAGTTTGAGAAGTTTTTGCTGTTGGGTGTGTGGTTTGCTTCTTCCAGAGATCTAAAATCTTGCCATTCCCGCAAGGGACATGGATCCCCAAACAGAGCCACTATTGGCACTCAAAATTGCGTTATCATTTTGAGCATTTATTTGAAATTTTGAGTCAAATCAAGCCCCATAAATGCGTATGTACCTGGCTGTACTTTTGAGCCCCAAGAGGTGTTCGATGTTTCTAACACCTTGCATTCAGCTTGTCTCAGTGTTTCATAAAGTTAAATTGACATTCCGAGCCATTTCGTGAAGTCTCATTTCGAGCACATTTCAATTCTGCATTTTACCCCTAGTGTCAAACAGTGACAGGAGGCCTTGTTTGCATCTGAATATCTTGCACCCAGAAGTGTTTTGTGATTCACCACTTTGGGAGTGTCCAGTGTCCATACCTAAGAACCTATGTTTCAGATTTTGAGTCATTTTGAATCCGTTTGACTAGGTTTTGAATCCCTCAAAGTTGGTCAGTTACTGTTTTCATGCATTTGCAAAATGTTCAAAATTTTGGGAAACCATGTTTAACATGTTATAATTTTGACCTAGTTGAGCAAAATGTGAAATTTCCATTTACATTGCATTCTAGACGTCAAAGACTTGTTATGTTTCAAGTTTTAACTTATGACGAATCTGTTTGATCAATTTTCAAATGCGATTCCAAACGCAATTTCTATTTTTTTACCGGTGTAAGCAAATGCAAATTGTTTGGTACCCTTGTTCGGGATGTTGTAACTTGAAATCCGTAATTGCTTAGATTGAATGGATTGTACCACTACATTGTCCTCTGAAAATTCTTTAAGTGTGCCAGTTTTTACATCTTAACGAATCTGTCTCCACACTTTTCCAAGTCCATTCCATTCGCAAACAATGTTTTCTGTCAGTATTTCCAGTTTGCAAAATCTAAGTAGCCCACTTTGACTAATTTCCATTTGCGCCCTGTTATTCGTCATGAGCCCAAATCACAGATCCATAATGTCCTCATGACAGAGAACCAATGTCCCAGTTTTCATTTCCCCATGTGTCCATTTGCCTAGTTTTCAAGGCCAAATCTAAACCCACTTTATTACTTTCTGACATGTTTTCCTGCAGGTGATTCCGAAAGGACAACTTTGGCGGTCAATATCTTTTGACCTTGAACTCGTCATGAGACGAGATGGGGTAAGAGCATGCAAAAGAGAGAATTAGTGGGTCAGATTTCAGAGCCTGATCAAAGGTTTGGGTTAGTTTTTAAAGCCATTCAACAGACCTCCTGACACAAAAGTGACAGTTTGCAAAAAATGATAAAAATGAGATTTTAATGATCAATTAATGATTGAAATTAATTCCAGTGGATATTAAAAGGTTAATGGATCAGTTTGGAGGTTTCAGTTGTTCGAAAACGAAATTGTTTTTAGCTGGACCCACTTTGGGGCCCAGCTAATTCCGACGGATTTGCATCAGGTGTAAATGTGGTGTTGCTTATGAGAGACATTTCCTATGCCAATACATAGGACAAACTTTGATACTCAATGAGTTAGAGCCCAGTGTATTTCACTATTATGTTTGTCAAGCATGATTGGAGTACATGTAATAAACATTATATATGGATCAAGCATGATTTGGTTTTTGTGGACTACAAGAAAACAACATGACAAGTTTTCACAAGGCATGAATCTGTGTATTCAAGTATAAAAGATGGATCGATGCAAAATAACATAGATGCCAAATTTGTTATAGCCATTGAACTTTTCTTCTCAAGCACCGAGTAGATTTGGCTTTGTGGGGTTATATACTTCACAATTTTGAAAAAGAACGCATGCTCTATATGAATTACAATTGCAATGCTTTTTTTTTTGCCTAAGACCCTGGTGGAATAGGCAAAGGTCCATGATTAGTGCAATTAGATATATGTGAATGAAGAACGTGACATATAATGCTTTCAAAGAGTCCACAGCCTCAGGTTTAAGGCTTTATCTAGATACACCTTCATGGCAACGGAGGACATGCAACCATCCTCCTCTTCATCGTTAATGGGTAGCAATGTACCTCCCAGAGATGCATGGTGGCAAGCATACCTCAGAGTTTCTTTTCAATGGAAACAATTGAAGCAATCAAGGAGACTTCTTATTCAGTCTCACGCAGAGAAGCCACAGGGGCAGTGAGAGTTCAAAAAGAAAAAACATCCATGAATAAAGCAGTCGTTGGTTATTAAAGGAACAACAACAATATAAAAGAGCCCTTAGTCCCAGTCAAGGCAGGGGACGTTGTTAAAATGAAGCCACAACATGAGGAAAAGAGGCCACCCACGTGTTCAGAGGTGGAGACCCCAAGAGCATCCAAAGCAGCCCACGCAAGCTGGAGACAAGGGGAGGTTTGTGTTGAAAGTAGGAAGAACATGCAATTAGATAAAGCGCTAGAAAAGCCATCACTCCACGCAAGTAGAAAAAGATCCTGCACAAACTATTAAACCTCCAAGCCAAAACAACGACAGTATGTAGAAAGAAGCCCACATCAAGAAAAAGCTGCTGGTTGAAGAGAGAGGAGAGTAAATCTTGGAGGAGGATATAATAGAATAGAGAGGAATTGATGTTCAATTGGGTGCAGGGAATTTGGAGGTTGTTTTAAATAAAACCTTGTCACATAAATCTCGTTCGTCTTGGAAGAAATACACTACTCTTTCATACATATGATTGCTTGATCATATTGATTGGAATGGAGGAGTTCCACAACATTTGGCAGCATATTGTTCTGAGCCAGGACTACGCAACTCCAACAATGCATTACCAGCTGTCGCAACACTTGGAATTTGGACAAAAGCACATAGAAGCTACAAACTATTCAATCTAATCCCACAGAGATTCTCCCATCCTATGTGTCAGTTGATTCCATGCTCGGCACAAATAGTTTAATAAAATTTGAGATTGAACTTGCAACCTTCTCCAACTATGTTATCCACCTGTACCATGATGGGAGTATTGGAACAACATATGGAATAATAAACAAATTCCAGGGTTGTCAATACAGTGTCTATGCATGGAGCACTGGTCGAATATTTGAACTAAACATTCAGTTAGAGACGGGGACTGTTTCTGTTGCAAGTGCTTGAAATAATGTATCTATCAGCCGTGGCTTGGACTCTATGTAGACAAAAGCATCGAATTGACTTCTTTGAGTTATAAAGAAGAGAGTTCCAATAATTTGGATGCCAGGTAGATGCAAGGTAGAGGAAGGACGCCACAAAAGTTTTATGAGGAGAGTAGGCAGGCACATCATAGCAGACCCACATGGAAGCTGTAGTCTCAAAGAGGGAAGCCGGCATGAAAACTCCTACGCACGCAAAGGACGCCATTAAAGCATAAAGAGGCTTTGACGAGGGGCATAATATGCCATCAAACCAAGCTCACAGGTATGGAGTCAATGTGCAGTGTTAAAAAACAAGATGTCATCCGCAACGCATTCAAAACAATTATCCCACATTGGTGATATTGTGTGCTTTTATAACCTTTAAATACAATTCTACGCACTACGCATAATGCATTAAGAAAGAGCCTTTTGAAAGGCAAGGGCGCGTGTGACACGGTGGGTCCCCTTTGCATTAGACATAGATGTCAGCTCAGCGATGACTACTCCTCGGAGGAGTAAAAGCATAATTTTGAACGACCTGGCAAGTACACTAATGTGGTGAAGGTGTGCAAGATCACACCACGCGGCGAGATGGATAAACAGTGCACCCCTACAAAAATAAGATGCTCGTTGGTTAAGTATTGCGGGCATGCGAAAATCTGCCATGTGTCATTAGGTCTCGATGAAGCCATCAGAGCGTGACACGACGGTGAGCGCAAACTTGCAAAACCAAAATGCTGAGGATTTAAATAATGCATAATTGCGTCATGGTGACACGTGGCGCAAGTCCCAAGTGGCGCTGACATGACAGATGATAAGGCAATCATGGGGCCAATCAAACACTTCCATGTGGCAGTCAGTCAACAGAGGGTTGACGCAAAGTTAGAGGGTAGGCAAAAAATTCAAAAATGTTAAAAAATTGTTTTTAATAAATTTTCTCCAAAGTGGGTTTTAAATCTGAGAAGTTTTTATTCTAAAGTCTATACTTTAGAATATTTGAATTCTTTGAAAATATTAAATATGCAGACCTGAGTTTTCTAAGTCGGGGGAACATTTTCAAACTAAGATTTAGGAGGTTTTTGAGAAGCGAACATAGTAGTATTATATATCACCGAAATCGTGAGAAGACGAATCCTCTGATTCTGAGGTTAGTTTTTGCACAAGAAGCTGTCTATTTGAGCTACAAGAGGTTTTGTCTCAGGTTCTTATCTTGCAACTGAATTCAGGTATTACAGTTCAATTTTGATTTTTAGCAGGGTAATGACCTGGATATGGTTAAAAGGAAGTAAAAATGCAGTTTGAGGCGAATTTAATCACTTCCAAATTAGTAAAAACTCAAAAATTTACTAGATTTTCATAAAGTAAATCAAATATTTTGGATGCAAAAAGAGTTTTCATCATTGAACAGAGGATATTTTCAAGTTTGTTACCAAAAATGATGAAACCAAATCAAATAAAAGAGGTAGAAAGATGAAAGAGGTGATTCAGTTGCAAGAGATGGAATTCCAAGTGGACAGATGTCGTCTTCAGAATAGATCCAGGAATTCATCTTTCCTATATCTTTCTATCTTTCTTTCATTGAGGGGGTTGGCAGTTTGCTCTGGGTAATACCAGCAGGGTTCCAGTTCTACTGTTAAAACTAGGATTGTAGATGGTTTTGCTTCCTGATTACTGAGCTGAGCTCTAGCAGTGAAGGCCACACATCCACCCTGTCCAAATTTTCATTTTCATGTCATGTGTTGTTATTTTGATGTACTGAAATTTGAAGTTAGATCATGTGAATTGTTTAGAGTTTCATTATGTGTTACCAATTAGTGTATTTAGTCTTTTTAAGGATAACTATAAAAGAGGATTTACATGATTTATCTGAGTTCTCTTGTTCTGTCTCCTAACTCTTTATGTGTCATTAACTTTGTGATTAAATGGATAATGTTCATTTGATTTAAGGCAGCTTGGATGAGCTGTATGTTAGATCTTTGTTGCTTTTGACTCAAGCAGTCAAGTAAATGTTTCATTGTTCTGATAGGGTTTCTGGATGTATGAAGGGGATATTGCATAAGTATGGGATTAGGGGATTTCAGTTGATAAACTTGATTGCAATGCAATCTAGTTAGGTAGTCCTGTTGGTAATGACTTTATGTTTCAATGGATAAGGCACTGATCATTAAATCAGATGCAAGCTACTATGAATGGCATTTGTACAAATTTTTTTATTCAAATAAATTCAGTTTTTCATGTCTTGTAGTGGGCTGAAAAGAAATTAACCCTCACTCAGCTTCTGAGATTCATAGATCTGCATTTAGCTATTGTAGATTGATGTTATTTCATGAGTTACTAGGAGATATAAGGGTTTTCATCTGCAGTAAATAGGTTCAGATTTATGTTTTAAATGCACTGGTACCATATCTTAGAATCTCAAGGTTAACCTACCTAGGTCTTGCAGAGCCTAAAGTGAAGAAGGGTCAAGCCTTATAGTTGGCCCAAGACTGCAGTCAGATGTATCTATCATAGGAATTTGCTAGCCTTAGATGCATTTGTCTAGTTTCTTGGTTATTTTCAAAATTGTTAAATCGGGAGCCAACAAGATCTTTAGTTTTGGGCTGTACTATCTTTTGTATCAGCTTTTTTCCTTTTTTGATTATTGTAGCTATCATTTGTAAGCACTTTTATGTATACGCACTGAGATAAAGTGCTACTCTTGCATTTCAGGTTCATGAACGTTGTTTTGAGATAATTGTACTTGCACTATTTTATAAAGCACCATGGGGGGATAGTTGTTTCCTATTTTTGGCCTTCTTCCTTTTTTTTCTCATGCAATTTCAGTGTGATCGTGTCTTTATAGGTGTTTGAACCTCTTCCCCTCTCTCGTCATTCTTGGTTCTGTCTGCAGAGGATATTGGCCTACCTTCTCAGTTGCCTGTCATCTCACCTCATCTACATTAAGGGGGGGGGTTATTCTGTTGTTCTAATGCATCCTTGGTTCGATGGTTTGATAGTGTGAGCTATGTATTCAATGGTTGATCCTATATACGAGTCGATTACAGTGGCTGGCTACCTATGCATTTCAGTGAGATGGATCATCTACCATATAGACACGCTCGGTTTGTGCCTTCTTCTTCCATGGAGGTTCTTCAGATCAACAATTTCTTTCTGATGGTAGAATTTGCGGCTTCTTCATGCTTCAATGATGCTCTTCATGATCACTCTTTGTTCCTGTTTTATGGGACATTTCTCTAGTGGGAGGCTTCTTCAGTCCTTGACTAGGTTACCTCTTTTTGGGAGAGGGTTTTTCCCATGCGGTTTTCTCTCTTTCCCCATTTTTAGAGGTTGCAATTCTTTGCATTGTACATGGGTACCTAACATGCCCTCGTTGACGGGACCCATTTTGCATTTTCATTTTAATTTTTGTGAGCTTAAGGCATTCCCTTAAGTTGCACTTAAGGGGGGGTGTTAGAGTAAATAATTAATTAATTATTCTATTTACTTAAGTTTACTTAGGTTAATGCATTCATTTAATTGTTGTAATGATGAGTTGTTGACAATATGGGAGTTTGTTCCCTTCTAGCATGTTCCACCTTTTTGTGGAAGAGTACTTAGTTGTCAACCTTATCTTCTTGCATCTTCCAGCTTGTTCTACAAGCTTCCATGAGGCCTTTATATTCGGGCTCTCTCATTGTATCTCATTTTCATTGTTAATACATTTTTTTTGTTTTGCAATATGTTCTCTTTCAAGTCTGTTTAGGGTTTTTCCAAGCTCCACCTCTTCCTTCCTTGGTTTCTCTTCAACAAGTTATTTGCATGCAAGTGATCTTGGCGAGCTGTGGAGTTGGATTTTATCAACTCCTACAAATAAATAATGGTGTTTTGAGTTCTCTTTGTGTATGATTATATTTGTTGTTTAACATTGTTGGTTTAATTTCATATGTAAGTTATAAAGCAATTAACAATATTCAAGTTTGTAGAATACTGATTCACCCCCCTTACCCCCCTAGTATTATCTATTTCTAACACCTAGCAATGAGGACATAAGAGAGAAATTCAGATAAGAGATCATATTTAGATATTGAAGAGGGAAGATCTGTAAACAACTTTGTGAGAACAAACTGAAGAATAAGGTACTAAGACATTCTAACCAACGAATTAGAGAAAATATCTTAACAGAGTGGTTTTAACAAACCTTGCTTAAATCTCCTAACATAGTACTTACTTCATTGTAAGTTTAAATGATTTAATCAAGATAGACTTAATGGTCTTGTAATTCTTTTAACCAAGAAAACCCCTCACAGGGTAGATTATCAGAAGTGGTCAAATTGTAGCCCTACTAGGTGAACTTTGTTGTTGTAGTAGTAAATATTTGTGGGTCCCATCCCCACCCTAATTTTACCTTCACCTTGGAGGGTTTTTAGGTTACCGAAATCTTTGTGTTATGAGTTTATATTTTCATCTTAATGGATGTTATGTTTAGATAGATTACATTTTAGTTTTACATTTTATGATCATATGGTATGAGATCTAAGATATAAGATGGATTAGGAGTGAATGCAGTTAATCTGTTATTTTGTTCAAATAGTGAAAAGTTATAAAGATTTGATTCACCACCCTCCCCTCTCAGTATCTTGTTTCCCAATAAGACTTCCAACAGATGTAAGTGTTGATAAGTGTATGGTATTCAATGAGCACTTGAATGAATTAGACATTGAAAGTATAATGTTGATTTGATTGCATTGCATGATCTTAAGAAAGATGTATGTTGAATTCAAGTTACATTGACTAGGATGCATGGTGAATGAAGGAATATTGTATTAACCAAGCTACTATAGCTGTAACTGAGCAACAAAGAAAGAAATGAAGGAACATAGTGTTAACTGAGTAATTTTAGAATTAACAGAGTCAAGTATACATTGAGAAATTTGTACTTATCACCGAGTATGAACACGAAGATAATTTTTTTTAAAGATTAACCTGAGGACAAAATTTGGTCAAAATTAAGAATGTTCAAGAAGCTTCAAGGATAAGGACAAAGTTAGTTGTGAGATCAACGATTGAAGTAATTCAAAGAAGATGTGATGAAGGTGACTTAAGAAGTTGAATTGGAGTACAATGTTCAAGAAGAAAGTCTATTTCCCAAGAGTATAGATTCACTAAATTAGAAATTGATGAAGATATGACGATCATGATAAGTGGCAAAATCTGGAAGATTCTGTAATAAAAAAATGTTTCTATTTAAAGGGATGAACAAGATGTTTTTTGTTGCTGATGTTGAATGTGATGATCAAGTTGTTGAAGAAGAAGAAGAAGAAGATAGAAGGTAAACTAAGAATAATAATATTGTGAAGATCAAGCAGAAGAAGTGCTAAGTTGAAGTGTGAAGTGTATGAATCATCCATAAAGGGGTTAGATGGAAGAGATAGAGAAAAGTAGAGATCCAAACAAGTGAGGTAGTGTTAAAAGCCAATAGATCATTTCATTGTTACTTTGTTACCATTGTAGTATAAAAAAATCTTAACTAAGTGGACCAAACATGTCTTTGAAGTCTTATATGGTAATATTCTTTAGAATATTTTGAAAGTCCTTTAGAGTAGGTGACTACTTAGAAATGTCATGGAGTGATAAGGTCCAGATGATCTTTCATGAAAACCCTCGAATAAGGTCACATTAAAAATGTGTATGTAACCCTTAACAAGGATGTCTCCTTAAATAAATCACTTCAAAAGAGTGAAAATATTTAGGTTTCTAGTTCTCGGGTGGTTTTTCTTTTTGTAGGATTTCCACATTAAATACTTGTATCAAATGTGCGACTGCTTATTGTGTTGTAATTGTTTTTCAAGTTAACAATTTAATGTTGCAATATAAGTAGATGATTACTTTGATATTTGGTATATTAATAAATAGTGAGATAAAATTTTTATGTGAAGTTCATATAAATTTGGATTATGATTTTTGATGTGGTTATTGAGTTATCGATCTAAAAGTTTATGAAGTTGAAGTTGGTACAAAAGAGTTTTTAAGAACTATAGGATAATTGGCTATAACTAATTCCCCCCCTCTCAATTATCTAACAGATCCAACTATGATCCAACAACTCCTTTAGTTTTCTAATAGATGTTTGTTTACTTTGACATTGACCCCTTTCTGATAGTGACTTCGACATTTCTTTGCCTTGTTTACCTTCCTTTCTTGTTTGCTTATTTGTTTGTTTTCTCATTTTCCAAAAATAACAATCTTAATAAAAATCATCTTTTTATGCCTATAGAGGATTTTTCAAGTGACAATCTATACCAAATCCCTTGATTGTGTGGAACTTGATAGTGTCATCGTAATCTTTTGATAGATATAATATCTTGATTGAGCGCACTCTAGAAAAGTGCAAGGTTTGTGAGGATCATCTCACACACTATGGTTTTCACCCCAGTTAGGTTTCCATGAGATAAATCTGTGTTATGTGATGCTAGTTGTGTCTTTATTTATTTTTCTTAATCTTAATCAGTTAAGTTGTAGTTATCAGTTTCAACAGACCAGTGTGAATTAAGATTTGTGAAGATTTGAAGTTATCCTCAATATACTAATTCACCCCCCTCCCCTCTTAGTATATTCATTAGTGAGTGGACCAACAATAACTTCAAACACAATTCCTGTAGAAAAAGAAGCCTGATGAGGTTGATTCAAAATGGCTCAATCAAGGTCAATAAGAGTATTTGCACTCAAATCAAGTTAGAAGAGGAAAATGGCAACTCTAGCAACCTCTATGGAGGTATTAATGCCTGACTAGAAGTATATTAGGGTTAGATTGAAATTTGTAGGGAGCTTGGTCAAGAATGAAGGTTGGTCTTTGGTTAGTATTCATCATGGGTGTCCCCTACCAAGGTAGCGAAGACACTAGGTAAGTCAATATTAGTGTGGGATAGTTAGGCCTTAGAAATGTAGGAACTATCTCTCGCATTTTCATATTCCCATTGTAGACACCTAAATCTGATTACACAAATAGGTAATCATATTTAGTCATCTCCTAAGACATCACTGATAAAATATTAATTAATTAATTATCATTCCCTAGTTAATTTATTTATTTAATTAACTATAGTCCAATTGATAAAATCAAATCATAACCCAAAATCAACTTATCAATTAAAACCCTATTCCTCTATTAAATTAAATAAATCCTCAAATCTATTTAATTTAATCCCACATCCCCTATTTTATTAAATAAATCATTTAATATATCACTCCTAACCCCTAAAAAATCCCTAAACCCTACCTTTACCCTTAATCCAACCCATTCACCCATACTAACCTCACTTAGCCACCTAACTAACCCATCCCATCAAACCTAGGCCACTTGCCCCCTAACCCTCTTCCTATACTAAATCTAATTCCCCTCCTAAACATTTGCACAACTTTAAGCAAGGGTTAAGACTTGCTAACCCAAGACAAAGTCAAAAAGTCTCCCTTATCCTCTTCCATCCCTATCCAAGAGCATTTATGGCTCTTGCATACTATTAATGCCTCTTACATGCCATTAAATACCTGTTACATCCCTCTTCCACACTCTTCCTCCCTCATTACTCCCTTTGACCAACCATTATCCCACCCCCTCACACTCATCCTCCATGTGACAACTGCCACTCCCCTATTGGCTCCAAACAAGCACAATCCACGTGCTCCCCTTTCAATGCATCCTAACCCTCCCTCACCTTTTTTTCCATCAAAGAATCCTAACCCTCCATCTCTCTACCCCTTAGCCTATAAATGAAACCCTCTCCCTTCACAAATATTATCCACTTCCATGCTAAAGTTATCATGTTATTTTGAGAGGCTAAAAACTTCCAAAATATCATTATGATAGAAAAATCCATCCACACTTGCACTCGTATATCTCTCATCGATTGAAGCTTGAGCAACATCATTGAGCACACCTCCATCCAAGGACACATCTACATGATCCATCATCAAAATAGGTCATCCTTACCCTTGTTCAAAAGGATTGTTAGCAAGTTTATTTGCAACAATCCTAAGCCTAGTTTGCTCCACTTTACTACTTACCTCCTATAGAAACACCCAAACCACTTTGCCCCTTTCACATAAAAACACTATTCTCTTAAAAACCTAGGTACTCCTCAAACTATTTTATGTTTTCAAGCCAAGGTTAAAAGGTATACTTAGCAAAGTCATTGCCTAAAAAATCCCACAGTTGTGAGAAAATCTCCTAGAATTATCTCATATCAGGCCAAACCAAGACCAAATTTAAAAGGGCTAAACTTCCACAAATACTAGCTTACAAGGAAATAGAAGCAGAACACAAGAAGCATACCCCCAACCCAAGGATTGTAAACTAGACCAAGTTGAGATAGACGGTGTGAACGTTGCACTATAAACTCAGTGGGATTACAAAATTCAAAACCTAACTCTCCGACGAGGTGTCAACTATAGCCTTATTGATAACTCTAGTGTTACTCTAATTAGGTCAATTTTCCACACACACTTATGCACTCATCTCCTCATAGGATTAGTCTTTCACATAGTTCCACCATCCCATTTAAGCATTTAATAGAATCATCTCCTCCCCTTTTATCATCAACCTTAGGTTTTTAAGGAATCCTCCAAATTAAGCATCATTAAGCCCTAGTATCCTTCATTAGTTACTCCATATTTAGAAACATTTAGCATCACTTCATTAAGCATTGTTTCCCTAAAGAAGTCTCCATCCATCTCATCATCATAGTTATCCTCAAACTAAGCATTGTTTAGGATAAACTATCATTTGTGTCCCACATCCCCTTAAGAAAAAGGTTGGGTTACACACTTGATCCCCATTTGTCTTCCAAGAGGTCACAAGGCTACCTGAGGGTTTGATATCACCACCGCATTCTCAAGCTCACACTTAAGGGAAACACAATCTCCTTCACTTAGTACCATATCATTTAGGCTTCCTAGATATCACTAAAAAATCCTCCTTTGCATCTTAGGAAATCCCTCCACTCTAGTCACACCTAGACAAATCATCTCTTCACATACACTTATCATCATCCTTTTGCATTCCATGCTTAGGAAAATAAGCTTTTCATGCCACCTACCACACGTTTCAATAAGAATAAATGGAAAGAGAAGGACATGGATCCTAGTTTTAGTAGTAGCACAGCTCGGGCTCAACCATACCCCATAGTTTCCATGACACCACTAGATCCATGTAATGCCCCGTCGAGGGATCCAAAGAATTAACCTAGAATTTCACTAAGTTTGGTAGCATTTTAAAGAAAAAAAAAACATGAAAGTAATACCACATATAACTTATGCACAATAACGGAAGCAATAGCAATGTCCATCTGAAAGTAAACATAACAGATTACATTCTATAAGATCCCTTAACATTGGATTACATCCAAGTCAACTAACATTAATGAATCCATCTAGTACAACATCCACATGAAATAATAATGATAAGTCCAATGTTTATACATTACATTTCCAAATGCTCAATCATCCACTGTACATGTCACAGGGTATGAAAAGCTCAAAAGAATATACATATGTAGAATAAGGTACATCAAAGTAAAGATAATCACATGATACGCATGATACATCATCATAGAAGACATATACATCCATCATAAAAATCAAACATAATAAACTAAGTGCACGGTTCCTCCCAACCGTTAATAGCATCATTAGACCATCATGGATTCTAGCCATCCCTCCGTGCGTAACATTCCAAATCACTGAAGAGATCATCGGTATTAACATAGTAGGAATGTCACTCATAACATATACTATATCATATGCAAAAATTAATCTAACATGCAAATAAAAGCATAAGATAACATCATCTAACGTATGCTAATCATCAAGGAAGTTTACATATCCACCATCATGAAGGACACATCAGCCACGATGTCTCAATGAATCTCAAATGTTAAGAGTGGAAAAACACTACCACTCGACCGCGTGGTACCTAAGTGGTCCACTCCCACCTTGCTGAGGAGATAATCTCAAGTCCCAAACAGGCTATCTAAAACCACATAGCATAAATCTCTGTAAGTCCAGGAATCCTAAAAGTATACTAACTCAAAGATTCCAGACACAAAATATGACATCTAATCCCAGAGGCACACAATGACATGTAGGAACCTACTATGCAAGCGGGAAAGTGTCATCGCATTTATCACGTACAAGTTATCCTGGTAGTTAGCTAAACTCCACGGGTCCATACTGATCTCATGCGGCCACTAGTATCCTCTAATAAAGATGAGGCATACTATGGAATGCAAGGTCGCAAGCATGCGTTCTCACTACTCCCATCCTAGCCTGTACAAGCACTCAAGGCATGGGCGAGAACCAAAACACTTATATTTTTAGGTTCATTTAGTTAGTATTAGGTGTGAATGTTATCACTTATTAATTCAACTTACAATGAGTTTACCCTGACAGCCTCTTAGGGCTCCGGCCCCCATTGCAAGCCACTTCCCGACACTACATGCAGATATCCTACCCTAAGCTCATGGAATCATAAATCTCAAAATTAGAAAAGATAATCCATAATAAAATCATCAAATATGCATAAAAGTATCAAATCTCCATGAGCAAGCATCCATAGAAAATCATGATCACAACAACTCTATATTGGCAACTGAAGTATCATTGATAATCAAAAGTATCCATTGGTTCACAATAACCAAAATATATCTCAATCATACCGATCGAAGACTCCAAAATGGTTGAGTCAAGCATGTCACAACATGACATCATCAAGAATAAATCCACATTCTAGTCCCCTCATGGCGACTAAAAAATAACCAAGGATAACTGATCGATGACAAAAAATGGTTAAGTCAAGTGTCTCATACATAAGAATCTCAACTATAACAATCAGTAATTACAACCAATACATAGAGCATTCCATCACATAACCATGGTTGGGTTTATAAAGATTGAGATTAAACATCATCATGACATGACAATCACATAACCCCCAAGCATCTGGTAGATGTCCTATAACTGGTCAACACTAGTCAACCCAAAACCCAAAACAATAGCATAAAGAATACACAATGCAAACACATGTTTTGGTTTTGCTAAATTTACAAGCTTGAATTTAAATGTAAAGGTCTCAATTTACGTTTTCCAATTTAAATATCAAGTGGAGAAATTTCATGTTTTACCTAACCCATGTATTGTATTGACAGATAAAAGTTTCTCCCCAAAAACTGTTAGACTCAATTTTTTGAATGTTCTAAATGTCTTTTGTATACACGTTTTGATGATAATGACCCCCATAATTTTCAAAATAATAATTGAAATTCTTTTCATATTCCTCTTTCCAAATTAAAAGATTAAATTGATCCTATATTTCTCAACATTATAAAATAATTTGTTATTAAAGAATTACTCTTTAAATTCCAATCATCTATCAATATATTATTTATTTATTAATAATAATGTATATACATATATATATTTATACATATATATAAATACATATACATATATAATTATCAATTTATAAAACGTATTATAAAAAAAAATTGAATTAATAAAACATTTGACAACACACAGCGAGTTTAATAACCGCTAGTTACAAACAACATAAATATATGTGTCCTGCGGATCGCAAGGTACACTACAGTCGCAGGTACACTGCAGACCGCAGGTACTCTGCGGTACTGCAGTTCGCATAGGCATTGCCGTCGGCGGGGGTGGGGAAAGAAGTCCCTCCCGCCCATTCCAAGCTTCCCTCCAATGTAAATTGCGATGCATTTTTTAACATTCGCTCGCTGCGAAATATATGTCATTCGACTTTTAATTAAATATATATGTATACATACATATGTATGTATATATATAAAAAAAAGTATATATGTATATATATATGTGTGTATATATATACATATATATACACATACAGAGTTTAATCAAATATCACAGCATATAGACACACACACACATACACATATATATAATTGTATATATATATATATATGTATTCAGATTTAAAAATATAAACATATATATACACAATATATAAATTCCAATTCTCAAAATTTTCCTATAAATTTTCCTATATACTCAATAGTTTATCTAATGGCTTGGCTACAATTTAATCCCTAGCATCGTGTTTTTTTCTAGATCTACGCATATAAGATTCTCAAATAAATTTAACTACCCATATTGAGAATGCATACAATAAAAATACGAAAATCCTCAGAAGACATATGGAAGACACGAAGAAGACAGGGGAAAGCAAGATGCAGAAATAGCATAAGTAAAATTACAAGAATCTACCCGAATTCTGATGCTAATTCGCTCTTCCTCAGAAAACCTGCAGAGCAAGCTCTTCCCTTCTTCAGAGTTCCCGAGTCCTCCAATGCTCCAAATGCTCTCCACGCTATGTCTAAGCTTCTAGGAATGCCTGAATATAAAGAGCTTTCAGGAAACATCTAGAATGCTTCTAGAAACAGCTAGAAGGTGCCACCAACTAAGCATGTGCCTTTTCCAACCTTCTAGATGAGTCATAGGGTTGTAGACACCATGTGCTTAATTGATGCACTAACCCCTGTGTTGTTGACATATGAGAAATGAAAAGGTGCGTTAACTCTCATGCAAGCTTATAACTCCAATTTACTTTTTATATAATTTCTAATTAAATATTTATAACTTTCATTTTAAATTTTATAACTTTTATTATTATTATTTATTTATTACTTTATTATTATTTTATTATTATTATTAATTTTAATTTCTAATTTTCTTTTATTTAATTCCTTTTTTCTCAATTAATTCTCAATTAATTCTCATTTAATTAATTATAATCAATATATCAAATATCATGATATTTTATATTAATTTTTTCAAATAAATAATTAATTAAATCTATTTATTAAGACTTAATTAATAGAAAATTCACCATAGACCTCCAAGATAAAATATGAAAATCCATCATAGAGCAATTCACACAAAATCAGTCTAAAGGGTTAAAAGTCACGAAATATGTCATCCGACACATTTGGTGGGTAAAATATTAAGATACTTGTCCTATCTCACTAGGACAAATGGTTTAAGAGTTTGGGATTTGGACTTGAGAATTTATCTCCCTTCTCTTATCATTGAGATAGTATAATGGGGTACGCTCATCCTAAAAAATTCAGGGAAGTCGATACCCGGTACCTGCAACCTGCAGAAAAATCATGCATGTACATACAATATATATAATGCTAAGCTAAACAGACAATGGCAGGGAGTGGTGTATCATGTAGATCCTGACTAAGCAGGTAACTACGACTCCCTTCCTTAACCACATCAAAAACACCATACAATAAGAAAACATGCACACCATACACATGCAAGTATGGTGTAAGTATCCATAATACAACACATGAAATAATAAACCATCTAACTAATCATCAATAATAACTGAAAGCAATGTAATGATCATCATGCATACATGAAATGTAAAGTCTAAATGATCTCATCATATAACCACTGAATCCATAACATAATGTCTGATAGTCTCAAAACAATACTACTAATCCATCAACATAAAACTAGTCTAACATAGTCTAATAATAATAGCAACAATATGTCCAGAAAAGATGTGAATGAGGGTAGGCACTACATCCACCCCCCCTTGGGTTAGGCTTACTCCTGGAAGCCTACAAACAAGTAGGGATATAACTCACGTAATCTAACTGCATCCTCCCAAGTAGCTGAAGAATCATTAGTAGGGTCCCATTGGACCCTTACCTACTCGATGGTTCGACCCCTAAGGTCAACTCCCGCTGCTCCAGAATATGAACCGACTCCAAAGCCAACTGCCCATCCTCTACCTCAATGCATTCCAATCAAGAACATGTACAATATCAGGAATATACTGTCGAAGCACTAAAACGTGGAAAACATGATGAATGCGAGCTAGGCTGGGCGGTAGAGCAAGGTGATAAGCAATCGGGTCAATCCTTTCCAAAATCTCGATTGATCCCACAAAGCGAGGTGCTAGCTTAGAACCCTTTCCATAACGGATTGGACTCTTTCGTGGATGCACTCTCAAGGAAACCTTATCACTGTGATGAACCTCCTTATAGCAATATCGTGAGAATGCTCAAAATGACAGAATACAAAGTGATAGCAGAACTCAGAATGAATCTACTGATCGCAGGCCACTTCGAGGGGGTAACCTCCTTTGAGCAAGCTCAATACAATAAATTCGTCTGTGCCCATCAAGGGCCTCAACCTATTCTTATATACTGAGTACGATCTAGAAAAGTAATACTACCTATGCATGTGGGATAATAAAATATACTCACGGGACGACTTACAAAGCATATGCGTCCAACAACACTACTCTAACAAAATAAACAGAAGGAACACACAGGTTCCTAACATCCACTCTCCCTTAGAAAAAAGCTTTGTCCTCAAAGCTTAAGGTGTGGAAATTGTTGTTGAATCTGAAGAAGGGGTTCCCAGGTAGCATCCTCTGGTTGCATGCCATGCCACTGAATCAAGACCTCAGAGATGGAGCGAGAGCGAAGCTGGCGAGTGCGCTGGTCAATGATTGCCACCGGCTCCAGGATAATGGATCCTTCCGTATCCATTTCAGGGAGAGTAGTTTGTGCTCTGACAGTGGTACCCAGAACTTTCTTTAGACAAGAAACATGAAAGACTGGATGAATGCGGGAAGAAGGAGGAAGTTCCAGTTTATAAGCAACTGAACCAATCTTCTGCAGAACCTTATAAGGCCCATAAAATTTTGGGGCCAGCTTATGACGCCCTTTCATCTTTAGGGAGGATTGTTTGTATGGCTGTAGACGAAGAAAAACCATATCCCCAACTTGAAATGAGCGCTCAGAACGGTGTTGATCTGCTTGCTGTTTCATCCGATTACGAGCCATGTGAAGATTATCCTGTAAGGTACGAAGAATCTGATCCCTGCTGCGGAGAACTATGTCAACTGCCTGGACTGGTGAGCTGTTGGGAGTGTAGGGAAGGAGCACTGGAGGTGCCTGACCATAGACTGCTTCATATGGAGTCATTTTAGAGGCAGTGTGGTAAGAGGTATTGTACCACCATTCAGCTAAAGGGAGCCACTTGGTCCACTGATGTTGCTGTTTGGAAGTGAAGCAACGAAGATAAGTTTCCAAGCATTTATTGACAATTTCAGTTTGACCATCAGTTTGTGGGTGATAGCCCGAACTCATCTTCAGTTTGGTGCCAGTTTTCTGAAACAGTTCAGTCCAAAAATGACTGGTAAAAGTTGCATCACGATCAGAGACAATGGAAGAAGGGAGTCCATGAAGACGAAATATCTGATCCATGAAGATTTGTGCAACATAGGAGGCAGTATAGGGGTGGCTGAGGGCACAAAAATGACTATATTTCGAGAGACGATCAACCACAACCAAGATCACTGTCTTGCCACCGGATTTAGGAAGCCCTTCAATGAAATCCATAGAAATATCAGTCCAAATCCGTGTAGGGATGGGCAATGGTTCGAGCAAGCCAGGAAGGAGGGT
This sequence comes from Cupressus sempervirens, assembly GCA_028749045.1. NCBI lineage: Eukaryota > Viridiplantae > Streptophyta > Pinopsida > Cupressales > Cupressaceae > Cupressus > Cupressus sempervirens. Next base: position 142,668,353 of record CM053785.1, on the reverse strand, counting down.
CGTTTCACCCTTGTGGCATTGGCAAGTATCACATTCAGCCACCATCTGTTGAATCGTCTGTTTCATCCCTTTCCAAAAGAAGTTTCTCCTTGCTCGCTCATAAGTTTTGAGGAAGCCTGAGTGCCCTGCTGAAGGAGAAGCATGGAGTTCATAAAAAATAGCCTGATGTAGAGCTGGGTTCTGAGGAAGCACTAGCCGACCCTTGTATCGAAGAGAAGCACCATCCCAAGAGTAATGTGGTATAGCAGAAGGATTATTGGCTAGCTGGTGAATGATTTGAGATAAAGAAGAGTCACTGTCATAGCCGTGCTGAACAGACGCTAACCAATTGGGAATGGGCATAGAAATAGCAGAAAGGGAAGCTTGATTATCAAATGTGCGAGAAAGAGCATCTGCCACAATATTCTCCTTACCCTTCTTGTAGGTGATCTCATAATCATACCCCATGAGTTTGCTGACCCATTTCTGTTGTGTAGGAGAGGATACCCGTTGTTCCAGGAAGTATTTCAGACTTTGGTGATCGGTTCTGATGCAAAAATGACTCCCTAAGAGGTATGGCCGCCACTTCTGTACAGCATGCAAAATAGCCATCATTTCTTTTTCATAAGTAGAGAGGGCTAGATTCTTACCAGAGAGGGCTTTGCTAGTGAACGCAATAGGATGGTCATCTTCCAGGAGAACAGCACCCAATCCATTGCCGCAAGCATCACTCTCAATAGTGAAGGGTTTGGAAAAATCTGGCATTGCGAGAACAGGTGTACTGCACATAGCCTGTTTCAGTTGTTCAAATGCAGTCTCAGCAACAGGGGTCCAGGAGAAGGCATCCTTTTTTAACAGAGCTGTCAATGGTGCTGCAATTTTCCCGTAATCTTTGACAAACTTGCGGTAGTAGCCAGTCAACCCCAAAAAACCCCGAAGGCTCTTGAGAGTTTTAGGATGCGGCCAAGTTTTCATGGCATCTATTTTTGTAGGATCCACCCGCACTCCATGGTGTGCAACAATATGCCCGAGATACTCCACTTCCTCCTGGCCAAACACACATTTAGATAGTTTTGCACAGAGTTGATGATCAGAGAGAAGTTGCAAGACAAGCTCCAGATGATGGAGATGCTCAGCCCAAGTTTTGCTATATATGAGGATATCATCAAAGAAGACCAGAATGAATTTCTGGAGGTATGGCCGAAATATGTTATTCATCACTGCCTGAAATGTTGAAGGAGCATTCGTGAGGCCAAAGGGCATGACTAAAAATTCATAGTGACCATCATGTGTGCGGAAGGCAGTTTTAGGTATATCCTCCTCATTAACCCGAATTTGATGATACCCAGAACGAAGATCTAACTTGGAGAAAAAATGAGCCCCATGAAGTTCATCAAGAAGTTCATCAACAACTGGAATGAGAAACTTGTCCTTTATAGTGAGATGATTAAGTGCTCGGAAATTAATGCAGAGTCGCCATGACCCATCTTTTTTGTGAACAAGCAGAACGGGAGAAGAAAAGGAACTGGTACTAGGGCGAATAATACCTTGCTTCAGTAAGTCACGGACAAGTATCTCGATTTCGGTCTTCTGATGAAATGGGTAGCGGTAGGGCCTGATGTTGGGCGGAACACTGCCAGGAAGGAGCTGAATACGGTGGTCCTCTGGACGAGAAGGAGGTAATCCCACAGGTTCATCAAATACACCAGAATACTTGTCCAAAATGTGTTGGAGATCGGCAGGAGTGCTAGAGACTGCTGATGGCTGCATCTGAATGGAATGGAGCTGAGCGATGACACCATGTGAATTCTTCTTAAGAAGTTTTTCCATACGGTGTGAACTGATGATGCTGAGAGACCCTGGTTGTAAGCCTTTCAAAGTGTGTTGGTGCCCCTCGGCTGAAAACTGCATCCAAAGTTCAGCAAAATCCCAGAGAATGGGGCCAAGAGTGCGTAACCATTGGGCACCCAAAACCACATCACAGCCACCTAAGGGTAAGGCAAACATGTCAGAGCGCATGTTATAATCGCCAATAGAGAGACGCACATTGCGACATTTCCCTTTACAAGGTAAAGTGCCCCCATTGGCAATCATGACTTCAAAGCTAGAGCAGGGATGGATAAAGCAATCAGCCTGTTTGGCTATTCGTGGATCAATGAAGTTATGAGTGCTACCAGAATCAATGAGTATAGTAAGAGGGATCTTCTTGAAGAAACCCTGGACCCGCATGGTTTGTGGAGTAGTGACTCCTGCCAAAGCATGGACAGATATCTCTGGTGGAGCTTCTGGTGAAGGAGGTTCAGGCTGGTGAGGCTCAACCTCATCATCCACTGTTTCCTGAGCATCTACATATTCTTCCAGTTCCGGTGGAGAATCCACATCCAAGAGATAGAACTTTTGCTGAACACATCTATGGCCCCGAGACCATTTCTCATCACAATTATAACAAAGCCCTTTGTCTCGCCTGACTCGCATCTCTGTTTCAGACAAGTGCTTGATCGGAGTAGTTCTGGGAGCTGGTATGACTGGAGGGTTGTGAGAACCTGTATTTCTGAATGGAACAAAATTAGATCTGGAGCGTTGTAGAGCACTAATCTTGTCTTCCGCTAACTTAGCCAACCCAAGGGCTTCCATCATTGTAGTAGGTCGAAACATTTTGACTTCTGAGCGAAGTGCATCCTTCAGACCACTGACAAAACAACTACGGAAGAATTCATCAGACAAGCCCTCTGTGTGATTAGCTAATTTTTCAAACTCTGTCTGGTATTCTCTTACAGTGCCTGTTTGACGCAGTTTAGTGAGTGCTCCTGTGAAATCATCAAAGGAACTAGGGCCAAAGCGCTCCAAAATGAGGGTGCACAATTCTCTCCATGTTGGGCCTACATTAGCCTTGATGTACCAACGGAACCATTGAAGAGCTTCATGTTCCAAATGAAAAGATGCAAGGGGGACTTTGTGGTTATCCAAAGTATTATGCAAGCTAAAATACTGCTCTGCCCTATAGATCCATCCAGTCGGATCAGAACCATCGAAGCGGGGAAAATCAAGCTTTGGTCCACGAAAATTGCCAGAAGAGGACCCAGTATCTCCTGAATGGTTTTGGCTCATGGCTGACTGCTGAAAGTTAAGACCCAGAATTTTGTCATCCAGATCTTGAAGTTTGGTTTTGAGGGATGCCATTTCTTCTTCCATGATTTTTGCTCCTGTACGCGTAACAACCATAAAGCAAGGTTTTTTTTTTTTTTTTTTTTTTTTTTTTTTTTTTTTTTTTGGAATGGGTAGAAGATGAGAAACAAAAACTTTTTTAGTTACGACAAACTTGGATTTGGGTAAAACTCAGATAGGAAATGGGTGTTCGACGGGTGGTGGGAGACTATCTAGGGACAAGGGAAACAGAAAAATGAGGGTTTCAAGGGTAGGGAGGCGAAATGAGGCGAACAGTCCAAGAGGGATAAGGGAGCAAAATGAGGAATTGAATCTTGTGGCTCAGTTTGGTGGCGATTGGATGAGAGGTGAAAAAGATAGGGCAAACCCTAAAATTAGATAAATGAGGGATTTAGGGGTTTGATATGTAAAATTTGGGGTTGGGTCGCCAAGGAAGGAAGTATGCGAAATGATATTGCAGACGTTCTGCGGAAGTATGAGCAGAAACAGAAAGCAAACAAGGAAGCTACGACTAAAAAACAGAAAAAATTTTACTTTTTTTTTTTTTTTTTTGAACAGTCGACCTTAGAAAAATTCACTCACAGACAGAACAACTGAAAAGAGTTATTGCAATAACAAGAGATATTAGAAGTGAGAGGAACCTGAAGGCCACGACAGAAAAAAAATTTGATGTAATTTCCACCCAGCGAGCCCAAGAGAGTGCTCTGATACCAGATGTGATGAACCTCCTTATAGCAATATTGTGAGAATGCTCGAAATGACAGAATACAAAGTGATAGCAGAACTCAGAATGAATCTACTGATCGCAGGCCACTTCGAGGGGGTAACCTCCTTTGAGCAAGCTCAATACAATAAATTCGTCCGTGCCCATCAAGGGCCTCAACCTATTCTTATATACTGAGTACGATCTAGAAAAGTAATACTACCTATGCATGTGGGATAATAAAATATACTCACGGGACGACTTACAAAGCATATGCGTCCAACAACACTACTCTAACAAAATAAACAAAAGGAACACACAGGTTCCTAACAATCACCCACAACAAATTGCTTATCAGTCCTATGAGCATTAGCATACTTCTTCTGCCTATCCTGTGCCGTAGTCAAGTGCTCACAAATACGCACTACCTATTGCTCCTATCACGAAGCATCTCAGGACCCAACAGGATGTGATCCTTAAGGCTGTCCCAACTCAATGGTGTATGACAAGGACATCCATATAATGCCTGAAATGGTGCCATGCCAATAGAACTATGATACCCATTGTTGTAAGCAAAATCCACTATGTAGAGATAGTCCTCCCAGTGTGTCTCCCTATCCATCACATACATCCGTAACATATCCTCCAAAACCTGACTCACCCTCTTTGTCTGACCATCAGTCCCTGGATGATATGCCGAACTGAAGTTTAACTGCACTCCAAGCTCATGCTGCAACGATGTTCAGAATGCAGATGTGAATACAATATCCCTATCAGAAATAATCTTTCTAGGAATACTAGGTAATCTCACAATGTCACGCATGAAGACATTGGCTACAGAGGCTGCTGTGTAGGAAGACTTGATCGGTGAGAAATGTGCCACCTTAGTCAACTGATCAACGGTGACCATGATAGCATCATGATGTCAAATAGTCATAGGTAATGCTACTATGAAATCCATGGAGATAATATCCCATTTCCAAGAAGGAATGAGATTAGGATGCAAAAGTCCAGCTGAGTGCTAGTGTTCTGCCTTAACTCTCTGACACTCAAGGCACCTCGCCACAAAATCAGCAATATCTCACTTCATTCCAGACCAAAAGAACAAATGTCTCAAATCAACATGCATCTTCTTGACACCTGGATGTGCTGAATAGGGTGTACGATGGGCTTCTGCTAGAATCAAGGTGCGAAGCTCATCCAAAAATGGTACATAAATCCTCCTCGAATGTCTTAAAAGACCATCTGATTCTTGAATGCAACCTGCAAACTTACCTTCCAAAGGTCTTCCTGAATCAATCTCTCTGCACACTTCTTGATACCAAGAATCCATAGGAAGTGCTTGAAGAATCTGACTCCTTAAATCCACACTAAGAGTCATCGATGATACCACATGTCTCCTGCGACTCAAAGCATCTGCCACCACATTCTCCTTTCCCTGAATGTGCTTAACCTCAAAATCATACTCGTATAAAAATTCCATCCATCGCCTTTGGCGAGCATTCAAATTAGGCTGAGTGAAAATGTACTGAAGACTATGATGATTGCTATGTAGCTCAAATCTATGCCCCAATAAGAAATGTCTCCACCTTGTCAAAGCATGAACTACTGCTGCTAACTCAAGATCATGCATAGGATAATTTAACTCATGATCCTTGAGCTTACGTGATTCATATGCAATCACTCGTCCATTCTGCATCAAGACTACCCCAATCCCTTCAAGAGAAGCATCTGTACACACCATGAAATCACCCTCTGGATTAGGTACGGCTAAAATTGGTGCACTGGTCAAAAGCACCTTGAGCTTCTGAAAAGATTCCTCACATTTTTATGTCCATACGAACTTCTTTCGTTTCTTCTGAAGAGAAGTGATAGGATGTGCTATCCTAGAGAAGTTTTGGACAAATCTGTGATAATAACCAGCTAGGCCCATGAAACTATGAATCTTGGACACATTAGTCGGTGTCGGCCAATTTATTATCGCCTAAATCTTTGCAGGATCCACTAAAATACCATCACCTAAAATGACATGTCCTAAATACTAAATCTCTGATTTGAAGAATTCACACTTAGCTGCATTGGCATAAAGCTGATTATCTCTCAAACACTGCAATACCAACCACAGGTGTTCCTCATGCTCCTTCCGAGTCTTAGAATATATCAATATGTCATCAAGAAACACAAGTACAAACCTATCCAAATAAAATCAGAACACACTATTCATCAAGCTCATGAAAATCGATGGAGCATTAGTCAACCCAAAAGGTACCACTGTGAACTCATAATGCCCATAGCGCGTTCAAAAAGCAGTCTTGTGAATATCTGCTTCCTTAATGCAAAGCTGGTGGTATCCTAACTTAAGATCAATCTTGGAGAATATTATAGCTCCCTTGATCTGATCAAATACGTCATCAATCCTAGGCAAAGGATACCTATTCTTAATAGTCACCTTATTCAACTGTCTGTAATCAATACAAAGGCGCAAAGAACTGTCTTTCTTCTTTGCAAAGAGCACTGGAGCTCCCCACGGTGATACACTAGGTCGAATGCTCCCTTTGGCCAGAAGTTCCTCTAGCTGAAGACGTAACTCACCCAATTCCTGTGCAGTCATGCGATAAGGAGCTTTAGAGATAGGCTCCGCTCCAGGAATCAGATCAATACTAAAGTCAATGTCCCTCTTTGGAGGTATGCCCAAAATCTCACTTGGAAAAACATTAGCGTACTCCTGTAAAATTGGGTGATCTAAAGTCTTCCTTACAGGATCTTCCTCATCAAGATCATTTACCATAACAAAAAATATCTGACATCCCTTACGAAAATTTTGCTTCAATTGCATAGCAAAAATCATCCGCAAAGATATAGGCATTGGTATCCCAATTATCTTCACATCATTCCCTTGGTCATCTTGGCACATAATAATCTTCTTCCTGCAATCTATACTGGCTCTATGAGATCCAAGCCAATCCATGCCTAAAACCACCTCATAGGAACCAAGGGGTATGACTCGAAGATCCACTGCAGTATCAAAGCTTCCTAAGCTAAGCCCACACTTATGAACTACAGAATCTGTGGAGAACTTAATGCCTGAGGCTAGTTCCACTTGCCAACCATGATCTTGCTTCACCAAATCCAACTTACACTTAGAAACTATAGATGGTGAAATAAATGAATCTGTACCTCTAGAATCAAACAATACTAAAAGAGATATACCTCTAATAGCACCTGTGGTCTCAACCACTGTTCTTTGATGATCTGCCTGACGGTGATCTATTGCTGCAAAAAATCTATGAGCTCTACCTGCATCACCCACTGTAGGCTCTGAAACTGTAGGCCTAGGTCCTGAAAACTAAGGTGCTCACTGTGGACATTGAGCTGCATAATGTCCAATTTGACAACATGAAAAACATTTTGTATTTCTGCCAGATCCTCTACCCATAGGTGGTACATTTGATTGCTGACGATTATTCCTACTAGCAAAAGACTGGCTACTCTGAGCTGGCTGATTGGGCTAATTTTGTTTATTGCATTGAGCTTTGCGGTTGTTCTTGGAATTAGAACCTTTGCCACCACCTTGAGCCTGAGAATTTGATCCCTTCTGTTGCTGTATCTGCTGAGACTGCTACTGATACTGTTTCCCCTTAGAAAAAGAAGGCTCCTTGTTACCAATTAAATTGTAGTTGCCTTTAGATCCTGATGCTGCTGGTGCTCCTACAAAACCTTCTTGACCAAGGTTGACACTTTTCTCAACAAGGATAGCTCGACGTACCGCATCCTTGAGGGTTTTTGGCTCAAATACCTTGACACCTCCAGTTATACGATTATTCAAACCCCTAATAAAGTGTTGTGTCAACTGAGCTGAATTTTTACTAAACCCTGAAAAAGACATGAGCTCATAAAACTTACGCTCATACTCAATCACTAACAAAGTGTACTGTTTGAGATTATGAAATTCATCAGCCCTTTGCTATTTCCATTCCTCTGGTAGGAATCGTTCACAGAAACTCTCTAAGAATAGTTCCCACGAGACACTGCTCATATCGATTCCCAGCTTCTTCTCCTCAATCGTCCACCAAGTGGCCCCAAAATTCTCCAAATTAGTGATCGCAAATCTTGCCTTAACATTGCTGTCGAAATCTTGCATGGAAAAAATCCTGTCAAGGGAAATAAGCCACTAATCGGCCAAATAACCAGAACCTTGCCCATTGAAAGGCTTAACCTTGGATCCTGAAAGATCCTTCATCTGAGTGGACACAATGGACCTCTGATGATCCTTCCGAGGACTCCTAGACCTGGGTCTATGCTCTTGTTCAGTCTAATGCACTTTGGGCTGTTCTTGAACAAGAGGTAGATGTTCTAGAATAGTCTACATCATCTATCTCAAACCAACCTCTTCAAACTCAGCTTGATCCTCTCTATGGCTCTCTTCTTGCTGCCTACTAGTGTGCTCTTCCCTGCTCTCTACATGAGCCAATCCCTCATGGGCAGACTCATGGACAATGACAGCTTCGCCATGAGCACGACCTCTTTCACGACCTCTACCATGGCCTCTAACAGAAGACCTAGTCCCAGATACCATCCTACAACAGTACAAAGTACTATTACAATCACACGTTGCAATAGACTAAGTTTAGTTACTATGTTTAGTTTTAAGTTAAATTTCTAGTTTTGAAAACTAAGTGTTGAAGTATGAAAAATATACAAGTAACAGTTCAGGTTCTGTTTCAGTTCACCTAGTTTCAAGTTTGAAAAGATACACTTAGTTCAAAGTTCTAGTTTCTTCGAAATACCCAGAGCTCCCAATGTAGAAACTCGAGCTCTGATACCAAATGTAATGCCCCGCTGATGGATCCAAAGAATTAACCTAGAATTTAACTAAGTTTGGTAGCATTTTTTTTTTTTAAAACATGAAAGTAATACCATGTATAACTTATGCACAATAATGGAAGCAATAGCAATGTCCATCTAAAAGTAAACATAACAGATTACATTCTTTAAGATCCCTTAACGTTGGATTACATCCAAGTCAACTAACATTAATGAATCCATCTAGTACAACATCCACATTAAATAATAATGATAAGTCCAGTGTTTATACATTACATTTCCAAATGCTCAATCATCCACTGTACGTGTCACAGGGTATGAAAAGCTCAAAAGAATATACATATGTAGAATAAGGTACATCATCCTATTCTAATCCATGATACATCAAAGTAAAGATAATCACATGATACACATGATACATCATCATAGAAGACATATACATCCATCATAAAAATCAAACATAATAAACTAAGTGCATGGTTCTTCCCAACTGTTAATAGCATCATTAGACCATCGTGGATCCTAGCCATCCCTCCATGCGTAACATTCCAAATCATCGAAGAGATCATCAGTATTAACATAGTAGGAATGTCACTCCTAACATATACTATATCATATGCAGAAAGTAATCTAACATGCAAATAAAAGCATAAGATAACATCATCTAACATATGCTAATCATCAATGAAAGGTTACATATCCACCATCATGAAGGACGCATCAGCCACGATGTCTCAATGAATCTCAAATGATAAGAGTGGAAAAACACTACCACCCTACTGCGTGGTACCTAAGTGGTCCACTCCCATCGTGCTGAGGAGATAATCTCAAGTCCCAAATAGGCTATCTAAAACCACATAGCATAAATCTCTGTAAGTCTGGGAATCCTAAAAGTATACTAACTCAAAGGTTCCAGACACAAAATTTGACATCTAATCCCAGAGGCACACAATGACATGTAGGAACCTACTATGCAAGTGGGAAAGTGTCATCGCATTTATCACGTACAAGTTACCCTGGCAGTTAGCTAAACTCCACGGGTCCATACTGATCTCATGTAGCCACTAGTATCCTCTCATATGGATGAGGCATACTATGGAATGCAAGGTCGCAACCATGCATTCTCACTACTCCCATCCTAGCCTGTACAAGCACTCAAGGCATGGGCGAGAACCAAAAAAATTATCTTCTTAGGTTCATTTAGTTAGTATTAGGTGTGAATATTATCACTTATTAATCCAACTTACAATGAGTTACCCTGGCAACCTCTTAGGGCCTCGGCCCCCATTGCAAGCCACTTCCCAACACTACATGTAGATATCCTACCCTAAGCTCATGGAATCATAAATCTCAAAATCACAAAAGATAATCCATAATAAAATCATCAAATATGCATAAAAGTATCAAATCTCCATGAGCAAGCATCCATAGAAAATCATGATCACAACAGCTCTCTATTAGCAACTGAAGTATCACTGATAATCAAAAGTATCCATTGGTTCACAATAACCAAAATATATCTCAATCATACTAATCGAAGACTCCAAAATGGTTGAGTCAAGCATGTCACAACATGACATCATCAAGAATAAATCCAAATTTTAGTCCCCTCATGGCAACTAGAAAATAACCAAGGATAACTGATCGATGACAAAAAATGGTTAAGTAAAGTGTTTCATACATAAAAATCTCAACTATAAAAATTAGTAATTACAACCAATACATAGATCATTCCATCACATAACCATGGTTGGGTTTATAAAGATCGAGATTAAACATCATCATGACATGACAATCACATAACCCCCAAGCCTCTGGTAGACATCCTATAACTGGTCAACACTAGTCAACCCAAAACCCAAAACAATAGCATAAAGAATACACAATGCAAACACATGTTTTGGTTTTGCTAAATTTACAAACTTGAATTTAAATGTAAAGGTCTCAATTTACATTTTCCAATTTAAATATCAAGTGGAGAAATTTCACGTTTTACCTAACCCATGTATTGTATTGACAGATAAAAGTTTCTCCCCAAAAACTGTTAGACTCAATTTTCTGAATGTTCTAAATGTCTTTTGTATACACATTTTGATGATAATGACCCCCATCATTTTCAAAATAATAATTGAAATTCTTTTCATATTCCTCTTTCCAAATTAAAAGATTAAATTGATCCTATATTGCTCAACATTATAAAATAATTTGTTATCAAAGAATTACTCTTTAAATTCTAATCATCTATCAATATATTAATTAATTATTATTAATAATGTATATACATATATATACTTATATATATATATATATTTATGCATATATATATAAATACACATACATATATAATTATCAATTTATAAAATGTATTATATAAAAAAATTGAATTAATAAAACATTTGACAACACACGGTGAGTTTAATAATCGTCAGTTACAAACAACATAAATATGTGTCCTGCGGATTGCAGGGTACACTGCAGTCGCAGGTACACTGCAAACTGTAGGTACCCTACGGTACCGCAGTCTGCATAGGCATTGCCGTCGGTGGGGTGGAGAAAGAAGTCCCTCCCGCCCATTCCAGATTTACTTTTTTTTTTTATATTGCCTTTTTAAAAAAATGCTTCCCTCCAATGTAAATCGCGATGCATTATATATATATATATATATATATATATATATATATATATATATATATATATATATATATATATATATATATATATATATATATATAAGAGTATATATGTATATATGTGTGTGTGTGTGTGTATATATATATACACATACAAAGTTTAATCAAATATCACAACACACACACACACACACACACACACATATATAAAATTGTACATATATATATATATATATATATATATATAATTGTATATATATATATATATGTATTTAGATTTAAAAATATAAACATATATATACACAATATATAAATTTCAATTCTCAAAATTTTCCTATAAACTTTTGATCTCAAAATTTACTCAATAGTTTATCTAATGGCTTGGCTACAATTTAATCCCTAGCCCCGTGGTTTTTTTTTCAGATCTATGCATATAAGATTCTCAAATAAATTTAACTACCCATATTGAGAATGCATACAATAAAAATAGGAAAATCCTAAGAAGACATATGGAAGACATGAAGAAGACAGGGGAAAGAAAGATGCGGAAATAGCATAAGTAAAATCACAAGAATCTACCCAAATTCTGATGCTAATTCGCTCTTCCTCAGAAAACCCGTAGAGCAAGCTCTTCCCTTCTTCAGAGTTCTCGAGTCCTCCAATGCTCCAAATGCTCTCCACGCTATGTCTAAGCTTCTAGGAATGCCTGAATATAAAGAGCTCTCAGGAAACATCTAGAATGCTTCTAGAAATATCTAGAAGGTGTCACCAACTAAGCATGTGCCTTTTCCAACCTTCTAGATGAGTCATTAGGTTGTAGACACTATATGCTTAATTGATGCACTAACCCCCATATTGTTGACATATGAGAAATGAAAAGGTGCGTTAACTCCCATGCAAGCTTATAACTCCAATTTACTTTTTATATAATTTCTATTTAAATGTTTATAACTTTCATTTTAATTTTTATAACTTTTATTATTATTATTTATTTATTACTTTATTATTATTTTATTATTATTAATAATTTTAATTTCTAATTTTCTTTTATTTAATTCCTTTTTCCTCAATTAATTCTTATTTAATTAATTATAATCAAAATATCAAATATCATGATATTTTATATTAATTTTCTCAAATAATTAATTAATTAAATCTATTTATTAAGACTTAATTAATAGAAAATTCACCATAGACCTCCAAGATAAAATATGAAAACCCATCATAGAGCAATTCACACAAAATTAGTCTAAAGGATTAAAAGTCATGAAATATGTCATCCGACAAATTTAGTAGGTAAAATATCCAGATACTTGTCCTATCTCACTAGGACAAATGGTTTAAGGGTTTGGGATTTGGACTTGAGAATTTATATCCCTTCTCTTATCATTGAGATAGTATAATAGGGTATGCTTATCCTAGCAAATTCAGGGACGTTGATACCTGGTACCTGCAACCTGCAAAAAAACCATGCATGTATATACAATATATATATATATATATATATATAATTCTAAGCTAAACAGACAATGGCAGAAAGTGGTGCATCATGTAGATCCTGACTAAGCAGGTGACTATGACTCCCTTCCTTAACCACATCAGAAATGCCATACAATAAGAAAACATGCACACCATACACATGCAAGTATGGGGTAAGTATCCATAATACAACACATGAAATAATAAACCATCTAACTAATCATCAACAATAACTGAAAGCAATGTAATGATCATCATGCATACATGAAATGTAAAGTCTAAATGATCTCATCATATAACCACTGAATGCATAGCATAATGTCTAATAGTCTCAACCAATACTACTAATCCATCAACATAAAATTAGTCTAACATAGTCTATTAATAATAGCAACAATATGTCCAGAAAAGATGTGAACGAGGGTAGGCACTACATCCACCTTTCCTTGGGTTAGGCTTACTCTTGGAAGCCTACAAAAAAGTAGGGATATAACTCCCATAATCTAGCTGCATCCTCCCAAGTAGCTGAAGAATCATCAGTAGGGTCCCATTGGACCCTTACCTGCTCGATGGTTCGACCCCCGAGGGTCAACTCCCATTGTTCTAGAATACGAACCGGCTCCAAAGCCAACTGCCCATCCTTTACCTGCAACACATTCCAATCAAGAACATGTACAATATCAAGAATATACTGCTGAAGCACTAAAATGTGGAAAACATCATGAATGCGAGCTAGGCTGGGCGATAGAGCAAGGCGGTAAGCAACCGGGCCAATCCTCTCCAGAATCTCGAATGGTCCCACAAAGCGAGGTGCTAGCTTAGAACCCTTTCCATAATGGATTTGACTCTTTCACAGATGCACTCTCAAGAAAACCTTATCACCCACGGTAAATTGCTTATCAGTCCTATGAGCATCAACATACTTCTTCTGCCTATCCTGTGCCGTAGTCAAGTGCTCATAGATATGCACTACCTGTTTCTCCATATCACTAAGGATCTCAGGACCCAATAGGATGTGATCCTCAAGGCTATCCCAACTCAGTGGTGTATGACAAGGACATCCATATAATGCATGAAACTGTGCCATGCCAATAGAACTATGATACCCGTTGTTGTAAGAAAATTCCACTAGGTAGAGATAGTCCTCCTAATGTGTCTCCCTATCCATCACATACATCCGTAGCATATCCTCCAAAACCTAAGTCACCCTCTCTGTCTGACCATTAATCTTTGGATGATATGCCGAACTGAAGTTTAACTACGCTCCAAGCTCATGCTGCATCAATGTCCAGAATGCAGATGTGAATACAAGATCCCTATCAAAAATAATCTTTCTAGGAATACCATGTAATCTCGCAATGTCATGCATGAAGACATTGGCTACAGAAGCTACTATGTAGGAAGACTTGATCGGTGAGAAATGCGCCACCTTATTCAACCAATCAATGGTGACCATGATAGCATCATGACGTCGAACAGTCATAGGTAATCCTACTATGAAATCCATGGAGATAATATCCCATTTCCAAGAAGGAATGAGATTAGGCTGCAAAAGTCTAGCCGGGTGCTGGTGTTTTGCCTTAACTCTCTGACACTCAAGGCACCTAGCCACAAAATCAGCAATATGTCACTTCATCCCAGACCAAAAGAACAAACGTCTCAAATCAACATGCATCTTCTTGACACCTAGATGTGCTGAGTAGGGTGTATGATGGGCTTCTGCTAGAATCAAGGTGCAAAGCTCATCCAAAAATGGTACATAAATCCTCCTCGAATATCTTAAAAGACCATCTGATTCTCGAATGTAACCTGAAAACTTACCTTCCAAAGGTCTTCCTGAATCAATCTCTCTGCACACTTCCTGATACCAAGAATCTGTAGGAAGTGCCTGAAGAATCTGACTCCTCAAATCCACACTAAGAGTCATCGATGATACCACATGTCTCCTATGACTCAAAGCATCTACCACCACATTCTCCTTTCCCTGAATGTGCTTAACCTCAAAATCATACTCGCATAAAAATTCCATCCATCGCCTCTGGCAAGCATTCAAATTAGGTTGAGTGAAAATGTACTGAAGACTACGATGATCTCTATGTAGCTCAAATCTATGCCCCAACAAGAAATGTCTCCACCTTGTCAAAGCATGAACTACTGTTGCTAACTCAAGATCATGCGTAGGATAATTTAACTCATGATCTTTGAGCTTGCGTGATTCATATGCAATCACTCATCCATTCTTCATCAACACTGCCCTAATTCCTTCAAGAGAAGCATCTGTACACACCATGAAATCACCCTCTAGATCAGGTACAACTAAAATCGATGCACTGGTCAAAAGCCCCTTGAGCTTCTAAAAAGCTTCCTCACATTTCTTTGTCCATACAAACTTCTTTCCTTTCCTTTGAAGAGAAGTGATAGGATGTTCTATCCTAGAGAAGTTCTGGACAAATCTGCAATAATAACCAGCTAGGCCCATGAAACTATGAATCTCTGACACATTAGTCAGTGTCGACCAATCTATTATTGCCTGAATCTTTGCAGGATCCACTAAAATACCATCACCTTGAGCCTAAGAATTCGATCCCTTCTGTTGCTGTGTCTACTGAGATTGTTGCTGATACTGTTTCCCCTTAGAAAAAGAAGGCTTCTTGTTACCACCTGAATTGTAATTTCTTTTAGATCCTGAAGCTGCTAGCGCTCCTACAAAACCTCCTTGACCAAGGTTGACACTTTGCTCAACAAGGATAGCTCGACGTGCCGCATTCTCTAGGGTTTTTGGCTCAAATACTTTGACACCCCCAATTATACAATTTTTCAAACCCCTAATAAAGTGTTGTGTCAACTGAGCTAAATTTTCAGTGAACCCTGAAAAACACATGAGCTCATAAAACTTACGGTTATACTAGTTCACTGACAAAGTGTACTGTCTAAGATTATGAAATTCATCAGCCCTTTGTTGTTTCCATTCCTTTGGTAGGAATTTTTCACATAAACTCTTTAAGAACAGTTCCCACGTGACACTGCTCATATTGATTCTCAGCTTCTTCTCCTCAATTATCCACCAAGTGGCCCCAAAATTTTCCAAATTAGTGATCGCAAATCTTGCCTTAACATTGCTGTCGAACTCCTACATGGCAAAAATCCTGTCAAGGGAAATAAGCCACTGCTCGGCCACATAACTAGAAATTTTCCCATTGAAAGGCTTAACCTTGGATCTTGAAAGATCCTTCATTTGAGTGGACATAATGGACCTCTAACAATCCTTCCTAGGACTCCTAGATCTGGGTCTATGCTCTTGTTCTGTCTAATGCACTTTGGGCTATTCTTGAATAGGAGGTAGATGTTCTAGAATAGTCTGCACCATCTATCTCAAACCAACCTCTTTTGACTCAGCTTGGTCTTCTCTACGACTCTCTTCCTGCTGCCTACTGGTGTGCTCTCCCCTGCTCTCTACAGGAGCTGATCCCTCATGGGCAGACTCATTGACATTGATAGCTCTACCACGACCATGGCCTCTACCATTGCCTCTACCACAACCTCTAATAGAAGACCTAGTCCTAGATACCATCTTACAATAGTACAATGTACTATTACAATCACATGTTGCAATAGACTAAGTTCAGTTACTATGTTTAGTTTTAAGTTAAATTTCCAATTTTGAAACTAAGTGTTGAAGTATGAAAAATATACAAGTAACAGTTCAGGTTTTGTTTCAGTTCACCTAGTTTCAAGTTTGAAAAGACACACTTAGTTTGGATGGCAACCACCATCTGCAGGGTCATCTATCTCTCATGATCCTTTATTTTCACCAAGCAATGGGTACCAACCAACACAAACATAACTAGTTGTAGACGCTTAAAATCATCCCAAAAATACTATATTAATTAATTTAATATTGCCCTTGATTTTATAATTAATTATATCTATCACATTCTTTTACTTATTTAATTAAATTTATTTAATTAAGAAGGTTCATTTGCCTAAAGTATTTAAAATTAATTTAAATACTTCTAGCATTAACGTGTTAAATTTATTTAACACATGATTCTCCATAATCCCCTTTTTAAATAAATCTTATTTATTTAAATCTTCACATCTTATTCATTCTTCTAAACTTATGATTAAATTAAATCCTATTTAATTTAATCTTAAACCTAGCCTACAACCTATCATTTTCATTCTTCTAAGCCTATTCCTCATTTAATCCCACTTAATCATCTTAACCGCCTTTCTAATCCCCCTCATTAGCCTAAGTGTGTGCTCAGACATGTGTGAGATGGCATGCTTCCACACTCCTCTTGCACTCTTGTCTCCCACTCTTCTTCTCAAGTTTGCTCACACATGTGTGAGAAAAATTTGAATATTTGACCACTTGTATGGCTTGCATGTCACCTTATGTGAAACCTACATGGATTCCACCTCACCAAGCCCTCCTTCAAGCCTATAAATAGAGGCCTTGTCTCAAGCATTGGCACCTCCCATTCTTGCATTGTTATCATGTTGGTTTGAGATTTGAGCTTTCATAGTTGTTTGAGTTTAGAGCTTGCATAGTGATTTTTAGGTTGCATACTAACCTTTGCTAGATGATTTAAAGTTAATTTTCATTGTTAGAGTAGATTTATGGCTTGCCTTTGTTGAGCTATAGAAGTTTCTTGAGGGCTTGATTTGTTGGTTGCTTTGAGTTGCAAAACTCAAGAAAGCATTAGTTTGTTTCTTTCATTTTGTGAGCATTTGATGCATGTGTTTTAACTAATATTTGTTTGTTTATTCATGCTCCCAACAGGTCACTTCTTCTAGCATATATTTTGACATGCCTTGTGGGACCCACATTCTTTATTTCATTTCAAAAATTCACAAGCAAACCTTGTTCAGTAGCAAAAGATCGCATTGTCATTTGCGCTGGTCACAACATCATCTTCATTTGTCGTCTATGCAGATCAACGTCTGTGCAGACCATCGTCTCCATCCTATAGCTAAAATTGCTTGTTTCATCACCAAAAAATCTATTTTAGTGTTTGTGTATTTTTCCATTCTAACGTTTAGGTTTCCTTTTTGTCATTTGTGAAAAACTATTCTATCGTCTGCATATCATATACTGTCGTCTGCAACCTACCCTTTGTCATTTGTGACTTTCAACATTTTTGCAGTTCACTTTGTCATCTGTGTCTGACACAGTGTCATGTAGCCTCAAAATCATACTTTGTTGTCCTTTTTCTTTTACATGGATCACCATCTCCACATTTTGGTGTCTCCGCATTTTGACATTTGCGTCGATTGTTGTCTGCACCTACATTTTGTCTACTCCTATAGATAGAGTTGTACAAGTTTTTGAATTATTTTTGCTATCTGGTGACTTACATGTTTTTACTAATAGTTTTTATGTAAGGAATTAACCTTGAAGACTTAAAAAACAAAAATAATAGTGATTTTCATCACTAAAGAAGTTTGTAGTGATTCTTATCACTTTAAACTTAAGGGTTAATGAACTTGTATGGCTTAATCACTCTCATTTGAATGAATGAATGTTTAGGGTAGAAAATATTTGGACTTGGTGCTTAAAATTGATATGAATTTTTATCATAGCAAACATTTGGATTTTGTGTTTAAAATTGACATGAATGTTTAGGGTAGCAAACATTTGGACTTGGTGCTTAAAATTGACATGAATGTTTAGGGTAGAATAAACATTTGAAATTGGTGCTTAAAAAGAATTCATACCCTCTTGAATGCCCTTAAGGATAATTGACATATATGTCTAGCCTAGAGAACATTTGGAATTGAAGCTTAAAATTGACATGTATGCCTAGGCTAGAACACATTTCGATTTGGTGCTTAAAATAAAGTTACACACTCTTGAATGCTATAAAGGAAATTGATTTTATTTTTAGCATTTCATTTACACACGCTTGATTTACTTTCTTGTTGATGAATTCATGCTTTTATTTACATTGGCAACATTTCAATTTGGAAAGAACCTTGCATGTTTTAATCACGAGTGTCTTCAAGAAGATAAAAAATTTAAAGCTTCATTGGGAAAGAAGAAGTGTCTTTTAAACCCCAAGGCCACTTACGTATACAAGAAATAAGTGGTCTTGTTTTTATTTTTTTAGGAGGCCTGCTTGGGGATTTCATCACCCCTTGGGATGACCTCAAACTCTAGTGTTTTGGCGAAGTATAAATAGTGGGAGGTGAATCAAAAGACACCTCTCTTGGAAGAAAAATATTGTCACTCTTGGCTAAGCCCCAAAGAACTTTATACTTTTGGGAAGTGAAGGAGGAGATTTGGGTTACTGTCTCCCCCTGGCTGTGTGGCAGTATTTTCTTTCATCTACAGATTTGGGCCTCATGTACCTTGCATATATTGAGGACACCCCTTAGATAAGTCTTCTTCATCCTAGTGGTAGCCTTTTTAGGACTTTTGGCGTGTTCAGTGTGCTTGTTTAAACATTCAAAACCAAAGCCAAACATCAAACAAGTTCTAAAATGAGTGAAATTGTGAGGTAACCTTTCATTGAGTGAAATAGTGGTAAGTGAGGTCTTCTTGACTCACTGTTATTTTCAGTAGTCTTACATTGAGTCCACATTTGAAATTGGTTGAGTCTAGTTACATCTTGTTGCAAAGTTTTTGGTGCTTGAAATTTGGGTCTTGTTTTATTCCTACCATGACTAATAAAGTCAACCAAGTAAAATATAAGAAAGTGAAATTGTCTAAACCACCCGTCTACAAGGAAAGGAAGAACCTAGACATGGTGACAAAAAATTTTGATATGCTATCAAAGACATCCAAAAGAAAGAAGCTAGACAAGACTGTTATGATAGATTTGAGTACAATGCAAAACTTTGAAATTGGTTAGCCTTCCTAGGAGTAACCTCTTTTTGTTTTCAATGAACAAGGATCGAGTTAACTGCATAGGTGACCATAATATCTCCATTTTCCATATCTTCCTCCATTTTCCAAACTCCTAGTCTTCCATTTTAAAATTTTCTTCTAGAGAGCTTGAACCTTAAAACATCTTTTGAAATTGTGACACTAGACCTTTTATCCATAAGCAAACATTTATCCTAATTACACTTAACTTATTTGGGATCACAATTCCATCTCCAAATAGTGAGTAATCAATTAGGTGTCCTATCTTGCCTAAAGATTAGTTGACTATCTTTGGTAGGAGAAAGATACTATTATCCTCTAATCAAACTTTGTTTGCTAAACCAAGGTCTTTTGTCCACACTTGGGTGGTTGACCCTTTAATCACATAAGGCTAACAACTCTCATCCTTATTTTCTTTTTCTTTCATAATCTTCCACCCATTGGTTGGCCACTTTTGCATGGTACACACATGATCAGGAAGGTTCACATTTAATCACATGTCATGTTTGTGGAAATCATTGAGGCAATCAGAGATGGAGAATCCATTTCATCCACACACAACTTCATTAGGGAGCACAATTCCCTCTAGTTTGAACCTTGGTGTGCGTAACTCAACACCTGCGTAAGAACTAGAAGATCCCTTCTGTAACACAACTTTGGGTGGTAATGACGAAGAAGTATACCAAGATGAAGATCTTATTGACCCCAACAATGTACCTAGTGATGTTAGGACATTCCTTGTGGATCCCTACAATTTGGAAATGATGGAGAAATCCATTAGGGCAAACAAAATTGAGATATTCCTAAATTTGGTCAAGGATGGGTTTAATGTTCCTACAAGCTTTGATGAGAGCACCTTATTTAGAAAAATTAAAAAAGGTGGTGCTCCCGTATTGCCCACTTCAAACGTAGCTTCAACATCTAGCAAGGGGAAAGAAACAATAGTGACAACTAGTGCTATGCCTACATCTAGCACTTCCACACAATCAACATTTCAATTGAGTGCAAAACATATTCAACAAATCATTAGTGCCATACTCAATGCTACCACACACGCTAGTATTCCACAATCCATCATGACAGGTACAACTATGGGATGCTTAAAAATTGGGCAAATGCCTACTCAACCAATGACAATTCCAACATAACCAATGCACTCATCTTATTTACAAATGCCAACAATTATGGCAAAAACATTCATGCCAATTCAATAATGACATATCAATACATTGGCCATAGTGGAGTACTTCCACCCCCTTACACTACATTTGGGACTCCCTACAATTTAGAAGGTGGATTTATGAACTCCCAACAATCACAAGTGCAACCAAATCAAGATTTGGCCCAACAATTCCAAGAATTGCGAAATTTGGTCCTTAACATGAACAATAGAGGGGTGAAAGATTTCTCTTTTAAGGAAATTTGTGCTTTTCCATTTGATAAATCCATCAATATGGTACTGTTCCCACCCAGATTTGAAATTCCTAAATTTGACAAGTACATGGGAGAAACATGCCTTGTCACACATCTCAAGGAATTTTCCATTTTGTGCCAAGAAGTAGCCTACAGTGATGATTATCTTAAGAAAATCTTTGCATAAAGTCTTGGAGGCCTTGCACTAGAATGGTTAATGAATTTACCTAAGGGCTCCTTTACTTCCTTCAATGATTTAACAAACAAGTTTATAACACAATACTCTTACAACATTGAACATCATGCCTCATTGAGTGATTTGTACAACACAAAGAAATGAAATGGTGAAACTTTTGCCAACTTCCTACAATGATGGAGGCATCTTGCTAACTGCATGCCCTTCAAAATTGAGGATTCCCACCTTGTGGATATATTTATCAAGAACTTGATACTCAAAATGTCTTTCCACATGAAGATGGCTAGCCCCGAAGACTTTGCCACCTTAGTCAAGAAGGGCAAGAATATTGAAAATGGACTTTTGGAAAAGGTACCATTAAGCATTATAATTCATCATCCTCACACAATGAGACAAACAACAATAGAAAACCCAAATTCTAGTCCAAGAACAAGGGTGTCATGCATGATGGTGTCACTGATGTCAAAAATCTTCAAGGAGGGAACACCAACAACTACTGCAATCAAAACAACAACAATTCGAATCATGATAATCAAGGCAATCAAAAACCTCATAGTCAGACACAATTCTTTCCACGCAACAACAATTACAATCGTGACTATGATCAAAATAGGAAGTTTATAACTTTTGTGAACCGTTGGATGCCATCTTTCAAAAATGAGTGGTTAAAAATTTGATGGTATTTCCCAACACACATCCTTTTGATGAAAATCAACCAAAATCCAAGTGGTATAGGGAAAATGAATATTGCAAATTTCACCATGTTAAAGGACATGACACAAACAAGTGTATCAAGCTCAAAGTCTTTATTCAAAATCTTGTTGATGATGGGGAAATTGAGGTAGAAGGAGGTCTAACCTCTAAAAATGCTAAATTGAAAATATTCCAAAAGCCATTTCCTGATCACAACAATGATAACAACAATACCAACAATGCGAATCAAGCTTCCACATCAAATGCATTAACTTATGATTATTCTACTAAACACATATTAGGATTTGACTCCTTGTGTGGTAAGATATAAACCAATGATATATGTGGTTTTGACTCCATGTGTGGTCACATTGAAGAGGTAGACACTCATGTCAATACCCTTGTCTTACAAGTTGCTGATTGTGATGCAACCACTCGATGGGGAAGAATCACTTTGCAAGCTGGCACTCCCAACAACACTAATCCAACAATTCCACATGCGCCTATTGTGCCATCCACTTCACAAAAACCCACTTCTTGCAATGATGTGTTATCCTAGTTAGGTAAGACTCCTACACAAATATCCATTCCTAATCTCCTAACCACATCACCCATCCACAAAGAAATTTTGGAGAAAGATCTTTTAGAGTCTTGTGTTCCTAAAAATATTAATGCCTCTTAATTCACTGCCATGATTGGAAACCTTGCTGCCCAACAACACCTTGTCTTCATAGATAAAGTTTTCTAAGGTCTTGATCCCGACCATAATTTGTCGCTCCACATTGAAGTCCTTATATAGCGACATAAGATTAAAAGAGTCCTTATAGATAATGGATCCGATTTGAACCTTTGTACATTGAAGATGATTCATTTCTTGGGACTTCCAGAAGATCTCCTAGATGTCAATAAGAGGATAAAAATCAAAGCCTATGATGAGAGGGAAAGAGAATCAAAAAGAGTTATCATGTTACCACTAAAGGTTGGACCAACCATCATAAATACTAAATGCCATGTCCTAGACTTGGATTTTCCCTATAACATATTTCTTGGTCGACCTTGTATACATACACTAAAGGTTGTCCCATCTACCTATCGTCAATGCTTGAAATTCTGTCACCAAGAAAGAGAGATCACAATTCTAGGAGATCCCACACCTTTTTCCTTTTGTAAAAGATTGGAAGGTGCACCAGCAAATTTTTATCCAATTAGTGAGTTTTCCAAAGTTATACCTAAGCCTCTCACCATAAAAGAATCACCTTCCACAATAGTACCAGGGTTAGCCAATGATGATTCCAATTCCCACAAAGGAAAAGAAAAGGTGGGAGATACCAAGATCAATACTATAGGGAAGAAGGTTAATTTTACTGATTTAGGAGTGGGAGAATAAAAAATTTGAAAATGCCTTGTGTGTTGGACAACTACCACTCTCCCCTCATTCCTTTGGGAAACCTGAAATTGCCACCTCCTACCAACAAAGAGACTGTGCATATTAACAAGACAACATTTGAACATTGGGGTTCACTTAGTGGTGAGCATATGAAATCTAATATTCTAGATTGGCTATACTATGATGGAAAAGATGAACCTGTGGAGTTCCCCAAAGATAAGTATGTTAAGGCCCCTCCCATTATCAAAAACATGGGATATCATGGTACTGGCCTTGGACCTAACAAAGATGGAATTAGACAACCCTTAGAAGCTAATAGCTATCCTAAAGGACATGGTTTGGGCTCCATTAAACCTAAGGTATCCTTTGATGACAACTATTGTACGGTTGAACTTGATTTTGAGACTAAAGAGGAGGAATTCTTCGAAGTGCCTTTCAAATACACCAAGGATGACCTAGATAACTATGTCCATGCCATTACCATAGATGACATTTTATCCATTGACCTACCTCTCACCAACCTCAACATGATAGACTAGGACCTTTAAGATACACCACTAGCTCTCGATATCTATAAGTCTGATGAAGTAGTGCTGGCACTCTTTGGCCTTAAGAATCTTTGAGATTATGAACATGAGATCCACTACAATGAGGAAGCCTACTTTGGTAGCCAAGTCAACTCTCTTAGTCACAAAAGTGAAGAAGAATAAAAATGGAAAAATAAAAGAAACATCCTCTAGTGAAAACTCTTCTAGGGCACTTTTGGATGAAGCAAAAGATAAAATAAAGGATGCATCTTCTAGTGAAAACCTCTTAGTGGTGCTAGAAGAGGGAGAGATTGACTTGCCATTCAAATCTTTACCACCAGAAAAGTCATCTATTTTGAATGAGGACACAATTCTAGTCAACTTGGGTACAGAGGATAATCCACAAATCACCTACATTGCAGCCACCCTAAGTCCTAAAGAACAAAAGGCAATGATTGAATTCTTGAGAAAGGGTAAGATCAATTTTGCAATGAATTATAGAGATATGCCTGGTTTAGACATAGATTTGGTTGTGCATCACTTGATAGTAGATCCCAAGATTAAACCAGTGAAGAAAAAGTTACGCAAGATGCATCCCAATGTAGCACTTTTAGTTAAATCAGAATTGGAGAAAATGTTAGAAGCAAAGTTCATTCATCCTATTGATTATCGCGAGTTAGTCTCCAACATTATTCTTGTAGGGAAAGCATTTGAGGGCATTCTTATTTGTTCAGATTTTCAAGATTTAAATTTTGCATATCCTAAGGATGATTTTCCACTTCCTAATATAGACATCATAGTGGATTTGACTATTGGACATGAGATGTTGTCCTTGATGGATGGATTCTCTAGTTATAATCAAATCAAAATTGCAAAAGAAGATAAACATAAAATGACAGTTACCACCCCACGGGGAACCTTTTTTTATCAAGTCATGCCTTTTGGCTTGAAGAATGCCAGCACCACTTATCAATGCGTAATGACTACCATATTCCATGATCTCCTACATGTCATAATGGAGGACTATGTTGATGGCATCCTAGGAAAATCAAAGACACCTAAGTCCCACATTGATGTTCTCACCACCATTTTCAAAAGGTTGGAGAAATATAAAGTGCGTCTTAATCCAAAGAAATGTGTTTTTGGGGTCAAATCAAGCAAACCGTTAGGCTACATTATGTCAAGAAGAGGTATTGAGGTAGATCTTGCAAAAGTCAAAGCCATCATGGACATGCCTCCACCTACCACATTGAACAGTTTTCAAGGAAAGTTACAATCCATTAGGAGATTTGTGTCACAATTAGTAGATAAGGTCCATCCACTTCAACATTTGCTTTGCAAGGGAAACAAGTTTCAATGGGATTGTTTATGCCAAAAAGCATTTGAAAAAATCAAGATATATTTGGCCAATCCTCCAGTTCTAGTCCCTTTAGTTGTAGGATGACCATTGATTCTATACATTTCAGCTACTTTAGTTGCCCTAGGAGCACTTTTGGCACAATTAGATGACAATGGGAATGAGCAAGCTATATATTACCTCAGTTGAACACTAGTTGGCTATGAGTTGAACTACACTGCTATTGAGCGAGCATGTTTGGTTGTAGTCTTTTGCACACAGAAGTTACGCCATTATATGCTTAATCATACCACATACCTCAGTGCCAAAATAGATCCACTCAAATATTTTCTATCAAAAGTTGCCCTCATTGGTCGAGCAGCAAAATGGGTCTTGATTTTAAGTGAATTTGACATTGTTTATAAGGATCATAAGGTCATTAAAGGACAATTAATTGTAGATCAGCTCACTGAAGCTCCTCTTCAAGGTGACCATCCCATAGTAGTAGATTTTCTAGATGACACCATTATGACTGTTACCCCCACTAAACCATGGAATGTATTTTTTGATAATTCATTCACACAAAAGGGATCTAGGGTAGGAGTTTTGTTTGTTACACCACAAGGGGATTTCATTCCTAAGTCTTATAAAATCTCATTCTCTTGCATAAAAAATATAGCTGAGTATGACAGTTTAGTCACAAAAATACATCAAGCTATCAGATGGAATATTAAAAACCTTCTTGTCTTTGGAGACTCACAATTGATCATTAAATAAGTTACAGATGAATACCACACCAAGGATGAGAAATTGTTGCCCTACTGTAGGATAGTGGAGGATCTTAAGCAACACTTTACAGAGATTATTTTTTAGCAGATACCAAAGGCTAATAACAAAGCAGCAGATGCCATGGCTACTATTGGCTCCATGATTGCCATGCCAGAATATAGTCCTAAATGTGAGTTTCTTGTTGAGAATCCTTTTTACTCCTACTTATGGGCAAATTGATTTAGAGTTGGTGTGTGAGATTGTAGTTGGTGTGTGAGATTGTTGGTACTGATTCTTCATGGTACACTGATATTTTTGCCTATTTACATCACAAAACCATTCCCATAACCCTCACCCCAAATCAAAGCAAAACCTTCATCCGTTGCACAGCCCGATATACCATCCTAGGTGACACACTTTTTTGAAAACATTTTGATGGAACCCTCCTTCGATGTCTCAATTCAGATGAAGCTAGAATGGTGTTAGAAGAGGTCCACCAAGGGATTTGTGGTGCCCATTCTAGTGGCCTTACGTTAGCGAAAATGCTTCTTAGGAAAGGTTACTATTGGTCCACTATGGAAGTAGATGCATATCATTTTGTGAAGAGATGTGTTCCTTGTCAACAACACAATGATTTGATACATGCTCCCACCCAAGACCTCCAACCTACCACACTCCATGGCCCTTTTTCTACTGGGGATTCGATATTGTTGGTCAAGTATACCCTAATCCCTCAAATGACCACAAGTACATTATTGCTGCCACTAAGTACTTCACAAAGTGTGTTGAGGCCATTCTATTGACCTACATCATCATAATTTTTTTTTCGAAGTTCATCTTGAACTAGATTATCTGTTATTTCAGCATACTTCAAGATATCATGACTGATAATGGAACCCCTTTCAAAAATTAGGAAGTTGCCACATTATGTAGGAAATTCAGAATCACCCAACATTTTTCTAGTAGATACTACCCGCAAGGTAATGGCCAAGCTGAAGCTACCAATAAAACCATTTTGAGAATCCTAAAGAAAACTGTTGATGTAGCTAGCCATAATTGGCACCTCCAAATTGCTCCCGCCCTTTGTGCCTACTGTACCTCCATTTGTACCCCCATAGGAGTCACTCCATTTTCCCTTGTTTATGGTTCTAAGGCTGTCTTACCCATCAAAATTGAGCTTCCTTCCCTCAGAATCTCTCTCAAGAATCTGATGTTCGAAGAAGAATATAGAGTTTCTCTCTTGCAAGAGCTGCAACTCCTTGATGAGAGATGCCTTAATGCCCTAAACCACTGACATGTGTATCAAAATTTCCTTTAGCTTCAATATGATAAGAAAGTCAAGCCATAAGAGTTTGAGGTGGGTGACTTAGTTTTGCAGCATAACATGAAGAATCTCCAAAATCGTGAAAAGAAAGGAAAGTTTGAGGCTAATTGGCTTGGTCCGTTTATCATTACAACCAAATATGGTTCTAGGGCATATCAGATTGCCACTTTAGATGAAGATCCACTCCTTGAGCCTGTAAATATCCAACACCTCAAGTGGTTCTATGCTTGAGTTTTGTAGTCCCTGTACAATGCTTATATAGTCCCACAAAAATCTAAAAAAAATAAAAAAATCAGAAAAAATCCAAAAAAATTCATAAAAGGTTCTTGAAGAAAAACTTAAAAACTAGAAAATGTTCCTAAAAAAAGTATTTTTGATCCATTGTCTATAAGGCTTGATTCCCTTCACTCCATTCCACCATTCCATTTCCCTTGTGTAAAGTCTTATCTAGCTTTTTTCTTGCCATGCACCCAGTAAAAGACCTCTTGTCTGCGAGGCTTCACTTTACCTCCATTTTTTGAAAGACCTTTAGTCTGCGAGGCAATTTTATGTCGAGTGTTTGTTCTAATCCCATCACACTGAGCTTTTTCACAACAGTGACCACATTAGGATTTACACAAAATCTCCATTTGAGACTTAATGATTCGAGGAATTTGTTCGCTTCATAGCCCTGGGCAAAAAAACACAATTTTATGATCATTGAAATTAGAATTGAAACATTATTATAGGATGAATCCTTCCTATAGGTGACATTACGACATTCACTTCTAGACCTAAGGTTCTTGGCAGGAACTATGGACTAAATGACTATTTGGTCATGAGGTCTCTTTTTGGTTGATTTCATTTTGTGTGTTAGTGAAAGCCTTTTTATGGTGCACCTTGATCTTCCATATTTTAGTTTTACTTAAAGGGCTCTCATTGATTACACATGTTGTTTGTGGTATGATCTATTTTTGATGCTTTATTTCATGTGTTAGTTTCAGGTTATGTTAATGCGTTGTGCAATGGGGGCAACGGGTTAGCACACTTTCCACCAAAGATCCCTAAAAAGACTTTTGTGTGTGCTCAGACCTCTCCATGGCATATACAACATTTGATCCATCATGACTATGCATACTACACCTATTTTCCTAAAGTCTCTATGATTTTATGTGTCTAGTCCATGCAAACGAGCCTTGACATTTATGCTTCTATAACATATAATGCATAAACTCTTTTGCAAAATCAAAATAAGGTGTGCTCTCCAGATAAACAAAATGAAATCTCTTGATATCATGTAGTTAGGTTTCATGTAGCTAAGATCTTCATTTGAATCATGCTTGAGACAAGGTCCTATTTATTTCCCCCCTCCTATGCTATGCTACTAGGTTTCTATGAGTGACAGTATGGATAGATATTCATTTTAGGTTGCACTTCATTAGGTTGCATTCGTTAGTTCATTTTCATTAGGTTGCATTCATTTTAGTTTATATTTATTAGTGTTCCTTAGAAATTTTTTGTTCATTTTATTAGATTGCATTGTTCATTCATTCCATTAGTTAAATACATCCATTTTAATCATCACATCTAGTGGCATCTACATCATACTCACATCTCACATATATATAGTGCATCCATACATGTAAAATAAAACAATGCATACATCTCATAATCGCCAACAAATTTGCATCATACATGTTAGGCATCATACATATATCATATAGAAACATCCCATAAAGCATCATATCCTGTATCACAAATTTTAGTATCCACATCATAGATATCATATGCATCACATAAATCCATACACATATAGAGCCATCAAAATCATGTCATGTATATATATATATATATATATATATATATATATATATATAAATCAATGTCTATACAGTCCATATACAAATCATGTACAATCATATAGTACAAATGCATCATCAAAAACTTGTTACATCTACACATATCTATCAAAAAATTGATCACTGTAAAAAATCAAGTTGATGGTTGTGAGGGCCCAACCCCCCTTGTATCCCCCCCTCGGGGAGATCTCTACTGTCCTATGGACTGATCTGATCTAGATCTACCCCTTGAGATTCATGAGATGGTATCTCTCTCAAAATTTGGCTGCTGCTGATTGGCAGGCACGACCTCACAATATAATGATCTATAATAGGCTGCCTATTGTATGGCCCGTGCCTCTACTTGGCTTGTTGCGATGGCCTTTTGCATGACTATGATGGCTACCCCAGGATATAACATCTATCTCACTATGTACCTCTACTTGTGGTATTTGTCTAGCTATGCCTGATGGGTAGATCACTCAGCCCGTAATGCGGCTACCTCCCCTCTGAGTCTCGCCAGCTCCTCCAACTCCTCTGCATCAGCGTGGAGCTCCATGTCTGTGAACTCCTTGAAATCTTCCTGTGCCTATAGGGATGCTAAGGCCTCTTATGCACTATCTCCTTTGGCCCTCTACACTTGAAACTCTACCTGTATGGCCACCATAGCCTACTCTAGGCTGTTTGCTTGTGCTTGCTACACTTGCGCTACCCCCTGTAACTGGGCTACTTCTGCATGGAGGCTATCCTGCTCCACCCTCATCATATCTAGATCCTTTTCTGGCTCCTATCTCTATCCACCTATTGGCACTTGTACTTGTACTTTTGGTCCTTGTCCTAATGCCTATACTGGTGCCTCTATTGGTCCCTTTGCTAGCATTTTCCCTATACCCCTCCTTGCATTGGCTCTATGCCCGTGTGGTCCCTGCTGTGCCCCATGTGTTGAAGGTGGCATCATAGATGCTTGACCACCATCCCTTGCTCCATCTCCCTCCCCCTGTGCCTACTCCATTAGTGGTGGTGCCCTAGGCACTATTAATCTCATGGGTTGATGAATGACCCACCACTATGCATATGTAGCTGTCATGCCAGTGTCCCCTCAATCTTGCCTATGTACCCATGGCACTGGATGCATTGGTAGCCATGAGCTCCATGATAATTGTAGTGTGGTCCCATGATCCCATAAGAGGCCATACTCCTGAGAGATAATAGGATATAGGAATCTATCAGGTATTGCATCCTGAATCTGCCCAAACTGCCACTGCACCCTCGAAGGCATGTAGCGCATAATAACATGCATAGAACAACCAATGATTTAGTAATTAGTCTGTGTGTAAGGGAGGTACATTTGATCCTCTATGTCATCCTCTCTGCCTGTTGCTATCCCTCTCCCCCACCGCTCTACACCATCATATGGAGTCCACTCAAACATAATGATCTCATCAATACAATGATGGTAAAATCCCACTAACTCTGTGGCTGTATTCTAAATCGGAGGCTGATATCTGTAGGAAAATGGCTTGCCAGGCTACCTAGTCTCTCACTGGGTGATGGGTCATGTGACTCCAATGTGCTTCCATGACCAGACCATCAGAAGTGTCAGTCTTGGTCCCACAGTCTGTAGTGTCCAATATGCACACATGTGCAAGTCATGATAGAGCTCGGCCAAGATAGTTTGTCCCTAGCAGTAAACCTCTGTCCTCCTGTAGCAGGGTGCTTAGCACCCGTGCCTAGCCGATAGGCCACCCATGTTTTATGTGATCTAGTAGCATCCACCATATGAGTGAGGCTAGATATACTGCTGACCTCAGTAATCTTTTATCCAAGGCTCCCTCCATGATAGCCATGACCTCTAGATCGGTAGCCTCTGCCATCATTTGTCGAAGCACTCTCATAGAAATAGATTTGACCCCTCTAGTACATACTCTAGATAAGTCCCTCTGATTGGCACTCACAAGATCTACCACACGTCTAGCAGTGTGACTGTAGCCTCCCTTGTTGGTAGATGGAAGCTCCCTATGGGCATGTGCCATCGCTAAATGAGCATTGATAGCTGCACTGAGTGGGCCCTCAAGTCTGGCCACTCATGCATGTGCTCCAAGCCGCATAGCCACACATGTCCCCAATCTGCAGTGGTCAGTCAATCCTGTATCACCATGGTTAGAGGATAGTGCTCCCTTGACTTGAACATCATTGTCTCCTCCTATAGAATAGACATGTAGAGAGTCAGTCCTTTTAGCCTATGCCTTCCCCAGAATGGGGCATCTTCCCTTCTCCTCTATCGATTTGTCCCCATTGACAGAGCTACTAATAGGTGCAAATGCCAAAAAATGAAGAATTGATTGATGCAAACATCGATCTACGTAGATGTTGATCTGCACAGATGCCAATCAACATAGATGACAAATCTTTTGTTAGCTTTGGAGATGACAATCTATATTTTGTCATCTTTGCTCACCCTATCTCACCTTTTCTGTTCGCAGAGATGATAGGATGAAACCTGTCATTTACGTGGAGTCCTACACTCTTTCTGGTGTCTGCGTAGATGACAGGATCGAGCTTGTCATCTTCGTGGATGCTATCATTGCTACTTTGTCATCTGCATAGATGACAAGGTGGTCTCCACCCTTACAACATTTTGACCACATTTATTGTCCAATAAATGTACCTAACCTAGCTCAGTCTACCAAAACATGAAGAGGATCAAATTACTTACCAGTGGGCCCATCTCTGTTGACTGCTAGTACTCTTGAACGTGCTCACCAAGCTGCAATAGATCAATGGAGTCTATGTTTGCTCTAGATGCTTTACTCTCAAGGTGTGACAATGACCTTCTTTGAGCCCCTCGGAGGTTTATATAGGCCCCTCGAGGACCCTGTTTGAGCCCATGTCTTCTTTGAGCCGTGTTCGTCCCCTGTTTACCTACAAGTCATGCAAATGTGGTCATTTATTCCCTTTTTTTCTTTTCCTAAATTTTTTTTGTGAAAATTGCCCAAAATTTATTTTTTACGCAAATTTTGCGAGGGGGCACCCTCCTCCTTTGTGGTCGTTATAGGACTTCTGCCTTCTCTAGGGCAATCTATATTTTTCTTTTCTTTGATATGATGCCATCCCAACATCACATCAAAGAGAGGCAAAATGCAGACACTTAAAATCATCCCAAAAAGACTATATTAATTTATTTAATATTTCCCTTGACATTATAATTAAGTAATTATTAATTAATTATATCTATCATATTCTTCTACCTATTTAATTAAATTTATTTAATTAAGAAGGTTCATTTGCCTAAAGTTTTTAAAATTAATTTAAATACTTCTAACCTTAATGTGTTAAATTTATTTAACACATGATTCTTCATAATCCCCTTTTTAAATAAATCTTATTTATTTAAATCCTCACATCTTATTAATTCTTCTAAACCTATGATTAAATTAAATCCTATTTAATTTAATCTTAAACCTAGCCTAAAACCTATAATTTTCATTCTTCTAAGCCTATTCCTCATTTAATCCCACTTAATCATCCTAACTACCTTCATAATACCCCTCATTAGCCTAAGTGTGTGCTCACACATGTGTGAGATAGCATGCTTCCACACTCCTCTTGCACTCTTGTCTCCCACTCTTTCTCAAGTTTGCTCACACGTGTGTGAGAAAACTTTGAAAATTTGACCACTTGCATGTCACCTTATGTGGCATCTACATGGATTCCACCTCACCAAGTCCTCCATCAAGCCTATAAATAGAGTCCTTGTCTCAAGCATTGGCCTCTCCCATTCTTGCATTGTTATCATGTTGGTTTGAGATTTGAGCTTTCATAGTAGTTTGAGTTTAGATCTTGCATAATGATTTCTAGGTTGCAAACTAAACTTTGCTAGCTGATTTAGAGTTCATTTGCATTATTAGAGTGGATTTATGGCTTGCATTTCTCATCTCCATTTCATTTGCATCTTAGTTTAGCTTGCATCATAGTTTAGATTCTTTGTTAAATTTCTTACTTTCACTTTGAATGCCTTCAAGTATGGCTTTCTCCATATCCATTTTTTGAGGTGTTCTTGATCTCATGTAGTTTAGCTTCATAACTTAATCACTCACATTTTCACATCCACATTTAAGAGATTCACTACCTTTTTGTGTTTGGGAGAGCACACCAAACATACCTCACATTCTAACACACTAAAAAGGCCTCTTATGGGTGCCTTTGTTGAGCTGTATAAGTTGCTTGAGAGCTTGATTTGTTGGTTGCTTTGAGTTTCAAAACTCAAGAAAGAATTAGTTTCTTTCTTTCATTTTGTGAGCATTTGATGCATGTGTTTTAACTAATGTTTGTTTTTTTATTCATGCTCCCAATAGGTCACTTCTTCTAGCATACACCAGTAGACCCAAATATCCCCTCAACCTAGGTCACTGCCCCCATTCCACAAAACACTCAGCCCATCCTCACTCAAACCCTAGTTCATACTACATCCCAACCAACCACAAGTGTATCATCTGCATCTACTTCCACCACCCATATTGCTACTTCACAATATACTCCTTTTTCACTTGGTAACATTGCATTTTCCCTTCCATCTCAAAACACATCCAATCCATTTACTAATACCATAAACATCCAACCTACATCCCAGTACACAATAAGAATGCCTCCATTAGGGTTGAATACTTCATCTTCCATCCCTCCCACCCCCTCAATATCACCATCAATCCATTTTTCACTAGCCAAAGTACTTTAGCCTCATTTCCTTTAGGACCTTGGAGTTTTGGTACGACACGAGGACCTGCCACTAGTCTCCCCTTCAGCACTACATTCATGCCCATAACTTAGTCACATTCATCCCTCCCTCCCCAATTCTATTCATTACCACCCATTACAAACTATTATTCTATGCCACCCTTGGGCAATAGCCAAACCACCCCTCCATCGCAATACCCAGTTGTGAACACTCTTCCTCACATCAATTACCTAGCACCTGTTAATACTCAGATGCTTTCTCAAGAAAGAGTACAACCCACATGTATTGGTAGAGGTATACACTCCCAAAGCATGGCCCATATATTACCTACATTACTCTCTTTTAGCCATAGTCATCACACTAGTAGTATGCCCAAGGATCTTGTAGAATTATCTAGTAGGGTAACAACCTCACACCTATATTCCCCAACAACAATCTACCTAGTAGATGCAGTATTATGCCCAAAATACATTCTAACGACCCATAACATCCATCCCAATAGTAGTACAACCTATTTTTCAGCCACCACCATATGGCAGTCAAGGTTTCCCATATCAGCCTTCAACATGGCAATCAAGGTTTCCTATATCAGCCTTCAACATCTACTACATATCCCACACCAGGGGCACTTAGACTGGGGTCACCCATTACCCCACCTATAAACTTTTAATGGGAAGAGATGAAAAATGCTTTCAAAGCCCTCAAGGATGGGATAGACTCAAAAAATTTCAAATTCGAGAATATTGTCCATATCCCTTTGACAAAACTATCACGATGACACCTTTCCCTAAACATTTTGAGATCCCAAAGTTTGATAAATTTAGAGGGAAAAGAGACCCAGTTACACATGCTAAGGAATTGTATATGCATTTCTAAGAAGTTTCCTATAATGATGTATTCCTCATGTGACTTTTTTTGAAATGCTTAGGGGGCCCTGCCCTCAAATGGTTTTGTCATATACTTTAATGTACCATTAAGACCTTTACTAATCTTTTTGAAGCCTTTGTGGCTCTATATGCTCATCTAGTCAAGACTAAAATATCTGTAGTTGACCTAGTTTATACCAAGCAAAAGGGAGTAGAAAGCCTTGTTGAATACTTACAACATTGGCAAACCCTCACAACTAGCATCTCATGCACTATAACCAAATGTCACCTTGTAAAAATATTCATTAACAACGCACATCCTAGTCTTTCCCATCATGCGGTTATGAACTATTTACAAACTTATAAAGATATTAAGGAAAAATGGATGAGATTTGAGCAAGGAATCATCAAGGATGGTGTCATCAAAATTTACAAAGAAAACACCCAGGACCAAGGTCCAAAAAATGACAAAGCATGCTATTGGAATAAACAAAAGAACATAGTTATTGATGGCATCGCTAAAACTCAACATGTTCATGTCATCAGGGAAGTAGCTAACATTCCTACCACATTTTTTCAACAACAACCTTACCGAAAACAACCACCAATCTATCAACAACCACCTATGTAGAACAATCAACACAATGTCCAAATACTTAGCCATCAAAATCACTTTTGGCTAGACCTAAACCACATGTTTAGAGATAACCTCATGTATACACCTTGTTTGGGGAACCCCTTGATGAAATCTTTGAAAAACTAGCCAAGGATAATCTTATTCAACATCCACAAACACAAATCTTGGAACCAAATTAGTCTAGGGCATCTGGGTATAAGGATAATGAGTTTTGAAAATTCCATTGTGTCAAAGGAAACACAACCCTCAAATGCATGGAACTCAAGGACAATGTCCAAGACCTTATTGATAAAAAAGAGATCATAATGGGGTCACCAACCTCACCAAATGTAGGATTACTAATATACCAAAATGCTTTTCCTCCCCATAACACAAACATAGGTAAAGAACTTGCAAACACTCTTGTCAACAAACCCAACAATGCTCAAAAGAAATAAGGAGATAATTGAGATAAGTCTTAGAACTACACCTCAACATACTGACTATGGAAACCTTATCAAATGCATCTTACAAGTTGAGCTCTCTATCAATGTTATAAATATCAAAGGCCCAGATGCCCAATGTGCAGTTACTACTTGACAAGCTCAACTCAATATAGCTAGCCCATTTGTATCTACACCATCAAGACCACCTCCATCGAGATCACCTTCATTAAGATCAACCAAATTAGGACCAAAATATAATATCTTGGAACACCTTGGAAATACACTAGCCTAGATTTCCATTCTAGATCTCTTACAAGAAAGCCCACTTTATCAAGAGATCCTTGAGAGTACTCTCCATGAGTCACATGTCCCCACTTACATAAATGCCACCGAGTTCCACAACTTGGTTGGACACCTTTCCACATCATGTGTTCTATCATTCAAAGCCTCCAACATCCCAATAGTTGAACCTAATCATATACTTCCACTTTGCATTGATATCATGGTTTCTAACTTCATAGTCAAATGGGTCATGATAGATAATGGATCAACCCTAAATCTATGCTATTGAAAGTTCATCAAACAAGAAGGATACAATGAGGCAGATATTATTAATGAGGTCATTACCATCAAAGAATATGACAATTTGGAGTGCAACACTGAAGGAACCTGCATCTTGCTACCTCTCAGAGTCAGTCCAACCACTCAAGAATCAAT
Organism: Cupressus sempervirens; assembly: GCA_028749045.1. NCBI lineage: Eukaryota > Viridiplantae > Streptophyta > Pinopsida > Cupressales > Cupressaceae > Cupressus > Cupressus sempervirens. Next base: position 142,631,861 of record CM053785.1, on the reverse strand, counting down.
TTCTCACATAGTTGATCTTAACCTTCCATACAACATCCTCCTTAGCTGACCATAGATTCATGCCTTGAAATCCATTTCATCCACATATCATCAGTGCATTAATTTTTTGCATAATGACATTGAGATAACCATCCACACATATCCTAAACTCTTTGCTTATTGCAATATGGTCAAAGCTTCATACACCAATCATTGTCCTAGAATCAAGATTGGCCACACCATGGCTAGTTCCTCTAGCACCTGCCACAATCCAGATACCATTTTAGTTTCCACCCTTTTCATGATTAAGATCAACTACAAAGTTTGTAGAGAGTATAATATTATAGATGCTTTTGCTATCATTGCTTTACCACTTGATCCACATACTCAAGGGTGCCTGACATATCATAGACCAAAAAAAGCTACAACCCCTCAGCTCAAACAACTGGGCCCAACCACATTTATTACCAAGGGGATCCTTGATGGGAAGGAAACCACTTCAGACTTTCATACATGGATATATAAAGAGCCACCTCCAAAGAGTGAAGAGCTTCTCAACCACCTTAAAAAAAATACCCATGGTCACATCACCTTGCTTTTGAGCAATGGGATTATCAAGGAGGTGATCTAGGCCATCTAGAGTTAGGCATTAAGCAACTTGTGAAAGCATACAAAGACAATAAAAAGAAAGGCTTAGGCTATGGATTCCCTGTAACTGGGGGTACCACAAATGAAAGCCATGCCTTCAAAAACATCCAAAATAGTCTTGTTGAGGTTGAAGACATCCCTGAGGAAGTAGAAAAGAAAGCCTATGATGATATCTTCCTAGATGAAATTATCCTTGGAGCTTCTGTGCTTTACCAAATATCCCTAAATCTCATAGACCTACCACTCGCTCACCCTAAACTCATTGATTGGGACCAACCAAGTGTTGTCCATGTTGACAAATTCTCTACAAAGTATGCACTCCTTTGATTCATGGGGGCATAAACACCACATAAATGATCACCACCACCATCAAAATATGTTTACAAACTAGATCTAGCAAGTTAGTTTAGGAAGGAGGAAATATCCAATTGCAAAATTGAATTGGAAAATATAACAAAAAAGGAAAAAACCAAAGAAAAACCATCCTCTAGTGAAAACTCCTTTGGAGCACCATTCGATGACCCAAAAAATGAAAGGAAAATAAAGGATGCATCCAATAGTGAAAAATTCTTGGAGGCACCCAAAGATGGAGATTTCATCCTCCCCCCATAGGATCACATGCCTGCCATTTCATCTGTCTTGATAGAGGAGACTCGACCGGTCAATATCAGTCTGACTGAAATACCAAAAATCACATACATTACAACATCTCTACCACTTGAATAGGTGGAACTTCTCATCAAAGTCCTTTATGAAAATTTTGGTTGCTTTGCATGATCCTATCAAGACATGCCAGGGTTGGACCCCTGACTACTAGTACACCATTTAGCTATAGATCCAAAGGCTAAGCCTCTCAAGAATTTTTTTCGAAAGATGAACCCCAAAGTTGCTTTACTGGTGAAAATAGAGTTAGAAAAATTACTAGAGGCAAAGACCATTCGCCTGATTGACTATTCTGAATGGATCTCCAATATGGTACCTATCATAAAGCCTTCTGGTGACATTAGGATTTGCACAGAGTTCAAAGATCTCAAAAAGGCTTGCTCGAAGGATGATTTCCCATTACCAAACATAGACATAATTGTTGATCTCACTATTATAGAACATGAGCTATTTTCACTCATGGATGGTTTCTCTGGATTTAATTAGATTTAGATAGTAGAGGCAGACCAACATAAGACAACATTTACCACCCCTTGGGGGACATTTTGTTATAACATGATGCCATTCAGATTAAAGAACACTGGGGCAACATATCAACATGCCATGACAATCATCTTCCATGACCTAATCCATAAGACTCTGGAGGATTATGTGGATGATATTCTAGTCAAATATCTTAATTCCCTTGATCACTTATCTCATCTTGAGGAAGTGTTTGATTGATTGGCTAAATATTGTCTCATTCTCAACCCTAAGAAGTGTGTCTTCGATGTTACCTTAGGAAAGCTCTTGGGATTCATTGTATCATGATGTGGTATTGAGATTGATCCTAAAAAGGTCAAGACCATTATGGATATGGCTCCTCCTAAAAAACTCAAACAACTTCACTATCTTTAGGGGAAACTACAATCAGTCAGACAATTCATCTCCTAGCTTGCTGATAAGTGCCAACCATTCACACATTTACTCAAAAATGATCAAAATTTTAGGTGGGACCCCATTTTCCAATGCAATTTTGAACTAATCAAGTAGTACTTGGATAACCCACCTATATTAATTCCACTAGTCATAGGATGCCCACTCATGTTATACATCATATCTACCCCAATAACACTAGGTGCTCTTCTTGCACAACTTGATGATGCAAGAAAGGAAAGGACTATTTACTACATCAGTCATACTCTAGTTGGATATGAGCTCAATTACATGTTGATGGAAAAGGATTTCTTAGCTATGGTATTTTCTACTCAGAAGTTGCATCATTATATATTAAGCTACACTATGAAACTAATATCTAAAATTGAACCATTGAAGTATATGTTGTCAGTCATAGTACTCACAGGGCATCTGGCTAAATGGGTCATGCTTCTTATTGAATTCAACATCCAATATGTTGACCAAAAGGCTATCAAAGGCCAGGCTATAGATGATCACCTAGCAGATTCACCTTTGGTTGCGGATCACCCTCTCATTATGGAATTCCTAGATGAACACCTTTGCTTAATAAAAGAACAAACATCCTAGAAGTTATACATTGATGGATCTTATAATCCCATGGCTTTGGAGCTGGCATATTCTTGGTCACACCTTTGGGAGATTACATTCCTAAATATTTTAGACTATAGTTCCAATGTACCAACAACATTTTAGAGTATGAGGCCCTTATCATAGGACTCAAAATAGCAGTTGAGTGGAACATCACAGAGCTACAAGTCTTCAAAGACTCACAACTTATTATCAAGTAACTTTTGGATGAATATCAAACCAAAGATGATAAGCTATAGCCTTACAAGGAGTTAGTAGACCAATTGAAGAAACATTTTACTTAAATAGATCCAGTTCAAATAGATCCCTAGATTAAAAAACAAGGAAATAGATGCCATGGCCATTATTAGTTCACTTTTGGAAATCCCTCGAGAGACTACACAGTATAAATTCCTAGTTGAGCAATTACATGAGCTTGCAAATGACAATGATGAATCAACATAGGTATGCATCTTGGTTGGTCCCCAATCCCCATGTTACCATGAAATTCACGGTTACCTACAAAATGGTATCATATCTCCCCATCTCACTTGAACCCAACACTAGAACCTTATCCATAGAGCATCTACTTATATTGTCATAGCTCAAACCTTATATTGTCATGACTATCATGATACTCTCTCTTGGTGCTTAGACCAAAATGAGGTTGCAATGGCCCTCAAAGAGGTACATGCCAGACTTTGTGGTGCTCACACAAGTGGAATAGTTTTAGCTAAGCAAATCCTTTAGGCTAGATATTATTGGCCTACTCTAGAGCATGATGCATGCAACTTTATGAAAAGGTGCCTACCCTATCAACAACATGCTAATCTAATCCAAGCCCCAACTCAAGATCTGCAACCTTTTGTGCCACCATGGTCATTTTCATGTTAGGGGTTTGACCTTGTTGGTGTTATAACACATCTCTCTTTAGAAAGACATAAGTGGATAATTACCACCACCGATTATTTCACTAAATGGGTAGAAGCAATCCCCCTTGTCACTGCCATAGGAGTTTAATTATCCAAGTTTATTCTCTATCATATCATATGTCTCTTTAACATCCTAATTACCATTTTTACTGACCATGGAGGTAATTTTGAAAATCTCAATATGGAGGAATTGTGCACTTCCCTTCATATCCATCACCATTTTTCTAGCCCATACTTCCCACAAGGTAATGGTCAGGTGAAGGCAACTAATAAAACCCTACTCAAAATCCTAAAGAAAGTTGTCAATAATTTTGGCCCATTTGCAAATCAACCCTGCCCTATGGGCCTACCACACCTCATTCTGTACATCCATAGGCACAACCCCATACTCCCTAGTTTATGGTGCTGGAGTAGTATTACCTATTGAGGTTGAACTCCCATCCTTGTGCATTTCTTTGCAAGGTGATATATTAGATGAGGATTACAGAGTGGCTAGACTTACCCAACTAGATTTACTTGATGAAAAAAGGCAATAGGTCTATGACCACCTCATGGTCTACCAGAATCACCTCAAGTGAAACTTCAATAGGAAGGTCCATCAGTGCCAATTTCAAGAAAGAGATATGGTCCTCAAAGAAAACATGAAGGTGCAACTGACTGAGAAAAGAAAGGAAAGTTTGAGTCCACATGGCTTGGTCCTTACGTGGTCACAACATCTTTTGTTTTAGGGGCATATCAACTATACACACTTGAAGGTGAGGTCCTGAATGATCCCACCAACATCATTCATCTCAAGAAATTCTATGCCTAAAAATCCTTAGTGTATCCTACTCCCTCAAAATGAGAAAATAGAAGAGAAAAGAAATAAAAAAAATAGTAAAGAAAAATAAGAATAGTGAAAACTTTGCAATTCAAGCACCTTGGATAGGTATCTTGGTGAAAACCTAGAAATTAGGTTCCAAGTGTGCTTAGCCTTTTCATTATCTATCAATGACCTACATCTCCCCCATCACCTCTTTGCACCTCATCACCCATCTCACCATTTTACAAGATATTCCAAGAGTCTCATCCTTGCACTCCACCACATCATAACATTTCTTTTCAACATCCTTTGGTTTAGAAAGCCTCCATAGATCATGTATTCTACCATGATTAGCATATCTATCCCACTCTTGTATCCTACCATGTGTATTATATCAGGTCTATTTTATCCTTTGTATCATGTCTATGTATCTCATCCTTCTAATAACAACAATATTTTATTTATCCCATCCTTGTAACAACAATAGTATTCTATGTACCATACCTTTGTAACAATAACAAACTTTGGGTATCATACCCATGTAATAATAAACGTAATGCATCAATACTATCTTCATATCCTAAGATTTTCCCCATCATACATAAACCCACAATTATAGTCTATCATAAGTTTTGAGTCATCCATCCAATGCATAGTTATTCTTTACATTTTTTGAGTCTTATAGAGAAACCTTGTGTTGCTAGTCCGTTGTCTATAGATAGGTAAATTTTCCAATTTTGTCCTCCTCCAAAACATACTATTGCTAGGTCCTTACACGATGTATCCTTCCTCATCCTTAACATTGGCCTATCATTATCCAGTTATCTCGATCTGTTTGGTAAAAGGTTACTTTATCATGGGTTTATTCTTTCTTTAGATATTGATTTTTTTATATATTTTTATTTGCATAGGTCATTTCTAGGTGATTTAGTTGTTCCCTCCTCATGGTCACCATGGTCTTGTACATCATGGTGTTCTTTGACTAGGGAAACTTGAAAGCATGGTTTTTGACCAAGGTCTTTTTCTACTTGTGAGTCAGTCAGATATCACCCTACATATTCAAAACGTGTTTGCATTCATAATCACATGATGTAGTTGGAAACTATAATTTTATTATGGATCACCCAACATTGTTTCCACTCTAATTCCTTTGAGATTCATGTGCGATGTTGGGGAAATCCTTGCATGTTTATTTCAAGTCATTCCTATGTAACATTGGTACAAAGGCCTTGATATCCTTAGTAACCTTGACATATATTCAATATTCTTATATAAAAAATAAGTGCTCAACTATGTGATGGTGCTCCCCTTTGGAACACCCCCATGCTCAAGCTTCAATGGATTACTTTACATTCCCATCCTATCAAAACATCCCATCCTATCCAAGTATCCCATCCTATCAATGTATCGCATGCTATCCAAGCATCCCATCCTATCAATGTATCGCATCCTATCAAAGCATCCCATCCTATCAAAACATCCCATCCTATCCAAGCATCCCATCCAATTAGTCCTATAATCATGATCCAACAGTTTTATCCATATCATAATAATATCTCTTGCATCAATCCCATAGTATCCAATCCTGTATCAATCATAATCATAGCTCCTACATCAATCATAATCATATCTCCTACAACAATCATAATCTTAGTCATCACCAATCATAATCCTAGAATCATAATCTCTCCAACCCTACCATCTTCCAAATCACTTTCTTGGGTTTAGTTTAGAACAGCCAATCACCCTCCCCCCTCCCCTTGTAACTAGTGTTCTTAACCATTTTTTATACTTGTGCACCTGGTTTTCCTTTATATTGTTCTCCCATAGTGAGAGTATGAGCTTCCTTAAACCCCCTCTCTTAGCCACTCTCAGTCCTCCTACTCACCCTAGATTCTTGTACTTTTCAAGAAGCAATCGAGCCTCACCTTCCTTGCCACCTTCTTGAGGGGGCATCACAAAATCCATTCTCTCCTCTTCTACTCAAAACTTGGGCAACCATGTTGCTTTAAAAAGTCTTCTTTGTGTCATTTATATTCAAACTTCTTTGAAATAGTGTTGTCCCAACACCATGTTAAAGAGGGGCAAAATGAAGACACCTAGATCTGATTACACAAATAGGTAATCATATTTAGTCATCTCCTAAGATATCAGTAATTAAATATTTATTATTTAATTAATTAATCATCATCCCCTAGTTAATTAATTAATTAAATTAAATATAGTCCTATTGATAAAATCAAATGATAACCCAAAATCAACTTATCAATTAAAACCCTATTCCTCTATTAAATTAAATAAATCCTCAAACCTATTTAATTTAATCCCACATCCCCCTTTTTATTAAATAAATCATTCCTAACCCCTAAACCCTACCTTTATCCCTAATCCAACCCATTCACCCATACTAACCTCACTTAGCCACCTAACTAACCCATTCCATCAAAGCTAAGCCACTTGCCCCTTAACCCCCTTCCTTAACTAAGTCTAATCCCCCTCCTAAACATGTGCACAACTTTAAGCAAGGGTTAAGACTTGCTAACCCAATCTAATGTCAAAAAGTCTCCCTTATCCTCTTCCACCCCTATTTAAGAGAATTTATGGATCCTAGCTACTCTAATGTAAGTAAAGGTTCAAAATTGAATATAATAGCCCTGATTGCATTGACCTAAGAAACAACCTCTTTCATAGTCTCTTGGCACAATCCCCTTTAGTGGATTTGATTATTTCAAAGGCAAAGGCATTGTTCACTATGTGATACTTTGGACTATATGCTTCCATCTTCTCCTTCTTCATAAGCTAACGATACATTGTGTAGGGGTACGTACTTCTATCATACAAGGACCCTTTCTTTACTCAAATTTGTACTTAGATTAAGAATACAATAGGTAAACAACATATTATATCATGTAGAATCTATGGTTGACCTTGACCTTCTTTAGTTGTTCATCCAAGTTACACTTATGATGGTCCCTTAGTTGATGCAGATAAACTTGTGGTTTATCTCACAAGAAGGCTTAACTAGCCAATTTAGTCTTCAACCATCCAATGATCAAGAATATAAGGGGCTTCCCAAGATCACTGTAAGGAATTTTCTCACCTTCCTAAGATTTCTTGATGGAAATCCTTTAATTCACCCAATTCATATGCAACATATGTTCCCAAGTTGTTCCTTCCAAAGGAAAATTAAAATAATTCCTTTGTCAACTAGGACTCTATGGTTCTAATACCCTTTAAGTAATTTAAATATTTGGGTTTTAAACCCTTCATTCAATGGACAAATGGGTTCCACTCAAACTTTATTAATATTTCAAATAGCTAGCAACAGTCCTATTATGCCTAATCTAATTAGCCTTTCATATCGAGGGTTTGGTTCTTAAATTTATAACCATTTGAAAAAACCAAAAATATAATGGTATTTTGTGGCATGGGAGCTCTTTACAATATCCAATAGTTGTACTTGGGTTTTACTCCCAATTCCTATAACTTGGACTAGGTAGTTTTAAGTTTAATGAGCAATCTAGACATAGTTTACGAAAAATGCTTACAAATAATCATCATCATTCACCTTAGCTTAGGGTATATGTGTTTATATATGTCTAATAAAGCCTAATATATCATTAGTTTCCATTGTCTAATCCACTGCGCATTGCAAACACCTTATCTTCCTAGCTCACAACCACCCATTGATCAGCGTAGGGCATCATAATAAAAAGAGTGAATCAACTTTGGAAAATCCAAAAAATAAACAAACACAAAATATACAAGCATATATGACATTCCAAGAAGACATATTAATATTTTATTGTGGAATGCTGGGGAAAATGCATTTTTTGTACAAAAACCTAGGTTTGGAGGGTTTTAGACCTATGTGGATTCAAAGCCACAACTCTCCTCATAGAGATAGCTTCAGAGCCTCAAACCAAGTGCTAAAGAATGATAATAATAAAATATGCTTCAAGATCCAAATAATTACTTTTCCAAACAAATCCATGTGTTATGAGTTGTAGTACAAAAAAGTATTGGAATATATAGAAAAAATAGAGTAAAAACTTGAATTTATTGCCTTGATTGTTCCAACTAACCCCAAAAATAGTTTCCAAGGATTTTTATGTTTTCTTGTATCATTTATGTCCATTTAAAACCAATTTTTTGGCTCTAATTTGCATTCTTGCAACATTTTACAAAAAAATGCAACAAAAGTTACAAAGTTGCAATTTTGCAACTTCTGTGCAACTTTGCACTTTTGCACTTCTATTGCTCTAAAATTCTCCTAAGTAATCCACATTACCAAAAAACCATTTCAAACACTTAATTAATCTTCTAATAAAATTCCTAAGAAAACTCTGCACCATAACCACCCTTGGTGGTTCAACACCCTAAAATTGACTAAGTCTATCAATCAAGGTGGTTAAAGAATAGTCTTGCTATGTATGAAGCATCATTGATACTCCTACATGGGATAACATGTGCCATTTTACTAAATCTATCCACCACAACATACACACTATCAAATCCTCTAACAATTTTAGGCAACTCTAATGCAAAGTCAATGCTAAAGCATTCCTAGGGCTTAGTAGGAATACCTTATGTTTTATAGAGACTTGCATTAGACGATGTTCCTTTTTCCCTTAAAAAATTTGAACATTATTCCATAAATTTTTTGACATTACTTTTTACTTTAGGCTAATGATAGAATCATGCTACCTACTCTAGGGTCTTGTCTAGGCTTAAATGGCCCCCAAGAATACCATGATTTTTTCTTTGATGATATCTTCCCTCACGGAATAGTGAGGAATGCACAACAAATTTCCTTTAAACAATAAAAAATCTTGCAAAATTAAGTCAGTGTAATCAACATGGAAAGCATTAGTGAATTGAGTACAAACTTTATCATCCTCTCAAAATCTTTGTCATCCTTATAAAAGTCTTTAAAAACTTTTAACGCTAAACTTTGTAATTGAATCTAATGTATAGTAAGTACTTTTTTTCTTACAAAATATTCCACCATGTTGGTGGTACCCTTTTTATGCTTAACGATGAAAGTGTAAGCTTGAAACTTCTAAACCCACATCTCTTTGGTTCAACTCATCCAACCTATTCAAGTAATTAAGGACATTATTATTAGTATAAACAATAAAATCCTTTGGAAACAACTAATGCTTCCATTTCTTTAGGGCTTGTACTATAAAATACAACTCTAGGTCATAAGTAGAATACTTTTGTTTATCTGAGCTTCTCTTAAAAGAATGCTATTGGATGGTCCTCTTGACTCAAGACTACTCCTATGAATAACTTACTTGTATCACACTCTACTATAAACACTTGGTTAAATTTTGGCAACATTAGGGAAGGTAAATCTAAAACTTTCTTCTTTAAATTCTCAAAACTATCATGAGCTTTATCAATCCAAGAGAAGTAACACTTAACTCAAATTTTGATGGAATTGAGAATAGGAGCACATATATGGTTACAACAACCCATGAAAACTCCTCACATCCCCTATTTTTTTGGGAGTGGGCCAATTAAGGATAGGCTCCACTTTGGAGGGATCCATTTTTAAATAACCTTGTGATTCTACAAAGACAACATGTTCAATTCCATTTTGAGAAACACACTCTTTTCCATGTTGATAATCAACTTTTCTTCATGTATCTTCCTTAGTACCATTTCCAAATGCTTGAGATGTTCCTCCTTGGTCTTGCTAAAGATCAAAATGTCATCAAGATACACTATCATGAATTTGCCAATGAATTCAACAAGGACTTCATTCATTAGGTTTATAATAGTGCTAGGTGAATTTTTGAGCCTTATAGGCATTACCAACCATTCATACAACCCTTCATTGGTTTGGAAAGTTGTCTTCCACTCATCTCTAGATCTGATCCTTATTTGATAATATCCTAATTTCAAATCCACCTTAGAGAAATAACTTGCTCCACCTAAATAATCCATTATGCCCTCTATCCTAGGCATAGGAGCTTGTATCTAAGCATTATCTTGTCCATGGCCCTTGAATCAGTACACATCCTCTATTTACCATCTTTCTTGAGTACTAGTGTTGTTTGGATTTCTTATGGGCTTAAAATATTTCTTATGAGTCCTTTATCCAACAATTCTAAGCTTGTTTGCCTATTTCCTTAGTTTATGTAGGTGTCATCTTGTAGGTAGCTTTGTTAGGCAATGTAGGTCATAGTATTAGGTCCATTTGATGACTAATGTCTCTCATAGAAGGCAATATATTTGGTATTTCAATGATTACTTTGTCCTTACATTACTCCAATAATTTTTGGACTTTTGTAGGTACCTCGAGTTGAACCTCTATTTTCTTTACCTCTTAAGGTTTGACCATGATAGCTAACCTTGTTCACCTTCTAATTTCATCACCTCTAGGAACTCTTTACCACTGAGACCCAACATGTTTTTCTTCTTCATGATCAAGAAAAGGATCCATTTGGTACTTCTTACCCTCTTTGGTTATCATGTAAGATTTTTATGTCCCCATCATGTATGGCCTTAACATCATACTACCGTGGATGACCTAGCAACATATGGAAGGCATCCATAGGGAGTATGTCACACAACTCTTTCTCCCTATAATTTTCTATCTCATCTTGTGGCCAAATCTGTTCATCTATAGGGACTTGTTGACCCTTATTGAGCCATGAAACTTTATTAGGATTAATATGAGGTAGTCTCTCTAATTTCAACTTCTCTACCATTTTTAAGGCTATAATAATTTTAGAACCTGAATCAACTATAAATTTACAAATGTTTCCGTGAGACTTATGTGTGGTTATGAAGAATGTCCTCCTTTATGGGGGTTCCTTATATTATGGTACCTTTAACAATGTTCTTCTAAGAATGAGATTCCAACCATCCATGACCGATCTTTCTTTCCCTATTTTTGAAGTCACACAAAAACTATCTTCCTCTTTCTCTAGGTGAGTTCTCCTTTCTCATGAATGTGAACTATAAGCCCTTTATATACATCTACTTATGACATGTCCAACTTTACCACAATTGTAAAAATTGTTTTTGAATACAGTGACACTCATACTTTGATTTCTAAACCTTCCATTAGAGTTACTCATTCCTCTATAGCCTCCTCTATAAGATCCACCTTTTCCACTATTTTCTCCACTACCTTCAATTAGCATGGTTTTCTCACCTTTGTTAGACATATTTCCTCTAAAAAAAGTTCATCTTCCTCTATATCCTCTGTCACCTCTACTTCATTGGCTCTAATCTCCTTTTCTATTGATTTTTTCTTTATCCCTCAATGATAATTTAGAGCACTTGTGAATAGTGTTAGGGGCCAGGATGCTTATCTCATCTTGGATATTCAGTGTAAAACCATTCAAATACCTAGCAAGTTTCTCCACTTCATTCTCTTTCTTCTTGGCCTTCAAACTAAGTTTGTGAAATTATTTTGTGTATGAATTCATGTCCAAGTCTCTTTGCCTCAAGTTTTGTAATCTCTTATGCATTTGTACTTCCTAATCTACAGTCAAGAAGTGGGCCATCAATCTAATTTGCATACTTTCCCAAGAATAGATCATTTTCTTCCTAGCTTGCACTCTTTGTTCGTTCATGATGTTCCACCATACCAAGGTAGACCCTTTCAATCTAACCTTTAAAAAAATAACCATCTTGTCTTATGGTACTTATTTATAGTCAAAATAATTATTCATTGTATCTAACCAATCTAACAATTCTTCCACATTCAACTTAACATGGAAATAGGAAGCCCATAAAAATGACCTTTTCTAATGGATTTATATGTGTCTATAATTTCATTTTTCTGGGGCTAACTCTGGTGACATGGTCACCTCTATTGTGAGGCTCCTTCTTCATCATCTATTATATCTCCCCATTTAGTCAACATCCCTTTTTCCTTCTCCTTATCTTTCTTGGATTCTTGTTCATGGGCTTTGATAATCATTTCTTGCACCAACTTTCTTATGGCTTTTGGATTCATTATTTTGGGACACACTATACTAGGCTTAGAGATTTATGGAAATACTAATTCTTGAGTGCCTAAGATACACCAAATTGATCACACCCATAGTGGCTTTGATAACAATATGATGTAGAGGAACTTGTGGTTTATCTCACAAAATGCTTAACTAGAAAATTTAGTATCCACATCCAATGGTTAAGAATACAAGGGCCTTCCCAAAGTCATCCTAAGTACTTTTCCCTCCTTCCCAGGGTTTCTTGATGACAATCATTTAACTCGTTGATTTGTTATGCAACATAGCTTCCCAATTCGCTCCTTCTAAAGGAAAACTACCATAATTCCCATACCAAAAAAGAATCCATGGTTCCAATACCCTTCATGGAATTTAAATAGGTGGGATTCTAACCATTCATTCAATGGACCAATGGGTTCTACTCATACTTGCTTAATATTTCAAGAAACTAGGAGAGGTCTTATTAGGCCTAATCTAATTAGCCTTGCATATCGAGTTTTTGGCTCTTAACTTTCCAATCATTTGAACCATCATGAAATCTAATGGAATTTTCTAGAAACCCATTTGGGAGCTCTATACAATATCCAAGAATTATACTTGGGTTTTACTCTTAAGTCTGATAACCTAGACTAAGTAATTTTAAGCTTAATGAGCAATCTAAACACAATTTTATCAACTCTTACCAATCATCACCAACCACCTTAGCTTGAGTTATATGAATTTTTTTGAGGTCTTTATATGTCTAAGGAAACCTACTATGTTATTATTTTCCACCTTTCAACCTACTTCTCCTTGCAAACACCTTATCTTCCTTGCTTCTTGTCTCATCACCACCCAGTGATAATCCTAGGACATCATAATAAAAATACTAAAGAAAGTTTGGAAAACCCAAAATTTGAACAAACACAAACTATACAAGCATACTTAGCATTCCAATAAGCAATATTAAGTTATGAATATGAAATGCTAATGAAATCATATTTTTTGTACAAAACCTAGTTTTGAGGATTTTAGACTTGTGTAGATTTAAAATCATGACTCTCCTCACACATAGAATGTTAGAGCCTCGAAACAAGTGCTAAAGAAGGATAGAATAATAGGCTTTAAGATCCAAACAGTTAATCTTCCAAACCAATCAATCTGATATATTTGATATGAATTACAATACAAAGAATTGGCGAAACACAAGAAAGAGAGTTAAAACATGAATTTATCACATCAATTATTCCAACTAATTGGAAAAAAAGTTTGCAAGGCCTTTCTTGTACTTTTGGATCAATTTTGTCAATTCACAACTGATTTATGGACTCCAAGTTTTACAAAAAGTTGTAAAATTGTAATTTTGCAACTTTTGTGCAACTTTGCAGTTTTGCACTTCTATTGATCCAAAATTCTCCTAAGTGACCCACCTAGAAACCATTCCAAACACTTAATTAACTTGGGAATGACCTTTCTAAGAAATCTTGTCACCATGACCACCCTTAGTGGTTCAAGACCCTAAAATTGGCCAAGTCCATCAATCAAGGTTCACAAACCAAAATGGGTCTAATGTGGCTCAATTTTACAAGATGTGTTGCCTTTAGACCTTATTACATCACTAAATTACAATTTATAAAAAAATAAATAAGTTACTCCTACACCACTAGTCTATCTTGACCTTCCTTCTTTTGATCTTCTCAATGAGTGAAATCATCCATAATTTCAATTGTTTCATCTGTGTTAATCCCTGGACTCTATTGATAATGGTGACAACATTCCTCATATCATCATTGAGCTACCCTTTATGCATATCAATCCTTTCCAATTGATTTGTCTTTCTAGGATAAATCAAGTAGTTGTTGATTAGATCATGTACATCTAAGGTATCATCAAATCACCTATGTGATGCAAAGAGGAATCTGAATAGCTAGGGCTAGAGGCAAACCTAACTATCCAAATGCCTTTCTTAGTAAACATAATGGAAGAAAATAAATAGAGAAAAAAACCAAGGAGGGAGAGAGAGAGAGAGAAAAAACTTTTATTGATCCATCAATTTATCAACATATATACCTAGTTGTAAGGTCTTCTAGGTTATGGCTAGATACAAAACACAACTTCAAGATCTGCAATCCAGATTCAAATTCACTTTTCTAGAAACATATACTCTAAACTCTCAAAGCCCCCTTAGCCTAAACCTAGACATCCCTATTTATACTTTTCAAAATGGCTTATATAAGATTCTAGATCATTACATAATAGAAAGGAAAATCTTAAAATTGTCTACACACATCCCAAGACAATATCCTATCATTAAACTCATGGTCCAAATTAAGTACGTAAGTCAGATCAAACTAGAAACCAATCATAGACAAACTCAATCAAAGAAGGAATCAAGCATCAACAAAATTAGGCTCACTTGGCACATGAAGGAACACTCAACTAACAATGGACAACTTGTCAACCACTAGAACTCGGTCAACACTAGATAGTTCAGCCAACACTAGAACTTGATCAACATTGGAACTCAATCAACACTAGAACTTGGTCAATAATGGAACTTGGTAAATACTAGAGCTTAGTCAACACTAGAGCTCAATAGAAACTGGCATAATGAACTAAAAAGAGTAGGATAGCAAGGCAACCCAGGATGCTCCTATATAAGAGAACCATGGTTGAAAGAAATGATTCTCTTGAATCATTGCGACGTCACAACTTGAGCTAAATCCAACTCAGATTGAGAAATGCTTGTAGCATCTTCAACTGGTATGTTCTTCCACTTCACCAAATATTCATTGTAATCTTTTCCTCTTGTGCTTTTACCAACTCTTTGATCCAATATTTGTTCAACATCTTCAATTTGATTCTTATGATAATCATTTGATACAACATCATCATCATCTAATTCATGATACTTATACAAATCAAAAACATTGAATTTAAGAGATATATCCATGTAATTAGGTAACTCAAATTCATAAGCATTACCATTATCAAACTTCCTCAAGATTTTATAAGGTTCAAACTTCTTTATTTTCAGCTTACTATATGTTTCGACAAGAAATACGCCTCTCTACAAATGAACCATCACCTCATTAAAAACTTTAAAAGCATGACGTCTCCTAGACTTATCAGCATTCTCCTTATAGTTTTGATTACTTTTTTCCAACTTCAACTTCACTTTCTCATGCAAAGACTTTATGAAACCAAAAAATTCTTCCCCTTCAACACTTCTCTTCTCTTCACTAGCAATATCCCTCAAATTTGATAATCCTCTAGGCTACATCCTAGTAACAATCTCAAAAGGTATTTTTCCTGTACTTCTATTCATAAAATTATTATATGTAAGCTTAACTTGTGCCAATACCATATCCCAATTACTCAGCCTATCTCCAACTAAACATCTCAACAAATTACGCAAGCTTCTATTCACAATCTCTATCCATCTATCTCTCTATGGATGAAATGTAGAACTACATATCAACTCAATATCCATCCTCTTCAATAAGGTCCTCCAAAAGTAACCAACAAACTGACTATCTCTGTCAAAAATAATACTTTTTGGTAATCCGTGCAATCTAATAGTCTCTTTGAAGAAAATTTCAGCAATGTGCACAAGATGTGATGTCTTCCTACATGGTATGAATTGTGCCATCTTAGAAAATCTATCCACAACAACAAATATAGAATCATACCCTCTTGTTGTCTTAGGTAATCCAAGAAAAAAATCCATACTGATGTCACTCCAAGGTTTCTTAGGAATAGAAATAGGTGTATGCAATCTAGTATTCTAACTTACTCCTTTTGCAACTTCACAAATTCTACAAATCCTTACAAACTTCTGAAGATCCTTACACATCTGTGGCCAATAATACTTATCCTTTAGCAAACTTGATGTCTTATCAATTCTAAATTGTCTAGCCAAACCACCAAAATGCTCTCCTTAGTCAAATTAACTCTCATAGAACTTCTTAGTATACACAAATACATTCTTTTGAACAACATACCTTTTTGAATGAAATACTCATCAAAATTACCTGATTGTTTTATCATCTTTGGTGTTATGCACTCTCTCCACACCTCAAAAAAATTAGGGATAGTATCATACAATCCCTTCATTTCATCAAAATCAAGAACTTCAGTCTTCATCTTGGTCAACAAAGAGCGTCTTCTTCTCAATGCATCAACAACTCAATTAGTAACTCTACTTGTATGCTTGACCACAAATGTGAAACTCTACAAGTACTCAACTAACTTCATACCTCCAATTCAACTTATGTTGACTTCCTTAATACTGTAAAGATTTATGATTAGTATACAACACAAACTCCTTAGGAATCAAATAATGTCTCCACTTCTTCAAGGCTTAAATAATATCACAAAACTCTTGATCATACACAAAATAATTCCTTTTAGCATCATTCAACTTCTCACTAAAGAAAGTAATAGGTTTACCTTCTTGACTCAACACAACTCCTATTACACCACCACTTGTATCACATTCAACTTGAAATACCTTATTGAAATCAAGTAAAGCCAATATAGGTAACTCAAAAATTTTTTGTTTCAAAGTCTCAAAACTCTTATTATCCCCATGTGTCCACTTGAAATCCTTTTTATCTCCTCTCATTGCCTCAATCATAGAATTACAAATAGAACTAAAATTCTTTATAAACTTTTTGTAGAAACTAGCCAAATGATGAAATGATCTTACCTCACCCACATTCTTAGGTGTAGGCCATTCCAAAATTTCTTTAACCTTCTTAGGATCCATTCTCAAACCATCAGCTATAATCGTAAATCTCAAATACCCAATCTCCTCTTACATAAAGGAACACTTTATCAAATTAATCAACAAATTCTCCTTTTTTCAATCTCTATAATACTTGTCTAACATACTCAAGATGTTCTTCCTTAGTCTCACTGAATATTAAAATATTATCCAAATAAACAATCACAAACTTACCCAAGAATCTCTTGAGAACTTCATTCATCAACCTCATGAAAGTACTAGGTGTATTAGTTAAACCAAAAGGAAAAACTACCCATGTTAGGATATATAGTTCACCAATATAATTGAGAATGGGGGAGGTGAATCAATTGTCCAACCAATATCACAATTATCAACCTTATTAAACTTTAACCATATGAAAAATATAATTAGAAACCACAGCAAGATACTTGTTAGCCATTTTATCCCTCCCTATTTGTTCCAAACGTTTCCATCTTCATGAAAACCTTTGGGTGATAGCCATTCCCATGTTATTTGGATTATTTATAATACCATGCATGCATAAGAGGGATACATAAAATCTTGTTCATACATTCTTTTCCTTACATCCCTAACTCTTAATATTTTCTTATTGTATGTCAATATTATTTATGAATATTTCAAGTTGTGATCAAGTGAAGACCTTTCATTGCCTTATCACTCTAGTTTGACATCTAACTGTTCTTTGGGCTGCAAGGATGCATATTGTCAAGATAATCATCAACATGACTTCACAACTATGAGTGCTAGTATTCAAGATCAGGCCACGAAGGAGCAATTCAATGTAAGTTGCATGATCAGAAGTAGTCAATATTGAGTAGGTTGTCAAAATGACATGTGTCTTGGTGGGTCCAAATCATAAAAGATCCTTCATCACATTGTCATAGGTTTAAGAGGCAATTTAATGTTTATCATTTAGAAGGAGTGTCTTGTCAAATAAAAATAGATAAATTGAATCAATATCACTCCATCAATAAGCTTTAGTATTTCAAGTTGCAAAGTTTCAATGGAGAGCAACAATCAAGTTTAAGGTCATCAAATCTTCGCAGGTGATCAGATAGACTCCAGGTTCTAAGTTGCGAAGGTGCAAAAGCTTATAGTCACACCATTGCAAGTGGTTAAAGTTAACTGGGGTTAAGGTTGCAAGGTGGTGAGATGATTTAGTTGCAGCTTTACAAGGTTAAGTGTTGAGTCATATTTTCAAGGTTGTGAGGTTGCCATAAATGAGAGGATGGTCAGGTTGATGGTCATCGGAACATTGCACATTTAAGAAAGGAGAAGAGTTTTTAGTTGTGAAGGTAGAAAAGTTGTAAAGAAACTTACAACAAAGAATATAACTATTTTCACATAACCCATAATAGATTTGAAATAAATATGTAATTAAAATCCACATGCAAGAGAATATACAACATACTCACAAAAATGTGACACAAAATATACCCTAAGAAACCCTCATTGAGGGAAAAAACCTAGCCTCCAAAGACATCCATCATCATGTATTACTCAACAAAAATACCATTGCAATACAACCATGGAAGTCTTCAAAGTCATAGCCACAACCAAGCAATCCATGTAAACAAGCATGAACCCACACATCCCATGCCATGCTTCCAACCTTCATAAATGCTCCCTTGGCTAACCTGTCAAGCCTTGTCTTGTTTGACTCTTTCCCTTTTTACCTTTTTTCTTGTCTCTATAACTACCCTTGTGGATGCTTATATAGTAGTGAATCCCATAAAACTAACAAGTGGTATTACATAAACCATGTGCTACCTAATCCATTGACTCTACATTTAATATTAGAAATTGAATTCTTTTCCCTAATATTAAATAATTACATGAAATATCAATACAACTCATCAAGTATATCCAATCAAAATATTTACATGTTGCATGTCCATCTAGGTACAACATTATACAATAAATTAAAATAATATGTATAACAATATTATATAATGTGTGCAACACCCATTATCTTAACAATCTCCCACTTTTTGTATACATTGCATAGGGTCAATTTGTAGCCACATAAATGATTAAGGAAACAATCCCGCCTGGCACATCCACCTCCATGGATCAAAGTACACAAAGTGCTCCATCTTGGTACACACAACAAAATCAAAGTATCCAGATTCTCAAACATGAATGATCCCACCTCTTATTATGCCACTCCCACTAGACATACATAGAAGCCATCCAAAAAGAAAACCACCCAACCTATCACGTTAGAAGATCATAAAATCTTGTACCAAGTGAAATTTAAAGCACAAAAACCTAATCCAAAGGTAATCACATGTATCCTTAGCTGTCAAAATATCCATAGCTAAGATAACACCCGCAACAAGTGCCAAACCCATTCAACTATCCATACCTTAAGGTAAACCAAGTGAATCTCACATCATTAATATATCCAATCCATAACTTGCAATCAAAAGCCTCAAAAGAAATACCTACCACATAAATACCAAGAAGCTCCAAGTACAAAAGATAATGTCAAATCTATAACCAGTCCACTCACAACATCTCAAAGAAGTGAATCCATGTAGTCTCAAGGACATCCACAACACATAAACTAATATCTTGAAAGAACAACTCTCATAAAAAATCTCCAATAGTCTTCCAAGCTCTCCACAACATACATATAAAAGAGATAAAGGAATAACCATGTCATCTCTCACATGACATACATGAGCACAAACCAGTGATCAAAATATCTAACCAATCTCAAATCCAATATAAGAAAAACCAAACATCCAAGCGGATAACCAAGACAAAAGATAAACCATGGAAATCATAACCCGTATCATGTCTTTCTACACACACCTCTAGATGTAAACTGTGCAAGTATGATCTCCTTCATAAAAACCCAACCAAGAAGCCTCAACAATACCTTAACCATACCATATAACTAATCATGGATTTAATCCTCTCACAAGAAGATCAAACTCATAAACTATTCCTAATCTAAGGAATATGCCCACTATAAAACTATCTCCCAAACTCAACCAATAGAAAAACATATGCAAATGGAGATAATCAATGCTAATCCATCTCTCAAATGAATTCTCTAGAACTAACTCATGTATCATAGCTCAAGATTCATATCCATGAAAGATAAGCATAAAAATAATGCACCTAAGAGAAATAATGGGCTATACCTCTCAAGTTGAAAACCACCGAGTAGACCAAGAGTGGAGAATGAGAATGCTTATCAAGATATCCAAGTCTCCAACTAAGACTCATCTAAGAAAAAACTCCTCTTAAGTCCATATCAGGTGAATGCCCCTCAAACTCTCTTGTTGAAATCATCAACTATCCTAAAAAATACTTCTCTAATCCAAGAGAAATCAACATCACCACCATCTCTAAGTATCCATGAGCACCTATAACTAATCACAATCCATGCCAACTCCAAATGCAACATAGAAATATATCATGAAGTATCCAACAAATGATCAATGTAATCAATACCAAGAAATTAAACCAAGATCAATGTCAAATTTTCAACCATGGCCTTAGGAACATAAACATGAAAAAATGATCTAACCATCTCAATCAAAGAGATAACATGCTCCATATGGACATACTATACCATGCCAAAACTCTAAAATTGTATTAAAAATGAAACCATCCTAACACCAAGGATAACATGTCAAATGAAAGCATAAACCACACCTTTAGCAAGAACCCCATTAGTCCTCAAGATGAAACCATCGCCACACACCATGAAAAAAATCAGCTCCACATACTATGAAGACCATCTCCATACACCATAAAGATAACAAGTGCACCATACAAATGTCAAACATGCTTCTACAACAACAAGATCTAAGACAAACCTCCAACATCTACAAACACTCAATCATTATATGAATGCCAACAACTCCCACTCAACCATGGTACCAAGTCATCAATGACATCATATAAATCCATATCCTACATGAAGATCCTCTAGGTCTATACACACAACCAAAGTGTCAATGCCAAGTGAAACCAAGATCTCCAAACTAAGAAGATACAAACCAAACTAGGAACTAATCCTAAACTATGACCTCATCATTGCCACAAGCTCCCATTAAACCATGTATCCAAGATATCCATGACATCACGATGAAAAAAAAACCATCCTCTAACCATAATAATCAACCAAGGCATCAAACCATCAAAGAACTCAAAATGCACATCATGAGCTCCTCAAAAGAAACTAAATAACCATGATCCTCAACCAAGAAGACATACCACCATAACCAAATCAAGAATCCAAACCAATGAACATCAAGGATGTACCTATATATCTAATCATATACCATAAACTATTAAAATTAATATAACACTAAATAAATCATGCCAAACTTACAACAACTCTAAACCAATGTGTAGAGCTCCCCAATAGCTTTCTATTGACTACTCGAAGTCCAAAATCCAACTTTGTATGCCCAAGTTATGCCTAATTTGTTCTCAAAATAAAAATCTAAATTTTGGGCTCTTAAAACCATAACAAAATTTCAAAATCACAGAACCAAACCCATGCCAAGCTATAGTACTCTAAATTATCTTTCTAATACATATAAGAAGTCAAAAATCTAATAGCTTGAGAGAAAGTTATGGCTATTTTACTAAGAAAATCTTTTTACCATTTTCACTTTGATTTTTTTTGTGACAAAATTTTTGATGAGATTAAATTTGATGGCCATCATGGGCTAAAAATAAAAAAAACTCTTTCATTTCCAGTGAACATGGTCAAACTAGGGCATATTATATATCAAAAGTTATGGAAACATCGACCCAGATCTAATGGTGAGGTTTTTTTTTACCCAGGAGGTCAATTATGCGAGCTCCCTCTAAAACCCTCATTTAAATAAAACATACAGAAAACTTTTTTGTCCAACAATTTCACATGCCCAAAATATACCAACATCCCATCATAACAACAAACCCAAAACCCTTAGATCTGTGATAAAAAACTCATATATCTTGCCTTTTCTTTGATCCTCTCATGCATTCCCATAGATTCAATCTAAGGTTACAACAACACAACTATAACTCTGATACCACTTGTAACAAAACTTGTAACAAAGAATATAACTATTTCCACATAACTCATAATAGATATCAAATAAATATGTAATTGAAATTCACATGTAAGAGAATAGACAACATACTCACAAAAATGTGACATAAAGAAATACCCTAGGAAACCCTCATTGAGAAAAAAAACCCAGCCTCCAAAAGCATCTATCATCATGTATTATTGAACAAAAATACCATTTCAATACAACTATGGAAGCCTTCAAAGTCATAGCCACAACCAAGCAATCTATGTAACAAGCATGAATCTACACATCCCATGCCATACTTCCAACCTTCAAAATTACTTTTTTGGCTAACCTGTCAAGCCTTGTCTCGCTCATCTCTTTCCCTTTTTTCCTTCTATCTTGTCTCTACAACTACCCTTGTGGCTAATTATATAGTAGCAAGTCCCACAAAACCACCAAATGGTATTACATAAACTATGTGCTACCTAACCCATTGACCACACATTTAATATTGGAAATTTATTTTTTTCCCCAATATTAAATAATTACATGAAATATTATCACAATGTTACAATACAACTCATCAAGTATATCCTATGGGAATCTTTACATGTTGTACATCCATCTAGGTAAAATATTACATAATAGAATAAAATAATACAATATAACAATACTATGCAATGTGTGCAACACCCATTATTTCAACAAAAGTATGCAGTCACAACTTCGCATGTAGTTAAGGCTAACCTGGGATCAGGGTTGCAAAGTTGTGAAATGCTTTATTCACATCTTCATAGGGTTAATGCTATGGTTAAATTTCACAGTTGTGAGATTGCAAAAAAGGAAGTGTTAAGGTTAAGGGTTAAGTGTAACATTGCAAGGTTTCATCTACAATTAAAGTTTTTAGTTGCAAAGCTACAAATTAAGGTGGAAATCATCTAGGGTAGTAGTTGCAACATCACATGTTTAAGAAAGATGTATGTCTACTAGTTGTGAAGAGGCAACATGGTTAAGTATAAAAGCATCACAATGTCACATGGTTAAAGAAGTATTAGGTCCTAATTATTGCAAAGGTGCGAAGCAGCTAGTTTTATGAGATTCACAAGGTCACCATGGTTAGCAAGTAAAAGTGATAGACAAGTTCAAAGAAGCAATAAGGCTAAGAATGAAGGTGTCATAGTTTCATAAGGCCAAATAGTTAATGAAGAAAAAGAGCTGCAAAGCAACAAACAAGAGAACAGTGCAATGTTGCAGGTCAATAAGGAGAGAAGCTATGTGAGGTGGAATAATTTTTGAAGGATATAGGACCATGTAGCAAATTTTATTGTTGAATTAAGTTGACTTGATGACACAACTAACATGACATGGTTATGAACACAAAATCAAGAAGCTCTTTGATGGTGAACATGTCCTTTTGATCATCTACATCCTCCTTTTAGTGTTCTCCATGCTTTATAAATGCAAATTTCATTCCTCCAACACCATGAATAACCATCTACTAGCTAGAATAGTTATGGCTACTATTTTTGTCTATTTAGTGCCAAATTTACATGCAAAGATTTGATTTTCTATATGGAGATGTGCATCTAATCAGATCTCTCTTTTGATTCTTAGTTATTGCTTCTTTCCAACTTTATTTTAGTGGTTGAGTTTAGAATTTCAATATAAATATTAGAGTTATGCCTAAATTCTATAAAAGACAATTGTAAATATTTGTTAGGGGTTCTTCCCTATTTAGTCATGTTTACTTGCAATAGCCTTATGCTCTACAACTATATTCCTTGCCTTACATTAATGAAAGAGATGGTTTCTTACCTCTTCTTTCCATTCATGAGTCTATGCATATATCATGCCTCTATTTGAATGTTTATTTTCTACTTCCTTAGATTTATATGCTGTGTTCAAACTATTAATGATTGCTATACTATGAAGATGTCTTTCTTTTCAACATTTGATAAGTTCCAAACCTGTATGTGGTTTCTTATAAGGTAGAATAGAGTCAAGACTTGTGGATTTAGATTTTTCATTGATGTATTGTGCATATAAGGGTATATTTATAACTATTATAGTTAGGTGCATCACCCCTCTAGATTAAATTAGGTAGTTTGATTTCATGCATCTTCTTCTCCTTTTTCCTCTCAAGAAGTAGTTAAGTGCATCCTAATTATAAGGAATAAAAACTTCTTTAGAGATTCAATGTCATAGTTCAAGTCCCATAGCTTGGAGATTATTTCCATGTTTCACAAGGTTTTTTGTAGGTCAAACCTTAGGCAAGGGTGCAAACTTTTGGACAACAATTTTTGGCATGCCCAGTAGGGTAGATTTAGATTCATAAGTATGCTAGTTAGCTAGTTTGAAGATCCATTTGCTAAGGAATTGGGTGTTTTTCTCACTACCACCAACCTTTGGAGGCATTCATCTAACACCATGGTGACTATTTGCATCTATCAGTTTCAATAGACCAAGTGTTGGTATGATTTTTAGTTTTTATGTTTCCTTCCGTGAAGTTATTTTCCTAAATCCTTTATCATGGATCCCCTTCATAGAGATGCTTCTAAATTTCTCCCATATCATGAAGAGTCTATTCTTTAGCCCATCTATTCACTACATTAGGCACAACCTGGTAGTGATTAGCTTGCCTAATCTTCCTTAGAAACTTATAATGATCCCAAGGCCAAGCTAGGAGAGCTCTAAAACCATATAGATATTTTACTCTTTGGTTTTTCTAACTTGGGAAGGAATTTTGAAGAAGTTCATAGCCCTTATGAGCTTTCAGATAGTGGGAACTTTTCTTTCACGATACTCCTCATGAGTTCTGGATTGATGCAATGTGTAGCAACAAGGAGATGTAGATATCCAATATTTATGTGTGTTAAGTGGTATTTGATATGATTGATGTTTTTAGAGAGGATCAAGAGACTCTCCTTCATGTGTTGTAGTAGGAGGAAGAACTAAAACAAAAGAAGTTTGAGGAGGAAAAGCTCAAACTTGCCCAAATGCAAGCAACTGAAGGGAAAGAACCTCTAGAGAGGAAGTTTGTTGGCTTCAGACAAAGCAACCCTCCCAAGATTTCTATTTCAAGCTGTCGTAAACCTCAAATCATAGTTCAAGCACCTCCACATGTCAATGATGGTGAGCCCCAAAATGATTATTGTCCCTTCTTTTTTGTTCATGAAGAGGGTAATATATCTTTCCTACATCAAAGACATCAAATGAGTAGCCACCAATTGAGGAACATCTACTGTAATAGGAGAATAGGGTCGAATTAGACCTCAACTCAAATATTTTTGAGCTTCAATACTATTCAAATAGTTTGGGGTCTAGGTTTTTTGAGTTTTCCAAGTTTTTTAGCTATGTCAAAAACCCATACCCATATACAAATTGTGGAAAATTTTCCTATGTTGATCTCCTTATGATTTCTTGGCTTATATAGTTACATGATGACATGAAGATGTGGGAGGATGACCCTTATGTTCACACCATTGTGTTTTTGGCATTTGATATTCTTGATGAGGCTAAATAGGTCCTCTTTAAGTTGTAGCATGAGGAGGAATTAATACAGAGGCAATCTGAGGAGGACCTTGCAAGAAGATTGGCTATTATAGAAGAAGAGACAAGGCTCAAGCTTGCTTAAGTACAAGCAACTGAACCATAGGAGCCTCCAAGGAGAAAATTTTCTCACTTTAGACAAAGCAACCCTACTATTCTACAAAATAGCACATAAGAGTAAGATGTCTACTTAGAAGAACATTTCCAAATCCATATGAAGAAGAGCTACCCAAATATAAGTTTTCTAGCTTAAGAAGGAGTGAGCCTCCCCAAATTTCTATTCCTTACTATAATTACCAAGAGCCTGCAACTCCTCAGCTTGATGTTGAGTTGTTGTCAATGGTTGGGAAGAAAGAGACAAATGAAAATGAGGTTAATCATGTTCTTAAAGAAAAAAAATTGAATTTTGAGCCTAGGATGGAACCTAAAGACCTACTGCAAAAGGAGGAAAAGCTAGACCATGTGTTGCAATAGGAGGTCTCCCATGATTTGATAGAGGAAGAGGCCTTGCTTTTGCTGCCCCAAGTTCAAGAGATATCAATCGCTGCTCATGAACCATTCCATACTCTAGAGGGAGAAATCTTGTTGCAGCAACTAGAATCACAATGAGTACAGTTTGAGGCAGAGTTTGCAAAGAGGCTAGAGGCTTGAAAAAAGAGCATGAAGCAATTCTTGCAAGGGATTTGGCTGCACAAAAGAAATGGTGTGAGAAAGAACTATAGGTGATGAGAATGTTGTCTACTACAATAAAGATATCAAAGGAGACACAACCATCCCTCCTTCCCACATCACAAGAGCTTGCAAAAGTGCATAATAGTGAGGTCAAGGTTGATTACTTAGACCTGAAGTCTTCAAGAGGATGCCTCATTGGGTATCTAGCTCTAGAGCAATGCAAGTTGCCCTTGATCATGCTCATTCTAGAGCATGAGGGAGAAGACCACAAGAAAGAGAAAAAATGTTTTTTTTCAAGTTGAGAATGTCCTAGTGCTTGAGAGCTTCATTTTCTTCAGCATTGGGAAAGAGGTTTTTTTATGCAGCAACATGTTTGTTATGCTTTCTACCATTTTCATTTGACCATGTGTATGGGAAAAGAAACCAACTTGTGAGGAAGGACAACTACTTCAACAAGCTAGTTAATAGGTTTATTTAACCTTCCATCTCTATAAATTTTTGTACATATTAGATTAGGTATTTTGTATTTTAAAGAAGTGCATGAGCATATGCTATTTCTCTATGAAATAGTAGGTTGTGAAATTTTTTTGGTTGTAGAGGTTGTATTTTTTTTTGGTTGTTTGTAAAACAAGGTTCATTTTTGTGACTCTATAGCCCAATGGATTTCTTAAGGCCACTGGTACATGCTTAGTAGGAAAGAATCCCCTCTAAGTCATTAGAAATGTTAGCCATTTACCCCCCCATTTGTTCCAAACATTACCATATTCATGAACACCCTGGGGTGATAGCCCTGGCTACATTCTTTGGATTATTTATAATACCATGCATACATGAGAGGGATACATAAAATCTTGGTCATATGTTATTTTTCTTATATCCCCAAGTCTTAATATTTTCTTATTGCATGTCAATATTCTTTATGAATATTTTAGGTTGCAATCATGTGAAGGCCTTTCATTTCATTGTTGCACTAGTTTGAGATCTAATTGTTCTTAGGGCAATGAGGATGCACATAGTCAAGATAACCATCAATATGGCTTTGCGGCTGCTAGTGCTAGAATTCAAGATAAAGTTGTGAAGGAGTGATTCAATGGAAGTCACATGATTGCAAGCTATCAACATTGAGAAGGTTTTCAAAATGATGCATGTCTTGGTGGGCTCGATACATAAAAGATCCCTTTTCACATCTTTGCAAGGTTATGAGGAAGTTTAATGTTCATCATTTTGAAGGAGTGTCTTTTTGAATAAAAGTAGACAAATTGAATTGATATCACTCCACCAATAAGCTTCAATGTTTCAAGTTCTGAAGTTGCAATGGAGAGTAGTAGTCAAATTCAAGGTCATCACATCTGCACAGGCAGTCAGATAGACTCCATGTTCTAAGTTGTGATGGTGCAAAAGCTTATAGTCCCACCATCATATATGGTTAAAGTTGACAAGATTTAAGGCAACAACATAGCAAGATGCTTTGGTTGTAGCTTTGCAAGATTAAGTGTTGAGTGATATTTTCAAGGTTGCGAGGTTGCAATAAATGAGAGGATAGTTAGGTTGATGGTCATCACAATATCACATGTTTAAGCCATGAGAAAATCTTTTAGTTGCAAAGGTTTGAAAGTATGTAGTCATAACTTCACATGTAGTTAAGGCTAACCTGAGATTAGGGATGCAAAGTTGTGAAATGATTTGTTCACATCTTCATAGGATTAATATTATGGTTAAATTTCATGGCTGTGAGATTGTGAACAAATAAGTGTTAAGGTTAAGGGCTAAGCGCAATATCACAAGGTTTCATCTGTAGTTAAAGCTTTTAGTTGTGAAGATGAAAAGTAAGGTGGTAGTCACTCAGGGTAGTAGTCACAATGTCACATGCTTAAGAAAGATGTATGTCTGGCAGTTGTGAAGAGGCAACATGGTTAAAGATAAAGACATCACGACATCACATTGTTAAAGAAGTGTTAGGTCCTAACCATTGTGAAGGTATGAAGTAGTCAGTTGTATAAGGTTTGCAAGGTCACTACAATTAGAAAGCTAAAGTGATAGACAACTATGAAGTAGTGATAAGGTTGAGAATGAAGGTGTCATAGTTTTGAATGGCCAAACAATCAATGAAGGAAAAGAGTTGTGAAGTAGCAAAGAAGAGAAGGGCTTAACATAACAAGTTGACAAGGAGAAGAAGCTGTGTGAGGTGGTAGAATGTTTGAAGGATGTACGGCCACATGGAAAAGTTGACTATTGAATTCAGTTGACTTGATGACACATCTAACCTAACATGGTTTTGAACATAAAATCAAGTAGCTCTTTGATGGTGAACATGTCCTTTTTGATCATTTGTAACCACCTTTTGGTGTTCTCCATGCCTAATAAATGTAGATTTCATTACTCTACCACCATGGTTATCCATCTACCATCTAGAATAGTAATGGCTACTATTTTTATCTATTCAAGGCTAGATTTTCATGCAAAGATCATATTTTATATATGGGGATGTGCATCCAATTGGATCTCTCTTCTAATTCTTAGTTATTGCTCCTCCACAACTTGAACTTAGTGTTTGAGTTTAAAATTTCAATGTAAACATCAAAGTTATGCCTAAAATATTTAAAAGTTTGTTGTAAATATTTGTTAGGGGTTCTTCCCTGGTCTATTATGTTTACTTGCAACAGCCTTATGTTCGACAGCTATATTCCTTTCCTTACATTAATGAAAGAGCTAGTTTCTTACCTCTTCTTGTCATTCAAGAGTACATGCATATATCTTGCCTCTCTTTGAATTTTTCTTTTCTACTTCCTTATATTTATATGTTGTGTTCAAACTATTAATGATTGTTGTACTATGAAGATGTCTTTCCTTTCAACATCTGATCAATTCTAAACCTGCATGTGATTTCTTAGATGGTAGAATAGAGTCAAGACTTGTGTATTTGGCTTTTTGATTGATGTATCATACATATAAGGGAAATTTTTTAATAATTTCAATTAGCTACATCACCCCCTCTAGATTAGATTAGGTAGTTTGATTTCATGCATCTCCTTCTCCCTTTTCTCCTCAAGAAGTAGTTAGGTGCATCATGATTGTAACGAACTTAACATTCTTTGAAGAATCAATATCATAGTTCAAGTCCCAAAACTTGGAGATTGTTTCCATATTTAAAAACATTTTCTATGTTGGAAATATGGTCAGTTAGATGTCTTGATGATTTTCATATGTGGAAACATACATTCAACATTTCATCTATGCATTTAGAGAAAGAAAATTGTCTAAGTATTAGATAGTTTACAACATCACAGAGTATAGATTTTAAGAGTACAAATGATGCAAAGAAAGTTAGATTATGCATGATTGAGGAAAGTTTGTGACATCTTCATGATGATGTGTAATAATGTGCATGTGTGTATAGATAGTATGTCACAAGTTATACTAAGATTAACAGTGCAAGCATTTAATAATGTAGAACAAAGCATGGCAAAAAAAAAATTTGTATGACTTTAGAAATTATTTTGGTTATAAAATAATTACTAAGTTATGTTGAGCCAACTATGTAGATATTATTCCATAAGTTATTTTATATTATGTCATGCATGTGAAGACATGAAGGCTGATAGTGAAGAGTTTTATGATTGTACAAGGTAAAAGTAAAGATCTTTTCTTGTGTAGATAATGTGGAAGTTGCATGATTAGATGTGACATACAAACTATTATGAGAACTATCTACAAGCCTTATGTGATGTAAAACCTAATGTAAGATCAAAGGAATTGTGAGTTACAACAACAAAGCAAGTATTGTATGTATACCTATCTTGTGAATAAATTGAATTGTATAATTTCATGTTAGGGTAGTGGGCTCTTCTTGCATACATTGTAATTGTTCTACCAACTCCTAATAAGGTTGAGGCTTCTAACAAACCCTAGTCCTCTAACGAGGACTTGAGACACTATACCTACTTCATAGACTCCTAACAGGGTCAATATCCTTAATAAAATCCTATTGTTTAGTGAATCATCTAGTGGGTATCATCCCCACTAGGGTTTTTCCTTGACTAGGATTTTCCTAGTTAACAAATAATGGTGTTATGAGTTCTCTATGTGCATGGTTATATTTACTATTCATCATTGTTGGTTTACTTTCATATTCAAGTAATAAAGTAATTAACAATATTCAATTGTGGAAAAAAAATTGTAATATACTGATTCACCCCCCCTCTTAGTATTATCTATTTATAAAAAGTAGTATCAAAGCATAGTTACTTTGAAGAGGCTTAATAGCTTATGTAAGATCCCAATGAATATGGAGCAGTTGAAGAAGAATCTTGAAGAATCCCTTGAATAGATTGACCTTCTTACCAAAGAGATAGATAACTTGAAAGATAGATACAAGGATGTAAAAATTTACATTGGGAAACTAAAAGATGAAATTAATGATCTTAAATCTATAAAAAAACCTTTTGCATAGATTAGTGTTAATGATGATACAAAACATGTCAAGAAAGAGAATAAGATCTTGAAACATGAGTTGAAAATTGTTGAACTAAAGTTGAGTCTTAAGATTAATGGCAATAAGAGTGAACTTGATCTAAAACATTAGAATGTAGACCTTAGATCCCAGTTGACTCAAGTGACATCTGAATTACATTCTATTAAGATAGAACATGTAGAGTTGGAAAATTAAAACATCATTTTGAAAGGAGAGTTGACACAAGAAAAACAATAGTTAGAGAAACTTTACACAAGTTCTGAGAAAATTGATGAACAAATATTTAATCAAAAACCTTCTTATGACAAGACAAGCCTTGGACATCTTCTTGGAGAGAAGTCAAAAAAGAAAGATGAGATTATGACAGAACCAGATTCTATAATAGAAATCCCTAAGAAAAAGTTCAAGTGGTTTGATGAAGTTGAGAGAATTAAATTAATAGAGAAATTTGATGAATCTAGAACAACATAGCAAGTTAAAGAACCTAAGAAAGATGATTTATCCAAAGAGATAAGACATGAATTTGGAGGTAGATGCTACATATGTAATGAAGTTGGACATATGAAGAAAAATTTCACAAGTAAGTCTTTTCAACCTATTACTAATTTCTATTGTTATAATTGTCATGGTTATGGACATAAGGTAGTAGAATGTAAGAAACCTAAGTTTATTGATGATAATAAGGATAGTAGAATGTTTAGGAATACTAAGCCTACATGTAATGGAAGAAGTAGATCTCATAGCATATCTAATGATGGAGAGAAACCTAATATTGAGAAAAGGTAGTTTGTTTGTTACAAATGTAACAATCTAGGACAAATTGAAAGAACTTGCAAAACACCTAAAAATTAGAATGGAAACAATCAAAAGAGAAATGCACTTGTATGTTAGCTATGCAATAACTTTGGACACATAGCAAGATTTAATAGAATGGACAAAGGAAACTTTAATAGAAACCCTAACCATAGAAGGAACAACAACAGGAATGATAAAAGGAATAAAAATGGAAGTAACAATAGTAATAAAGAAGTAGTCAAAGAACATGTTGAGGAATTCAAAGAAGTATTTGTGAAGGCTTGTAATCTAGAGAGTTCACATATAGTATTGGAAGAACAATTCTTTGATATGGATGATGGAAAGTTGAAGTCACAGATTCTTTGTGGTTCAACTTGTCTGAATTAAGCTATTACGAAAGTAATAGAGTGTTAGTGGTCATAACAGATGTTAGAGAGTGAGTTAGAGATTGCATAGTTAATAGAAGGTTAAAGACATAGAAGGGAAGCTATGGTTTAGTGTGCAAGTCTTAATGTGATCACAATAAGTGGAAATTGTAAGAACAAGGTCACTGGTAGATAGAGATAGTATTTTGAGTTTGTGGTAGATACACATTTAATGTGCAGTGTGATTTGAAATAATTTAAGAATCATAAGCAAGATTTAGTGTACCATTTGATCACGCAAAGTGTCTTGAGTGAATTGAAAAGCGATTGGACAACAATTGAAGTGCACAGTAAAATCTGTGAAATTGAAAGTTGTAGAAGCCCTAAAATTGTGAATTTGAGGTATTTTACAGAATATTGAATCAAATTTATTGTAGTATTTATAGTTATTGAGCAATGGCTAGTCAAAGAGTGCATGATGTTAGTGATAGAACAAGATATGAGTTCAAGAAACACCCATTTTTTTATATTAGATGATCCTGTAGGTGCATTTTTGCAAGTTTTGGAAAATGTGTTACATGTAGAGGATATAAGGAGTTATATATATTGCAAAATTGAGAGCATAGGAGATGAGGAGATTCACAAATATTTAGGAAAGATGTGCAACAATGACTTATCCTTGAAGTCTAAGTATGTACACATTGAAGATTTGAATTTGGTGAAATATATGTTCTACATGGAATTTGATAATCATGAGTGGACCAAAATTATTTTGAGTAGAATACATGATGATATGTTCTAGTTGGGTGATGCATAGATTGTCATTGATAATGAGCTAATCTAAAAAGTAAAAGGATTAAGCAATGAAGTTTGTAATTGTGTCAATTAGAGAAATGTCAAGAAAATGGTGGAGACTAACCTGAAAACCAATTTTGACAGAAGGAATATGAAGGTTGATCCTATTTAGGATGAAGCAGTCAAATTGTTGACTAAGATCTTAGGGTACAAGTTAAACCATGGATCAAGGATTAACTCTGTACTAGTTGGATTTATTCATGCAACATATGTGATGGCTATTGAAATGAGGAAAGTAAATTTGTGTGACATTATCAGATTGCAACTATTGGAAAATATTGCAAAGATAAAGAAAACAAAGAGCGCAATGTTTTGATTTGAGTCCTTACTAACTCATTTGTTCTTCTATGTTACAAGAAATTTTCTAGGAGTAATTAATTGGGATAGTGGAAAGTGCACAATGAAGATGATAACTCAATGCTATAGATCCAAACTTGAGAATGTTAGAGACATTGATATTGATAGAATGATGAAGAACTTTCAATTTGAGATAAAACTGAGGTATATGATACTTCCCTCTATGGTGGAAAAATATAAGGATGATTTGTGCTTCATGGTGGAGACTAACAACACCTACATGGAAGCAGTGATACATAGAGTAAAGTTCATTGAGCCTATGGGCTATGAGATGAGCATAGAATTGATAGAAGGGTATGTGTAGATTATACTTGAATCTAAACAAGAAACAAAATATCCTAGATGGGGAACATATGATGAAAGATTAAGGATAGTAGAATCTAAGCTCCATATAAAAGTGAGCAAGAAGAAAGTAGAGAAAGAGATAGATTACATCCTCAAGGATTTTGGCATGCTAAGGAAGGAATTCAATGAGATAAAGGGAATTGTACTAGAAATGAAGGCTAGTGGGTAGTCTGAATTGATAGTAGAAACCCTAATGCAATGGTAGGACCCTCAAACAAAGTAATGGTGGCACAACCATGTGCACAAGCTCCTATTGCACCATATGCAACAGTTGTACAAATGCAACCAATTAGAGCTAGCTATGAATAATCAAGGAGTAAGCCACAAGTGGAAGCACCTACTATGCAAAGGAAGTTAGGAAGATAGGTAAAGGTTAAACAAGAACCTACATAGAAAAGGGTCAAACATACCATCAACAGACTGAGAAAGAGAAGAAAAACCATGTAAGTGAGCAATTCTAAAAGCTTAGAGATGATATTGAAGATAGAATTGTTGAATAAGATGCATAAGAAGCTAAGACAACTATAGGAAAAAATACATGGAAACCAAAGGTAGAGAATCTAAATATGTAAATTATAAATGATGATAATTTTGTATAGTTAAATAACTTTTATAGCATGTATAGTAGTATGGATAGGAGGCAATTAGAGAATTCGATAATAAGAAACATGATTATGAGGAATAAAAGATTTGATAGCATTTAGAATAAAATTCATGAAGACCTATACAATAGGTTAATTAATAGGAAGAGAAGAGTAGTAGAAGAAGACTTGAAAATGAAGATTACATCCATAAATAAGCTATGTGATGTTGGATCAAAAGAAGAATGAAACAAAATTTTGAAGGGTATTGAGCCCTTGCTAAGGAAACAAAGAAGAGCAATTCTTTTAATGGGAGGAAATAATGAAGAGGTTAGGTGAGAAATAGAAGGAGCAATAGTAAAGTACATGTCCTCAATGCCTAAGGAGAGTGCACAAGCTAAAGATGATAGCTCAATGTATGTGGAAGTTCATACACCTTCTAGGGAAGAGAAAGAAGTAGAGGAAATACAATGAGCTCTATCACCACCTCATATTGTTATGGGTACTAAAACTATGCAAGTGGATAGTACACACATAACTATGGACATTAAGGAGAACCTATTACTTGGTATGGAGAAACTATTGTTGGCAATATCACTAATTATTCCAATTTTGATGATGAGAAAAAGAGAAACAGAAGAAGGAAGAAGAAGAAAAGAGGGAACACAAAGCAAAAGAAAAGAAAATAAAAGAAAAGAAATGAAGAAGAGGAAAAGAAGAAGAGAGAACAAGAGGTAAAGAAGAGAAAATAAGAAGAAGAAACAAGGAAGAAAGAAGAAAAATAAAGAAAGAAGAAGGAAGAAGATGCAAAGAAAGAGGCTGAAGAAAAGAAGAGAGTAGATGAACATAAGGTAAAGGCTACTATACTTTTAGTAGTGATAGTAGCTAAAACATTTGCAACAACATCTATTCCATTTGATGATGAAGATCTGAAAGAACTAATGGGAACCCTGAGCAAGTTATTTGAGAAGAATAAAAATGTTAAGCCTTTGGAGAAGTCTCTTATTGAAGTCTTGGAGTGCACGCAGAAGATAGTTTCCACAACTGTAGCAATTCTAGACTTGCAAGCCAAGGCAAAAGAGTTGGTGAAGACCTTTATGGGGAATTCACAACTTTGGTTGAAAAAGTAGCAATGCAAGCATAAAAAAATCATGAAGCAACCTTATTTATCACAATGTGTACCAATGTGCATAATGATTTGAAGGCATTTGATGGAAACATCAAGGAATAGAGAATATGTATTGCTAAAGGTAAGAAGTTGTATGGACAATGCACAATGTCTTACACTTACCTATCAGATTTTGATGCAAAGATCAGAGGCCATATGAGTGAGCTTCAAACACTCACTACAAGATTGTAGCAACTTGAGATCAGAATTGAAGATTCTGAGAATGACATTGAGAATATTCAAAATGCTATCAAAGTATTGAATATGACAGGGAGAAGATAATAAGAATATTCTCTATTCCCAGAGAATATTTGGCACCTAAAGTTGTAATTTTTCAGAGGCAATTGGAGGAATGTCTTTCAACAAAGAATTCCTATGACAAATTTTCCTATACTGACCTGAGCATAGTTGAAGTGGCATCTTATGCACTTTTTGGACTCATAATTATATCAAAGACAATCAAATGAAACTAGAAAAAAGACTTTGGCATATTGAAGATTGATTTTGTAGATTGCATATCCAAAATGACAAAATGATCATCAACATGCAACAAGTTTTTGTGATATAGTTTTTGCACCTTTGCCATTGATGTCAAAGGGGGAGTATTATGTAGAGGAAAATTTGTATAGATGGATGTAAATATATACATAAGGGGGAGCCTATGTATGTATCAATGTAAAAGAGTGATAAGGAATGTAATGATCCATCAAAACATGAATAAAATTGTTATGTTTTGAAGGCAATTTTTGTGTAGTTAATTTTATTTGTTTTTGTTATGTATGACATCATTTTGGGACTCATAAATTTTTGCAAAATGTTACCATCAATACCAAAGGGGGAGATTTTTGGAAATATGGTCAGTTAGATGTCTTGATGATTGTCATTTATGGAAACATACATTCAACATTTCATTTATGAATTTAGAGAAAGAAAATTATCTAAGTATTAGACAGTTTGCAACATCAAAAAGTACATATGTTGAGAGTAAAAATGATGCACATAGAGTTAGCTTATGTGAAGTTGAGGAAATGTTTGTGACATCATCATGATGACATGTGCCAGTGCACATGTATGTATGGATAGTATGGTACAAGTTATACTAAGATTAACATTCCAGAATAGAGCATGGTAGCAAACATAGTTGTATGGCATTAGTAATTATTTTGGTTACAAAATAATTACTAGGTTATGTTGAGCCAACTATGTGAATATTATTCCATAAGTTCTTTTATATTATGTCAAGCGTGTGAAGACATGAAGGCCGAAAATGTAGAGTTTTATGATTGTACAAGGTATAAGTAAAGATCTTATCTTGTACAGATAATGTGGAAGTTGCATGATTAGATGTGATATGAGAACTATTGTGAGAACTATCTGCAAGCCTTATGTGAAGTGAAATATGATGTAAGATTAGAGAAAGTGTGAGTTACAATAGCAAAGCAAGTGTTGTATGTATACCTATCTTGTGAATGAATTGAATTGTATAATTGCATGTTAGGAAAGTGGGCTCTTCTTGCATACATTGTAATTGTTCTACCAAATCCTAACATGGTTGAGGCTTCTAAAAAGTTCTAGTCCTCTAACAAAGACTCAAGACACTATACGTACTTCATAGACTCCTAACAGGGTCAATATCCTTAACAAGATCCTATTATTTAGTGAATCATCTAGTGGGTATCATCCCCATCGGGGTTTTCCCTTGGCCAAGGTTTCCCTAGTTAACAAATAATGGTGTTATGAGTTCTCTATATACATGGTTATATTTACTATTCAACATTGTTGGTTTACTTTCATATGCAACTCATAAAGTAATTAACAATATTCAATTGTAGGAAAAAGTTTGTAATATACTAATTCACCCCCCTCTCAGTATTAGCTATTTCTAATAGCCTGTAGGTCAAACTTTAGGCTAGGGTACAAAATTTTGTGACAAAAATACTCATACACAATAACACCATATATGTTAACTATGGAAACCCTTGATTAGAGGGAAAACACTGGTACAGATCTTACCCAAAAGATGATATACTAATATAAGTATTTCTTGTTAGAGGATGGACCCTATTAGGAGTCTATAGCAACATTCAATATATATCAATCCCTTTTAGGAGACTTTGAATCCTTGTTAGGAGATTCCAACCCTATTAGGAATTGTGGAAGACAACTATATCCGCTATCCAAATAACTTAAGGGTTAAGTCCAATGAACCTACTATCCAAATGATCTCTGTATTATTCCTTGTAGAATGATAGAAATGAATTTTAGTTCCTTCCTCTATCCTATCAACTAGACCTCTTCTCCTTTTGGTCTTGTAACTAGATCACAAAACTCACATCCAATAGTCCCTTGGATCTCTTACTCACATTCAATCAACACTTTGCTCCTTTTTGCACTTTGCACTTCATACAATGATCACAACATCCATGTTGATCTTAAAAACAAGGAAAACATCTTTCCTTTATACCATATCTTCAAAATAATTACTTGAGTCGGCCTTGAGGCTTTTCCAATTAATTATAATAAGATAATTAATTAATTACAATTACAATAGCACTATTGGCTCATAGTCTATAAAAAACTTCATAGTGTGATACTAGGTTTTGCACATCTGCTGATTTCATCATCCAACTATCCTCTATTGCTGTCTAACCATGCATCTCTTTATTACATCTCAGATAAAAGATATAACACAAACATCAAAAACTGCTTTCCAAGCATCCTATCTCTGAATTTCTCTTTTTAAATAAAGTACAACTTTTTTACATCTTTGAATTGCATGCCACACATTGAAATACATCATCAAGACACTCTATTGAACATGTCCATGACTGCACATCACCAAACAAGAAAAACCTTGTCCATACAACTACAATCTCTCTTCTATTACTCTACTAGTCTTCACAGACTTACTGCTATGTTGACATTGTAACCCATTTTTACCACCATGCACAAAATGAATAGGTTGACTAGTCATATTTCCTAGGGTGGTGAGTGTTTACGAGCAATGTTAGTATGTTAATAGAAACCAAATTTAAATAAAGCTTTTACAAACTAAACAAAATTCATAAACCTCAAGATAGACAAAGGTGAGCTTTTCAAATGGGAATGTGAGCCATTAATGGACTCTCCCAATGAAATTTTCTCCCTTGTTGGTGGATTTGTCTAATTGATTGGGTTTGGTATGTATGCTCAAGATGGATGCTCAAATTTGCTTCAATGGATGTTGGGATTTGGATGTGGATGTATGTGTAAAACTATGGAGTTTTTTGTCAAAATGGCATAGTAACTTTAGCTAATGGATTGTGATGATTTTTCAAAGGGGAAGGATCCAATTTATAGGCAAGAGGCTTGAGGGATTGAGGGCTAAGATGCAAGGATGGAGAAAAGCTCATGGAGGGCTCAGATGGCATGAGAGGAGAGCACATGGATTATGCTTCCTTATAGTCAATTAGAGAGTGACACATGTCACAAGGCCATTGGTTAGAGCAAGAGGGGTTGAGGGGTCAACAAAGGAGGCTCAAAGCTCATAAAGACCCTCATAATGGCTTGTAAGAGCAATAAATGGGCTTGTAAGATTCATTTATGGCTTTGTGGGAGCATTTATGGCTTGGTGGTTGGGATATTTTGAGGGAAGACTTTGGCTTGGCTTAGGAAAGTCTTAAGCTTGTTTAGGATTGTGCAAATGATTAAGGGTAGGATTAGAGATGGTTTAGGATTAGATTAGGGATGTTAGAGATGGGCAAGTGGATGGCATTTATGAGGGTGGGTGAGTTTAGTAGCTAAGCTTCGTTAGTATGGGTGGATGGGGTGGATTAGGCTAAATGGGAGATTAGAGACATGCTTAGGATGAGGATGAAGACTTTCTAGAAGAGTCTAGAACTTCCTAGGATGAGGATTAATAAGTTTTTAGGAAATAAATAAAGTTTATTTATTTCAAGGGTTTGGGTTGAGGAGATATTTATTAAAACATTTTTAATAAACAGGAGGATTAATATTTAATCTTAATTAAATATTTTGAGTTGGGATTAGGGTAAGGAAATGATGGGATTAGCCTTTAATCAAAATTAAAGAAGGATTAGAAGATTTTGGAAGAGGTTAGTGGTCTTAAGGAAATTGGCCAAGTTTTGGGCAAAAAATAAATAAATAATTTATTTTGGGATTTTTGGTCAATTTATTAATTAAATAATTAATAAATAAGGAAATAATGTTTAAATAAGATTTAAACATTTTTGGGAGAGATTCCTTAATTAAATATTTTTAATTAAGATAAAGGGATTTAATGGCATAAAAATAAATAAATAAATTAAATAAATTAAATAATTAATTAATTAATAACTGATGATGTAATCAGAGACTTTTTTAGAAAATAAAAATACTTTATTTTCTAAAGGATTTTTAGGTGTCTATAGTGAGAATGAAATATTTTAAATCATTAAATGCCCATGCAATTAGGGGATACATAAAATATTGACCATGCTTTATCATTATATCCCTAAGTTTTAATCCTCTAATTTTGCATGTGTTATGGTGATGAGAATTCTATTTATTACAATCTATAAGTTCTACGATTCCCATTTTATGTCACAAAATCAAAAAAATCATGAGGGCCCTTGAGCTTCAACACATCAAGGGTTATCTCTTTGTCTCTTTGGGGAGTTGCATGGTCATTACTTATAGTGTCAACACGACAAGTAGACACCTAGCATGGTGGACCCTCTTTTCTTCAGCTCCCAATAGAGTTCATCTTGCATCTTCTCGGCCATTAGATCTTCCTAGGATCAATGGCCCTCACTATGTCATCATAAAAGGTTATAAGAACTTTAATTTATGTGACATAGTGAGCACTTGCCACATGGATATGTGGGGTCAACTTCAATTGGTGGGTCGTAATATGAAAAAAGTACTTTAGAATAGGTTGTTGCATGGATGCATTCCCATTGGCCAAAGTTTCCCAGGGCACAAAGAAGATTCAACATTTTTTTCTAGTATAGATCTTTGGAAAATCGATGGTTATCACTTTTTTGCTAATAGAAATTGCAAGAACTTTATCCATAGAGACAAAGTGAGGAGGTGATACGTGTCCTAGTGGACCTAGTTAGCAAGTTAGTAGAGGTAAGCAAATCAATGGTTAACATGTGGTACATTTTCAAAAGGAAGCAAGGGGCTAACAAAGGGTGTCTCTTGATTGTAAGATCATAATATCATGATATCATGGGTCAATTAAGTCAACACAATAATATATTGATACAAAGACAAAACATGGTGAGCCCAACCTATCATATTGTGACACATAGTTGTGATTTGGTAGTCAGCTATTATTTGACCCCAGGATGGTGAAGTACCAATACAAAGATAGAGTGGTGTGGGTTGGTATCAATCAAGGAGATGAGTTGGCAATTCAAATGAACTAGTTTTAATGAATATCATATCTACAATTGAGTATGGAGATAATGGAGATTAGATCTAACCAATTTTTATGGGATGATCACCAAGAAATTATGATTCATTCCAAAAGTAGTTGCAATAGTTAATGACTACACCAGCGATGGTGGTTTTTGATTTGATCTTTGGGCACTACAGGAAGAAAAGAAGTAGTTAAGGCCCTCCTACAACAAGAAACACCCAACCTTACCCTTGATAGGGAGAGTGTAGAAAATAAATGTGAATGTAAGTTCTTAGAAATATCTGTACTCTTCTAGTGAATTTTTGACATGTACCCCTCCCATCTAAAGCTTGCTACAATCTTGGTCTATTTGAGGATTCCCAAGATGTGGAGAAAGGGCTAACATTTTGAATTTTTATGCAAGATAGTATTGTTGAGATCTCCCAAGATTCCTTCATGCTTTTCCTCTATAGACCACTTTATTTTGCAGTCAATTCGGATGAATGTTGTTCAATGACCTTTGAGATCTAAATGAAGCAATTCTTTAGTAATTGATTTGATATAGATTTTTTTGATTTAATCCTTGAATCCTGGGTTATGTCTCAGTTTTAGTTGCAAGAAAGGTATGAGGTATTTATATAGGTTACAAGTTGAGATACTCCACTTTCCTTCAAGTTTGTGACATTGTGAATGTTAGCATTCCCTTTAACATCTCATCTAAATTGTATACTCCTTGTGAAATATTTATATGTGAATGACCCTTTGCAATATTGTGTTCTTGTTAGCTACCCAAAAGTGTTTCATCAAGTTAGGCCAACAATATCTTCATCCTACCATTCGGTGTATCACTCCATCTTACTTTTTTAGTATCTACCTTCAAGCAATGCTTCTAACCCTTTCCCACTCAAGTTTATTTTCCTATTTGAAGAAATAAATTAGTGAAACATCAAGAGTAGCCAACCTATAACTTGGATATTCACTCCTATGTTAGGTACTTCCCACTACCTAAGAGTGTTTTCATGTTACTTGAAGTGATTGAATACTAGAAATTGTAGTTACAGTCTAGGCGCAACCTTAAGAGATAACAAAAATCAATGAAAAAAATAGTCATGAATGCAACATGTCAATACTTTCTAATACTTAGGATACTCCTCCAATGTAGTATCATCAACATTCATGCTAAAAAACCATTCATACAAACCATCTTTTGTGTTAAAAGCAACCTTCCATTCATCAAATTCTCTAATTTTGATATGATGATAACCACTCTTCAAATCAAGCCTGGTAAAATACTTTGTTTCACTCAAAAAATCCATTATGCCATCCATCCTTGGCATAGAAAACCTAAATTTTACTGTGATCTTGTTAATAACCTTGGAATCAATGCACATTATCCATTTTACATTTTTCTTAGGTGCCAATACAGTAGGTGCAACATATGGACTCAAACTTTCTCTGATCAAACCTTTCTCCAACAACTCTTGTATGTTAAGTTCTTCATTTTTTGTAGGTGTCAATCTATATGGTGCTTTATTCATAAAACTAGCTCTAGGATTTAGGTCCATACAATGAATTA
Source organism: Cupressus sempervirens (assembly GCA_028749045.1). Classification (NCBI taxonomy): domain Eukaryota; kingdom Viridiplantae; phylum Streptophyta; class Pinopsida; order Cupressales; family Cupressaceae; genus Cupressus; species Cupressus sempervirens. The sequence goes on along the minus strand of CM053785.1, from coordinate 142,589,438 downwards.
TAATTCTTACTGGTGGTAAACCATTAGGTATATCTTCTGCAAAAATCACCTTGTATTCATTAAGTAAAATTTTAATTTCTACTGGAACTCAGTTAACACTACCAACTTCTTCTATCACTCAGTTAATACTATCCTCTAAGACTCAGTCATTACCATCTTCCACTCAGTCATCACTATTATCTGTCACTCATATTACTACTAATAAAACTTGATCTTCTAGGAATTATGATAAAACATATTTAATTATTCTTCATTTCCTTTTCAAATTACTTTCCACTAACCATGCAAATTCTCTTATTAGTACAATTCATCTCATCTGGACTTTCAATCAAAGGAAACCATACTTGCTTTCTTCCATTCACCTAAAGAGTATATTGATTCAATCTTCCATCATGTAGAACATATCTATCATATTGCCAAAGTGTTCCCAATAGAATATGACAACAATCCATAGGAGTACCATCACATAAAACTTCATCAAAGTAATTTGCAATCTTAAACTTTAGAACACATTGTTCACTTACCAGTAGCTTATATTCATCCTTCATCCATGAAACATTATAGGGTTTAGGGTGTCAACCTCTATAACTGCAACTTTGTAACCAGTTCCTTTGATGCCAAATTTGTTGAACTTCTATTGTCAATGACCACTTTGCATCATTTTTCAAACATCTTGCATCTGGTCTTGAAAAGACTTCTCCTTAGGATGGGTTCCTCATCAATTCCCTTATTACAAAAAGTTCTTCTTAAAATCAAATTTTCTCCAACCTCTAGTCCACTTGGTGAACCCTCAAGGTCTCCTTGAATCACAAAATTCCTGTTACCTTGTTCGTTCTCATTAAAGTATCTACACTCAAAGGATCTATGCACTTCTTTGCCACATCTAAAACAATTACAACAAAAACCACCTCTAGAATTAAAAACATCTCTTCCTTAGTAAGAACTTGTATGTTCATAGTAAAAATTACCAACTTTCCATTCAATGTTTCCTATATCATACATTTTCCACTTAGGTTTCCCTTATCTTGCACAATTGTCAGATCTACCATTTTCTCCATAAGATCTACCTCTACCTCTCTATCTTTGTTCATTCTTGTTTATCAATATCTCCTTAGCTTTCAAGGCATATTGATATGCTTCTTCCACACTTTCCAATTTCACAAAACTTATCTCATCTTCAATTCTAGATCTTAATCCATTTTGATACCTTGCAAATTTATCAACCTCATCATCCACATGTCTAGATGTGATGTCCAACCTATAGAATTCTTTTGTATACTCTTTCATAGTCATTTCCTAGTGTCTCAAATTTTGCATCTTTCTCAACAAGTTAACTTAGTAATCAGAAGGAAGAACTTCTTTTTTATCTTGTTCACCATTTTCACCAATTCCTGATATTCTCCTTTCCTCTCCTTTGTTTATTAGTTTGCAAATGATCCCACCATGATGAGGCATGCCCTTTCAACCTAGTGACTACATTTTTTACCTTCCTATTATCAAAAGTGTTTTCAAACTCAAAGAACTTCTCCATGTCAGAGATCTAATTAGCACAATGTTGGTGTCCAATTTTCCATCATATGGAACAACTTCTAAATCAAGGTTTGAATGTTCCCTAGAAAATACTCTCAATAATCTTTCCTCATCCTAATCTTCCTCAAGTTCTATATTAGGGTTTGGTGCTATTTCTTCATCATCATTAGATCATCAAGATGTGCTCCTCTCCTTTGGGCTTTCTTCACAATATCTAATTTGGCTACAATTTGTCTCAACAAGTCCATAATAGTAGTGTCAACATTTCCTCTGCCTTGAACCATCTTTAATAGGCTCCTAAAAGATCACAACTCTCTACATTTTATAGGTCAAGTCTATAGATATGCCACCCTACAACCAAATCCAACTTAGGATTTTACATGATTCATTCTCCAAAAGGATGAACCTCAAGCTTTGATACCACTTGATGCAAGGAGGAATTTGAATATCTAGGGCCAAAGGCATGCTTAACTATCCAAATGCCTTGCTGAGTAAAAACAACATAAGCAAACACATAGAGAAGAGAGAGAGAGAGAGAGAGAGAGAGAGAGAGAGAGAGAGAGAGAGAGAGAGAGAGAGAGAGAGAGAGAGAATAAATACTTTTATTGGTTCATCCAATTATCAGCATACATGCTTAGCTGTAGGGTCTTATAGGTTACGACTAGATACATAATACAACTTGAAGATCCATGATCCAACTTCAAATTCTCTTTTCTAGAAACATCTACTCTAAACTCTCTAAGTCCCCCTTAGCCTAAACCTAAAAACCCCTATTTATACTTATCTAAACAACTTACAAAATATTCTAGATCATTACATAATAGAAAGGCCAAACTTAAATTTATCTACACACATCCCAAGACAAGATCCTATCATTAAATCTATGATCCAAATTAAATACATAAGTTAGCTCAAATGAAGAACCAATCGTAGACAAACTCGTTAAAATAAGGAACCAAGCATCAAAAAAATCAGGCTCACTCGACACATGAAGGAACACTTGAATAACACTACAAAACTCACCAACCATTAGAACTTGGTAAACACTAACTTGGTCAACATTGGAATTCCGTCAACACTAGAACTCGATCAATGCTAGAACTCATTCAACACTAGAGCTCAATCAACACTAGAGCTCAGTAAAAACTAACATAATGAACCAAAAAGAGAAAGATAGAAAGGCAACCTAGAATGCTCCTGCATCATTATGACCTTACTTATTGTAGATAAGATAGTACTCATAGGCTATCAGAGTATTAAAAGACCTCCTTAATCACATCTGGTCAGATGTTAAGGACTAGGTCCCCTATCGTGTTCTTTATTGCCCTTTCATTAGGTACATAATTATCTGCAAGGGTCATAATTGGTGAGAAGATGGACACACAGTATATCACTACATGTACTATTCCCACTAGAACCATAATTGTGCAATCAAAAAGAGGTCATGTGAGTTTGTGCATTACTTGAGAAATTCATCCCAGTCCATGTATCCGATATCTATGTCAGTGATTTGCTATGTAGGTTGTGCATCTTGGAGAGAGTGTGGTAACCTTTGAATGGTACTTCATTAGGAGGATGGATATTATACTTTAGTATTCTAAAAATATAGAGGTATTCATCAACAACATCTTATTGAAAGCATGAAATAAATCTAGCTAGGTAAATGTGATATTGACAAAAACCCATTAACTAAAAATTGACAAAAGCCCATTAACTACTTGATATTTGGTTGATTTTTGTGATTTTCACACTTTCATACTTTCTCTAGAAATGTCTCTTCATGGGAAAGTGCATAGGTACAAAAAAAAAATTCTTTAATGTAGATTGGAAAATCAAAGTTCCAAACTTTGTTACCCTTTTGGAGTTTGAAAGTGCAAAACTCCGATGACTCCAAAGTTTCACTTGGCATGGTTAGTCATTTTTGTATATGCAGAGTTTAGAGTTGGTGTCCCTTGAAAAGTGTGAAATTTTGAGAACTTTAGAGTTAGCTGATTGTAGGGTCCACCAAAATTATTTTGGGCTTAAAAATTTCAAACTTTTGCACTATGAAAATCTAAAACTAGGGTTGGACATCTGATGATAACAATTGAAGGACATGAAGGAGAGTGAAGAAACCCCAAGAAACTAAAAGATGAAAGTCTAAAATTTGGAAAAAGGGATAAAAGAAACCTAAACCCTAGCCAAAAACCTAGAAACTTGGAAAAATAAAGCTAAGGTAACCATGAAAAGAAAACAAGAAACCTTACCTTGAGGTGGGAGAAGAAAATTTGCGATGGAGCTCAGGAAATTGACAAGAAACCTATTTTGTAAGTGGTCACTAATGTCAACATGTTCAAAGCCTGTATGATAAAGATCAAATAATGAGAAAATGACCAAGTAATGCTCTTTTATAGCTCCCTAAGCACAACAATATGAGTAGTTGTCATCAGGCTTAGAGGTTTCAAAATGCAAAACTCTAAATCCTCCACTGCTAAGGTTCTAAGGAATTAGGGCTTCATACTTGTTGGGGTTTTGAAGTTCCTAGGAAATTCAAAAATCTAAAAGTTTGAAAGGGAAAAATACTAATTCCTTAAAAGGACTTGACTAATGAACCAAACCAAGGAAAAAAAAAAGAAAAGAGGAGGGAAAAGAGACCAAAAAGGATCCCTAATAGGCACCCAAATATTGAGAGCTCACCTAGGCCCATAATCTAACTCAAATAACTAGTCAAATTTATTGTAAGAACTCTAAACCACTAAAAGATAGAAAAAAACAAAGGGGGTTCCCACTAGGCCAACTAGCCTAATAGGGGTGTGTGGTGTGAAGCCACATCTTACAAGATTATGCATAGGACCACTGAAGTGGATTATAAGCTACAAATTTTAGAGAGGTGTCAAATTGATGATGTACTTCATGTTTCTTATTTCAAGAAGACACTTGATCAACATAGTGTACCTCTATTAGACCCACTACCCTTAGATGATGAAGTCAATTCAATTTTGATACTTGACAAAGCAATAGACATGAAGGTGAACTAATTGAAATGAAGAATCACATAATATTTGGTTTATTAAAAGAAACCTACATCTACATAGGAAGATATTTAAATATTAGAACATCTACTTTTATTTATTTCAAATTAGAGATAATATTAGCACATGTCCTATTTAAAATGGGCTTTAAGAAAGACTAAATTAATATTTATTTTCTAAAGAGGAAAAGTCCTAAAAAAATTAAGTCTAGAAATATCTTTCAATTTCCTAAGTTTTAAAGAGAATGAAGTATTACATCAAAAGGTTCTATTTTTTAAGGAAACTTTGCAAAATGTGTGAAAATGCAACAAAAGGGAGAAGTTTTTGACCTCTCTAAAGTGTGAGAACGAGGTAACTCAATATATCACAAAGTTTCAAGGTTTCCAAACTAGAGAAAATATCAACAATTATTTAAGCCTCTAGAGGAATAAAACATCATGAAGGAAGGGAAGATGGTTAAGTTTGTGATGTCACAAAGTTTGTAAGCTAAATTGAACAAAAAGAAAATAAAATTTATGTGATGAAAAAAAATGATTAGTTGAAGATAATGCAAGAGAGGGAATGAAAAAGGAAAGAATATAGCAATAGATGAAGATGTTCTGAATGTTGTAAAATTTACGACTCAAAAAACTCATAAAAAAATGCAAAGTTCACAAATTTCTCTATTTGCCAAAAGTGTAGAAGTAAAATACGTTAACCAGAGGGAAAATATCTAACTTTCACAATAAAATCCAAAGTCAATTCAAAATTTAAGAGGAATACAAAAAAAAAATTAATTGTGTTGATGCATTGATGGCATAAGCCATAGATTTAGCCAAAATTGATTGCTAGTCATTGGTTTCAACTATTTAAAAATAGTAAATGTAGTCATTTAGAGATCATTCTAAGAACTTGTATTAAAGTAATTGAATCTAATGGAAAAATCCTTGGAAATTTTTGATATCAAAGGATTGCAACTCATTGATTAAAACAAAGAAATATTGAGGGAATTTAAATTACATTTATAATATAAATCAATGGTTAGAACATATCTAGTTTGATCACCCTTAAATCTCCTTAGGATCCTTATATCTAGAGAGTGGGGACTCTATATTCTAGATAATCCCCTTACCACTACCAATCACAACATTAGAACAATAGCTTTAAGATTGGATTTGAGAAAAGGAACAAGGCCTTGTGACTAAAAGTATTTTCTTCCTTTAATCGACAATACATTTAGTTAAAAATATCAATATTCTATGCATACAATTATAGGGATGTTTCCACTATAGGACTTAATAGTTTGATTCATCTCTAATCATAGGGGGAGAAGTATACATAGATATAGTTCAAGGTGTATTACTAATTTTTTCGTATCCTTTGGCAGTGGTTGTCCTATTACAATTATAGTAGAGTGATCCCACCATCTCCCTATCTACCTTTATATTGAAACAACTAGTTTTCATTCACATCAAATTCCATTGAAATAAAATACAACCCATTTCAAATAATAGTGGTATGCTAGCTAGTGAGAGATAAGATGAACAAGGTCCATTGGATTCACCTTCAAGTCACCGTTCAATATACAATGGAAAATTTAAATTATAGATCCCTCGATCTACTTAGGGCTAGGATGGATGTAAATTTGATAATATGTGAGAGGTTTCTACATTTCTAAGGCCTAACAACCCAACCCTAATATTGACTTAACAACACCATTTCTAAGGGTCCCTATAGACTATATAGTGTCTTTGCTTACTTTATTCTAATTAAGTCAATTTAAGGAGTAGAGGTAAACTGAACTCCACTCTATAAAGGGAGGCAACGGGAGGATGGATGATATGCAACCTTTTAGGGTTACCTAAATATATTAGATGCCAATTGGAGAGCTTGACACATTGTCAAATAAAGATTTTTGATGCAACAACATTGTCTAGCTATTATTGAAATATTTAATGTTATCTATCTACCTCTCACTATTTTATTGGTGGCAATAGCCTTTTTTTGTATAGAATGGGTACCCCATGACCATGATAAGGCACTAAACCAACCTTCACTAACTTTCATGGTCAAGGGTATCAATTTTTTCAAGTTGTTATCAGATTCTTTAAGGGATTCAACAACTAGATTTGGCTCTTTTCTAATTTCAACAATCTTGGAAGATTTCTATCTAATAAGGTAACCAAGGCCTATCTTATCATAAGGTCTCTAGTGAAATATCTATTCATCAACTTTCTCACTACTAGAATAAAGTTTCTCTAACTATTGCTTGAGAATGACTAAGAAACATTTCTTAGTCAATGATGGTAGTGATGACCAACCAACGCTGCTTAGAGAATGAAAAATTGGCAAAAACACTTTTTCATGACTTATCAATACATTCAAATAAAAAATAGAACTCCCCCTGAGATTGTGTTTAGGTATTCAAAAACATAACTTTGTTATACAATATATAGATGTTTATGAACTATGACACTAACTTATTTGATAACTTTTCTTTTGATATGATCTTCTGAATACTATTGTGTTGATTGAATGCATGAATTATTTTTCCCTTTCTCAATTATTTCTAAATGATTTCTCCCTTTTCTATCATGATAATTCCCCTTTATGCTATCATGAGAATTTCCCCCTTGTTTTTGTCACTTTATGGCTAGGGATTGGTAGGGGTCAACTCATATTTGTCCAAAAATATTTTGTGATTATCCAAAATCACCTCTACTCCTTCATTCCATCTTATTACCACTAATTTTGGGACCTGAATTATAATTTCTAGTTGAGCAGCTAGATCAATTAAGCTTTCTACTATGGAGAGATGTGTATCTCTCTTTATTAGATTCTATTCTATAGATAACTCTCTCTAAATTATTTCCAAATGTGGTAGTAACATGAATTGAATATAAATCAATTTATTCCTAATGTTACTATCTCTAGCCATCAACTCAACTAATCTTCACTAATCAAATGCCAATTAATTGTATGAATGTGAGCTTGAACTTGTGTTCTTGCTAATGAAATAGTATAAGCCTTCACATATGCCTAGATTTTTGATTCTCCAATGTGAAGAAATAAACATCACAAAGTTTCATGTACAAAGAATGAATAATTATCAAAATTCCTTCTAGACTTGTTACAAGGTTAGAAAGCTCAACCTACCTCATTGCAAGTTCTATTGAAAACTTCTCCAAAACCTTGTGCTCAAACCCCTTTTGAGACCATCTTAGTGATTTGCCACTGGTCTCTATATCTTCATTGTGTACTTTATCTTGTTTTTGAACTCATCAAAATAGTTATCCATAATAGCCTCATAACTTTCTCCTAATTGTTTGATAAGATTATTTATTTGTTCAGTGGCCTGCCTATTTCTATCCTATGCAACTATGTCAACAATAGGAAATCAATTATGTACAAAGAAAAATAAACAAACTAACAATGAATAAAACTTACAAGAAGTGTTATTTTCCTTATTGCTCTAAGATTTCTTGACAATTTCTGTAGCTATAGCTCAGCTAGATTATAACTATGATCTTTATTTATAATCTTATAACCTAGGTCTATCACAATACAAGGAACACTATTCAGTCGCCTTGATTGATATAGTTTGTGTGCAATTACATGCAAATAAAACTCAATAATTGGATCTTCAATCCCATCGATTGACATTCCTTGGCTACTCCATTTTGCCTTTTTTTGTTGTTCAATGACATCTTTCATGACACATCTCATTGTATTCACTTTTTCCAAGGTGGGATAACCAAAAAATCCATGAATGATTTCTTTTTTTATCTTTACTAGTCCACCTTCTAAGCATATTTTTATATCATGTACTTATCTTAGTATAATCTTGATCCATTCTACCTTGAATACTTTTAGAAATTCTAGGGTACAAGTAAGCCCTTTCTCAACAATAGTCTTGTTTTCATCTTATATAACTCCATTGTCACATAACTTCTCATAAGCTGATCACAATTTGTATTCTCCAATTTATGCAACTTTGTACATGTAACATGATCACACATCATGAACCATTAACACTCTTGGTGGAATTGATGAAAGAGAATCAAATGTATCTCCAGTCATCACAATGTTAGGGTACTCTTTGAATTTAGGTGGAGGACATTGACCATTCCTTATAATCTATGCATTACTTTCTCTCAACATTTCCTTTATGAATATGGATGCAACAAATGCCATTTTTGTAACTAGGGCTTAAAAAAATTCACTTCAAGAATTTTAAAATCAACTAAACTTGACACTGTAAAACCTTACTCAATTTCTCAAATCTTTATTGACAACACATTGTGATTTGCTTTTTATATCACTAAAATCACCTTGATCACCCTAAATAGCATGTGCACTGAAATTTCTTGGTAAATGAAAATGAGTACCAAAATTTGATACATACCTTCAATCTGTTCATTTAGGTCTACAATAAATGCATTGTATTCTAGTAGGTGCATTACAATTGTCTTGAGCTTCTCATTGTGTTCACACTTTGTTCAATATCATTCATCTCAACCAATACATCAGCTTGGTAATTGCAATATTTTGGTCCATTTTAAAATTCTTGGTCAATATATACAATATTACTAATGCTTGACACTTGATAGTATGATTGATTCCATTTCGCAATTCTATTGTTAGATCTATCCTAGTGCATGTTGATTCATTTTGATATGGACTTTTAATTACATCTCTTGTTAGGAAATAGTGTATAATATATTATTCAAGTGTATAGTCCCTTGCATGCCTCTTTTTCTTAGTTGGATGAGGTGTGATCACTTGATCCATTGGATTGAGTGATCTCAACTGCACTTAATCTACTACCTTCTACTTCTACTATCTTTTTCCATGATTGATTCATATTAACCTTGCCTTTCATTTATTTTTTTCATTATTTGGTGCTAGTGCTTAGTTCCTATAGTTCTTACCAACATGTGAAACCTTGAGACAACTAAACCATACTAGGCTTCCATTCAACCATTTCTTATAATTTCCTCTGAAATGTGTCTTAATGCAATTTTTTGGAATGTGTCCATACTCTCCATAATAATGAAAATTATACCATGTGTTTTAATTCCAATTTTAAGAGTTACCTTTCTTAGGTGTATGAACTTTCCTTTTAGATGTCTAGTTGGATTTTTCTTTGGATCTGCATTCTTGAACTCTATGTCCATATTTTTGATAGATGTAACAATGTCCTTCAAATCTAGGTGTAGTAGGTGTGTCACTTTTTTTTTCCTACATTCATGTGCTTGGTGTCATTGCTTCTTGTAATTAAAATAGTTACTGGTAAACTTAGGTTTATGGTTTTGCACATTTTTGCTTCTACAAATTTTTTTGTGTGTCCAAGTTTACCACAATGCTGACATGTAGGTTTTCCTTTAGATTTTTTATTTCTTTTCTCTCCACTCTTTGATGACTCTCCTTTTTTAGTAGACGAAGGGTGCTCTATATGTCCTAGACCAGAAGTATCACTAGATGACCTTCGTGATCTCATCAATTCTTCAAAGTATCTTATAGCTTCACTTGGTTTAGTCATTCTATCCAGAAGTTATTTCTCAGATATTAACTCATTCCTTAGTTGGTGACTCTATAATCTCAGATTTGTGATCTCCATGTATTTTTTGTTCAACACTTGATTTGTAAGTAATAACTTATTCATAATGTCCAGCTAATTATTTGTAAGCTTCTACACATTAGATGACCTTTCTTCAAGTCTAGTAGTCATTTTTCTTTTGTCTTCTTCAACCATGATCTTATCTTCTTCAAATTTCTTCTTTTGTTCAGTCATGTCATATAGTCGTAGTTATTGAATTTCATGTTCTCTCTTTAGTCCTCTAACTTGTTCACTTAGAATTTTTTTCTTTTTCAATAGATCTACTATTGATACATTACTATCACTAGAATTTCCACTGCTAAGAAATTCTTTGGTATCAACTTCCTTATATAAAGTGTCATTCTTTTGAATAGCTATATCTTTCCTTTTCTATAAGGATTTTCTTAACTCTTCTTTTGCTACTTCAATTTTCTATAGTATGATTTGGATTTCAATCATCTAATTCTCAATGATCTTTCCCAATTTTTAATGCTCCATCTCCAAGATCTAAAATCTTAAGCTTTTAGATTTCTTTCAAGAGAACACTACTCTGATACCAATTGTTGGAAGTCTTATTGGGAAACAAGATACTGAGGTGGGGGGGGGGGTGAATCAAGATATTTAAAACTTTTCACTACTTGAAAAAAAAAAAGATTAACTACATTCACTCCTAATCCATCTCATATCTTAGATATGCTAGAGTGGGGTTTTTGTTGCACCAAAAGACTGATATGTCAATGCCTAATACAACCACTCAACTTATAGTACTTTGGAGGCAGTTAAGGCCTTGTCACAAGTCTTGAGAAGAGCACTAAATTTTTTTTCAACAACTCGCCCTCAGTGTTACTTGAGGGTTTGAGGATTCAAACCTGTGACCAAGTTCTGATACTAATTGTTAGAAATAGATAATATTGAGAGGGGGGGAGGGGTGAATAAGTATTCTACAAACTTTATCCTACAACAAAATATTGTTAATTACTTTATAACTTGTATATGAAAGTAAAACAACAATTATGAACAATAAATATAACCATACATAAAGAGATCTCATAATGCCATTTTTTTTAAACTAGGGAAAACCCTTGTGGGGATGATATCCACTAGATGAGTTACTAAAAAAAGAAATCTTGTTAAGGATATTGACCCTATTAGTAGTTTATGAAGTACATATAGTGTTTTGAGTTCTTGTTAGAGGACTAAGACCTATTAAAAGCCTCAATCTTGTTAGGAGTTGCTAGATAAAATACAATGTATGCAAGAAGATCCCACTTCCCTAACATGCAATAAGCAACAAAGTTCTTCACAAGTATAGGTATACATACAATACATTCTCACTACTCAAATTCACACTTTCTCTAATCATACACCAGATCTTGCATAACATAAGGCTCACATATCTTTCAAGCTATCCATACAATAGTTTGCATGTCATACATCTTACACATATTCTTCACACTATTTCTACAAGATAATATCTTTACTTATACCTCACACATTAATAATTATCCACTCAGTTGGCCTTCATGTCTTCACACACTTGACATAATATAAAATCACTTATGGATTAATATCCACAATGTAGGCCCATCATGATTAAGTAATTATTTTGTCACCAAAAAAATTCCTTAAGCTGTACAATCCAATTCTTTGATATGCTATGTTTTTCTCTATTAAATACTTGAACTAGTATTTTGGCTATAACTTGAACCATACTATTTGTATAGATCCACACACTTACTTACATCTTCATGATATTGTCATAAAGCTATCCTCAACTACACATGAACTAACTCAAAGTGTGTTGTCTGACACATCACATTTGTTTCTGTACTACTATAAACTATCTAACACTTAGATAATTTCCTAACTCTAAATGCATAAATGAAATGATGAATACATGTTTTCATCAATGCCAAAGGGGGAGATTGTAAAAATTCCCAATAATCTTCCCCTCAAAATTACTCGAGGGTCTAAGGATTCAAACCTATTACCAATCTCTAATACCATTTTTTAGAGTGGGGTTTCTTTTACACCAAAAGACTGATCTATCAATGCTCAATACAACCACTCAACTTACAATAAATAGGAGGTGGTTAAGCCCTTGTCATAAAATCCAAGGGGAGCACTAAAAAAATTTCCAACAAGATCTCATACCATATGATCATAACCTGTAAAACTAAAATGTAATCTATCTAAACATAACATCCATCAACATGAAAATATATAATCATTACAAAAAAATTTTGGTAACCCAAAAACCCTCCAAGGTGAAGGTAAACCGAGGGTGGGGATGAGACCCACAAATCTTTACTGCTACAAGAAAAATGTTTGCCTATTAAGGCTATAATTTGATCACTTATGATGATCTAGCCTATGAGGGGTCTACTTGGTTAAAAACATAAAAAGAGTGTTAATTCTACCTTGATCAAAGGATTTGCACATACAATGAAGTAAGCACTTTGTTAAAAAAATTGAACAAGGTTGGTTAAAATCACTTTGTTAAGGGATTTTCCTTGATTCACTAGTTAGAATGTCTTAGTACCTGATCCTTCAGTTTTATCTCACAAAGCTATTTAATGATATTATCTCTTCAATATCTAAATCTAATCTCCTTATTTTATTTTCTTTGTTATGTTCTTCACTGCTAGGTTTCTTTATCTAATCTCCTTATCAAACTTAACCTTGCTTTCTCTATCCTTAGCTAGTTCACTCCTTCACACTTTCATGTCATTCCCATATTTAATTAGGTCTAGATCCCTTCTTAAATAGATAATCATAGAAAGTTATAGATCATAATCAATTATTAACAAATCATCCTTTTTCTATTTTACCCTTATGATTTTTTGATTGGTTAATCCACCTTTCTTTGGATTAATGCATTCTGACACAATGCATAATTTTCTTTTAATAGTCTCTAAAATCCTTAAATATCATACAAAAGTTAGCCAAAATGATTTACATGTGTTTGTTCCATTACAAACACATATGCCAAAATTGGTTTACTCAGCAATTGAATGTCTTGATGCTCGATCATAACTAACATTCATTCTATCTCTTGATTTCTATAGGCTTGAAATATACTGACTCACATGGAATAAATTAACTTTACATCACTTGGTCTCCATTGTTTTACTCGAGATGTATACTAGCTCGGTCTCTATTTGGGTGCTCAACAACCTTTGACTTGCTCAACATGTAATGAAATATAAGCAAGTCCATGTAGCAAAACCTTCTTAGGATGACTCAGTCACAGTGATGATTGACCAACAATGCCTAGAGAATGACTAAGTGTTGGACACTAATAGGAAATAATACTTAAAGATAAAAAATATCCCCCTTTGACATTAGTGGAAAAATCACTTTGTCTTGACTTAGCAATCCATTGAAAATAAAAAATAGCACTCCCCCTAAGATTGTGATTTAGTCTTCATAAACATAACTGTACTATACAATATATACATGTTTGTAAACTTTGATGCTAACTCATCTGATAACTCTACTTTTGATATGATGTTTTGACTTCTCTTGTGTTGATTGAATGCATGAATTATTTTCCCTTTTCTTAATGATTTCTAAATGATTTCCCCCTCTATCACAATAATATCCCCTTTATGCTATCATGTGAATTTCCCCATTGTTTTTGTCACTTTATGGCTAGGGATTGTTAGGGATAAGTTGGTATTTTTCCAATTTTTTTTTGTGATTAGCTAAAATCATCTCCAGTCCTTGATTCCATCTTGTTCTGACTAATTCTAGGACCTAAATTTGAATTTCTAGTTGACCAATTAGAGAAAACAAGCTTTCTACTTTGGAGAGATGCACATCTAGTACAAGACCACCCAACCCTCCATTCACCATGGAATTTTCATTTTTAACTCTTTATGAATTCTACTTGAAGGTATTTAAGTATAGTATACATTTGTAATAAGGTAGTCATAGTTATTCAATAATTTGAGCCTAATTGTAAGACCTAGTCTCCATTTGGTATTTAATAAACCATGGGTTTTGACTATGGTCAAGAGGAATTTATTAGATCTAGCATAGGATAGGAATTTATTATAGTTTATAAACATATTCTAGGCCCCTAGATCACAAGGAAAAGGTCCTACAAGGGTCAAATTGCACAATTTGTTAAAATTGCAAAAAGTTGCTAAATGCAACAAAAAGTTGCTTGACAACTTTTGCAAAAAGTTATCAACTTTTGTTAAAATATCCCCTAATGGTGACAACATTTGAATTTTGGTTGGGATGGTTGGGGAATGTCTTCAAATAACCCTTTTAGGTGTGTAGAAGTCAGACAATGCAATTTTTCCTTTCAAATCAAATAAATATCCCATTTTTTTCCTTGTTAAATGTAGCAATTTTTGAGTGTATAGATAGGTATGGATTGACACATGTGAATAACCTATTGTTTTGGAATCCAAAACATCATATTTTATTAGTGAAATTTATTTGAGGGTCTAAAGTGTTGGAATTTACAAGTGGGAAGAATACTTCTGAGAGGTGGGGGGGAATTAGAAGTACCAAACTTTAAGCTATAAAACTTTTAACTGAAATCAATTCATGCATGAAACATATCTAATTAATCATGAAAGAAAAGGCATGCATGAAAATAAACAACACAATATTTGATCACCCATAAACCCTCCAAAATGAGAAGGTAAAACTGGGGTGGGGATGATACCCACAACTTATCATTGCAACAATATGTAACTTGTCAAGGTTACAAAGTTTGACCATCAACAATGGTCTGCCCTATGAAAGGCTTGCCCTGTTAAAGGCTCCAACACCATGTTAAAAGTGACCTATGTAAAGGATTTAAAAACATTCACTTGGAATGTCACCTTAGTAAATGATTTACAAAATGGCTGTTAAACCAACCTATCTTAATAGGATTTTCATTCTCCTAATACAATGGCTAGAAAGTATAGTAGAATGTGTTGACCTAATAGCTTAAAATATTCAATTGCTAATTTTAGATCCTTGTTCTGTCCAATCTAATTTGATCCTTTTTGATCTAGTATGATTCTATTCAAAGTGCTGATACTCTATTCTGACAACTAATACTACAATGCTATCCTTCCTCTAAGTCTTTACACCCCTTTCACTTCCTTCAAACTTTGCTAGTATTATCTCCTTGCATGCATTCTTTTCTCACATACTCTATCATGCATTCCCATACATTACTAAATTATGGGGTTTCATCCTCCTTAAAAAGGTTTCATGACTTAGGGTTAGGTATGAATCTACGATTGAGATTCATCCATCTTTCCCACTCAAATATTTCCATTTTTCTAATTGGTTGCATGTTGATTTCATAGGGAATTGAATAGATTCAATCTTATCTTTTAATTCTTCAAGATTCATCATATGTCAGCTCAAAAATGGTTTACATCTTAGTTTTTGAGGGCATAAACTCTTATGCTAATTCTGTGTTACTCAACACTTACTGATTACTGATGCTTGACACATATAGAAATTTTGTCTTGCTTGACACCTATAGAAATTATATCTTGCTGAACACCTATAGTTTATTTAGCACATATATCGCTCGACATCTTCTATCTGCTCGACATCTAAATGACTTGGCACTTGATGAATTTCTGGCTTAGCACATACTATAACTCAACATCTATATTATACTCGACATTATCTAGGAAAATTTCTTAAATGTGTTGACACTCAATTGTGAAAACCAATTTGAGACAACCATGAAGTGCTCTACAAATCAAGTTATTGTCAGATCTATCTCAAGTGCACCAAAACCCTCCTTTTGGTGGCCATTTTCAATAATGAAGCCCTAATTTGCATTCCCACCATGGGATTTGAAATTTTTTTGGTAAAATGAAATTTAAGAAGTTGTATTATAACATACCTAAAGGATGGGAGATGTACTTCAAGGCTCCTATTTTTGCTAGCAAGCCCTAGCCCAAGCATCTCTATGTGTGGTGCAGAACAACAAATATTAGAGTGCTGTAGGCACTTGGGGGATGGATGAAGCCAACATAATGATGGGTACTGAATCCTAATTCCCTACATATTTTCTCATTGGTATTTTTTCTTGGTCAAACACCTAATTAACATTTCCTTCACAAACCCTAGCAAGTAGGCTTAAATAAGGATTTTTTTGTATTTTTGGTTAGGGCATCATCTGACCAGTCTGGAGTCTACAAGTTTTTAATTTTGTACTTCTTCCAAAAGGGTATCCATATATTTAGTTTTTTATCAAGGTCCTTTGGATAATTTTCAAACCAAGTCCTAATTACCTTGTTGATAAGGCTAATATGGGCTCCTTGGCCTAATAGGCAATATGACTATTTGAGACCTTTGGGAACAAAATTGGCTTACAAAACTCACTAGTTTGATAATTTGGATCATTAAGGAACCTTTCCACTCCCCCTTAAACTCATAGGTTCCATATCTAAGAAAAAACTTAGTTTTAGTAGATTTAGTTCCTTGAAGCCTAGTTGTGCAATTTTGGTGCTAGGCTATATTTTTGAGTAGAATTGTTTCAAAGGCATTGAACACTTAATTGAATATATTTTGGAGTACTTGGAAGTATCCTAAGGTTAGACCACATTAATATTTCTATTTAAGGGAGAGCTCTACATCAAATGGTATCAGAGCATACCTAAGATCCCTTAGGCCAATAAATTTATTGACACCATGGCAGAAGAAGATGATGGAGGGTTGTCCTCAAGGATGACCAATGTAGAGATAGTTAAATACCTTCATGATCAGAAGTTGAGGTAAGATAAATAGAGAGATAAAGAGATGCATTTGATGAGGAAAGAAGTAGAGAATCTTAAGGAAGAGCTCTAGAATAGAGGCAATGGAAAATCTGAAGATATTGGACAAGGTAGTGATGAAGACCCCCTTGAGTAGGAGGAATAAGAATACCCTATAGAATAGGGGCTAGTAATGAGGAATCTCAAATCTATGGAGAGGAGAACCATGGATGCTAAGATTGACTTTCCTACCTACAATCGAAAGATAGACCTAGATGTTGCAATGGATTGGGTGGATGCCCTAACCAGTTTCTTTGAATGTGAAGATATCCTTAAGAACTAAAGGGTGAAGATTTCCAAGTCTAGACTAAAGGACTCTGCACTCATATGGTGAAACTTGATCCAAGATGATAGGATGAATAATGAGAAAAATTTAGTCACCATATGGAAGAAGATGGTGGCTCTACTTGGAGAGACATATGTCCTTGACGATTATGAAGTTTAACTTCATAAGAAAAGAATGAGTTTGAGGTAGAAGGAGATGGACATCCCCACCTACGCTAAGGAATTCCAAAAGTTGGTGATGAAATATAAACTTGTTGAACCTAAAAATGTGAAGTTTGTAAGATACATGCAGGGATTAAGGCTTTCCATCCAAGATGAAGTAAGTTTAACAAGACCTACCACTATAAATCAGTGCTATCAATTGACACTTAAATTTGAGGAGAAGTTCAAAAACAAGAAATGAGTAGAATGGTAGAAATAAAGAGAAGAATGATAGAGGAAAAGGAAATTTAGGAAAATAAGGTAACAAACCCCAAGGAGACTCTAATAAGGAAAACACCCAAGGTGAGACTAGTTTAAGAGATGGATATAGAGGAAGGAGAGGTAATGGAAGAGGCATGAATGGTGGAAGGAACATTGGGTATATCAAGTGCTACAACTACAATAAAATGGGCCACTATACAAACAAGTGCCCTAAGAAGAAAAATAACCAAGAAGAAAGAAGAAATAATATTGTTCAAGAAGATGAAGATAATGAAGGTGTTAGAGATTTTACTAGTGAAGAAGGGGCTACTCTCATGATGAAGAGGACATTTATTCTAGCACCTATGCTAGTGGAACCTCCATAAAGGAAAAATATCTTTAGGATTAACTGCAAAAGCCATCGAAAGGTATGTAAAGTTGTCATTGATTTTGGTTCTAATGAAAATCTTGTTTCTAAGGAAATCGTAGAAAAATTGAATCTTGAAAAGATACCCCACGCAAACCCCTCCCATGCATCTTGATTAACAAAAGACCAAAAAACACTGATCAATGAACAAACTTGGGTAGATTTCTCAATCAATGACTGTAAGGATAGGGTTCTCTTTGATATTGTGGACATGGACATATGTCACCTTCTTCTAGTTCATCCATGGAAGTATGACCTCAAAGAAAGACATGACAGGGTAAAAAAAAATATGAAATTGTGAAAGACGGTAAAAGATTCAATCATCTTCCCAACCCTAACCTTCACCAAGAGAAGTCCAAGGAAAAACTAGTTGTTATGGAAGGTGAACAAGAAATGCTGCAAACCATTTAGGACTCTCAGATTGGGTATACCCTAGTTCTAAAGCCAAGGACAAAAGAAATCCATCAAGAAGTACCAAAAGAGGTCAATAACCTACTGCCAAAGTATAAGGGAATCCTTGTATGGGACACACCAAATTAAATCCCATCATTGTAGGACATTTCACATTAGATTGAGTTCATACTAGGTGCCTCTCTTCCTAATAAGGCTACATATAAATTGACCCCTGATCAAAATGCAGAGGTGTTAAGGAAAATCAATGATATGTTGTCTAAAGAACTCATTCAAAAGAGTCTTAGCCCTTACACAATCCCTAGTGTCTTAGCCCTTAAATATGTCAAATGGAGGCTATGCACTAACTCTAGGGTAATAAATAAAATAACTATTAGGTATAGGTTCCCTATACCTAGAATTGATGATCTACTTGATCAACTAGGAGGAGCATGCTATTTCACCAAAATAGACCTTAAATCAGGCTACCATCAGATAAGGATCAAGACTAGAGATGAGTGGAAAATTGTATTTAAGACAACTAAAGAGTTGTATGAATGGCTTGTCATGCCATTTGGTTTAAGCAATGCCCCTAGCACATTCATGAGAATGATGAATGATCATGACTTCATAGGAAAATATGTAGTTGTCTATCTTGATGACATATCGATTTTCAATAGCATTAAGGAGGAACACTTTGGAAATGTTGAGAAATTCCTCAAGAGATTGCATGACAACATATTGGAAATTAATCTTGAGAAATGTTCATTCCTATAGACAGAGTTGACATTCTTGAGTTTTGTCATCTCAAAGGGTACATTAAAGATGGATCCTAAAAAGGTAGAGGCCATCCTCAATTTTCCAACACCTAAAACATCTAGAGAATTTAGGAGCTTGCATGGATTGGCCGTATTTTATATAAAATTCATCAAAAAATTTAGTCACATTTATGCACCTCTCTTGGATACAATCAAAGGAGGTAAGAAAATAAAGTTTCAATAGACCACTTAATAATATACATCATTTGAGTATTTGAAAGGTAGAGTAGCACAATATCCTATCTTGACACTACCTACCTTCAACAAACTATTCATAGTAGGGACTAATGCTAACAACCTTGCCAGTGGAGTAGTTCTTAGTTAGGAGGGGAGACTAGTTGCTTTCTTCTTAGGAAAACTTAATGATGCCAAGAAAAAGTACAATACTTATGACCTAGAGCTATATGCTATGGTTTAGGCCCTAAACAAATTGAGGCACTACTTGCTTCCTAAGGAGTTCATTGTCTATATAGACAACTATACATTAAGCTTTCTTAGTAGCTAGGACAAGTTGAGTTATAGACATATGAAATGGGTAGACCAACTTCAAGCTTTCAAATTCTCCATTAAACACAAGAAAAATACTGCAAACAAGGTAGAAGATGCCCTAAGGAGGAGAATCACCTTGGCAGAAGAAGTTCAAATGAAAAGTATAGTGATCAATGCCCTTGAACACTTGTACAAGGATGATCCTAACTTATCCACAAGGTCTGTTCTACATTATCTAATGCCTATAACACCACATATTTAGAGTACTTGTTTCTGAATAGCCTTCTATTCAAAGGAGGAATACTTTGCATTCCTAAGTACTCCATGAGGGAAAACCTAATTATAGAGATGCATTGTGGCAATTAATGAGGATACTTTGGGATTGATAAAACTTTGGAATTGGTAATAAGAAACTACTTTTAGCCCAAACTACCTACTGATGTTAGGAAATTTATTGAATGCTAGACAATATACCAAAGAGGAAAAGGTGTAATAAAAAATTAGGGGATTTACCAACCCCTACCTATTCAACCAAAGCCATGGGATAATGTGAGCATGGATTTTTTCTTAGGCCTTCCAATTGACAAGACTAGGATTTGATAGCATTTTTGTCATTATTGATAGATTTAGCAAAATGACTCACTTTGCTCCTTGTAGGAGCTCTATTGATGCTTCTCATATTGCTAACTTGTTTTTTAAGGAAGTTGTTAGGATACATGGATTTCTAACATCCATATTATTAGATAGAGATATTAAATTTTAAGGTCATTTTTGGAGGAAATTATGGAAAAATCTAGTTACTAACTTATCCTTTGGTTCTACCTACAATCCACAAATAGATGGGTAGACTGAAGTAGTGAATAGATCATTGGGAAACCTTTTGAGGTGCCTTACCAAACAACATGAGTAGACATGGGATCTAATTCTCCTTCATGTAGAGTTTGCATTCAACGATTTAGTCAACAGATCCACAAGGAAAAGTCCATTTCAAATCAATTATGGCTTCCATCCTAGAAGAGTAATGGAACTAAGAGACTTACCTAGTGATGTAAGAACTAGTGCACAAGGTGAGGAATTCTCAACATAAATAAAACATATCCATGATCAAGTTAGATCAAAACACTACAAAGTACAAGTAGTAGGTAGATAAGAAAAGAAGACATATATCATTCAAAGTAGTTGATCAAGTATGGGCATATCTGACCAAGGAAAGACTTCCTAGAGGGCACAATAAACTAGAGATGAGGAAGATTGGACCATGTTAGATACTGCACAATATGGAGGAAATGCCTTTGAAATTTCATTGCCTCATAATATAAAAATTTCCCCTATCTTTAATATTGCTGATCTCACCATTTTCAAAGTTAATGTAGGTACTAATGATGGTAGAATGAATCAAAGATCTACCACCTAGACAAACACTTTAGTTGGAAAATATTTTGGATTCAAGGGTGGCCAAGAAGAGAAGGAAGAAGACCTATACCACCTATTTGGTCAAATGGAAGGGTCTACCAGACATTGATGCTACATGGATGAATGAAGAATTCATTTCCAAGCATGGCACATCCATTTTTAACTCTCTAAGTTGTACTCAAAGGCATTTAAGCCTAGGAGACATTTTTGATAATATAGTCATAGCTATGCAATAATTTGAGCCTAATTGTAAGATCTAGTCCCCATTTGGTACTTTATAAACCATGGATTTTGACTATGGTAAAAAGGAATTTATTAGATCTAGCATAGGATAGGAATGTTTAAGTTTCTAAAAATATTATACGTGCCTAGAGAATGAGGAAAAGATCCTACAAGGGTTAGATTGTGCAATTTGTTAAAATTGAAAAAAGTTGCTAAATGCAACAAAAAGTTGCTAAATGCAACAAAAAGTTGCTAAATGCAACAAAAAGTTGCTTGAAAACTTTTGCAAAAAGTTATCAAATTTTGTTAAAACATCCCACAATGGTCAAAAAATTTGAATTTAGGTTGGGATGGTTGAGGAAGGACTTCAAAGAGCCCATTTAGGTGGGTGGAAGTCAGACAATGTAATTTTTCTTTTCAAATCAAATAAAGATCCCATTTTTTCCTTGTAAAAAATAATAATTTCTCAGTGCACGGATTGGAACATGTAAACAACCTTTTGTTATAGAATCTTGGACATAATATTTGATCAATTTAATTGATTTAAGGTTCTGAAGTGTTGTACAACTCAAGTTATTGTTAGATCTTCCTTGAACCAAAACCCTCCTTTTGGTGGCAAGTTTCAATAATGAAGCCCTAACTTGTATTCCCACTATGAGATTTCCAAACCACTTGGAAAAATACAAGTTAAGAAGTTTTATTATAATTTAATTGAAGGATGGGAGATGGAAGTCAAGGCTCCTATTTTTTCTAGCAAGCACTAACCCAAACATCTCTATGTGTTTGGTGTAGAACAATAGATATTAGAGTGTTGTAGGCACTTGAGGGATGTATGAAGCCAATATAATGGTGGGTATTGAAGCATGATAGTTCTCTACATGTTTTCTCATTGGTAGTTTTTCCTGATCAAACACCTAATTAGCATTTCCTTCACAAACCCTATCAAGTAAGCTTAAACAAGGAATCTACTGTATTTTTGGTTAGGGCATCATTTGACCAGTTTGGAGTCTACAAGTTTGGAATCTTGTACTTATTTCAAAAGGTTATCCATATATGTAGTTTTTTTTAAGGTCCTTTGGAGAATTTTCAAACCAAGTCCTAATTACCTTGTTGATAGGGCTAATATGGGCTCCTTGGCCTTATAGTCAATATGACTGTTTGAGAACTTTGGGAATAAAATGGGCTTACCAAACTCACCAATTTGAGATTTTTGACCATTAAAGAACTTTTCCATTCACCCTTAAGCTCATAGGTTCCATATCTAAGAAAAAACCTAGTTTTAGTAGATTTTGTGCTTTAAAGCCTAGTTGTGCAACTTTGATGCCTAGGCTATATTTTTGTGTAGAATTGTTTCAAAGTTGTTGAGCCCTCTCCTATATATATTTTGTAGTGCTTGGAAGTATCCTAAGGATACACCACATTAATATTTTTGGTTAAGGGAGAGCTTTGCATCAACATCTCTCTTTATTAGATTCTATGCCACAAATAGCTCTCTTAGAATTATTTCAAAATGGGGTAGTAACATGAATTGGATAGAATCAATTTATTCCTAATGCTACCATCTCTAGCCATTAACTCAACTAATCTTCCTTGATCAAATGTTAATTTATTGTATGAATGCAAGATTGAACTTGCACTCTTTCTCAATGACATAGTACAAGCCTTCATATCTGCCTATATTTGATCAATAGAGTGCTGATTATCTAATGTGGATAAATCAATATCACAAAGTTTCTTATACAAAGAATGAATAATTGTCAAAATTCCTTCTAGACTTGCTACAAGGTTAGAAATCTCAACCTACCTCACTGCAAGTCCTATTGAGACTTTCTCCAAAAATTTGTTCTCAAACCTCTTCCCAGACCATCTTAGAAATTTGTCATTGGTCTCTATAACTTCATTGTATACTTTATCTTGTTTTTTAACTCATCAAAATAGTTATCCATAATAGCCTCAAAATTCTCTCCCAATTATTTGATAAGATCATTTATCTATTTAGTGGCCTATCTATTCCTATCCCATGCAAAAATGTTGACAATAGGAAATGAATTCGGTACATAGATTTTATACAAACTAAAAATGAACCAAACTTACAATAATTATTATTTTCCTTCCTTATTTCTCAAATATTTTCTATGATGCATGAGCATCTTGGGTTGCATTTCTATCTTGCATGCTTTCTAGTTTCTTAGTTGTTGCTGAGTTCATCATTACTGCCGAGTTCTCTATTGCTATTGAGTTCATAGTTGATCTTGAGTTTGTTCTTGATTCTAAGTTTTTAGTTGATGCCAAGTTCATGGTTGATGCCGAGTTCATAGTAGATTCTGAGTTTGTGGTTGATTCTAAGTGCTTGTTGGTGCTGATCTCATGTATGTGCCAAGCATTGCCAAGTGCTCATGTTTTCCTTGGTCCTTCTTCAACCAAGTTGTCTATGTCTAGTCCTAGTTTGGGCTGACCTTGTGCATATTTAATTTCATATTTGTATTTAATCTTTGTAGAAAGTTGACTTGTGGCTTGGTTATGTATTTATGTAAGGGTTTATTTTTGTTGGTAATTTGTAATAGGTCAACTTGTGATTGTGCAAGTATTTAAGGGGGTCTTGGGTAAAGTCTTAGGAGGAAGTAGTTTAATTAGCTGAAAGAGTAAGAAGGGGGGGTTAGAATGAAAAGATCATCATTGAAGACCAAGGTCTAAATTGAAATGTTGGCTGTAACCTAGAAGGCCTCATAGTTGTGCATGCATTTGGTATTTTGATGAATCAGTAAAGTATTTTTCTCTTCTATCTCCTTTGGTTTCTATTTTTCATGTTGTGTTTTCCACTGTGTCTACTCTTGCAGTTGGATTTGGTGGCTAAGTGTGTCTTTAGACCTAGCTTCCATCTTCCTCCTGTAATACCCCAAAATTGGCACATTACCATGTTAACCAATTCTGGTCTATTCAATCATTCTTAAGTCCTATTTCATTAGGCAATTCTGATTCTAATACTCACTATATATGCAAAATTGGGGGCCTCTGGTCCTCACATACACTTCAACATAGTCGTTACCTGCAAGATCATCCTAGAATAAACATTGGATTGTTTATCCAAGAGGTCTAATAGAGTGACTTGTTGCTTTCTAACTAGAAGGATTTTTCCTATTTTCTTTCAGACAAGAGGCAAGCAACCAAACCTTTTAGTATGAAGGATTTTATACAACTATATGATATTGCAATTAATATAGATGAGATATGCAAGTGTTAATCTAGAAATAAGAAAAAGCATTTACTCTATATGTATGCATTGAATTAAATTAAATGATATTGATGCTAAGCAAGAAAAGCTATGATAACATAAAACAAGTGAGTATACAATTCAATATAAATTCAATGCAATTCAAAGTCCAACCTCCTTTTAATGAGGGATTAGAAGCCTCTTAACTAGAATTCCAGAAATCAATCAACGATCAAGATTAATTTGAATGAATGGTTAAGATCAAAGAGAAGATTTAGTTAACATGGAAACTTCCTTATGCAAGTGAAATTAACTATTTTAGATCTAAGTCTGATGAGTAGTTAACTAAGCTTCACATGAGTGTGAGAACAAGTTAACTAAATTAATTCTAATTCGAGAGGTAGTTCACTCAAAGTTTCCATTTCAGAACTGAAGAGTAGATTTGAAGAGATTATTTAATTTAATAAGATGAGATATGACCTCATAAAGGCATATTGTAATTAATTGAATAATCACATTCAATTAATTAAAGTAAGTGAATTATTAAATTAAATAAATTTAATTACTTAGTACATTAGCCTTAGGAGATAATTTAATTTGATTAAAGTATAAGCACTTTATATTTAAATTAAATTCAATCAGTAGGTTTAACGTAGCTAATTTGAGCTGATGCTTTAGGAATTAGATAAGTAATATGATTAATGTAGATTAGGGTTTCTTGCATTTGACAATTAAGTCAAGTAGTGAAAATCAAAATAAGAATTTTCTAGTAAAATAGGACTTTATGGTTCATAAAAAATAGACCAGAATTGGTTGTCATGGCAATGAGCCAATTTTGGGGTATTACACTTGCTACTTGTTTTGAGTATCAGATATAGAAAACCCTAATCTACATTAATTACACTCTTTATTTAATTCCCAAGTATAAACTCAAATTAGCTATATTAAACCTATTGATTAAATTTAATTCAATTATAAGTGTTCATACTTTAATTAAATTAAATTACTTCTTTAGCTAATGTAAAAAGGAGTTAAATGTATTTAATTTAATAATGTCCATATTTTAATTATTGAATTTAATTATTCAATTAATTAAAGTTTATGCAATTGTGAGGTCATATCTCATTTTATTAAATTAAATAATCTCTTCAAATATTCTCTTCAATTTTGAAATGGAAACCCTGAGTGAACTATCTCTTGAATTGGAATTAATTTAGTTAACTTGTTCTCACACTCATGTAAAGCTTAATTTACTACTCATCACACTCAGATCTGAAATAGTTAGCTCCACCTGCATAAGGAAGTTTCCATCTCAACTAAATCTCACCTTTAATCTCGACTGTCCATCCAAATTGATCTTGACTATTGATATATTCTGCAACTCTATTTAAGAGGCCTTCAATTCCTCATTACAAAGGTTGAATTTTTATTGTGTCAAACTTATGGTGGAATATATATGATTATTTTTCTCATATAGCTTTCATATCTTTTAGTATTATAATATCATTTAGCTTAACATAATACATTCATATAGATTAAATGCTATTTCTTATTCTTAGATTAATACTTACATTGCATATAGATTAATTTCACTCTCATATAGTTGCATAAATCCTTCATACTAGGGGTCTAGTTGTCCGCTTCTCATTCTGAGAGCAAAGGCAAAATCCTTCTAGGTAAAAGGCAACATGTCACACTGTTGGATTACTTGAATGAACAATTCAATGTTTATTCTAGGATGATCTCTTAGGTAATGATCATGTTGAAGTGTGTGTGAGGATCTAAGGCCCACATTTCATGCATACATTTATAGCACCCACCGTGGGGCTGAGAAATCAAGTTTTCTAGCCTCATCTTACTCTATTTTCTGCAGTTTTCAATTCTATCATGTTTTTCCATACAATTTTCTAGATTTTTGTGTGAGAAATCTATTTTTTGTGCAAATAATTGAAGATTTTACCCCTTTCAACACTTCCTCGAGCAAAAAAGTGCATAAATGTGTGGTTTCTCATGTGGGCCTCGCATGATTTTGTTCAAAATTTTGCAACAACACATGTAAAATATAGTTTTCTAGAATTTCGTTTATCATTATGTTTGAATAACAATATTTTTTTGAAGCATTTTCATTTGGATTTGTAGTTTTTCTATAGCTTAACAGTGGTTTGCAGGATGCTTGATGAAGACACCTTTATCAAAACACTTCAAACATGTACTAACTGTGTGATTGTAGGATGCTTGTCAAAGATCGTATGTCGAAGACTCATTTCAAACCCACCTAAACATCATGTCTTCTTTATTGCTTTTCACACATAGTATAAAAAGGGCTTGTGAACTTCATAGGGTGCAAGAAATGAGAATATGTTAGCATGAATGCTAATGCTATCACAATGGGTGAGCATTGTAGAATATTGATATGATGTATTCATGACTGTGTTTGTCATTGATGAAAACATATTAGTAAGTTTGTGAAGACTTACAGAGCAGTAGACTATGATCTTTATATTAAGAACAATACATTACTCATCTATTGATGTGCAGTGTCCAAAGTGTACTATAGTACATATTTTTTGCAAGGGTAAGTGTGTGGAACTTGAATTGATAGTATACAAAAGATATTATTAATCTATAGAGAACTGTATGGAAATAGAGTATTAGGAAATTGGTTCCTATTGTGTGATTGCTATAATTTATCATGAATGTAATGAAAGGTTGTGCAGTTAACTAGAGATAGTATACTAGCCAGTGATGACATCAGAGAGTGCGCATATATGAAAATTGCATGAGTAAAAGTTTACTTATGACTGTGAGCTAACAATATTAATTAAATGTGTATTCATTTAATTGATGTATTATAATTAATTGGGAAGTTGACTCAAGGATTTATTATTTGGCATGGTATAAATGAAAGAATTTTTCCATGTTTAAGGTATAGAGAGCATATGAGACATGTAAACTATTGAGCAAGTAGAGCACTAAAGAAGTAGAGTGATTTACCTATGTGTGTAAATGACCTTAAGGGTTATTATTATTGAGAACTAAGTTCCAAGTCTAATTGCATGGTCTAAAGGAGAAGAAGTCTGACATATTGGATAGAGGAAGAAGTAGAAGCTTGTTTCACATCTATTATTCTAAAAGGAATAGTACTGAGGTCAATTGGAGAGTGGGTTCATTGACTTGATCTTGAAGCTATTTGAATAGTGGGTTCAGCTATCTTCGACAACTCCTAATAGGGTTGAAATCTCTTAACTATTGATATCTAATTGAAAATATCATTTGAAAAGAGATTGTTAAGAAGGAGATTGTTAAAGTAGACTATGTGTTTCAATCATTTTTTTGTCATTGATGTCAAACATACTATTTTTTGGTAAGATAATTACTTACAAGATTCAAGTACTATCACTTAGTTAATTGGTGAGGAGGATTTGATCAATAAGATGTAATAAAAGCACCTACAGGAAATTTTGAGTTATGATTATGTAATAAAGTACAAGGATCAGTTAAGATAGTGATGATATGATGTATTGATGATCTACTTAAGGTTACGAAATGGTTGGCTACACTTAGAAAGTTTAGAAGAATAAGTTAAATAAAGTTTGTCTACCAAGCTTGACTGAGTGGATAGTAGGTGCCAAGAAAAATTAGTGCAAGCCAAGTAGAAAGTCAATTGGAGTTGAGTGAAAACAAATTCTAGTAGATGTCAAGCTACATAGTTGATGTCAAGTAAATTTTAGTTGATGCTGAGCACCAGTAAAATCTAGTTGATGCTGAGTGATTTTATAATTGATGCCAAGTAATGTAGTATGTGTCAAGCATAAGAAGATTGGTAATGCTGATCTACTGCATTATGATAAAGATCAAAGACTCACCAAATATAAGCTGACAAGTTTATTTTCTTGGAACTTGTGAATGAGGATGAGATGGTGGCACAAAATTTGATGTAAACCATGTTTAGGTGAATTCAAATGGATTCTAAGAGAAATTTCTACAAAAGACAAAATATGGGGTAGATACATTGTATCCTACTTAATCTATCCAAAACCCTAATTTAGATGATGGATAATGACAAAGAAAATACTCTAATTTCCTTTATATAGGAATGTTTGGTCATGAAGAAAAATATTTAGAGAGGTTGGTGTCATAAGAAAGAACCTAAGGGGGAGAAGGAATTAAGGGTTTTGCTTCATCAAGTGACCCAAGAGAAGAGTCTACAATGGCATACCAAGCAAGAAGACTTAAGGAGATGAATTCTTGAAGGGTGAACAAAAAGTTAGAGTTGTAAAGTATGAAAGCCAAGTATAATTGAGGAATGAATATAGATCTATAATCTATAGGTAAGGTTGTAAGTTGTATCAGATCAAAGCTCTACTGTTACTCTCTAACAAGTGTATTAGTCAAGGTTAAATCTTTTGGGTTAAGATTGACCTAATAGTCATTGGAAAATATTTTAGCAAGGTGGCATTCTCAGTGAATGGCCTTAAATCCTCTAACAAGGATCACTTTTAATAGGGTGATTGAAACCCCTTAACCAAGTCACATTTAACAATGTGTATTGTAACCTTTAATAGGGTTGGCCTTTCACAGGGCATCACTTCAAAAGAGTGAAAAAGAGTAGCATGTTATTGGTGGTTTTTCTCAAATTGGGTTTTCACATTAAATCATTGTGTCAAATGTGGTGACGAATGTGTTGTGTTTCATGCTTTACATTTCTACAAGTTGATTTGACAGTAACATATAAGTCTTAGTAGATACACAATGAATGCATGCATGGGTATGAATGTTTTATGGGTTCATTGAATTGTGAAAAAGTTTTATTTTGTATGTATGGACCTTGAATAGCCGATTCACCCTCCTCTTAGTTATTCTAAAAGAATTCTAACAATTGGTATTAGAGCCATCCACTTAAGAGGACTAGTTTTAAGGTACTAGAAGCACAAAGATCAAGATGTCTAAAAGAGAAGTACCCAAGCTCAACAAAGATAACTTTCCTGCATGGAAAAGTTTGATGAAGCTACACCTTAGAGGACTTGGAGATCATGCACAATCCAAAATTATAGTGGAATATGTTGATCCATCAGGAGCCCTAACTACTAAAGATATGAAGAAAAAGAAAGAACACAATGAGGCAATGTTGGAGATTGCCTTTTCCCTAAGCTATGCTGAAATTGATGATATCAAAGGATGTGACATTGCAAAGAAGATGTGAGATGCCCTGACCACCATCTATGAAGGAGAAAAAAATGTTCATAGAGCCAAGTTTGAGAGCCTCAAAGGTAAGTTTGATGACATGAGAATGGAAGAAGATGAGGATAATGCTCAATATGTTGCTAGGATAAAAGAAGTTTTTAGTGCAATAAAGGGTGCTACTAGTCAAATAGATGATGATATCATGCTAAGTAAAGTCTTGAGGACATTACTACCTATTTATGCTATTAGAGTTTCTACAATCCAAGGTAGAAGAAGAAGAAGAGAAAGATAAAGTATGCATCCAGTGATAGTGATACAAATGAGGGAGATATTGAACAATTGGAAGCACTATTGGAAAGGAGATTTCATAGAGGTAAAGAAAAGTTCAAAGGTAAGTTATCCATCATTTGTTTCAATTGCAATGAAGTTGGTCATATTGCTACAAGATTTACACAAAAGAAGAAATACAAAGAAGGAAACAAGCACAAAAATATAAGAGAAGATGGCAACAAAGATTACAAAGACAAGGGCAAGAAGTCATGCTACATTGTTGATGAAAATGATTGTAAGAATTTTCCTTAGGAAAAAATTCACCTAGGACCAAGGAACTCAAACACAAGCACAATAGTAGACCAAAGAGAGAGTATGATCAGAATGATGATATATTCATTCAATATGTCATATGAAAGTACACTAGGAGTGCATGTATATAAAGGTCTCTGGAGAGCTTCTAGAATTAATAGAAGTTAGCAACATGATAAGTCATACAACCAGGCACATGTCCACTAGATATGGGATATCCTTCATTAATCACAAGAGTAAGTGCAATGATGAGAGGATAAGCCTACAATGGTGTAGCACATAAATCAATGGTGTAGATAACACGTGCTTAAAAGGGAGTGTGAATAACTATGTTGTCTATATGACAACTCAGTGAATGATGCAAAATCCAGCATTGTAGACACCATGTGCTAAATTAGAGTTGCATACTTCTATGTTGTCAACATGACAACTCATGAGAGTACACAAAATCCTAAGTGTCTAACCTAAATAAATAATAAAATAATGCAATGTAATAAAACAATGCAATATAATAAAATAATGCATTAACCTAAGTAAACTTAAGTGTAAATAGTAAATACTTATTTACACCAACACCCTCCCTTAAGTGCAACTTAGGGGAATGCCCTTAAGCTTATGAAATCTAGGATGAAGTGCATGATGGGTCCCAACTACTAGGCCATGTTAGGTATCCATGTACATAATGATATGTAATCTCTCATAAAATAGAGAAAGAGGGAAAACCTCATGGGAAAAACCCTCCTCCAAAAAAAAGATGAAAAACACATATGATGAATGGATGGATGGAGTAATTAAGACCCCCCATTACAACATACAACTAGTATATACATAAGAGAAAAATGAGAAGAGGAAGAGAGATAGAATAGGTTCCCCCCCTAAAGAAGAATGCTTGTCAGTGATTTTTCTAATGAAGAAGTTGATCCAAGACTATAGAATGGTGTTCCTACCCTTAGGAAGAAATAAGGCCATGGGTACAAATGAGACACATCCACTATGTGTGAAAAGAATCCCATAGGTAAGTGATGTCTTTGAAACCTACTCAACTAGCTAAAGAACCTATCTCAAAGAACTATCTATCTCCTTAGCTAATGAAGAGCCCCTCTACAACTACTGATAATAAGTATCCATAATCCCTTCAACTTGTAATGATTGATCATGTAGAGAATGAACAAGAGGGTCAGATGGAGCCCTCATGACAACTGAAGAAGGTGCTATTGCATCAAGGAGAAGAGGCAGATCATAAATACTATCTCCCAAATCTATCATTGAAGCTAGACATAGAAGACTAGATGTACACAACTTTTCTGGACCTATCACTTTGGTGATATATGCATGTGGACTAGATTGATGTCATGACCTCTCACTACAACTATTGATAGAACCCCACACGTCTGAATCTATTGAAGCACTATTGCTAGTATCACTATGAGTTTCCACATGGTATGATGTGTGGAGAGGATTAGAGGATAAGCTAGGTAAAGTTTCCTCAAAGTGTACATCCTTCTTCAGAAAAAAATGATGTGTCTCAAGATCCATACGTCTATATGCCTTCACACCATCTTCATAACCAATGAAAGTATAAGGAAAAGGTGACTGTGCCTTGCATCCCCTAGAAGATATCTTTTCCCATGCAGGACAACTAAAGACTCAAAAGTATTTCCCAATAGGTTTTCTGCTGCACCATGCCTCAAAAGGAGTCTTTCCATCTAAGGCTAGATGAGGAGACTTGTTAAGAATGTGAGTGACACTACTAATTGCTTCAACTTTAAGTGATGGATCTAGAGACTTGGCCTCTATCATGCAACTTGCCATAGACTTTAGAGTTCAGATCCTGAATGCTACGACATCTATCTTATGTAGACTAAATGCTAGCAAATTCTGAAGATCAATTCCCTCAAGTCTACAATAGTCTTTAAGTATTTTGTTCACATACATGATTCCATTGTCCATTCTTAGAACTTTGATGGATTTTTTCAATTTCTATTCAACATGAGTTTTGAAGGCTAGAAACTTGTCCAACACTTCATTCTTATGATGAAGAAAGTAGACCCAAGTGTATCTTGAAAAGTCATCAATAAAAGTAAGTATATAGTGACCCTGGCTAATTACAAAAGGTCCTACTAATACCATGTGAACCATCTATAGAACACTTGGTGCTCTTGAAGACTTCCCCCTCTGTAACTTCCCTTCTAGATGCATATCAACTAAATATATTGAACATTCATTGTGGGAAAAGTTGATTTGGGATAGAACTTTGAGCATTCTATATGTGCAAAGTTGCTGAAGCTAGTAGAAGGAAAGATGACCAAACCGCTTATGCCATAATTGTATTATTGAAGTTGATTGAGATAATAAGGTCTATGAAGGAGACTTGGGTACAAAGTGAGAGAAAGAGTATAACCTTTTGTCATGATTCACTTTCCCCAATACAACCAAGGAGTTATCTTTAAGACTGTGCACCTGTACTAAGTCTAGAAGGAACTCAACTCTATGTCCATCTCCAAGGTGAGTAATTTGGTAGATTGATAGGAGATTTGAAGTTAGGTTTGGAACATAGAGAACATCTTGAAATTCTCCATTTTCCATCTCCACATTTTCTTTCCCTTCAACTTCCATTTTGGTATCATCTCTAAAAAAGATGTGCAGTACCTTTGACTACTTCATTGAAGAAAAATCCTCCTTTGAAGAATACATGTGATATGAGCTACCTGAGTCAAGAATCCATTCCATTGAAGAATTCAAATTTTCCATGAGTGCTTTCCCTTTGCCATTTGAATTTGAAGAAGACCCTTTATCCTTATAAGCATTAGGCAATGGAACATTATGTTTCTTCATGATAGAGGTCAACTCATAAATCTCTTATGATAACACTCATGTTCTTCATGATGCAATTTCTTGCAATAGGCACACTTTTTCTTCTCCTTATTGTTGTCCTGCTTCTTGTTTGAATTTGAGGAAGACTTGCCTTGTTGATTGGATTGTGGTGTTTTCTTTTTTGCAACCTCTAATTTTTTCTTCCACTTCTTATTCTTGCCCTTTCCTTTATTTGAAAACTATCCAGTTGAATTTTGAGAACCCTCATTGTTGGCGACCAATGCTTTAGAATTAGGTGAATTGAGAATCCCCATTGATTTCAACTTCTTCTCTTCTATATCCAACAAATCAGCATATTCATCAAAAGAGACTTTCTTATAGGTAGACCGTAATGTAGTCTTTGAGGTGTTAAAAGAAGAAACAAATGTGGAATACTCTGATGGCAGCTTGTTATGTATGAGATAGATCAATTTGTCAGCTTTGATAGAACTCCCACAATCAGTAAGCTTTGTTCTTAGTTCATTCACCTTAATGATGAAATCTTGTATAGAATCAAATGACTTAGGATCTAAGGAGACAAGCTCATCTTCAATTTTGGAAACATCATCTTCAGACACTTTACCATATAGGTTTTCGAGGGTATCCCAAGCTTCCTTTGATGTAGAGGACTTCTCAATTTGATACAAGATCTTGTCATCAAAGCCCAAACATATATCACCTAGGGCTTTCCTATCCATTTCCACCCAAGTTGAAATATCACTTGCTGATAGATTATCACCTGCTAGTTTAGGAAGAGTACCATCTACATATTGAGAAACTCCATTGTGCATTGAATGATACCACATTTTGATGGACCATGTAGCATAATTATGTGGAGTTAATTTTGGAAACATTAATTTTTTCATAATGTAGAAAATGAAAGAGAATTGCAAAAAAGAAGGAACACAACACCAAGAACACCTCCCCTTCTCACTAAATCAAGAAACCCCCCCCCCCCCAAAAGAGATGCTTTTGACACTTTATAAGTAGTGTAATTACAATAGCTACTTTCCAATTTTGGCCTTCATGGACATTTAATTTTTCTTGTTAGAACCTCTTGAAAGATAAGAAATTTGGAACTTTACAATGTACAACAATTTGAAGTAATACAAAGCAAAAAAAAGCCCTATTTCTGAATGTGACACTTTTCTCCACACAATTCTATAATTTGACTATAGATCTAGAAAGTAGACAAAAAATAATGCACTTTCAAAAAAAATAGAACCTATTTTCAAGTTCAGATGTGCTCGTATGGAGCATTTGAAGTTGCAAAATGTAGGATTGAACAAGTACAGTCACCAAAAGAGACAATTTCTAAAAAATCCATGCACCAAAAATAGAAAAATACTGCACCACTAAAATGTTTAGGAAATTCTACCCAATTTCCAAAAAAATTGCACCTAATTTGGAGTCTAGATGATTGAGATATGGCCTCCCAAAGTCAAACTGCAAAATCAAAAATCAATTTGGAGAGGGGTTGCATTAGCAAAAGATGAGGTTAAATTTGATGGTCATATGGCCATCATAGAAATTCTAATTTTCCTTTGAATGATAATCAGATGATTGTCAAATTTAGGCTTGTGGATTGATTATGTCAGTGAAAACTCAACCAATGATGATGTCAACAATATAGATTTGTATGACCATACTGTACACACTGTACGGATAGGTACGATAGAAAAATTGATGTGTCTGGGTGAGCTAGCATATGGTTTGCTGATTGTGTGCTAACTTAGCCTTCCAGCTGGATGTTGACATGTATGGGGGCAAATGCCAAATTGGACTGTTCAGGATTGCCGCAGATGCTATTGTGGTAGTACAAGATTGCTGCGTGGCCTAGTGAGGTGATGTGGGAAGAGGTCCATGTGGTGGAGGTGTGGTGGAGGCATGAAGGGAGGTACTACATCCATGTGGATGTCTCAGATGGTCACACATGGCCTAAGGGTGCTGCGACACATGGCGGAGGAGGGCACTGCAGTTCGCACCAATTTTTTTTTCCTATTACTGTGAATCTAATAAAGATCTGGTGAAATATTCAACATTATCACCGAAGCTATGAGCATGTGTGATTGGAAAATTGTAGGTTGTTGGATTGCACCTTTTCAAGTCAGAGGGTCTTTTGCATCACCAGAGTTGCAAAGGTATAGTCTCACATTTGTGGGGAGTGGGCAATATTAGTTGTTTAAAAGCTGTCCACCATAGAGGTAAACAAATGGAACTTGCCAGTGTGGTTGGAAGTGGTTTGATGCCTACCAATTTTTTTAGAGAGGATGCCACTTGGTTAGTGTTGTATGTAGGTTTGCTGGGGTAGGATGGCTTTGAGCTGCTAGAAAATTAGTGTCATACCTAGATTTTCTTGAAGAATGTTGATAAAATAAATTCTCTGTAGGGCTGAGGTGTGACTACTTGGTTCTGCAACAATTTTTTTTTCTCTACTAGCCCAATTGGGCAATAAAATTTCCCAAAAATAAAATATAAAAAATAATGTATTGATGAAATTAAATGTAGATCTAAAAAATAAATGATCAAATTGATTAAATGACCATACTCGATTTGCAAATCAGTGCTGGTTTACAATTTTTTTTTGTCTCATGATTAAATCTATCTGTAGACACTCCCAATTTTTGTAGATTCTTTAGATTTTGGTTGAGGTGTTGAAGCATGAATGGTCTTGAATGGCTATGTGTAGAGAATCTCCTTGAGCTTTGAAACCATGTAAGAATTTGCCTTAGGGTAGAATTCACCCTAGACCAAGGAACTCAAACACAAGCACAACAATAGACCAAAGAGAGAGTATGATTAGAATGACAATATATTCATTCACTATGTCATATGCAAGTACACTAGGAGTTCTTATATATAAAGGCCTCTAGAGAGCTTCTAGAATGCATAGAAGTCAGTAACATGATAAGTCATACAACCAGGAACATGTCCACCATATATGGGTTATCCTCCATTAAGCACAAGAGTAAGTGCGATGACGAGAGGATAAGCTACAATGGTATAGCACACAAATTAGTGGTGTAGATAACATGTACTAAAAAGGGAGTATAAATAACTATGTCATTTGCATGATAGCTCAATAAATGATGCAAACTCTAGTGTTGTAGACCACATGTGTTGAATTAGAGTTGCATACTTTTGTGTTATCAACATGACAACTCATGAGAGTACACAAACTCCTAAGCGTCTCACCTAAAAATAAAATAAAATAATGCAATATAATAAAATAATGCATTAACCTAAGTAAAATTAAGTAAAGTGTAAATAAAAAATATTTATTTACACCAACAATGATGATGAAGTGGTATATGTTGTAATGAAGGATGAATCTGATTAGGATGAGGAAACTGCACTTATGAATTGTATGAACGAGAATTATATATGGATCATTGATGGCGGATACTCACATCACATGACTAGAGACAAAAGTAAGTTCATTACCTTAACTTTTTATGATGGAAATAGTGTGAGATTTAGTAATGATGCACCATGTTTGATAAAGGAAAAGGGTCTATCAAACTCATAGAGAAGATTTCATGTGACAATTCTTACTATGTTGAAGGATTAAATTATAACTTGTTAAGTGTGTCAAAATTGAATAATCTGGGATGCAAGGTTGAATTTAAAAACAAAACTACCAAGAATATGACACAAATGGGAAGTTGATTGGAAAAGGTGATCAAATTAGAAGTAATCTATTCTATCTAGATATAAAGGATGCTACTTGTCTTATTGCAAAAATTGATGATGTATGGCTTTGGCACAAGAGATTATGTCATGTTAATTTTGATAATTTGGTTAGTATCAATAACATGAAAAGAGTTAGAGGATTGCCTAAGTTGAAGAAACCTGATAATATAATGTGCAAACAATGTCAGCTAGGCAAAATGTCAAAGTAAAGCTTGTACCTCTAAATAAATACTAGAGATTGTTCATACTAACTTGTGTAGACCAATTGAAGTGAAAAGCTACAAAGGAGATAAGTACATAATGCTATTTGTTTATGATTACTCTAGGATGATGACAATCATGTTTCTAAAAAAAAATCTAATGCTTTTCAAATGTTTAAGTGGTACATGGCAAGAGTTGAAAAAGAAATAGGTAAAACTTTGAAATGCTTGATATCAGACAGAGGTGGAGAATTCACTTCAAATGAGTTTGAGATGTTCTATAATGATATAGGAATTAAAAGACAAACATCTACACCTAGGACCTCTCCAAAAAATAGAATTGCTTAAAGAAGAAATAGGTCTATAATGGACTATGCTAGAATACTTATGATGGAGAAGAATGTTTCTCTAAAATACTGGAGAGAAGCTGTAAGTACTACTGTATATACCTTGAACCATTTGCAAATCAAGAAAGGTACTCATTTAACACCTTTTGAACTATGCTACGAATATCCACCTAATGTGAAATACTTTAAGGTATTTAGAAG
Source organism: Cupressus sempervirens (assembly GCA_028749045.1). Classification (NCBI taxonomy): domain Eukaryota; kingdom Viridiplantae; phylum Streptophyta; class Pinopsida; order Cupressales; family Cupressaceae; genus Cupressus; species Cupressus sempervirens. The sequence continues at coordinate 142,551,814 of CM053785.1, read as the reverse complement.
TAAGTGTTATATTCTTAAAGATGTTAAGAATGGAAAGTTTGAAGAAAAAAATGAAGAATGCATATTCCTTGGATGTTCCATAAGAAGCAAAGCTTATAAGTGTTTAAATACTAACACTAACAAAATTGTGGAAAGTGCAAATGTAAATTTTGATGAATTTATAGAAGTACATGAGGTAGAACCTATAAAAGAACCAAAAGAATACAAATCATTTGTATAATTCTATGAAGGAATGCCTACTGAAGAAGATGCTACATATCAAGTTATAAACTAACAACAAGTCTCAATAACTACCGAGTTACAACTTGTGAATGCCAAGTTACATTCAGGAATCGAGTTGCATTTAAATGCCAAGTTGCATTTAAGAACTAAGTTGCATTTAGATTCCAAGTTGAAAAATCAAGAAAATGCACATTATGATTTTTAGATCAATACACATGAAAGAAATGTTGAGATACCTGACACAGATGTACATAGTGACACTGAAGTTGGAAGATAAAAAGTAGAAATAAGAGATGAGCTAAGATTGTCTAAATATGTTAAAATACATTATCCTACTAATCAAATCATTGAAAAAAAAGATGCAAGGCCAATGACAAGAAATAAATTAAGAAGTGAATCATGTTTGTTGAGCATGAAGGAGCCCAAAATAGTGAAAGATGGATTAGAAGATGATGACTAGTATAAGGCAATGGAAGAAGAGATTCAACAGATAGATAAGAAAAAAACATGGAGTCTAGTTCCTAGACTAGAAGAAAAGAATGTGATTGACACCAAATGGGTATTCAGAAATAAGCTAGATGAGAATGGTGAAGTGATAAGAAACAAAGAAAGATTAGTTTGCAAAGGATATGCACAAGAAGAAGGAATTTACTATGGTGAGATATTTTCCCTTTTTGCAAGAATGGAAGGAGTAAGAATTCTACTTGCTTATGTTGCATACAAAAGTTTCAATGTTTATTAGATGGATGTTAAATCTACATTTTTGAATGGCATACTAGAAGAGGAAGTCTACATAGAATAGCCAGAAGGAACATGGTATGTAGACTACACAAAGGCCTATATGGATTGAAGCAAGCACCAAGAGCATGGTAGGAGAGACTTCATAATTATCTTGTGAAGATTGGATTTGAAAGAACTGATGATAAGAAAAATTTGTCTAGGAAGATATGAAAGGACAAAGGTATACTATTATCTGAAATATTTGTTGATGATATCATATTTTGAGGACAAGATGCTTTGTGTAAGGACTTTGTAAATTAGATGAAGCAATAATTTGAAATGTCTATGTTTGATGAGATCAAATTCTTTGTGGGATTGCAAGTATATTAGATGAAGTATGGTATATATATATCACTTAGTCAAAGTATGTCAAAGAGATATTCAAGATAGTTGGACTAGAGGATTCCAAACTAGTAAGTACACCTATGGTGATAGGACACAAATTGTTAAAGAATGATGATTTAGCTAAGGTAAATCAAACATTATATAGATCCATGATTGGAAAATTGCAATATGTAGTACATAGTAGACCTAATATTGCATTAGCTATTTGGATAGTTGCAAGATTCTCTGCTAATGCAAGAGAGAATCAATCAATGGTTATGAAAAGAATAATGAGATACTTGAAAGAAATAGAAGAGTTTGGTTTATACTACAAGAAAAATGAAAAGTTTGAATTAAGAGCCTACACTGATGCTGATTGGGCTAGAAACATTAATGATAGAAAGAACACTAATGCTGGAGCATTTTTCTTAGGAAAGAGACTGGTTACATGGACAAGCAAGAAACAAATTTTTACTTCCCAATCTACTGCTAAAGTAGAAAATGTTGCTGCTGCTATAAATCACACAAACATTTTATGGATCAAACAACTAATCAAAGGAATGAAGGATGAAATCATAGAACCAGTGAAACTTTATTGTGATAATACAAGTGCTATCAATATATCAAAGAATCCAATAATGCACACAAAGACAAAGAACATTGCAATCAAGTATCATTATGTAAGAGAATTAGTTCAAGACAAAGAGGTGAAGATGGAATATGTTAACTCAAAGGAGAAAATTGCTAATATCTTCACAAAAAAATTACCTAAGGATTCTCATGAGTATCTAAGAGGTAAACTCGAGGTGATACCCCTATCAAAGGCTATATAAGGAATAGAGGGAGTGCCCTACATCAAACAAGTTGATGTTCATATTATACAAATTGATGCAGTGGATCTTACTTTAGGAACTACCTAAAGTAATCATAGAGCTAAAACTTCAAATCAGTCACAAGCAAGGTGACAAAGGGAAAAAATGAAGAAATTGCAAAAGCTTCTATCTACATGTACTAAAGATGCCTAGTGTTTGGTATATATCTTTGGCATTGTTGTCAAAGAGGGAGAAAGTGCATTAATCTGATCAAGTGCAAGAGGAATAGAAAGTACATCATCAGAAGATCAAGAGAAAAGTGGAAGAAAGTCCTAAACTGATCTGTTGATTAGAGAGGGAGAAAAATATCAAGAATTAAGTCAGAACAGAGGGAGAAAATGAAAGAGCTAGAAAGAAAGAGGGAGAAATCCTAATCTACCTAGTAAAAGGGAGATACAAGAAGGAACTCAAAGGGATCTTTAAGGAAGAGATTTTGTAACCTAATCAAAAGATCAAATTTGTCGAAAGAGGAATAAAAGGAATACAAGTTCTTTCTTTGGTATTGCCTTACTATCTTAACCTAGCTAGTTTGGTTGAACAAGATGTTCATCATTTGATGATATAGGTTGATTAGTTTGATTTTCCATCAATGCCAAAGAGAGAGATTATTGATATCTAATTGAAAAGATCATTTGAAAAGAGATTGTTAAGATGGAGATTGTTGAAGTAGACTATGTGCTTCAATCATTGTTTCGTCACTGATCTCAAAATTGCTATTTTCTAGTAAGATAACTGCTTACAAGATTCAAGTACTATCACTTAGTTGATTAATGAGGAGGATTTGATCAATAAGATGTAACAAAATCATCTAAAGGAAAGGTTGAGTTATGATTATGTAATCAAGTACAAAGATTAGTTAAGACAATGATGATATCATGTATTGATGATCTACTTAAGGTTACAAAATGGCTGGCTACACTTAGAAAGTTTAGAAGAATAAGTTAAATAAAGTTTGTCTACCAAGCTTGATGGAGTGGATAGTAGGTTCCAAGCAAAGTTATTGAAAGCTGAGAAATTAGTTCATTAGATCCAAGTGAAAGAAAATTCTAGTAGATGCTGAGCTACATAGTTAATGTCGAGCACCAGTAAAACCTAGTAATGTAGTATGTACCAAGCATCAGAAGATTGATAATGCTGTGCTACTACATTATGATAAAGATCAAAGATTTGCCAAATATAATCCAACAAGTTTATTTTTTTGGAACTTGTGAACTAGGAGGAAGATAAGATTGATGAGCTGGTGGAACAGAATTTGATGTAAACCATGTTTAGGAAAATTCAAATGGATTCTAAGAGAATTTTCTAGAAAAGACAAGATATGGGGTGGATACATTGTATCCTACTTAATCCATTCCAAACCCTAATTTAGATGATGGATAATGAGTAGGAAAATTATCTAATTTTCTTCATATAGGAATGTTTGGTCATGAAATAAAAGAGTTAGAGAGGTTGGTGTCATAAGCGAGAACCTAATGAGGAGAGGGAATTAAGGGTTTTGCTTCATTAAGTGACCCAAGAGAAGAGGTTGCAATGGCATACCAAGAAAGAAGGCTTAAGGAGATGAATTCTTGAAGAGTAAACAAGCTATCAGAGTTAAAAAGTATGAAAGCTAAGAAAAATTGAGGAATGAGTAGAGATCTATAATCTACAAGTGAAGTTGTAAGTTGTATTAGATCAAAGCTCTACTATTACTATCTAACAATTGTATCAGTCTAAGGTAAATCCTTTGGATTAAGGTTGACCTAATAGTCAAAATTCTTTAAAAGTGTGGTATTTCAAGTGAATGGCCTAAAGTCCTCTAACAAGGCTCACTTTTAACAAGGTGATTGAAATCCCTTAACTAGGTCACATTTAACAGTGTGTATTGTAACCTTTAACAAGGTTAGCCTTTCATAGGGAATCACTTCAAAAGAGTGAAAAGGATTAGCATGTTACTAGTAGTTTTTCTGAAATTGGGTTTCCATGTTAAATAATTGTGTCAAATGTGGTGATGAATGTGTTGTGTTTCATGCTTTACATTTTTACAAGTTGATTTGATAGTAACATATAAGTCTTAGTAGATACACAATGAATGCATGCATGGGCATGAATGTTTTATGGGTTCACTAAATTATGGAAAAGTTTTATTTTATACATTTGGACCTTGGATAACTGATTCACCCCCCTCTCAGTTATTCTAAAATAATTCCAACACTAACATGGATTCAAAGTCTCCTAATAGGGACTCATTGTACTAAATATTGTAATAGACTCCTAACAAGGCCCATCCTCTAACAAGGAATATTTATATTAGTACATCATCTTGTGGGCATCATTCTTACCATTTTTTTGCCTTTGATCAAGGGTTTCTCTAGTCAACATATCTGGTGTAATTGTTTATGTGCATCTTTGTATGGTTTCTGTTTACTTTGGTTGAATGGTTAAGTTTTTTTAAAGAAGATAAATGTTTTAATTGTTTGATAACTAATTCACACCCCTCTCTCAGTTATCTTGGTGGACTATTGTTTCTAACAATTGGTATCAAAGCATTAGGTCCCTAGAGGATAAGCTTAATAGTTTTGGGAGATCAATGGCAAGAAAGGATAGTCCTAAGTTAGATAGTGGAAATTTTGACACCTGAGTAATGGAAATTCTTTGCGAGTTATTAGATTTGTGTAAAGAGTAGAATATTGAGTTTTTACATCTAGAATCCTTATATTGTATGTAAAGAAATAGTAGCACAAGTGAAGATAGATCCAAATTAGAAGAAGATATAAAGATAAGGGAAGGTATTGATCTACTTACAAAGAGAGAACCTAAAAGTATGAACTTTTTTGCTTGTTGGACATGTAAAGAGTTTGCTCATGTTTCTTCTACATGCCTAAAGAGAATAAGGAAATCTAGGAAGAGTTCAATTTATAATGAAGATGAAGAATTTAAAGCAAGTATGGAAAGATTCTTGAAAGATTGTGATAATGAGCTTGAAATAGTTAAGGAATAGGAAGTATTAGAAGTGATAGCTTTGGTAACTATTGTTGATCCAAAGGCTAACCATGAAAATGTGGAAGTTATCATTAATAATGATTTGTAGAATGGGAATCATATTGAAGAACATAGATCTAATCCTAGAATAGAAGAAAGAGTTAAGTTGAAGACTCTTGAACATAATGGGATTGCTGAAACAAGAAATAGATTGATTACTAAAGCAACAAAAGTTATGTTATTTAAGAATGGTGTACCAAAGAAATTTTGGAGAGAATAAATCAATACAACATTATATAATTTGAACAAAGTACATATTAGAAAAGGTATGGAGAAAACACCTTATGAATTATGGTTTGGATATTCAATATTCACCATTAGTCAAATGTTTAAAAATATTTGAAAGCAAATATTACATCAAAAGAGATGATGATGTTAGTAAGTTCAATCCAAGGAGTGATTAAGGTATGTTTCTTGGCTACTCATTAAAAAGTAAAGCTTATAGATGTTTCAACTATAGAATAAAAACTATAGTAGAGTGCGCATCTGTGAGAATAGATGAAAAGTTTGGCACCAAAGAAAATATGATGGATTATAACTCTGATAAAGATAATTATTTTGGGATGACCAACAGATGTAATGAATTATTTCTCAAGACTACCAATGACTTGTATAATAATATGCAAACTAAAGAAATAAGAGGAGAACTAGCATAGTACATAAAATAAAAGTTAAGCAACAACTCCTACCCCAAATAAAAATATGATGAAAAATCATCCTACTAATTAGATAATAGGAAGTAAAGAAAAAAGAGTAATGACAAGAAGAAGAATCAATGAAGAACTATGTCTAATATCTCAAGTTTAACCAAAGAGAATAGATGAAGCAATCAAGGATGATCATTGGATGAAAGCAATGGAGGAAGAACTCGAATAGATAAAAAAGAATGACACATGGGAATTAGTTCCTAGACCTAAGAATAAGAATGTGATTGGCACAAAGTGGGTATTTGGAAACAAAATTAATGAACAAGGAGAAGTAATAAGAAACAAAGAAAGACTATTATGCAAAGGCTATTCTTAGCAAGAAGGAATAGACTTTGAGGAAACATATGTAACTGTGGCAAGAATTGAAGCAGTCAAAATGTTCTTGGAAAATGCAGCAAATAAAAACTTCAAGGTATTTAGATGGATGTTAAGTCAACATTCTTGAATGGAGAACTTGAAGAAGAAGTTTATATTGAGTAGCCATAAGGTTTTCATTTGATAGAAGAGAAGGATATGGTTTGTAGAATAAAGAAAGCCTTGTATGGATTAAAGCAAGCAACTAGAACCTAGTATGCAATGTTATATAAATACTTAGTAAAGGTTGGCTTTGCTAAAGGAACAATAGACAACAACTTGTACTTGAAAGAAATAGAAAATGGTTTGTTGATAATCATTGTATTTTTTGATGATATCATTTTTGGAGGAAATGATGAAGCAAGTAACAAATTCTTAGAAGATATGAAGAATAAATTTGAGGCGAGCAGGATAGGAGAAAATAAATTTTTCTTAGGATTGCGAATTGTTCAAAATAAAGAAGGTATCTTTATTTCTTAGACTATTTGAAAGATTTTCTAAAAATATTTGGACTAGAAAATTGTAAACCTATTAGAACTCCTATGGTAACTGGTCACAAGTTATCTAGCAAGGATGAGACACCTGTTGTTGAAAAAAAGAAGTACAGATCTATGACTGGAGGATTACAGTATCTAACTCATAGTAGAGTAGATATAGCTAATGTGGTTGGAATTGTGACAAGATTTCAAGTTGATTCTAAAGAATATCACTATGTAGTAGTAAAAAGGATATTCAAATATTTGAAAGGGACATTTGATTATGGCATTTGGTATGATAGAGGTAATAATTTTACTCTTTGTACTTATACTAATGCTGATTGGGTAGGAGATATGGATGATAGAAAAAGAACCAGTAGAGGCACATTCTTTCTTAGTGGAAGAATAGTTTCTTGGCTCAATGAGAAACAAGAATGCACTTCACAAAGTTCTATAGAGGTAGAATATGTTGTAGCAACAAACAATTGTAATCAAGTTATATGGATGAAGCTGATGATGAAAGATAGTGGAATTACATTCAAAGAACTTGTTATCATTTACCGTGATAACACAAGTATAATAAGCATGTATAAGAATCCTATTTTTCATTCTAAGACTAAGCACATCTCTATAAAGTATCATGTGTTGAGAGAGAAAGTTGCAAAGAAAGAAATCAGACTAGAGTATGTAAACATTAAGGAATAGATTGTAGATATTTTCACAAAGGCCTTACCAAAGGACACATTTAAGAACCTAAGAGGTATGCTTAGGGTTATGCCCTTGCCTACTTTAGAGTAGATGCAAAAGTGCATCAGTCCAGGGTACATAGCACCATTATTAGATTGGACTGAATGCTGATGCTTCCTTAATGGGGGAGTATCTATGATAACCAGAGTCAGAAAATGACTCTTGGTAATTGGTATGCAACAATGACTCTAGAAACTTGAGCTATTTATGGATTTATATACAAAATTTTTAAAGCAATATACTGGCTTGTGGTCATACTGATAGATTATTGTATCTTTGAGCAATTGAACTATTTGTGTATTACACCTTAACCTTTGGAATTGATGTCAATGGGGGAGAGTCTGAAATGAAAAAAATTCTATGTATTATAATGGGGAAGAAGTGAGAGCATGATGTATGATGTTTGTTTGAGTAAAATGAAGCAAGAGTTGATTGATCTATATACTTGGTATCCTTCGAACATAGATTTTTTACATCTATGTTGTCATCAATGCAAAAGGAGGGATTGTTAGCATGAATGTTGATGCTATCACTATGGGGGAGCATTGTAGAACATTGATATGATGTATTCATGACTATATTTGTAATTGATGACAACATAGTAGTAAGTTTGTGAAGCTTGACAAAGCAAAAAATTGTGATATTTGTATTAAGAATAATACATTACTCATCTATTGATGTACAATGTCCAAAGTATGCTACAGTATGTGTTTGTTACAAGGGTAAGTGCATGGAACCTAAATTGATAGTATACAAAAGATATTATTGATCTATAGAGAACCTTATAGAAACAAAGTATTAGGAAAGCAATTCCTATTGTGTGATTGTTGTAGTTTATCAAAAATGTAATAAAATGTTGCAAAGTTAATTAGAGACAATATACTAGCTAATGATGACATCAGAGAGTGTGCATATACGAAAGTCACACGAGTAAAAGTCTGCTTATGACTACGAGCTAACAATATTAATTAAATATGTATTGGTTTAATTGACGTATTATAATTAAGTGGGAAGTTGACTCAAGGATTTATTATTGGGCATGGTATAAAGGAAATATGTTTTCCATGTTTAAGGTATAGAGAGCATATGAGACTTGTGAACTATTAAGAAAATAGAGCACTAAAGATGCAGAGTGATTTACCTATGCATGTAAATGATCTTAAGGGTTATTATTATTGAGAATTGAGCTCTAGATTTGATTGCATGGTCTAAAGGAGAAGAAGTCCAACATACTAGGTAGAGGAAGAAGTAGAAGCTTATTTCACATCTATTATTCTAAAAGGAATAGTACCAAGGTCAATTGGATAGTAGATTAATTGATCTAGTCCTAAAGCTATTTGAACAATGGGTTCAACTATCTTCCACAAATCCTAATAGGGTTAGCACAATTCCTAATAGGGTTGGAATCTCCTAACAGGGATTCAAAGTCTCCTAATAGGGACTCATTGTACTAAATGTTGTAATAGATTCCTAGTATGGTCCATCCTCTAACAATGAATATTTGTATTAGTACATCATCTTGTGGAGCATCATTCCCATTGGGGTTTTCCCTCTGATCAAGGGGTTCCCTAGTCAACAAATTTGGTGTAATTATTTATGTGCATCTTTGTATGGTTTCTATTTACTTTGTTTAAATGGTTAAGTTTTTTTAAAGAAGATAAATGTTTTAATTGTTGGATAATTGATTCACCCCCCCCTCAGTTATCTTGTTGGACTATTGTTTCTAACAGAATAAGGGAGTATGCTCTTTACTACTTGGAAGTGATGCCCAATAGTAAATCATAAACCTAGAAGCCTCTGAAAGACTGCACTCAAGGGAGGCAAGCAAGTTAGTGGTTCTCCTGTAGGAGTCTTTTCTATGAAGGGATGATGATTTCCTTTTAGGAAATCAAAATCTTAAGAAAGGATGAATTGGGATTGATTAAGCCAAATAAGTGATTAACATGTCTTGCATGCTTGTGAAAGGTGATGAGGTAGAGGAGTATGCTCTTTCCCCTTGAGGGAAATCAAAAACTTGGACCCTTAGATCTGAACAACCAATCTGAGTCAACCATTAGAGGGTCCTCCAAAGTGATTCAACCTCTAGGAATGACCCAAGTGAGCACACTCCTTTCGCCTAAGATTCCAACTCACTATAATAAAGAATCTTTGTAAAGAAAAAGACTCCAAAGCCATGTTAATTTATTCCTCTCGATTCCTAATATCACATATCAAGAGGAGGCTCTTTCTATTGCACTGGTCGACACTGACCCTAGTCTTGCTAGTCAAGTGTGTGCACTTTCAGATGCTAGTGTGGGCTGTTGGTCTTAAATTTTCTTGTGAAGCCACTAGGGATTAATAGGAATGGAAGATAAGTAAAATTTTTTTAGTTAGTTGCTACCTGGTTCACCTTTGAAAGGGGGTATAATCTTTGTGCAAGGAGGGGGAAGAATCTCTCCTATAGATCCTCACCATAGGAATGTAGCTAGATGTTGGAAGGTGGTATATGCACTTGACCCCTACCACAAGGGTGTTCATTTAGCATATATGTTATTGAGCCCTTGGAATACACCAAAAACATAGGCACCCTCTGGTCGGGTGACATGACTGTGTGAGGTGCATGCATACACATAAGTTGTGAGACAAAGGTTTTGCCTTGTCTACCATTTTTGGTTATAGGGATAAAGCATGTTTATTATCAAGTCTTTAAACTTTTCCAAACCTATCAAAAAAACTAAAGGTGAAGACTCCCTCATCCCTTCAAGTTGCTTTGTCCTCAATTGGATTATTTACGACTATTGCTTGCTACCTATGTCTAGCTGAAAATAACCATCTTCTTGAAAACATAATGCTGTCCAAAAACTTGAAAACCATCTTGCTAGCTATATGAAATCTATAAAAACAACCAAAAATCTATCCAAAACTATCTAAAATTGCAAAATCTCTTCAAAATTCTATCCCAGTTGTTAGTCTGGTCTTCTTTCTTGTGCTCAGTTGCAAAATTTTGTGCGAGAACCTTTTTGGTTAGCATTTCTTTGTGTGGCCCTATCCAAGTTCTTGCATGAGATTTTGAAAATATCCATGTGATATTTTGCAAATCTCTATGTGAGATCTTGCAAATACTACCTATTGTATGTTAGAATCTTCTTCTTTTGTCCATTTTTCAACTCCTCGTGGGATTGTGTGCAAGTCCTCACGCAAGAAAATTGGTCCAAATTTTCTTTTCGAATTCTTTGCATGCATCCTTCTTTGTACTTCCTTGTGTGGTTCCATGATAATCTTCATGAGAGGTTTTGTCTTGAAAACTATCAAATTGTTCTATCAAAGCTATTTGTGCTCTAAGCTTGTTATGTACCTACAACACTTCACCACTTTTGTCTCTGCAAACCGTGTCAAACAACTACTTGTTGCTTAGCTAATAACTTGTGACCTACTTGCAAACTAGTCTCATCTCTTGTTTATCTTATTATTATCCTCTTGTGTTTGATGTAGTTTGTGTCATGATAGTCATAATATTTGGCTATTCTAGCCATTACTCAGATGACTCATACCATAGTGCACAACACTCTTATCTTTCTTTTTTGAGACTACATTCTAGTGTGGTCCTTGTCTAGGCTTTTTGCTTTTTGTTCTTGTCCATGACTATGGAAACAAGAAGTAGAAACATGTTTTATCCCCTTATCTTAGATGAGGTAGAGCTAGAGGTCATAATCATGGTAGAGGTCACTTCTTAGTTTATACATAGTCCATTTCTAGTTCATCTAGTGAGGAGTCTTCATGATCTCCTTCACCTATCAGATCACCTCATGTTCAAAAATTTTTCTCTATAAACATGCAATAAACTAGGAATCCCTTATATCAAGAGGATCTCAAATCTAGAAAAGGTCATACATCTCAAAACAACACAACTAAATTCTTATTTAGGCAACCTTTTGAACCAAAACACACTAAATTTTTTCACAATCCTACAATGGATGATCAAGAAACTGAACATGAAGAACATAGTAGAGACCAAGATCAACATAGGGAGGAATGACATACAAAACCTCTCTTTACTAATGAGAATGAAGAAAAGGTAGAAATATTCCTTACACATATCAAAAAATGTTATAAAGACAAAAACTTTCAAAAGGTCATGGAAATCTTGCTTAACAAAGAGAAAGAGAAATACTTTCTAAACTTGCTCAAGGGGGAGCCAGGTTACCTCATCAATTTAACATTTAAACTATCATTACACCTGAAGAGGAGACTAAAACTTCCAAATTTCAAAAACAATTGAAGATCATGTAAGAATAGTTAGCCTAAATGATGCGAGATAAAGACAAACCTACAAAAACATACACCTTAGATGCTATTTATCCATTTCCTTTTGACAAGAGTATAGACATGCCTCCTTTTCTAAGATGAGTTGAGTTACCTCAGTATGATAAATACTTTGAAACTACAGATCCCCAAGATCATTTGTAGGAATTCAATGCCTTGTCTATGGAATTTATGCATAATCATACATACCTCATGTGTCTATTCCCAAGAAGTCTAAGTGGTCAGGCTATGGAGTGGTTTTCACACTTACCTACTAGTATCAAAACATTTGATGAGATTGCCAACTTATTTGTCCAATAGTACTCTCACAACATACAACACCTAGTTAACATTTGAGACTTGTGTAACCTTAAATAGAAAGTTGAGGAACCTTTCCTCACATTCTTTCAAAGATGGAGACAACTTTACACCAAATACTCACACAAAATCTAAGAAATGGAGAAACTTGATGTCTTTATGGATAATCTTCTACCTTATTTTGGGTATAGAGTTCAACTTCAAGGTATATGTACCTTCAAAGACATGGTAACATAATCTCTCTAGATAGAGGAATTCATGGCTAGAAAGGGTGAACTAACCCTTCAAAAAGACATTAAATAAGGGTCAACCTCTAACAAGGACAAATCTAAGTATGTGAACAAAAATTGAGAGGTTGTGCATGATGGAGTTGTTGAAAACATTACTCCTAAAATTGCTAAGGAAGCTTTCAATCCTATAGATAATATCAAAGCATCCAAGAATGATAAGAAACCTCCTTCTAACAACAAGATGTTTAGAAAGAAACTAAGGAACTCATCTTGGGTCACACACCCTAAACAGGAATTTATGCCTCTTGGTAAACCTTTGGATGTGGTCTATAAGACCTTTCTACAAAAAAAACTCATTTCCCCATTGGACAACTCTCATCCTTATGATCCCCAACCGTGACCACCATGGTGGAACAAAACCAAATTTTGTAAATATCACCAAAAAAAAGGTCACAAAACTAGCAACTACATCAACTTGCATCACAAAGTCGAAGACCTAATCAATGATGCTGACATTATTGTAGATGGGCATAACAAGAACTTGGATCAAAGGAATTTCAAAGACCCATTCCCATCCTATGGGAAAGGAGAAAATTCAAAATAGAAACCTAATAACAAGGTCACCTATACATACTCTAATGATGACAACGTGATCAACAAGGTTGAACCTATGGACTTTGAGTATTGTGACATTATCACCATCAAGGGAAAACAAGACAATCATAATAAACCTAATATACCATTTGTCTTGAGGGGCCCTACTTCTAATACATATGACAAAAAACCATCACAAGCTTGTGCTAATACTATTACATATTCTTATACCAAGTTAGTGCTCAAAGGTCCTGCACCTTCTGCTCCCTAATTAGAAAATCACAAAGACAAACCCCTTGTTGGTCCATCTAGCAAAGGGACAAAACTTGCAACAACTTCTATGGCTGCTAACTATAGTATCCTTGATTATTTATAGCAAACAAATAATCAAATCATGATCTTTGAACTACTCAAAATCTTTCATGCTCATAGGCATATTCTCGACAAAGCCCTTGCTGAGGCAAACATCCCTCAAGATCTTGATCTTGAGAGGTTCCAATCTATGGTAGGTCATCTAACCTCACCTTACTACATGTCCTTCTCTGAGGAGGATAAAAATTTACTAAGTCATCCACATAATCAACCACTACACATTGAGGTCATGATACACCAAAAATGTGTTTTTTGTATGCTTATTGATAATGGAGCTAGTTTAAACATGGTCTCTACTGCTCTACTCAAACAATTGGACTATTCTAAAGAGTCCATTGAATCTCATCACAAGATAATTATCAAAGAACATGATGAAAATGAGTGCAAATCTTTGGGTCTTATTGTGTTACCTCTTTACATTGGTCCTATAGAAAGGGATGTCACTTGTTAGGTCCTCAACATTTCCTTGGCTTACAATATTCTACTAGGAAGACCATGGATACATGAGATGCAAGTTGTGCCTTTCACTTATCATCAATGTGTAAAGTTTCCATTTCACGACTCTAAAGTCAACATACTTGCAAGCACTAGCTATACCTATAACATGCTAAAATCTACTAAAAACTTCATGCCTACTAATAGGGACTCTATAGACTATCATGATAACAAGCTAAAGCAAATCGAGCAGTCACTCAAGTTGAAAGAAACTAGAATGGGTGAATATCACATAGAACTAGTCCTGTCATTAACATCTCTTCCTAAATCTCCCCATCATTATGGGAGACCATCTAAAGCAAAGATACCTTTTGTGTTGATACCTCAAACCAAGTATAATGACACATTTGTCAAAGCTACTATCCCTCTCAAGGAGGAAAGTAAAAATAGAGCCATTGCTACATGGATCTACAAAGAAGAAACTCCAGTTGACCTCACAAAATAGTCTCATGAAATTACTTCTAAAAAATATTCTCTAGGTCTTAAACTCATGAAACATTTTGGCTACAAGGGAACTGGTCCTATTGGATATAAAAAAAAGGGTCTATTTGATCTTGTCAAAGAGATAGCTAGGAGGAACCAAGATACATTTGGTCTAAGTTTCGAAAAGATTCTCTTCCATCTAGGGATTAAATTTTTTATACTAGAACCAAAGATTTCATCTAAAAGTGAGTCACAAGCTGAGTTTGATAACTAGGAAGACACTGCAGATGATGAGGATCCTTATCCTGATCCTTATAAAATTAATCTTCAAACTTGAAACTTGAATAACTTTATGTACACATAATATTATGATGAGTGAGCTTAGCCACGTAATCCTCAACATGTCTTCTCCATGTCCTCAACCTTAATCCTCAAGCTATCAAATCTACTAAGAGCTATAAAAAGTTTACCAAAACATGCCTATGTAAACTCTATCTTAGAATAGACATCACCAAAACTTACATAACTTCTTCTAGAATGATCCTTTCTTCTTTTGATGTTAGCTACATATACTAGATACTTAGAAGTATCTCCCATAACCTTAGGTGGTTATAGTGCTCAACTAGCTATTTGTACCAACTTGATCTTTCTGTTGTTCTTCTGCCAAATACAACAAAAAACTATTATGTAGACATAAAACATGCCATGTTGACATCAATGAAAAACTCAGTCATGAATGTAACATATCATCCTAGTAGTACTCCCCCATAGGAATATCATCAGCATTCATGCTTCCAACCTTCCAACAATATTCCCTTTTGGCATTGATGGAAACATAGATGAAAAATATCTAGTTCCAAGAATACCAAAAAAAGACTATTAGTCTTCAAATTCTTTTTATCAATCATATTCCCTCATTGATATACCTCAATGTGCTCAATACCAAATTGAATTTTGCATAATGTGCTTATTCCAAACTTCTCCCTTTTAGCATAATGTTTTTCATATAATACTTCTCCCTCATTGATATTAATGTCAAAGGTTTCTACAACCAACATCTTTGTATCAAACTTAACAACAACTTGCTAGCTTGAGTGTCAGAAGAGACAATTCAAAGCAATATCACCAAGAGTCCTAGTTGACTCTATCCATCACAGATGCTACCGCATTTAGGAAGCATCAACATTCAGTCCAGACAAACAATGGTGCTTTGTTGCATTGGACTGATGCATTCTTGCATATTCTATTCTAATGTAGGAAGGGGCATAACCCCAAGCATACCTCAAAAATACTCAAAAGTCTCTTCTGGAAGAGGCTTATTGAATATATCTATAATATACTCTTTAGTGCTTACATAGTCCAATCTGATTTCTTTTTTTGCAACTTTTTCTCTCAACATATGATACTTAGTAGAAATGATCTTAGTCCTCAAATGAAATACTAGATTCTTAGATATATTTACTCTACTTGTGTTGTCACAATGTATAAAAATAGGTCTACTAATTTTTATCCTTATATCCTTCAGCAACTACTTCATCCATATTACTTGATTGCAATTATTTGCTACTACAACATACTCTGCTTTTGTTGTACTTTGAGATGTATAGTCCTACTTCTTGCTTAACCAAGAGACCAATCTTCCTCCAAGAAAGAAAGCTCCTCCATTGGTGCTCTTTTTGTCATCGATACTACCTACCCAATCTATGTTAGTATAAGAACTTAGAGTAAAATCATTAGATCTATCATACCATAATCCAAATTTTGAACTTCCTTTCAAATATTTAAATATCCTTTTCACTACTGCATAATGTGCTTCTTTGGGATCATCTTAGAATCTTGCAACAATTCTAATTGCATTTGCTATATCCAGCCTTGTGTGAGTTAGATATTACAATCCTCCTATCATGGATCTATACTTCTTTTTCTTAATAGTAGGTGTTTCATCCTTTTTAGATAACTTGTGTCCATTTACCATAGGTGTTCCAATGGGTTTGCATGTTTCCAAACCAAACCTTTTCAGTAAATCCTTTAGAAACATAGTCTAAGAAATAAAGATTCCTTCTTTATTCTATACAATCTACAGTCCTAGGAAATATTTCATTTCTCCTATCATACTCATTTCAAATTCTTTCTTCATCTCTTCTGCAAAATTTTTACTTTCTTCATCATTTCCTCCAAATATAACATCATCAACATATATTACTAAAATCATCAAACCATCATCAATTTCTTTCCAATATAGACTACTATCTATTAGCATGTATGGTGATGCTATGGGGGAGTATTACAGAACATTGTTATGATGTATTTATAACTATGTTTGTCATTGCTGACAATATAGTAAGAAGTTTTTAAAAGACTAACATAGTAGCAAACTATGATTTTGTATTAAGGACAATACATTATGCATTTGCTATGTGCAGTTACTAACACATACTACAACATGTATTTGTCACATGGGCAAGTGCACAAAACCTTAATCAATAGAATATAGAAGATATTGATGATTTATAGAGGACTACATAGAAACAGAGCATTGGAAAAATAGTTTCTATTATATGAGCGATATAGAGCATTGTATTTGAAATGAAGGGTTGCATAGTTAACCAAAGGTAGTACACTAATTACTGATGATTTTAGTGAGTGCACACATACAAAATTCACACGTGTGAAAGTTTGGGTATAACTGTGAGTTGACAACATTAATTAAATGAGCATTTAATTTAATTAACGAATGATAAAATGTGAAGCTGACTCAAGGATTTATTATTGAGTGTGGTATAAAAGAAATGTGTTTTCTAAGTTTTAGACATCATGATTGAGATCAAGAAGTAGAGAAGAATTGTGAATTGAGAAGCAATAGAGTAGAGTGATTTGCTAATTTGCGTAAGTAACATTAAGGGTTACTATTGATGGATACTAAGTTCCAAATTTGATTGCATGATCTAAAGGTGAAGAAGTTTCACATACTGGATAGAGGAAGAACCAAAACATTGTCTCACATCTATTATTTTGAAGGGAATAGTATTGAGATCAATTAGATAGTGGATTCATTGATCTGATCCTGAAGCTATTTGGATAGTGGGTTCAGTTGCCTTCTACAACTCCTAACAGGGTTGGAATCTCCTAATAGGGATTCAAAGTATCCTAATAGGGACTCTTTGTACTAAGTGTTGTAATAGAATCTTAATAGGGTCCATCCTCTAACAAGGAATATTCATATTAGTACATCATTTTGTGGGCATCATTCCGACTAGGGTTTCCATAATCAACATATTTGGTGTAATTGTGTATGCACATCTCTTTATGGTTACTATTTACTTTGATTGAATGGTTGAGATTGTTTAGAATTTTAAATATTCTTATATAACTAATTCAACCCACCCTAGTTATATTGGTGGACTACTATTTCTAACAATTGGTATTAGAGCCTTAGGTCCTTGAAGGGAATTTTAACAACTTTGGGAGATCCATGGTAAATTTGTTCAGGAAGTAAAGTCCTAGATTTGATGGAACAAACTATGACAAATAGAAGGGTAAAATGAAGACTCATCACTTGTGCATGGGTCCATTATATTGGCTTGTAATCAAGGCATCTAAAAATATTATGGAAGAAGAAAATCTTGAAACCTACACTAAGGAACAAAGAGAAGTATTTATGTGCAACATAAAGGCAAGAGAAGCAATATTTTTAGCTCTACCTAAAGGTGAGTATAGTTAGGTTAAAAAATTCAAAACATCTCATGAAATTTGGAAAACTTTAGAGGCTAATTATGAGGGTGATACACATGTAAAAAGGGTTAGATTGAAATTTTTTTTATTGCATGTTCCAAGATGCTAGAATGATGGAAGATGAATATGTAAGAAGCTATGTTGGCAAAATATTTGAGATTGTTGTAGGAATTACATCTCTTGATGGAAAGAAATATGATGATGAAGTGATATGGAAGATCTTGAAAAGTCTAAGACCACCTTTCAAGATAGTAGCACAAATGATTCAGTTGATGATAACTTGTACTACTAATTTCACCAAAGAAACATTGCTTGGTAGATTTGAAGCTATAAAATTTGATCTAAGACAATCCAAAGAATTAGCAAAGGTTGAGACAATATTTAGTGCACTGAATATCAAACCTGGTTCAGAAAAGAACACAAAAGCACAAGGAGATATTGCTAGTAGCAGCAAGTCTATTGAGGAAAAGATCCAGGAAGGAGTGGCTCTTCTTATAAAAAATAAATAAAAAAATGGTAAGAATATCTTTAAATTTTGGACATGTAATGAATATGGTCATTATGCATCTAAGTGTCCTAAAAGATAAAGAAAGTATAAGGGAAGATTCAAGTCTAGAAGACCTAGAAATTGTTTATATGCTAATAAAGAAGAAGAGGAAGAAGAATTTGATCAAAAATTGAGTGAAGATTACCTAGGATTCATAGCTATAAAAGAGGATGATCATGACAGAAAAATTAGAGAAGAAAGTGTGCTGATCTCACAAATTGAAAAGAAAGATTGGATCATTGATAGTGGTTGTTCACATCACATGATTGGTGTTATGAGCAAGTTTATCAAATTCAAAAGCCATGATGGAGGAATTGTCATAGTAGGGAACAATGTAGCCTGTCACATTACAGGAATTGGATCTATCAGACTTGTTGGTAAAACATACACTAATGATGATTATAGGACATAATAACCTGGCCAAAATAACCTTGGACAAAATAACCCAGCAATAATAACCCAAGGACAAAATAACCTAAGGTCATAATAACCCAATCCAAAATAAGCCACAGTAAAAATAACCCATGGAAAAAATAACACCATAAGATTATAGAGAAAGGAAAACAAAATTTATAAATTAGAAGTATATTTCTAAGAAAAAATTTATTCAAATTTTCAATTAAAGTGTCAAATTATGAGCAATGCCTTTTATATAATCTAAAATATTATTATTTTCATAACCATCAACTAGTCTTTTTAGTCTTTCTCCGAGTTCACGATATTTTTTCCTACTTGGTTGTGTAGTGTGTCCAGCCATATATTTCTCTATTTTATTCTTTTGGTGACCTTGTTCTTTTTTCACTGCTTTGATGAATCTCTAGATTGAGCTATGTGATGATTGAAGCAATTCACTAAATCCTCTATGGCATCCCTCAATATAATTATTAGTTTTGGGAATATCATCTTGAATATCTGAATAGTAGTTCCACATTCTGATTGGAAACTTGGGTGGTCGTCTATTGCCTCTTCTAGTTAGTCTTCCAATCCATGTGTCTTCAAAATAATCAATTATGGGTTGCAAAGTCTACTCATGTTCTATATAATAAGGAGATTGTAGAAGTATTTCAAATGCATTGATTACATATATTTGAGGCACAAAAGCTAATGCAACCAGTTTTTTGATCTCAAATGAAAATACTTCATTAACACTGTAACATATTTGTAGACCTACTTCTTGAACTTTCCTCCACAAGCACTGAGAGAAATGGAAAAGACATCCTCAAATAGTGATATTTGGAAAAAATTCAGAAATAGTTCCCTTCAAAACTAATTCAAAATTAATAAGTATAGTTTTTGGGTTTAGATTAGGTTGCAATTGTTTTAATTTTACAAGTACTTGTGTATAAGTGGATCTTGTTTTGTTGGTCATAAGAATATAGACGAGTGGAAATATTGCATCATTTTTCAAGCCATGAATTGTGTACAACTGCTAAAAAATACTTGGTACTATTTTAAATGTACCATCACTAAACCAAATTTCAAATTCTTTTAGTAGTTCCAAATTTTGTGTGGTGGTGAATACTAAAAAATGATTTTCATTATTACTATCATGATAAAGAAAAATTTCCCCTCTATTGGTAATTTTATATTCAATTGGTAAGATAAGATCTCTCGATGTCTGAGGACTTGGTGGTGGTGCTTCAAATCTTATTATTTTCCTTTGAATCATTTTGGATAATGCATTGGTTGATGGTATTGCTCCTACTATAGGTAATGAAATATTAGAACATGTAGTAGAAGTGATATTTCTTGTAGAGTCTTGAGTCAAGCATGCTATGTCTTTCATTTCATTCAACTTCTATTTGATAGTGATCATCTCAATTTTTGGAGCATAATTATGTCCTGTACTGCTAATCACATCAGCAAATTCTATTTGTGTTGTAGTATAGCACCAACTTGAACATTTATTTGTAAAATATTCTGCACAATGCTAGATCATTTTATTGACACCTTCTCAATGAAGCAAATATGTGTAACCATTTAAAATGACCAATTTCTTTTTTTTTTGACTTGTTAAAAATTGAAGAGTCATTATTTATATTAAAAATTATGAAGAATTTCTTGATTCCCTAAAAGTATATTTATTTTTATATACTTTTAGAAACCCCTAGAAAAATTTAATATAATGTTAAACAAATTATATTAAATTTTTTTTTTGGAAAAATGAATTTTGATTTCTATTTTTCTTATCACTCTACACACTCTTCATTCTTCTCCCCTTTTTCCTTCGTTTACTTCTCTAAGCTCTTAATTTTACCACTTTATATATCCTCTTAATGCCTCTCCATAATGCCTTTTCACTTACATCTTTTCATAATAACTCTTATTTAGCGTATTCCCACGCATTTGTCTTTATTTTTATAATTATTTACCATTTTATAAGTTATTTAACTATATTAAAGATGTTTTAAGGCTATTTTAGTGGTATATAATGGATATATGGTCCAAAAATTACCTAAATATCCTCTATGATGCCTCACAATCCCTTTTTAAGCACACTAACTTGATCTAGAATGACTATGGGTTATTTTGACCATGGGTTATTGTGTCCTTGGGTTATAATTATGGGGTTATTTTGGCTGAGTTATTATGTCTGACACCCACTAATGATATTTATTTTGTTGATGGTCTAAAGCATAATTTTTTGAGTGTTTGACAACTTATTGACAAAGGTTACCAATTGTAGTTTGGTAATGACACATGCATCATCAAAAACAAGGAAGGAAAACTACTTGGTATTGGCACAAGAACCAAAGGTAATGTATTTCAATTAACCTCCATCTAAATAACATGTTTGGTAGCTAAGATTGACAATAGTTGGTTATGGTATAGAAGATTTTGTCACATTAACTTTGATAACATTGTGAAAGCCAATAATACATTTTCTATGAGAGATTTACCTAATATCACTAAGCTCATTGACATTATTTGTAAGGAATGTATCTTGGCTAAGCAGAAGAGAGTCTCATTTCCTAGCAAGTAGTTTTTTACTACACAAAAGCTGGAATTGGTTCATACAGATCTGAGTGGTCATGCAAGAACAAGAGGATTCTATGGAGAAAGGTACTTTATGATTTTTTTTGATGATTTTACTAGAATGATGTGGGTAGCTTTTCTTAAAGAAAAATCAAAGGCATTTGAGAAATTCATGATATTCAAAAACAAAGTTGAGAATGACTCTAAAGTTAAAATTAAGAGCTTAAGATTTGATTGAGGAGGAGAATTCACTTCTAGAGAATTCAATATTTGTTGTGAAGAGCATGGTATCATGAGACAACTATCTTCATCCCATACAATTAAGCAGAATGAGACTGCAAAAAGAAGAAAAAATTAATTGCTAAAGTAGTAGAGCTATGTTATTCAAGAATGATGTGCCAAAAACCTTTTGGAGAGAAGTAGTCAATACAATAGTATACACAATGAATAGAGTGTAGATTAAGAAAGGTATGGACAAAATGCCTTATGAGCTATGGTTTGGTCACTCACCATTAATCAAATACTTTAGGATGTTCAAAAGCAAATGTTACATCAAAAGAGATGATGATATTGGTAAGTTTGATCCAAGGAGTGATGAAGGTATGTTTCTTGGCTATTCATTAAAAAGTAAAGCTTATAGATGTTTCAACTATAGAAAAAAAACTATAGTAGAGTGCACAAATGTTAAAATTGATGAAAATTTTGTCACTAAGGAAAAAATGATAGATTATAACTCTGATGGAGATGATTATTCTAGGAGACCAATAGAGGCAATGAACTATTTCTCAAAACCAATGATTTGCAAAATAATGTGCAAACTAAAGTAGTAAGAGAAGAATAGAACACAATACTTGAAATAAGAGTTGAAGTAGCAACTCCTACTCCAAATAGGAATTTGATGAGAAATCATCCCATTGATCAGGTAATAGGAAGTAAAGAAAAGGGAGTAATGACAAGAAGTAGAATTAATGAAGAATTATGCCTAATATCTCAATTAGAACCAAAGAGAATAGATGAAGCAATCAAAGATGATCATTTGATAAAAGAAATGGAGGAAGAACTTTAGTAGATAATTAAAAATGACACATGGGAATTAGTTCCTAGACCAAACAACAAAAATGTGATTGGCACAAAATGGGTATTCAAAAATAAAATGAATGAATAGGGACAAGTAATAAGAAACAAAGCAAGATTTGTATGCAAAGGTTACTCTCAGTAAGGAGGAATTGATTATGAGGAAACATATGCACCTATAGCAAGGATGGAAGTAGTCAGAATGTTCTTAGCATATGCAACAAATAATAATTTTAAGGTATATCAGATGGATGTTAAGTCAACATTCTTGAATGGAGAACTTGAAGAATAAGTTTATATTGAGCAACCATAAAGTTTTCCTTTGAAAAAAGAGAAGGATATGGTTTTCAAATTAAAGAAAGTCTTGTATGGATTAAAGCAAGAACCTAGAACTGGTATGCAACATTGGATAAATACTTAGCAAAGCTTGGATTTGCTAAAGGAACAATAGATAGTAACTTGTATTTAAAAGAAATAGAAGATGGTTTGTTAATAATCATTGTATTCATTGATCACATTATTTTTGGAGGAAATGATGAAGCCAACAAAAAAGTCTCAGAAGACATGAAGAATGAGCATGATAGGAGAAATGAAATTTTTCTTAGGATTGTAAATTGTTCAGAACAAAGAAGGTATCTTTATTTCTCAGAGCAAGTATTTGAAAGATCTTCTGAAAATATTTGGTCTAGAAGATTTTAAACCTATTGGAACTCCTATGGTAACTAGTCACAAGTTATCAAGCAAGGATGAGACACCTACTATTGAAAAGAAGAAATACAGATCTGTGATTGGAGGATTATAGTATCTGACTCATAGAAGACTAGATATAGCTAATGTAGTTGGAATTGTGGCAAGATTTCAAGATGATCCTAAAGAATATCACTATGTAGCAATAAAGAGGATATTCAAATATTTGAAAGAAACATTAGATTATGACATTTGTTATGACAAAAATAATGACTTTACTCTTTGCACTTAGACAGATGCTAATTGGGCCGAAGATAGGGATGATAAAAAAAGCACTAGTGGAGGAGCATTCTTCCTTGGAAGAAGATTAGTTTCTTGGCTCAACAAGAAGTAATATTGTAGCTCACAAGGTACTGCAGAGGTAGCTTATGTTGTAGCAGCAAACAACTATAATCAAGTCATATGGATGAAGCAGATGATGAAGGATATTGGAATTAAATTCAAAGAACCTATTATGATTTACTATGATAACACAAGTATAGTTAACATGTCAAAGAATCTTGTTTTTCATTTTAAGGCTAAACACATTGCCATAAAATATCATGTGTTGAGAGAGAAAGTTGCTGAGAAAGAAATCAGAATGGAGTACATTAACACTAAGGAACAAATTGCAGATATTTTCAAAAAGGCCTTACTAAAGTATACATTTGAGTACCTAAGAGGTATGCTTGGGGTTATGCCCCTGCCTAGTTTAGAATAGATGATGCAAAAGTGCATCAGTCCAGGGTATATAGCACCATTGTTAGATTGGACTGAATGCTGATGCTTCTTCCATGGGGGAGTATCTGTGATGAATAGAGTCAACAAGGGCTCTTGGCAATTGATAATTGGTATACAACATCTTTAGACACTCGTTCTATTTATAGAGTTGTATGCAAAAGTTGTAAAGCAATAGATTGGATTGTGGTCATGCTAATAGATTATTGTATGTTCAAGAAATTGAACCATTTATGTACTATCTTTGACATTGATGTCAATGGGGGAGAGAGTGACATGAAAAACATTAGAGAGAACTTGTACTATGGGGGACAAGTGTTGCATATGAGGATTTAGCAAGATTTGTTTGATAAAGAGGCTTGTTGGTATTTTGGACCTAGATATTTTTCATCCATGTTGCCATCAATGCCAAAGGGGGAGATTGTTAGCATGTATGCTAATGCTATGGGGGAGTACTGCAGAACATGGTTATGATGTTTTTATAATTGTGTTTATCATTGATGAAAATATAGTAATCAATTTGTAAAAGACTGATAGAGCAACAGACTGTGATTTTTGTATTGAGGAAAAAATATTATGTATTTGCTTATGTGCTATTACTAGCACATACTATATCATGTATTTGTCACATGGGGAAGTGCACATAACCTGAATCAACATTGTACATGTTGGTGTTTTTCAACTATTGAATAACAAAGGCTTAATACCAAGATAATAATACTCAAAAATCTAAGGATTAGCTAAATCCTATTAACAATTATGCTTGCATATTATCTAGAACCAACTTCAACAAAACTAGGACTAGCTTTCTACTCTTTAAGCTCTGCAAAACCAAGGTGGGTATACCTAAGGGATAATTTAGAATGAATGCTGTTGTATGAGTATTTTATTAGTTTCATTCTGATTCTCATCTTATATCTCTGATGTATCTATAGTTTATCCATTTCTTGTCAATTTTAGATGATATGTATCCCTTATAAGCAAATTTGGTCATAGTTCTTCTTAGATTTGCAAGTATTTCTGACCATAACAACTAACTAAAGCTAAAATATTACATGCAAACAAGTGCTAACCATCTTTGAAACTCTTCAAATAGTAAAATAAAGGTGATTTTGATTTTAGACTTGATGCTTATTCATGATCTACCTATTTGCAGACTAGATTAATTAGATCAGTGCCTATTCCATTGGGATTTAGAGTCTATTACAATTTATAGATCTATTTTGTTGCATTACAACAAATATTATTAGCAATTTTTACTGGAATTCATTCTTACAGATATCCTTTTCTATTACCATAGCAATCCCATCAAATTCACTAAATCCTTTACTTAATTCATTGAATTAATAGCAATAATGAATTGATATACAACCTAAGTGAATTGCATTCAATTGGACAAACTTTACTCACACAATATCAGAATAACTAGGTAATAACAAAGGAGACAAAATTCAGGAAGAACAGATCTGGGGACAACTCAATTTTGTTTTAATTTTCCTTGAAAATTTTATACAATTGTAGTAAAACTTAGAATAACTCTAAAAAAACACAAGGATCATGTCATACCAATGTATTCTTAGAGACATTTATAAAGAAGATACATCATGAAGTTTTCTACAAGGACTGGATCGAAACGTACTTAGTTTAGAACTAAAATTGCATTAGAAATTAGACCCTTTCTCTAGCCTTGGAATCTCACTTATAATGTGTGAGATGCAACAAGCTTCAGTCATAGAGAATTGACAGGTGTCCTTTTACATAAGGTATTTACATTTTGCTAATAGCCACAAAAGGACAAAAACTTTATGTAACAGAAAGGTAATGTATCAAGTAGCTTTTGGGTAGGCCCCTCTTCTATTGCATTTTTTAATGCTACAAATCCTATGGTTGGCCTTTATTCACTCTGAGTCATTGGCATATGTAGCTATCAAACTTTCTAGTGATGTGTTAGGCTCTAATTCCTGCAACTTCACCTCTACTCTAGCATTTCCACTCATATCATCATGTACTACCAAGGTGACAGTTATAGTTGGTTTCATTTTTGCCTCATCATCCAATTGATCCACTATATCTTTTACACGAGATGACTACCCTTCTTTGTCTTCTTCTTTCCTAGATGCTGGTGGAAGTGAGTCGATGATTTACAGTTCATCTTCATGTGTTTCATCATCATCACTTTCAAATTCTTCTAGCTACTCATCTGAAGCAATATCTGCCATCCACTTGTCAAAGAGTGTCTCATTTGGCCAATAAAATTATAGGATATCCTATTGCTTCTTGATAACATATTCACCCTCTTTTTCAATAAAATCTTGTTTCAAAGAATCAAAGAATATTTGGGCTTTTACCATTTCTTCTATTGTGGTGGCCCACCATGCATGTCCAGTTTCATTGATGATTTTGTTCATTCTCAGACAAAATAAGTCATCTAATTCCTTATCCCATTCATCTTTATTCTTTAATTTATTCTTTTTATCTAGAGCACAAGGGAATAAATCAAATTTCTGGCTCTTATATTTATTCAAGTAGCCAACTATTCTTCTTTGTAGGTGAACTCTTTTATTATCAAATTCTAGAAGATCATTAACAATGTCATAGATTTTTTCAATTTGATCATGTGAATACCTTATGACAGAGTAGCACAAAAATGTCATTTCTTTCCTCCTCTTTCCCCACTTATTCACAATAGGCTTCAAGGCCTCATCATTGGCTTTCATTTCATCCCATATATTTATTGTTCTTGCTAGCTGATCATAAAATAGTGGCCATTCAATTTTATCTCCCAGATACATGAGAGCTTTTCTCAAATTTTCTTCATATTACACATTTAACTCTACATGCAAAGCCCAAAATTTTCTCTTTTCTTCCTCAAAATCTTTAGCTATATAATATTGTGGCCTTTTTGGGGTATTTGGCATCTCTATGAGAGGAGTGGATTTAAAAAGTTCCACTAGAGGGTGAGGATATGTGATTCTTGGCCTAGAAGACCTCCCCATTACTTTATTTTTAAGTTGAATTCTTTTTTGAACATCTTTATTATAGGCCTCCAAAACACTCTCATACTTACTTTGCAGTTCAAACATTGTATTTTCTTCCTTTTCTGTATTAGCCAAAACAAATTGAGATGTCCCAACACCCATGTAAGCTACTTGCACATGGGAGGTATCTTCTACTCTTCTTACAATGATATTTCCCATCAATCTTGAGTCATCTAGCTATGATGAAACAACCCTAGATCCTTTCCTTAGTGACCATATGACCAAAGTAGCCTAGTCCTCACTAAAAGCAGTACTTTTGAATTCTTTCTTATTCTGGTCTTTTAAATCCAACTTATTTGAAACAAAATTAAAAATCAAAATATTAGCTATATCCCAATTGGGTAATAATAAAATATTTGATGTTTTTATCATCTGTCTCCCCTCTTTAGGAGTTATACTTTGGAATTATTGCATCATCTTTTATTTTATTTAATTTTGCAAGGCTACCTCCTCTAGTTCTAGATGCTTTGTTCTTAGCTTATTACATCTTTCTTCAAACTTCCCTATGTTAGTTCTCCATTTGAATTGGTGGAAAGCTCTAGACTGAACAAAACTATCATCTAGCAAAAATTGTTGACTAACTTGTTGTATTACAGGGTCTAATTCCCTTCCTCTAAAATATGTTACAGTCAACTCTAAACTTGGCATACGATGCTCTTGGGGGTTTCCTTCATCTATTTCTGCTTGGGTGATAAAAACTTCTCATTGGGACCCTATTTGCTCAATTTACTCCCCAGTAAGCTATTCCTCTTCAATCCTCAGAGGGGTCTTTAACGGTGAATATTCCTCAATGTGAGGGTCTTGTTCCCTCATTATTTTTTGCTACTTGGGGGAGGGCTCAGGAGGTCTCTCTTCCCAAACAAAACTAGTGGATCCAATTACTTTTTTTCCTTTGTCTACAATGGTCTTCTTATTCTAATAATAGTATACCTTGGCTTTTTCTAGATAGTCAATTGTCCTGCCCCTATATTGGTAGTGAATCCTAGTCTCCTCATCACCTCTTTTTCCTTATCTAGAAAAGAATTAACAAAAATTTTCTTTTTCTCATTCATTATTTCCATTTTTTCAAGAAAAGTAACCATGAGCTTATTTATTCTATCTGTCTTTGTAATGGAATTTCCTAGAGGACTATAATCTACATCAAAATAATGAATGAAATCCAAAACCCTTGTGGATACTCTCCATTTTTCTTTCTTAGTTTCTTGCTCTTGTAAGGAGTATTCATTTCTTACTATGTCTTTAGGAAAATAAAATTCATGATCAATTTTGCCAAGCTTAACTCTGTGTCTAGAGGCCAAGTTATAAAATCCCTCAGTGTCACAAAAATGAGGGTGAGAAACAACCATCTTATACTGATCTAATATTTTGTGCAGAGAAAGCCAACCCCCTTTGGTGATCAAAAATTGATGGGCTATAGTACAAGTGGGGAATATTGAGCCCCTAACCCTCTTCAACAAATAAGTTCCCTCTAATGCTCCTAACTACCACAAAAATTTAGCTACACCTACCGTTAAAGACACTTGGTTAGGTAACACATGGGGAGTACCTCTAAAACCATAAATCCTAATGATAGTTGAGACTGAATATGGGATGATGTCTCCCTAATTATGTAAAAATTTCAAACCAATAGGATTTTCTAGGGGCCTAATAAGACCTGCTAATGCCTTGGGTTCTCTGGGATTGTCACTCAATAATAGGCACCTTAACTTTGAAGCAAAGTACCTATCAAACCTAACAAAACTAGCCTTTTCTACTTCCCAGGTCATATCTGCACTCCATAATTGGATTGGCAGTGCTTCCCCATCCTATTCCCTATTCAATTTCATCTCTTTACCAAAATACATTACTCCCTTGAACAAAAACATATGCATTAACAAAGAATATTGACCAAAAATCTTCTCCACCTTGCCTTTAGCAATTCTAACCAAGCCATTGTGAATTTCTTTCGCTAAATAAGAGTCAAAATAAAAAATAATGTTCACACCAAAAGATTAAATCTGAGTGATCATGTACATAAAACCTATGAGCATAAAATGCTCTTCATCTTCCCCAAAAACTCTACATAGAGTCCTGTATGCCTCCACAATGCTGTTATTGAAATATGCCCTTTTGAAGGGTTCCGTAGAGGATGCTATAATCATAGGCAAAGTTCTAATTTTTCCTATGTGTGCCCTCAGTGTACCTTATCTGAATGCATCTTTCTTTGACATATATTCCTTCTCTAATTCTTTCAAGTCAATGGGCACATGATAGTTAGTGAGAGGCTCTAAACCAAATACCTATCGAATTTCCTTTGGGCTAATTGTGATCAGAATTTCACCATCAATTCTTCTCACCACTCTAATTTTTTGGTCATAATTTTTTGCCACAACCTTGAGGAGGTCATAATCCATAAAAACACTTGGAACAACTAATTTTCCTAAATCAAAATTCCAAATATTGGTATGTGGGGCAAAAAGATTTCTTTTTAAAAACTATTTCTTGAATAAAGCAAGACTAGTTTGAGTAGTTTTGGCATCTCGACCCTAATTCCCCTTATCATATAATCCATCTGCGATTTTAAGCCTAGGGTTTAATGAAGTTAGTTTTTTAACTTGCATAGTTTTAGTGGTGGACTTAGGAAGCAATTCAAGAAGGTTATCATGAATATTCCTTGCCAAATAATCCTCTTGCCTAGAGAACACCTTCTTTGGAGGCATATTGACTATAGTTTGTAGAAAACTAAATTTCTATAAAGGTTACAAAATATAGGCACTTGACTTTCTTGTCTTTCTCTGTAACTCTGCAATGTCTTGCAAACAAAGGGGAAACTGCTTCATGTTTCTTGATCAAGCTTAGTACAAATTCTCACTAATTGCTTTTTTTCAAAGAGCTTGAAATCTCATTTGCATGAGATGAAAATGGCGAGATCTTTTGCAATATACTCTATTTTTTGCTCACACGCAAGGCTTTTAATCCTCATAAATGAACTGTAAGGGAAACAGAGTGGCACCACCTTGTATGTTTGAATTTAGACTATTGATCTTAGAAAATCCTATGATTCAGGACCAAAAATAGGGATGATTCATTTTCCACTTGACATGTTGACAGTCAAACTAATAAAAATTCTCTACATATGCCTTTTCTTCATTCTTGGCATTCCCAACTAGACCCACTAATCCTTGAGGACACATGTGATTGAGTCGCTACATCACTATATGTAAAAAATGAGCATGTTGCCATAGTGATGAAGCAACAACCATTGATTTCATCTCGATCTAACAGTAGACATTTAATGTAGTTTTATTACCAGAGTGGCAGGTCCCTCCTTTATATGCCCTATTTACTATGTCGCTATCCTTAAAACTTGAACAACTTCCCATGGTGACAAAGTGATGATCGTTGATTCCATCTTGATCGAGTGGAGGAAATTTGACTGAGTACTTAATACAAATATGGTGGGTCCCCTTTCTATTTGCTTTACTTGCTATGTCACTATCCTTAACATTCGAGCAACTCACCATAGCACTAAAGTGACAATCGTATATCTGAACTTAATCTGAGGGCAAGGAAATTGCATTACATCCATACAACTACGGTGGGTCCCATAGTCACCATGTCACATTGGGTAAGCAGTGCACAATTTCTCATAGCAACTTAGCAAGGATTGTTGATCTGATCTTGATCCAATGGTCAGAATCTTTCATTTGACTTCTGACTTGGGCATGGGTCCATGTTACTGTGGATGTGGGAATATCCTATCAAGCTGGCATGTAATTTAATGTTCAAATCCTAGCTGTAACACCACATGGTTTGGGTCCCACCATATGCACATTTTCAGGCAAGGTACTATGTCACTACTAGTGAGTTGCAAAGATTTTCTGATCGCAACATAGCAACCTCCAACGTTCTTTAAAATTTCATGTGCATATGTGTTTCTAACAGGATGCCACTGTGTCCATGAGATGATGTGGTTCATTTCAGATGAAGAACTCATTGGGACCTTCCTTCTGGAACTATTATCGCATTTTTATTTTCTATCAAGGTACTATATCGCTAATAGTAGAAATTTTTCATTTTCTGAATGTGACATAGTGACCTCTTTAAGGCTTTAGAGATTCTAGTTCCAAGAATTTTTTTTAGTTCCACCATCATCATTGCAATCAATGCTTCTAACACAAAAATAAAGTCACATGACCAATATTAATGATAGGAATTTAGGTGCCCATCCATTTCATAATCTCCCATCTTCCTCATTTTTTGGTAAGGTGCTATGTTGCTACCAGCAAGATCTAGTATTTTTTTGGTTGCAACATAGAAACCTCATGGATATAGATGAAATTCAGAGCCAGGAAAAACTTGCTAATCAATCATGATTACCATAATTAATACTTTTGATAGAGTGCATTTAATTAATTAATGAGCATTTCATTTAATTAACCAATGATAAAATGTAAAGCCAAGTCAAGGATTTATTATTGAGTGTGGTATAAAGAAAACATGTTTTCTAAGTTTTAGACATCACGATTGAGATCAAGAAGCAGAGAAGAATTTCAATTTGAGAAGTAGTAGAGTAGAGTGATTTGCTAATGCATGTAAGTGACCTTAAGGGTTATTGTTGATGGATACTAAGTTCAAGATCTAATTGCATGATCTGAAGGTGAAGAAGTCCAACATACTAGACATTGGAAGAAAGAAAGATTGTCAGACATCTATTATTCTAAAGGGAATAGTATGAAGATCAATTGGACAGTGGATTTGTTGATATGATCTTGAAGCTATTTGGATAGTGGGTTCAATTTCCTTCTACAACTCCTAATAGGGATTCAAAGTCTCTTAATAGGGACTCTTTGTACTAAGTGTTGCAATAGAATCCTAACAAGGTCCATCCTCTAACAAGGAATATTCATATAAGTACATCATTTTGTGGGCATCATTCCCACTAGGGTTTTCCCTTTGAGCAAGGGTTTCCCTAGTCAACATATCTAATCTAATTGTGTATGTACATCCCTTTATGGTTACTATTTACTTTGATTGAATGGTTGAGATTGTTTAAAAGGTTAAATATTCTTATATAACTAATTCATCCCCCCTCTAAGTTATATTGGTGCACTACTATTTCTAACACTATCTGTCATACCTTTGCTATATGTAAGCATTGTAAAATTCTTTTCCAACCTTGCATACTATTTTCTAGGTGCTTGCTTCAATCCATACAATGCTTTCCTCAATTTTCATTCTATGTCCTTGTCATATATTAAAGGACATCCTTCAGGTTGCTCAATGTATACCTCTTCTTCAAGTTCTTCATTCAAAAATGCTGACTTAACATCCATATGATATACTTTGAATTTATTTTATGTTACATGGGCTAAGAATAATCTTACTACTTCTATTCTAGCCACTAGAGCATAAGTCTCTTCATAATCTATTCCTTCTTGCTATGAGTAACCTTTACATACCAATCTTGTTTTGTTTCTTACTTCTCCTTGCTCATTCATCTTGTTTTTGAATACCCATTTAGTTCCTATCACATTCTTGTTTGTTGGTCTGGGTACCAATTTCCATGTCTCATTCTTTTCTATTTGATCTAATTCCTCTTTCATAGCTTGTTACTAGTAATCTTCTTTGCATACTTCATATGCATTCTTAGGCTCAACTTGAGATATCAAGCATAGTTCTTCATTTACTCTGCTTCTTGTCTTCACACTTTTGTCTTTGCTTCCAATGATATGTTTGGATGGGTGATTCTTTATTATGTTTTTTTTTTAAGTAGGAGTTTCTATCTCAACTCTTGGCCCTATTGAAGGTTTTGATCTTTTTTCCTCCCTTGGCTCTCTTTCATTCTGCAAATCATTGTTAGTCTCAATAAATACCTCATCATTCCTTGGCTTAGTAAAAACATCATCATCTAAATTGCAATCAACTATTCCCTCTTATGTTCTAAACTTCTCATCAATTCTCACATTTGTACTTTCCATAATAATCTTAGTTCTTTCAATATTACATCTATAAGCTTTTCTTTTCAATAAATAGCCAAGAAACATACCTTCATCACTTCTACCATCAAACTTACCAATGCTATCATCCCTCTTTATGTAACACTTACTTCCAAATATTTTGAAATATTTAATTGTAGGTGAATGACCAAACCACAGTTCATAAGGTGTCTTGTTTGTGTCTTTCCTAGCTTGTGCTCTGTTCATAGTGTAAACTGATGTATTCATAGCTTCTCTCCAAAATGTCTTGGATACATCATTCTCTACTAACATAGCTCTTGCAACTTTTGTAATAGACTTGTTCCTTCTCTCGGAAATGCCATTCTCTTCAAGGGTTCTTGGGGTTGATAACTATCTTTTAATTCTATTTTTTTCACAAAATATGTTAAACTCATTTGAAGTGAATTCTCCTCCTCTATCTAATCTCAAACATTTACTCTTCATACTAGATTCATTCTCAACTTTATTTTAAAATATCTTAAACTTGTTAAATGCCTTAGATTTCTCTTTAAGAAATGCAACCTACATCATTCTAAAAAAATCATCAACTAGAATCATAAAATACCTTTCACCATAGAATCCTCTCATCTTTTTAGGACTGTTGAGATCTGCATGTACAATCTCCAACTTCATTATAGTAGTAAACTTCTTGTTGGGAAAATTTTTTTTGTTATGTTTTTCCAAAACACATTCATTGCAAATTGTGTTAGTAGGCTTCACAATCTTTAGAAAATCTCTAACAAAAAATATTCTACTAGTTCTCACAATACTATCAAAGTTTATATGATAGAATCTCTTATGCCATAACCAAATGTCATCTACCTTTGCAACCAAACATGTCATTTCAATAGGATTCAACTGAAATACATTACCTCTAGATCTGGTTCATATACCAATTACCTTTCCATCTTTATCTCTGATCATGTATGCCTTTTTTGTGAATTGAAACTAATAATCTTTGTCTACTAGTTGTCCAACACTCAAAATATTTTTCTTTAAACCATAAAAAAAGTATACATCCTTAGTATTAGTTTTGCCATCAAGAGTTATAGATCCAATATATTTAACTTGGCATGCTGCATTATTTACAACTCTAAAAATACCTCCATCCTAACCTTTGAAGTCAACAAACTTGTTCATGTCACCAACCATATGATGTGCACAACTATTGTCAATTATCCAATTAGATTTCTTCTCAACCTATGATACCAAAGCTAACTTTTCTGGACTTTCTTCTTTAATTTCCACAAATCCAATTCCATCATCACTAGCACTTAATGCTTGTTCATCACAATCATTATCTTCATTTGCATACAAACAATCTCTATCTTTTCTAGACTTATGATTTTTTTATACTTTTTCTCCCTTTAAGGAAACTTAGATGCATAATGACCATATTCATTACAAGTCCAACATTTAAATATTTTCTTACCTTCTTTTTCTCTTCTTACTAGAAGGTATATTCCTTCTTTAATCTTTCTATCTTCCTTAGATCTGCTACTACTAGCAAAATCTCCTATAGCACTTATGCTTCTTGATAAGTTAGGTCAAATATTTAAGGCACTGAAAGTTGTTTCTATTTTGGTCAATTCACTAGATTGTCTAAGTTCATTCTCAACTACTTGAAGTCTTCCAAGCAATGTCTTCTTTATGAAATCTTTGGTACATGATATCAACAATTTTATCATCTAAATTACTGACTTGAATTGTGGTGTTAGAGTCTTCAATATCTTCCATATAACCTCATCATTTTCTTTGGTTCCTCCTTGAGCTTTAATACCTATAGTAATACCTAATACTCTACCTATATATGTTCTTATAGGTTCATCTTCCATCATTTTATCATCTTGAAATGCACAAATCCAACTTTGTAGCCTCAACTTCTTAGAGTGTGAATCACCTTCAAAACTATTTTCCAAAGCTTTCCAAATCAAATGTGAAGTAGCTAGTGATTTTACCCAATTGTATTCAATTTAGGAATTGTAGTCAAGAGTGTTTCTCTAGCTCTAATGTCACACATGAAAATATCTCTTTCTACCTCGATGCAAGTTTCCAAATCCTTTTCTTCAATGATTGTCTTCACTAATTTTGTCAAGATACAATATCTCAGATCCATACACAACAAATGTGTCTTCATCTTTTCCTTCTAACTATCATAGTTTCTTCAATCAAACTTTGGACTATCTTTCCTGAACATGTTTGCCATGGATCTCCCAAAGTTAAACTTTTTATTCAAGGACATGAGGCTCTGATACCAATTGTTAGAAATAATAGTCCACCAAGATAACTAAGAGGGGGGAGGGGGATGAATTAGTTATCCAACAATTGAAATATTTAAAACAAACTTAACCATACAATCAAAGTAAAAAAAAAACATATAAAGATGCACATAGAGAATTACACTAGATATGTTGACTAGGGGAACCCTTGATCAAAGGGAAAACCCTAGTGGGAATGATGCCAAAAAAATGATGTACTAATATAGTTATTCCTTGTTAGAGGATAGACCCTGTTAAGAGTCTATTACAATATTTAGTACAATGAGTCCCTATTAGGAGATTCCAACCTTGTTAGGAGTTGTACCAACCTTGTTGGGAGTTGTGGTATAATGTATGCAAGAAGAACCCATTTCCCAAACATGCAATTTCAACTACAAGAAGAGCTCACTACTCAAACAAGTAATTTACTATTATCTTCTTCTTTTCTCTATCCTTTCATATATCCTATCAACTGGACCAATAACTATCAGACCTTGTAGACCAGGTCATGAACCTCAGATCCAAATACCAAACCTCTATTGACAATATGGCCAATCAGTCAAATAAGG
Organism: Cupressus sempervirens; assembly: GCA_028749045.1. NCBI lineage: Eukaryota > Viridiplantae > Streptophyta > Pinopsida > Cupressales > Cupressaceae > Cupressus > Cupressus sempervirens. The sequence continues at coordinate 142,515,962 of CM053785.1, read as the reverse complement.
TTAGATATGTGGTTGTCATTTATATATTTTACAATTTAGTTATGATCATTTGTGAATGAAAATTGTCTAAGTATTGATAGTGTTATAGCAACATGATAAGATTTGTTGATAGTGGAATATTCTCTTGGATTATTCTCTTGCATAGTTAACCCTAGATGCATGACATCATCCTAATGATGCATACTAGTGGGCATGTTCCTACAATCAATCTAGTTCAAGTTATGGAGGAAGTACTGATGCAGATACCTCATAGTGTAGAATAGAGCAAGTCAGCAAATTAATTTGTATGACTTGCATAATTTTTTTCATTACTAAAATCTTGACGAGCCAACTCTAAGGATGATATGTGAGCCAACTTAGGAAGAATTTATTAATATGTTTGATATAAGTAAAAAACTTAAATTGCAAAGTTAAAGTGTAAATGTGATGAGATACTATGTGATGTGAAGTAATGTTATGTGACTAGAGATATGATGCAAATTGATATATGCAGAGTTACCCCTATATGAAGAACTGGCAATCAAGGAATTGTGAAGTACAACATGTGATCTAGTGTTGTATGTATATTTATTCTCTTAAAGAACTCAATTGTTTAGTTGCATTTTAGGGCAGTGGGCTCTTCTTACACATACTTGTATATGATCTACCAACTCCTAATAGGGTTGAAGCAACTCCTAATAGGGTTGAGGCTTCTAAAAAGGCCTAGTCTCCTAATAAGGACTCGAGACACTATACATTCTTTACAGACTCCTAATAGGGTCAATATTCTTAACCAGATTCTTTATATAGTGAATCATCTTGTGAGTTTCATCCCTATTGGGGTTTTCCCTTGGCCAGGTTTTCCCTAGTTAACAAAATATGGTGTTATGAGCTCTCTCTATGTATGGTTGTTTTTACTATTCACATTTTTGGTTTAATTCCTTATACATGTATTAAAGTAATTAATAATATTTAGCTGTGGGAAAAAAGATTAAAAATATTGATTAACCCCCCCTCTCAATATTATCTATTTCTAACAATTGGTATCAGAGCCTACTAATTCAGAAGAGGCTTAATAGCTTGAATAAGATCACTCTGAATATGGAATAGTTGAAGAAGATGTTGGATACAATTTTTCACTTGTGTGTTGTCTTTGATGTCACACAAATATTATATCAGTCATCAGATAGTGTCTACCGAGCTCAGAAAGTTCGCTAGACAAAGGATAGTGTCTACTAAGCTTAGAAGGTTAGCTAGACAAAGGGTAGTGTCTACCAAGCTTAGAAGGTTAGCTAGACAAAGGATAGTGTCTACCAAGCTCAGAAGGTTAGCTAGACAAAGGATAGTGTCTACCGAGCTCAAAAGGTTAGCTAGACAAAGGATAATGTCCATCGAGCTTAGAATGTCAGCAAAGCAAAGAAGTAGTACTTACCGAGTAAAATTGGCAGCCAAAGGATTTTAACGATATTGCAATGTTAACTGAGTCAAGAAAGTTAAATCAAGAAATTTTTGAAAGCAGTATTTACCAAGCAGGGTCGACCAGTAAAGGATTTCATTATTTTATGAAATAACGTTTATTTGTTCAGAGTAAAATCTATAGCCAACTGATGTATGGTTTATTGGTAAATGTAACATGTGAATGAGCCGACCTAAAAATTTGAATGGTATAAGTAAGAGGTCAAGTTTTGAATTCTAAGAGTGAGAAAGATGGAAGTGTGGAATTAATGAGATATGAGGACTGATTATTGTGGAAGCAAATTTGAAGGATGATCAAAGACCATTGAGGAGTAGCAGATCCATATTTGATCAAGAAGGATCTAATGAAGCAAAATAGAGACCTATAATTAGCAAATTCAGTTACATCTTGTTCAGGTTAATTCATTGTTGCTTTCTAACCATTGTAGTAGTGATTCCAAATCTCTTAATAGAGTTGGTTTAATAGCCATTTTATAAATCCTCTAATAAGGTGACAATTCAGCTGAATTGTTCTAAAGACTTCTAGCAAGGCCACTCCTAATAAAGTGATTAAATCCTCTAACAGGGTCACGCCTAATAGTGTGTATTGTAACCTTTAATAGGGTTGGCTCCGAACAGGGCTCACTTTAGAAGAGTGAAAAATTGGTGACTAGTTACTTGGTGGTTTTTCTCATATTGGGTTTCCACGTGAAATCTGGTGTCTCTTGTGTTCACTTTATTTTCAGTTACATGCATGAATGCTTGAAGATAAGTAATAATTTAATTTACCAAGTTACAACATTTTTTTACCAAGTATCAATAGTAACTAGATCTTTAAGACATCTAAGAGATCTGTGGATTAATTTTTGTTAGTAACTGATTCACCCCCCTCTCAATTACTCTATCTTTAATCCCAACAATTGATATTAGAGCTATTGGTGCTTATAGAAAAATATTTCAAGAATCTAAGCTAAAGATCAGGATGTCTTACAAAAGGAAAATTCCAAGACTTAATAGGGACAACTTCTTAGCATGGCAAGGATTGATGAGGCTTCATCTAGCTTCTATTGGTGATACAGGGCTAAAGTACCTTGATGAAAAATATGAAGAACCTTCTAGTACATTATCTATCAATGATATTGTTGAAAAGAAGACTCACAATAACATGATGATAGATATAGCATCTGCTCTGAGTTATGAAGAATTTGATGACATCAAAGATTGCAAAACTACGTTTAAAATGTGGAACAAGCTGAAAGAGATCTATGGAGGAGATGATAATGTGAGAAGAGCCAAAGTAGAAAGTTTGAGAGGGCAATCTGATCAAATGAGGATGAGCGAGGATGAAAATATTGTAAAGTATGTTGAAAAGGTAAAGCATGTATTAGTGCAATCAAAGCATGTAGAGGAGATATCAGTGAGGAGACAGTTATAAGTAAAGTTCTTATAACTCTACTTCCCATTTATGCAATCAGAGTCTCTGCAATTCAAGAAAGGAGATATGAGGCAAATAATAAAATAAATTTAGAGGCCATAGTTGGAAGATTGACTGCATTTGAGCTAGACAACTATGAAAATTATGTTCCAACTGCTAAGAATGTTGAATCAACATTTGAAGTGAAGCTTTCACTCAAAGAAAAAGGGAAAAAGATGAAGGATTCACAATTAGACAGTGATGAAGAATTAGAAAAAAGTTTAGATAGTGATCTTGAAGTGGTTGAAGCTCTACTAGCAATAAAATACTCAAGTGACAAAGGGAAATACAAAGGTAAGGTTCCTCTAATCTGTTTCTCTTGTGAAGAAATTGGACATATTGTTTCTAGGTGCCCAAATAAGAAAAACAAAGATGAGAAGAAGGGTCACAAGTACAATGGCAATAAAAACTTCAAATCATTCAAGGATAAAGGTAAGAAAACATGTTTTATGGCAAAAGATTCTAATGATTTTGATGATGAAGAAGAAGATGGAATTGTCTAGATTACTGTGAAAGATGAGTTTGATAATGATGAGGAAATGACACTCATTTCTCATATGAGCAGAAATGATACATGAATCATAGATAGTGGTTGTTCTCATCACATGACTAGTGATAAAACTAAGTTTGAATATTTTGAACACTATGAAGGTGGCAGTGTAAGATTTGGTAACAATAAACCTTGTTGTATAAGAGGAAAAGGAAGAATCTCACTAACCAAGGAACTTGTATGTGATAATGTATATTGGGTAGAAGGACTAAAAAATAATTTGTTGAGTGTGACACATCTACTCAATAATGGATTCAAAGTAGAATTTATGCATGGAAAAGCAAGATTACTAGATGGAAAAGGAAAGCTGATTGGATCAGGCACTCATACAAAAGGTAACTTATTTTATCTTGAACTTGGTCAATGTTCATGTTTCATTGCTCAAATTGAAGAAAGTTGGTTATGGCATAGGAGGTTGTGTCATGTAAACTTTGAAAACTTAATAAAAATCAATAAATTTAGGAAAGTAAGAAGTATTCCTTACATAAAGAAACCTGAGGTTGGTCCATGCAAGAATTGTAAAATTGGTAAAAAGGGAAAGAGTAGTTTTAAGAGCAAGAACTATCAAACTAAAGAAGTTCTAGAAATTGTGCATACTGATTTGTGTGGACCTATTGGCATTGAAAATTATATGGGTGAAAAATTCTTCATTCTATTTGTTGATGATTATTCAAGAATGATGACTATCATGTACCTAAGAGAGAAATCAGAAGCATTTGAAAAGTTCAAATGGTATTTAGCTAGAGTAGAAAAGGAAACAGGCAAAATACTGAAATGCTTAAGGTCTGACAGAGGTGGTGAATTTATTTCACATGAGTTCAATAACTTTTTCATTGAAAGGGGAATCAAAAGATAGGTTTCAGCACCTGGAACTCCTAAACAAAATGGAATAGCAGAAAGAAGGAAAAGATCTATAATGGATTGTGCAAGAACCTTAATGATTGAGAAAGGCATTGTTGTCAAATACTAGAAGGAAGCTATCAGCACTATAGTTCATACCTTGAACTGAGGACAACTGAAAAAGGACTGATTCAAAATACCCTATGAGTTGTGGTATGGCTACAAACCCAATGTAAGTTATCTAAAATTATTTGGAAGAAAATGTTACATTTTGAAAGAATCTAGAAAAGGTAAATTTGATGTAAAAAGTGATGAAAGAATATTTTTGGGATACTCTTGCAAAAACAAATCATATAGATGTTTGAACTTATCTACTCAGAAAGTCATAGAAAGTGCACATGTGAAAGTTGATGAGTTTGTAGAAAGAACAGAAGAAGAAAGAAAAAAGGAACCTGAAGATTACAGAAGATTTTTTTACATTGAACTTGATACAATGCCAAGTATACCTATTAATCAGCAATCCTCAACTCCAGAGTCTTTATTAACCAAGTCACAAGAAGTTCAAACCGAGTCAGCATCTACTGAGCTACAAGAACTTGAGTTGCAAACATAAGCTACTGAGTTAGCATCTATCGAGCCCAAGCAACCAAAATCAGAACCAAAAGTTGAGACATAGAAGGATAACAATGCAAGTCATTCAAAAGGCAAGGAGCCTATGTTAGCCAAGTATGTTAGAAAACATCATGCACTAGATCAGATCATTGGTGATAAATCAGAAGGAACAATGACAAGAAGTAAGTTGAAAGGCACTTGTTTACTTTCTGATTTTGAACCTAGAAATGTCAAAGATGCACTAGATAATGAAAGTTGGATTGAAGCTATGAATGAAGAGATAGAACAGATAGAGAAAAAAAAAAATGGACTCTTGTACCTAGACCCAAAGAGAAGAATGCGATTGGAACAAAGTGGGTATTCATAAACAAACTAAATGAAGATGGTAAGGTATCAAGGAACAAAGCTAGACTAGTATGCAAAGGATATTACAAGAAGAAGGTGTAGACTATGGAGAAATTTTTTCTCCTGTTGCAAGATTGGAAGGTGTCAGAACCTTACTTGCATATTTTACATTCAAAGGATACAAAGCTTATTAGATGGATGTCAAGTCAACATTTCTCAATGGCATATTGGAGGAAGAGGTTTACATTGAGCAGTCTGAAGGTTTTGTTGGTCCAGACAAGAAGGACATGGTCTAAAAATTGCATCAAGCATTATATGGTCTAAAACAAGCCCCTAAAGCATGGTATGAAATATTGCATAACTATCTTATTCAGATTGGTTTTCAAAGAACTAATGACAACAATAGTTTGTACATAAAGGAAGGACTAGAAAATAAGATTATTTTGGCAAAAATATTTGTAGATGATACTTTGTTCACAGGAAATGATGATCTTTGCAAAGAATTTTTAGAACAAATGAACAAGGAATTTGAAATGTCAATGTTTTGTGAAATCAAATTCTTTGTTGGTCTTCAAATTCAACAGAATAAGAATGACATCTACATCACTCAATCTAAATACATCAAGGAGATATTGATATTTTTTGGGATGGAAGACTGCAAATCAGTTGGGATTCCTATGTGTATTGGATTAAAACTTACCAAGGATGATGAATCAAAGGAAGTGGATCAAACATTGTATAGATCTATGATTGGAAAGTTGCAATATGTAGTGCACACAAGACCAGACATTGCCTTTGCAGTAGGAATTGTAGCAAGATTCTCAGCAAAACCAAAAGAAAATCACATGATGGAAATCAAAAGGATCATGAGATACTTAAAAGGAACTAAAGATTATGGATTATGGTATAAACTTGGAGGAAAACTAGATTTAAAGGTGTTCACTAATGTAGATTGGGTAGGAAATATTGATGACAGAAAGAGCACAAGTGGAGGAGCTTTCTTTCTCAGAAAGAGGTTGGTTTCTTGGACAAGAAAAAAGTAGAATTGTACATCTCAATCCACAGCAGAGGCTAAATATGTTGCAGCAGTAGTAATTGCTCAAACATTGTGTGGTTTAAACAATTATTGGAAGGTATGAAGTAAGAAATCAAAGAACCAGTTGTTATGTTTAATGACAACACAAGTGCAATTAACATCTCTAAGAATCTAGTGGTGCATTCAAAAACCAGGCATATTGCCATAAAATATCACTTTGTTAGAGAATTGGTGCAAGAAAAAGAAATAAGATTAGAATATGTGCATACAAAGGAACAAATTGCTAACATATTCACAAAGCCTTTACCTAAGGATGAATTCTTGTATCTGAGAGGTAAGTTAGGGGTCATTCCCCTATCTGAAGCTCACTAAAATATAGTTTTAGTGATGCATCAATAGGAATAGAATTGAAGATTTATCAATTGATGCAACAAACCAATGAAGACATTGCATATGAATCAGTACATCAGGTACAATGCTATTTAGATATTTTGAGTTGTCTTTGGCATGTGTTGTCAAAGAGGGAGAATATACTATTGTCATATCTTTCTAAAATTTGCTTGCAAAATAATAAGAGTTTGTGTAAAAAGGAGAGATTATTATGAAAGAGGGAGTTTTCTATTTTTGAAGAAAGAAAGTAAAGTATTTTTTTAGTAATAGACTTGTTTTCAAATTTTATTCTGCTATGACATGTTGTGTTGCCATCAATGCCAAAGAGGGAGATTGTTGGATACAATTGTTCAATTGTGTGTTGTCTTTGATGTCACACAAATATCATATCACTCATCAGATAGTGTCTATCGAGCTTAGAAGGTCAGCTAGACAAAGGATAGTGTCTACCGAGCTCAAAAGGTTATCTAGACAAAGGATAGTGTCTACCGAGCTCAGAAGGTCAGTGAAGCAAAGAAAAAGTTCTTACCGAGCTCACTCAGTCATCAAAGGTAATATGGAAGAAGCAGTTCTTATGGAGGGATTTAGTTCTTACCAAGTAAACTTGGCAGTCAAAGGATTTTAAAGATATTGCAATGTTAACCGAGTCAAGAAGGTTAACTCAAGAAATTTTTAGAAGCAGTATTTATCAAGTAGGGTCAGCCAGTAAAATATTTCATTGTTTTATGAAATAATGTTTATTTGTTCAGAGTAAAATCTATAGCCGACTGATGTATGGTTTATTGGTAAATGTAACATGTGAATGAGCTGACCTGACAATCTAAATGGTATAAGTAAGAGGTCAAGTTGCAAATTCTAAGAGTGAGAAAGATGGAAGTGTGGAATTAATGAGATATGAGGACTAATTATTGTGAAAGTAATTTTGAAGGATGATTAGAGACCATTGAGGAGCAGCAGAGCCATATTTGATTAAGAAGGATCTAATGAAGCAAAACAGAGACCTGTAATTAGCAAATTTAGTTGCATCTTGTTTAGGTTAATTCATTGTTTCTTTCTAGCCATTGTAGTAGTGATTCCAAATCTCTTAACAGAGTTGGTTTAATAGCCATTTTATAAATTCTCTAACAAGGTAATAGTTTAGTTGAATTTTTCTAAAGACTGTTAGGAAAATCAGGTGAGAAAACAACTTCCTACACTAAATCTCATAAGGAAAGTATGATACAAATCCTATTGAAATCTTCTACACTTACAGATTCAATATCATGTAAACAACAATATTGCAGCCAAACATGCATACAAAAAATACACAGAGAAAGGAACACATAACACAAGGATTTTCCAGTGGGGAAAAACCTTTCGGTAAAACAACCCCACCCCTTCAGAACCTGCACAATGTATTATCTTCAACATGAGGTTACAATACACTTGTAATGCAAGTTCAACATCAACAATTGAAGACTCCAGTAGCTACTCGCAGTACCAACAATACACCTTTTTTCTCATCGCTTTGCAACCCTAAAAATGCTTATAACATGCACTTCACTTTAGCGCTACTCCCAAAAGGTAAACCGTATTAGGGTTTTACCATTCTCCGAGAAAATAGAAACCCCAAAATTTTTTTTTGGCCGATGCCTCGAACCCCACTATTGGGGTAGAGTGTATAGTACTCAAATATCTTAGTTGCCACATGTCTTCACCTATCATTGAATCTTCCTAACATAGCTCTTACGTGTCATAGGAATCCATAATAACCATTTTAGTCATGATCTCCTTACACATAATTCAAGGTGTCAACACATCAACATTATTTGCAAGAAATACATTTTACAAAACAAATAATAAGAATATGAATTATACAAGGTTGAGACACCTTATTCCTAACAAAGACCTCTAGTAAGGCCACTCCTAACAGGGTGATTAAATTCTCTAACAGGGTGACACCTAATAGTGTGTATTGTAACCTTTAATAGGGTTGGCTCCGAACACGGCTCACTTTAGAAGAGTGAAAATTGGTGACTAGGTACTTGGTGGTTTTTCCCATATTAGGTTTCCACGTTAAATCTGGTGTCTCCTGTGTTCACTTTGTTTTTAGCTACATGCATGAATGCTTGAAGATAAGTAATAATTTAATTTACTAAGTTATAGAATTTGTTTATCGAGTATCAACAGTAACTAGATGAAATGTCCCTTTTCTAATTTTATATGATATGTCAAGCCTCTAATCAGATTTTTAAGATCAAACAACCAATATTTCAAAGATCCACCAATTTCTCAATAAACCCCAAATCGGGTATGTCGAAAATAGTGCCAAAAATTTCATAGCTTCACATATTATTAATAAATCTGAAAGTGGACATTTTTTATAGAAATTTCAGAAGCATAAAAGCCTAAAAAATTACATTTTTAGATCTGTATAACATGTACACAACAGCTCTCAAATGGAGGACAAAAACAATGCTCATCGAGCTCTCGAAAACAACACAAAATAGCCAGAAACACCACAAAAGCATTGATAATATATCATAGAAGTAAAATCATGATAAAATAAATATATTCATCTCTATTTTAAGATCTAAATGTCTGATATACAGCAGCAACCCAAACTGATATGAAATACTCAACCGAAAACACCAAACTCTTACAAAAAACACACCCGAAAACCCACAAATCTGCACTGTTTAGCACAAAGGAAAACTCTGCATGAGCATGCACATGGAATGGCTTCAAAATACCATCCTTAGCCTTCCTAGAAACCTAAAAAATCCCATTCTTGGGTCTCCTTCTCCACAGGTTTGGCAGTGTCTGAAGAACAACAAAGAAATGAGCAAAAATCAAGTTCTAGAATGAACCCAAAATGCCTCCAAACCTCTTAAAAGAGGGCATAACCCTAACTCACATCCAAGAGGGGTTAATAAAACATATTTTAATAATAATTTTCATTTATTAGTCCATTATCTTCCAAAGATTATCCCCTTTTTTCAAAACTTCACCTTTTTGGGCCTGCCTGCCTTAGTAAAGATTATTATTTTTAATTATTTGAAAAGGGGACATGATAAGTCCTCCCCCTTCAAATATTGCTTGTCCTCAAGCAATGGATGAACAATAAACTAATCAATCCACCTGGATCTAAAATGTAGTCATGAACTATACTATTGTCAATTAACATAGGCTCCTGCAATATCCTCTGTAATATAACCAAGAGGAATCCATAATCCAACTGACAATTATAGCTCAACCAATCTCCAAAATCACAACTTCCACAATCAAAAACCCATGAGACATAAACTCTTAGAACATCAAAACCCAAGTAAAGTGGACAAATCAAATTGCCAACATAGTAAATACCATCAACGCATCCCACTGGCCTATACAGAATGTACAATCCAACTCTGCAACAATGGTGAATGCTCTTGAATGAAACTATACCAAGTATGGAGAATCCACACACTGTACAAATCCTATAGTCAATACAACTTTGTAGATCACCAGCCACTATCTCATAACCATAACTCCCATGCACCCCATGAACAAGTGATACAACCCATTGTGTTTGATCACCAGCTAAGTCAAGAGATATCATAGCCAAAGGAGTAGAATCAATAACAAAACCCGCTGAAGCATCACCCCAAAACTCCTGCTCTAAGTCATGTATTATCAAGCTATCAACTACAGAACCTATCACCATGTCATGCCCATCACAACTCTCATCCTGAGGTGTCAAACTATCCCATAATTGATGATAAGAACTAGGAACCAAAATACATCTTTGTATCATCATCTCATCAAAATGGTCATCAAAGGTGAATTGATGAGCATACCTCACAATGTAATGTTGATAGAATGCGCCAATCTTAGTCAGTGGCTTAGACTGCAATCCAGATGTAGCTAACTACAATCGATCACTAACCAGGTTAGAACTGACCACTACCTCTGAAGACATCACCAAGGGAGTAGTATTACTAGTAGGAACCATGCCAACTGTTAGCTCACCAACATCACACATGGTCTTTGATACAACATCTCTAGTCTTTGTGCCATTAGAACTAGAGGTCACCACCATGTCAGGCATACCACAACAATCTATTGCAGCACCCAACTCAACTGAACCTGACTCTAGTGGGGATGAACCCGATATGCTAATTTTTGTATTAAGGATGGATGCATTCCCATCTCCACTGTCTTTGACAATCTTGACCATGGACATCCTCAAATCACTAGACACCATAGCTTGTGACTGTATAGAATCTAGTAAAGACTGTAGTTGCTCTAACTCCATGGTCACCTTAGCCAAATGAAACTGTGACTCCTTGAAAGCCAAATGTGTACTCTCAAGAATCTTAGAAGTCACCTCAAGTTGTTGAGTAAACTCACTCACCTCATCTTCCTTGGCCAATAATGCGTCATATGCTGTACTCCCCCACTCCATAAGATAATCTTTGTCAGCTGCCAACTGCATATAATTCTATCTCAAAATCTGAATAGCCTCCCATAAAGAGTGGACCTCTATCAAGGAAAGATAACTGCCTTCCCACTCATCACTAGTAGGAGAACCCCATCCATAAACTGCTAACAACTAACGAGCATCATCGAAATGCTAGCAAGCGATAGCAATGTCTCGCTCACTAACTCTCAACTGATTAGACACATGATGGCATTGTCTAGACTATCTCCTACAAACCTCCTTTGATGCACTGTCTAAAGGAATATCCTCAAAGTTACTAGTCTCTAGAGTATTACCATCCATATCCTATGAATCAAATCCAAAGCTCATATCAACATACGGAGTATCAAAAACTATAACACTGCTGTCCAACTCCTTTGTACCAAAAGAAATTGCCAAGGAAACTAAGTCTTCAAAACTACCCACTACATCTTCTTGGATGTCATCAATGCCAATATGATCTTAGGACTCATTTGTACACATTGCCAAATATGAAAGATCATCAACACATTCCAGCAAGTATGGTCGACTAGATATATGAACAAAGCCCAACACCGGTGTATAAAAATTAATACCAACATCAAACAAGCTGCTAGCACAAGAAAAGACAACACTATGCAATCTGCTAATCAAATCCATGATAGCACCCAAACAAACATTGCTACCAAAAAGTGTTAAAGATCTCTAGTCAACTGAATCCCAAATGCCAATATAACAATCTCGAGTCCATATCTGTAAACTAGAATCAGCTGGTAACTCAAAAAAAATCTTCACCTGAGTAATATGACCAATACCAACTAACTCCACATACCTGTCATGATGAGATAATGAAGTCACAATACTATCTTTGTTCACTTTCAGCTGGCTGGACAAATCATGTAAAGTAATACCAGCCTCAACCTCATGTGATGAAGCATCTAACTGTGCCTAGTACTCTTTCTTAGTAAAGTCATGAATGCTCAATGTCTACTCATCTCTATCAGGTATCTCACCATCATGCACAACAACATCCTCATAATCATCATCTAAACCCACTACCTCCTATGGCAGAGTAGAATCTGAGACCTCTGCCTGGCTATAAGCTAGTTTCTCAAAATCCTCATGCAAGTTCTTGGTAATTGTGTCATCTACCCTATGAGAAAATTTTCCAAATAGAAATCTAGTCAACTTATCCACCTTAGTTGGGTCGGACAACATGTCATTCATCATACAGTGGTGCTCAACCAACTGTTCAGACATGTCATGGCTTATTTTTCTAAGTTTATCTTGAATGTCTAAATAACCATCCTTTCTACTATTCTAACTCTAGATATCAATTGTCCAAGATCATGTCCTCTGAGACTCTGTACTATACCTATCCATTCTGGATAAAATAGAGTGTAACCCCAATAGGTTATAACTTCTTCAAACACCAAGAACTAACATGCAAATCATTAGAAGTAGCATGCAACCATAGATTTTGACATGCAGCTGATTAGAAGCAACATGAAACCACCAAATTCACCAAGAACTAACATTCAAATAATTAGAAGTAGCATGCAACCATAAATTTTGACATGCAGCTGATTAGAAGCAACATGCAACCATAAATTATGACATGCAAGATTTGGGTAGTTCTCAAAAATGACATGCAAACTTCTACAAACCCTCAGGCTGGCAAGATCATAGCTCTGATACCACTGAAATGTCCCTTTTCTGATTTTATATGATATGTCAAGCCTCTAATCAGATTTTTAAGATCAAACAACCAATATTTCAAAGATCCACCAATTTCTCAATAAACCCCAAATCGGGTATGTCAGAAATAGTGCCAAAAACTTCACAGCTTCACATATTATTAATAAATCTGAAAGTGGAAATTTTTTATAGAAATTTCAGCAGCATAACAGCCTAAAAAATTATGTTTCCAGATCTATATAACATGTACACAACAGCTCCCAAATGGAGGACAAAAACAATGCTCATCGAGCTCCCAGAAACAACACAAAATAGCCGAAAACACCACAAAAGCACTGATAATCTATCATAAAAGTATAATCATGAAAAAATAAATATATTCAGCTCTATTTTATTTTAAATATCTGATATACAGCAGCAACCCAAACTGATACGAAATACTCAACCGAAAACACCAAACTCTTACAAAAAACACACCCGAAAACCCACAAATCTGCACTGTTCAGCACAAAGGCAAACTCTGCATGAGCATGCACATGGAATGGCTTCAAAATACCATCCTTAGCCTTCCTAGAAACTTGAAAACTCCCATTCTTGGGTCTCCTTCTCCACAGGTTTGGCAGCCTCTGAAGAACAACAAAGAAATGAGCAAAAATCAAGTTCTAGAATGAACCCAAAATACCTCCAAACCCCTTAAAAGAGGCATAACCCTAACTCACATCCAAGAGGGGTTAATAAAACATATTTTAATAATAATTTTTATTTATTAGTCCATTAGCTTCCAAAGATTATCCCCTTTTTTCGAAACTTTACCTTTTTGGGCTTGCCTACCTTAGTAAAGATTATTATTTTTAATTATTTGAAAAGGGGACATGACACTAGATCTTTAAGACATCTAAGGGATCTGTGTATTAATTTTTGTTAGTACTTGATTCACCCCCCTCTTAGTTACTCTATCTTTGATCCCAACAGAAGAAATTTGAAGAAGCTCTTGAACAAATTGATATCCATACTAATGAAAGAGATGACCTAAAGACAAATATAAAGATGCAAAAGCTTACATTGGTGAACTAAAGGACAAGATAGATGCCCTAAAGCAAAAAGAACCTAGTGAGAAAACCAATAATGATGATATTGAATATCTAAAGAAAGAAAATGAGATCTTAAAGCATGAGTTAAAAATAGTGAACTCAAGCTAAGTCTTAAGAAAAATGGAGGAAACAATGACTTTAAAATAAAAGATAAAAATGTAGATCTAAGATCCCAGTTAAGCAAAGTAACATATGAATTGGAATCTATCAAGTTAGAGCATACAAAATTAGAGAAATACAACACTATTGTGAAAGGTGAGTTGGTACAAACCAAACAACAACTTGAGAAATTATATAATAGTAGTAAAAATATTGAAGAACAAATATCTATATAGAGACCTAGTTATGACAAAACTGGACTTGGATTCTTCCTTGGACAATCTGCCAAGAAATCTATTGAGAGAGAAGAACCTAATACTCTTGAAGTAAAAAAGGATTTAAACATAAGAAAAACAGATGATACATCTAAAGACAAGGAGAATGTTGCTCACTCTAAGAAATCTAAAGAATCTAATCAAGATGAGGACATTAGAGGAAAAGAATCTCATTCTAGGTGTAATGAACTTGAACATACTAGAGATGATTGCAAAGGTAAGTCTTTTAAACCTATTTCAAATTTTTATTTTCATAATTGTCATGGATATGGACATTATGCTATAGATTGTAAGAAACCTAAATTTGATAATGATAATGCAAATAGTAGAATGTTTAGGAACACTAAATGTGCAGGCAATAGAAGAAGATCTCATAGCAATGAAAGTGGAGAAAGAAGACAAATCATTTGTTATAGATGCAACAATCTTGGACACATTACAAGGAATTGCAAAGCACCTGACAACCAAAATAATGAACACAGAAGGAATGTACCTATATGTTAGTTATGTAATAACTTTGGACACACAAAAAAGTTCTACAAAATGGATAGAAAAAACCTAAATAGGAATCAGAATTATAGAAGGAACAACAAAAGAAATGATGATGGTTTGAAGGAAGAAATGAAGGAACTGACAGAAGAATTTAAGGAAACATTCATAAAGGCAAAAGAAATTGGAAGTTCTCACATGGTTTAGGAAGAAGCACATCCTAATGTACCTAATAAATTAGTAAAGTCACTTATTGTGTATGACCCATCTTATCTGAATTGAGCATTCTCAATAAAATAATGCGACAGTTAATAATAACTGATGTTAGAGAAAATAACACAAGTTGCACAGTTAATGTTGTATCCTAGACATTGAAATGAGTCTACAATAATGTGCACATTGCTTAATATGATTAGTATAAGGATATATAAGAAGAATAACCCCTCTGTTATACAAAGACAATATTTTGGACTAGTGGCAGATACACATTTAATGTGAAATACAAATTGTGAAAGATTAAAAGGATACAAATTGATTTATGAACATCACTTGCTTGTGCAAAATCTTAAATGCAAGATTGAAGTGAGATTTGAAGTATTAAAGAAATTTGTAGATACATGAGTTCACTAAAAACCCTAAATGTGAAATTAAGGTATTTTTCAAATTTTTTGAGTATATTTTCAAAAATGGCAAGATAAGAAGTGGTTAATATAAGCAATAGACCTAGATATAACTTCAAGAAACACCCATTTGTTTCTTTGCTTGATGACCCTATTGGAGCATTTTTACAAGTATCAAAAAATGTTCTTCATGTCAAAGATATAAGAGGTTATATTCATTATAAAATTGAAAGCATAGGAGATACAAAGATTCATAAGGAATTAGAGAAAATTTACAACAATTATTTGTCACTAAAACCAGAACATGCATACCTAGAACAACTTAATCTAGTTAAGCACATGTTTTATATAGACTTTGATAACCATGAATGGAAAAGAATAATTTTGAGAAGAGTTCATGATGACCTTCTGTGGTTGGGAGATTTTATTATATGCATTGACAGTGACCTAAATCAAAAGTTTATAGGTTTAAGAAATGAAGGATGCAATCCCGTCAACATAAAGAATGTGTGCAAAATAGTTAAAACCAATCTCAACATATGTTTTGTTGGTAGAAACATGAAGATCAATACCATTCAACATGATGGAGTAAGATTTGTCAGTAAAATTTTGGTATATAAGTTCAACCATGAATCTAGGATAGATTCACTCCCTACTAGATTTCTTGGTGCATCTTATATGGTAGTAAAGGGTGAAGAGATTAATCTATGTGACATTATCCAAACATAGTTGTTGGATAACATATCAAAAATCAAGTAGTCTAGGAGTGCAGTCTTTAGGTTTGAATCCGTATTGACTCACATATTCTTCTATGCAAAAAAGAAGTTTCTTGGTATTTCAAATTGGGATGGAAGTAAGTATGCAATGCAGACTATCACTCGTGCATATAGAACTAAACTAGAAACAATTAGAGATAATGATATTGAAAAAATAATGAAATCTTTCAAATTTGAAATGAATAAAAGGTATAGGATACATCCTACACTAGTAGAGAAATATAAGGATGAGCTATGTTTCATGGTAGAAATAGATTTCACATGTATGGAGGTAGTAGTTCCTCAAGTAAAGTTCATTGAACCTATGGGTTACGAAATGAGTGAGGAATTGATTGAAGGATATGTGTAGATAATCATACACTCTAAAGTTAATTCTAAATGTCCTAGATGGGGGACATATACTGAGAAGATGAGAAAAGTCAAAAAAAGTCAAATAATTAAGGACTTCATGAAGAAGGTAGAAACTGTGATTGATTCTATCTTGAAGGAATTAGGAATGTCAAGAAAGGAATTTAAAGAGGTGAAAGGGATAACATTGGAAATGAAGGCCAATGGTTAATCTTAACTATTGACCCCTTCACCTATTGTAATGGCCGAACCTACTAAAGAGCTCATAGTTGCACAGACAAGTGTACAAGCACCCAAAGTGCCATATGAAACACTTGCATAGCAGCAACCTCTAAGGAATCCAAAGAAAACCAAGGAAGAACTAGCACCAAGGAAGTATAAAAGGATTGAGAAGGCCAATACCCCTCTTAAGAAGAGAGTCAAGAAAACTACAACTAGACCAGGCAAGAGGAGAAGAACCTTACAAATTAGTTCTTTTGAATCTGAAGAAGAGACTGGTGATAGACCAGTAGAGCTAGCAGATCAAGAAGTGAAGACTTCAGTAGGAAGAATATCATGGAAACTAGAGGTAGAAAATCTTAACATGCAAATTATTGATGACAATAATTTTATGCAATTGAATAAGTACTATGACTTGTATAATAATACGGATAGAAGATAGCTAGAGAATGTTGTAGTTAGAAACATGATCCTAAAAGATAAAAGGTTTGATGGCATAAGAGGTCAAATACTTGAAGACTTGTAAAATAGACTTTTAAATAGAAAATGTAAAGTAATTGATGAATATAAGCAAATAAGGACAAATATGGTGAAAAAGTTATGTATTGTAAATAATGAGGAAGAAATAATAGAAATTCTAAAAGGAATAACACCATTATTGAGGAATAAGAAGAGATCCATTCTCCTCATGGGAGGAAATTATGAAGAAGTGAATGTGGAAACTCAAAAGGAAATAGTCACATACATGTCTACCATGCCTAAGGAGAGTGCTCAGCCAGACAAGGCAAGCCCTATGCCTAAGTAGTTTGATAAGAATGCGCAGATAGAGGAGACAAGTCCTACTATGATAAAAAATAGTCCACCTCACATTTCTGAGCAAACAAGTGATTCACCACATATTACAATTGGTAGTGAATCTATGCAAGCAGATAACAATAATATGATAGTGGATAAAATTGAGGACCCATTTAAAGATTTTGGTTCCAATATTGTTGGCAATATTGTTGATTACAACAACTCATTTGATGATGAAAAAGAATAGGAGCTTAAGGAAGAAGATGCACCTTTTGCATATAAATTTGAATCTAGCATTGAAGCAACTGCTACAAGTGCACCTATAGCTACAAAAATAGTATTACCATCTTCACCACCTACACAATCAACAATGGTCACAACAGCAATAGCAACATAGTTAGATGAGGCACAAAATCTCATATCTTCTTTAAGTAAATTTCTTGAAAAGAACAAATCTGTCAAGTCTATTAAGAAGACATTAACTTCAGTTTTGAATAGGTTGGAGAAGATAGTAAGTTCTATTGACACACTTGTAGTCATTCAATAGAGAGCAACAATTTTTTGCAAAACCTTTGATAATGAGTTTACTATGGTTACCAATGTGGCTACAATTCAAGCATAGATTAAGCATGATGGTAAACTTCTTAATACTATGTGTACAAACATAAGAAGTGATATAGAAACATTAAATGTATAAATTAAGGCATTAAAGAAAAGTATGGAGAAAGGTAAGTAGATCTATGCTAAGTGCAACATGGCATATCTTCAACTTCACAATTTTGATGAGCAAATCAAAGAGAAGGTAACTAAGCTTCAGATGCTCACTAATAACTTTTTGAAATATAATCAAAAGTTAGAAACCTTTGAGAATACTATGCAACCACTTCATGATATACAAGTAGAAAAGGAGAAAGTTTTGAAAAGATTTACTCTTTTAAGGGAACATTTATCCTCACAAATTACATTATTACAAAATTAGTTGGAGGAATTCTTGGTAGCCAAGTCCTCATATGAAAATTTTGTGGCTATTGATTTGAATGTAGTAGAGTTAGCTGCATTTTCTCTATGTGCACCAATTAGTGTGTTTGATGCATTGAAAGATAGTTGGAAGAAACACCTTGCGCAATTGAAGAAAATTCAGTGATTGTTTTTCCAAGTTTTGATGCAACTTTTAGATTTTGACAACATTTTCTTTTTTATTGGCATGTTTGTCATTGATGTAAAAGTGGGAGAAATAAGGAAAATTGTAATTATAAGTTATACAGTTGTATTTTGAAGTATAGTAGTAAGTTTTTCTCAAGAAAATTTTGTAATTAGAGTTATAAGGGATGTAATCTTTCTCAGAACATGAATACAATGTTTTTACTATGTTATGGTTATTTATTTTGATTGGTACGACAACATGTTTGGAACTTAGCCAATTTTTCCAAAATGTTGCCATCAATGCCAAAGGGGGAGATTGTTGGCAATATGACAATTCAGTCAAATAAGGTAAGATATGTGGTTGTCATTTATGGAAACATATGTTTTGTAGTTTAGTTATGGTCATGGAAAATTGTCTAAGTATTGGACAGTGCTATAGAAACATGAAAAGATTTGTTCATAGTAGAATATTCCCTTGGAATATTCTCTTGCAAAATTAACCCTAGATGCATGACATCATTCTAATAATGCATACCAATGCACATGTCTGTATGACCAATCTAGTTCAAGTTATGGAGGAAATACTGATGTAGATACCTCACAGTGCAGAAGAAAGCATGTTAGCAAATTGACTTGTATGACTTGCAGAATTGTTTTGATTACTAAAATCTTGATGAGCCAACTCTAAGGATGATATGTGAGCTGACTTAGGAATAATCTGTTAATATGTTTGATATAAGTAAAGAACTTCAATTGCAAAGTTAAAGTGTGAATGCAATGAGATACTATGTGATGTTAAGTAATGTTAAGTGATCCAAGATATGATGCAAATTGATATATGTGTAGTTACTCCTTGTATGAAGAATTGACAATCAAGGAATTGAAAAGTACAACAAGTGATATAGTGTTGTATGTATATTTATTCTCTTGAAGAACTCAATTGTTTAGTTGCATGTTAGGGTAGTGGGCTTTTCTTGCACACACTTGCATATGATCTACCAACTCCTAATAGGTTTTTAGCAACTCCTAACAAGGTTGAGGCTTCTAACAAGGCCTAGTCTCCTAACAGGGACTCGAGACACTATACATTCTTCATAGACTCCTAACAAGGTCAATATCCTTAACTAGATTCTTTATATAGTGAATCATCTTGTGTTTTTCATTCCCACTAGGGTTTTCCCTTGGCCAAAGTTTCTTTAGTTAACAAAATATTGTGTTATGAGCTCTCTCTATGTATGGTTATTTTTATTGTTCAACATTGTTGGTTTACTTCCTTATGCATGCATTAAAATAATTAATAGTATTTAGTTTTGGGTAAAAAGATTGAAAATACCGATTCACCCCCCCTCTTAGTATTATCTATTTCTAACAAACTTGGATCACTCAAAAAATTTTTGGCAATGAAGTTTTCTTCACTTGCGCACTGCTTTGCTCAACTTTGCATTTTGTACTCTCTAGTATTTATCATCAATTCACATTACATTCATTCAATACCATGATAAAGGAAAATGTCTTTCCTTTATATTGAGTCCATAAAATAATTCTCTGAGTCAGCTATTAGACCTTCTCAATTAATTATTATAGGACCACATTAAGAACACATTACACTTAGTGATAATATTAATCTTCCACCTTGTAACTTGAATAACTTTCCATACATACAATATTATGATGAGCAAGCTTAGCCACATCATCCTAAACATGTCTTCTCCATGTCCTTAACCTCAATCCTATAGCTATAAACTTTGCTAAGAGATATAAAAAGTTTACTAGAACATGCCTCTGTAAACTCTGTCTCACAACATACATCACCAAAATGTACATAACTTCTTCTTGACTTATCCTTTCTTCTTATGATGTTAGCTACATATACCAGATACTTAGAAGTATCTCCCATAACCTTGGGTGGTTATCATGTTCAACTAGCTATTCATACCAACTTGATGTTTCTGCTATTCTTTTGTTAGATACCATAGAAAGCTACTATGTAGACATAAAACATGTTATATTGACATTAATGAAAAAATCAGTCATGAATGTAACATATCATAATAGTTATACTCTCCCATAGGAATATTGTCAATATTCATGCTTCCAACCAATCTTCCAAAAATCTCCCCAATCTTCCAACACACCAAATCCTAATTCAGAACCTAAAAAAGATCAAGATGAGGCAAGATTGTTGAGAGTATTGTCTAGGGAAAATTCAAAGCCCACTGTAGAAGTTATTCCTTATAATGGAAAATTGGACACCAATGTTGTGTTGGATTGGATCTTTGATATGGAGAAGTTCTTTGAGTATGAAAATGCTCCTAATAATAGGAAGGTGAAAATTGTAGTTACTAAGTTGAAGGGTCTTGCCTCACTATAGTAGGAGAATTTGCAAACTAATAGACAAAGGAGAGGAAAGGAGAAGATCAAGAATTGGGTGAAAATGGTGAACAAGGTGAAGAATGAATTCCCTTTTGCAGATTAGCAAGTTAGTTTGTTGAGAAAAATGCAAAATTTGAGACAAAGGGACATGATTGTGAAGGAGTATACTAATGAATTCTATAGATTGGATATCATATCTGGACATGTGGATGATGATGTGGAGAAAATTACAAGGTACATAAATGGATTGAGATCTAGGATTCGAGATGAGATAATTTTTCTGAAATTGAAAAGTGTGGAGGAAGCATATCAATATGCCTTGAAAGTTGAGGAGATCTTGACAAAGAAGTATGAAAAAAGACAAATATGTAGAGGTGGTATATTCTAGAGAGTTTGGGGTAGATCTTATGGATAACATGAAAGATTTGACATTTTTTTGCAAGACAAGGGAAAATCTAAATGAAAGAGTGATGAAAAAGGCAAGACTAAGTGGAAAGGTGGTGATTCTTACTAAGGAGGTACTAGTTCTTATTAAGGAAGAGGTACTACTTATTATAGAGGTAGTTTTTGTGTTAATTTTTTTAGATGTGGTAAAGAAGGGCATAGATCCTTTGAGTTTAGATCCTCTAAAAATGGGCAAGGTAACATAAATGTTGTACTTCAAGGAGACATTGAGGGTTCATTGAGTGAACCTAAGGATAGAGAAAATATGATGATGAGAACCTTATGTAATAAGGGAAGTGATGAAGACCCTATCCTAGGGAGAAGTATTTTCAAGACTAGATGTAAGATGACTGGAAAATATTGCAAGGTGATCATTAATAGTGGAAGTTCAACAAATTTGGCATCAAAAGTGCTGGTTACAAAGTTATAGTTGTAGAGGCTGAAGCATCCTAAACCTAGTGCAGGAACACCCACAATGAATTCAAACCTCATAGACCTAGTCACAAACCTCAAATCCAAATATCAAACCTTGGATCTCAAAGTATAACCTCAGAAAGATTAATCAAATAGGCATCTAGACCAAATTGTCTGACCTACTTCCAAGATTGGCAATATTATAAGCCCTTGGTCAACTATTGTCAAAGATGGTCAAAGGGCCTAGAATCTTAGGATTTTGGATTATTTTATGTTTTTTCATGTTTAGGACATATTTGGGTCTTTATATTTAAGTTTTCATAATTTTTTCTTATAAAGCACAAAAAGTGCAAAAAATGCAAAATTACTTGAAAAGTTGTCAAGCAACTTGTAAGCAACTTTTTGCAAATCAAAGAAAAATCATCCCTAATGGCCATAAAAAGTTTGAAATGTTGTTATGACCATTGGAAGGCCTATAATAAGCCCTTTCAGATGAGAGAGAGAGAGAGAGAGAGAGAGAGAGAGAGAGAGAGAGAGAGAGAGAGAGAGAGAGAGAGATTATGTATTTTTCAACTTTGAATTAATAAAGATAGCCTATTTTTACTACAGATAGCTTGCTATCCTGTGTTGTATGGGTTTATACATATTCATCCAAACTTTAAGACCTACATTTTTGGATAGGTGGATGAAGTAATTTTCTAATGCTTCTAATTTGAAGTCTCCATCTATTCCCTAACTCAAGATATTCATATTTTGTGTAAGTAGGTCTAGATTTCTTACTAACCTAGGGTTTTGAAGCATTTTTAAGCATAGAGGAGGATTTCTCCATGGGAATTTAATAGCCTCTAGTGAAATCCTAGGATTGGATATGTATTTTAAGATGTAAGTGGTTTTAAGTTTGTACTTGTAGGGATCATTGAGAAATTTGATGCCC
Organism: Cupressus sempervirens; assembly: GCA_028749045.1. Classification (NCBI taxonomy): domain Eukaryota; kingdom Viridiplantae; phylum Streptophyta; class Pinopsida; order Cupressales; family Cupressaceae; genus Cupressus; species Cupressus sempervirens. Next base: position 142,493,143 of record CM053785.1, on the reverse strand, counting down.
TAGGCATGCATTTCCCATGTGTATGCTAGGAAAAGGATGTGACATCTTCCACAACTCCAACTAGACTTGGAATCAAGGCCTGAAAAAAAGTTTGTAACTTTTCTATGGTTTTCCTAACATTTTCCCATATTTTTTTGTAGGATGGAGTCCTAGAACTATTGATCTTATTTTGGTTTTGACAATTGAGTGCTAACACACTTAAGATATTTACTAAGTTCATGCTGAGCTAGTAACACATGTCAAGTATAATATGTATAGATGTCAAGTTGCCATGAGTGTTGAGTCACTCATGTGCCAAGAAATTTAAGTGCTGAGTGAATAGTTATGCCAAAAAAGTTCAAGTGCTGAACAAGATAGAATTATAGTAAGTGTTGAGCATCAATATTATCAAGTACCGAGTAACACATTGAAATGGACCTAGTTATTTGTGATCACACAAAAAACTAGGTAAATCATTTTTAAGCTGACTTATGGATAGATCTCAAAGCTTTGAAGATAAGATTGAATCTGTTTGGATTCCCTTTGTGATCAACATAAAACCAATCAAAAAAATGGAAGGAATTAAGTGGGAAAATGAATGAATCTCAGTCATAGATTCATTCCTAACCCTACGCCACCAAATCCCATAATTCAGTATCTGTGTGTATGCAAGAAAGTGACATGAGCAAAGAATTGAAGGAAGTGGAAAGGGGTGAATTGATCAATAAAAATTCAAGGTGACTTAGAAGTATGAAAGAATTACAGAATCAATTTGCAGAATAGAGGACAAGTTATATAGCATTGTTATAACCAATAAAAAGGATCAAGATAGATAGAACTGTGATCTAAAATCAGCAAGGAAAAAGTTGTAAGTTATCAGATCAAATATTGTACTATTACTTTTTAACAACTGTATTAGTAGGGTGAAATCCTTTGAACTAAGGTTGATTTAACAATCATTGTAAAATCTTTTAATAGGGTGACATTCCAAGTGAGTGTTTTAAAGTTATTTAGCTAGGCACACTTTTAATAGGGTGTTAAAATCCTTTAATAGGGTAGGATCTAACAATCCTTTACAAGCCTTTAATAGGATAGGCCTTTCATAGAGTAGATCATGAAAATGGTCAAATGATGTAACCTTAACAGGTGACACTTTATTGCTGCAGTAGTGAAGAATTATGGGTGTTATCCCACCCCAAATTTACCTTCTCATTTGAGGGTTTTTGGGTAATCATATCTAGTGTCAAGTACTTATGTGGATGTATTTACTTTACATTTTATTTCAATATGTTAATGCATACAATGTTTTAAGTTAAAATTTTTATTGGATAAAGACTAGTTACTTTTGATTCACCCCCTCTCTTAAAAGTATACATTTCCCATTTGTATTTCCAAAAATTGGTATCAAAGCTAAGTTCTCATTAGGAGAAGCCTTACAACTTGGAGAAAAGATCTTGAAATAGAAGTTTACAAGTTGGGAAAGACCATTGAAATTTAGAAGATTGAGATACATCTCATACTACAACAAGTGAATGATGCCAAAAATGCTTTGACAAGTTCACTAAAGAGAAGGAAAGAGATTGCTATGGTAAAAAGTGACACACACACACCACAAAGTTAATTGTAGATGGTAACTCTTATGAGTTCGATGCAAAAATTGTAGATCTCATGGAAAAGAATAGAACACAAGCTAAAGAAATAAAAAATTTCATGTTGGAACAAGAATCACAAGCTATACTGCTATGTGAGGTAACTAAAAAGAAGAAAAAAGCTATAGAAGAAAAGGTCATGACTGGAGAAGACAAAAGGGTTTTGGTAATAGATTTGAGGAAAAGTTAGTAGAGCTATCCAAGATCTCAAACATTTAATTGGACACCCTAAATCAAATGATGAATGCTCATCATGAGTTGAATTTGAAGGATATTGAGATAACTACATTGAAGTTGCATAATGAACAACTGCAGAATGACCTAAAAAGAGAAAAGGAGTTTGCTGAAAGTTTTAACAAGACAAATGAAGCCATCAAGTACTTTGAGAAACTATTGAAATCCCTTAGATCCAATAAAGAAATATTAGGATTGAGCTACATAAGCACTGAAGAAGGAGAATCATCCAAAGCTATTGAAGAAAGAAACAATAAAGATAAGAATTCTAAACCTACTTGTCATCATTGTGGTAAGAAGGGACATACAATCAATGTTTGTAGAAGCAAGAATACTAGTCAGAATGATAAGCCCAAGAACATGAATCATTGTCACAAGTGTAACAAACAAGGTCATCAAGCACATGAATGCAAAACTAGAAAGATGCATGCATAAAAATTTGAAGGACACTATTACAATTGTTAGAAGTTTGGACACAGAGCCTTTAAATGCAGATCCAAGTCCACATGGTCATCAAAAAGGCTAGCAAAGGTAAGAAACTATGAAAACTCCTATAGTTGGGATTACAATACAAGACATAGCTATCATTATTGTCAAGAGTATGGACACATTCTTGAGAATTACATAAGAACACACTTCAATGGTAACTACAATAGATGATTGAGTCGACTACATGCTTTAGTTGTTTGAAGACTAGTCATATCAAAAAGCACTACCCTACAAGGGAATAGGTACAAGTAGATGTTCAACACACTAGAGGATAGATGAAAAAAATATGGAGGAAGAAAGATGGATGCAACACATCAAATGAAGGGATCACTTCACCTAATAGGTCAAGTGGTCACATCTCAACAAATTAAGGAAAATGAGGTATGATGGACTGATATTTAAAGTATTTTATCATACATCAGTTCCAAAAGAAGTTAGTACTAAAAAAGATAGATTAGCATGAAGAAAGATGCAAAATAATAAGGAAAATCCAAAGTTAAATCTTGAAATTTTTACATTGCTGCCGAGTGTGAAAAGTCCTCTTCAATTATTGAGTAAAGTACTAGTATGTACCATGTTGTTAGCCAATGTTAGTTGAAATTTAGTCAGTAGTAGTTGTCAAGTGAGGGAAATTTATATAGGTTCTAAGTAAGGGTAATTCTAATAGCTTCCAATTGATGGTAAAATAATGAATGCCAAGTGAAATAGAAATTGCATTGAAGTTGAGTTTATAGCTGTACATGTACCATGCAATAAATGCTATGTTTTGAAAGGGCATAAAGTCAAATTTCACATACTATTTTGTCATTGCAAACATAGAGCAAGAGAAAGTAGAGAAAAGAAGTAATTTACAAGTGAGATTGAAGCATTGGTACAAATCATAGCAAAGATTGAGTGTCATTTCATCGATTTTAAAGGTATTCTTCACCTGCCGAGCTACATAGTTTCATATTTGTTAAAACCCTAGCTTGTACAATGGTCTCAAGTTCAAAGAATGTAAAGGAGAAGGAAATTTTCAAAGTTCAATTAGTCAGCAACAATGTCAAACAACCAAATTTTATGGCCATACTAGAAGTTGCATATAAGACTGACCCAGCAGGCGCATTATCCATCATTCTGCCTAAGGTTGTAATGTTCCAAGATGTGAGGAAATGCTACAATTGAAAAGTAGGAGGCATTGGAGACATGAAAATAATACAAGCATATGATAAATTGTGCAAAAATAGGGAGTTGAAGGAGGAATTTAAATTGTAGAGAGGAACGACTTAACTCGTGTCCTAGATTTCCCAATAGTTTTCAAAATTGAATGGATCAAAATTGTTCTGAGTAGAATACATGATGGTTGTCTATGGTTAGAAGGAGGACCTATCAAAATTTCAAAGATAATTATACATAGGGTTACTAAATACCCAACCCTAGATCATCGCAAGACATTGAGAAGCAATTCTAAAGAGGTAATTGAGAAAAATATAGGAGCTAAGTTGAACAAGCTAGGAATGACTATTGACACTATTACAAATCCACTTCTTGACCATCAGTCAAGTAGACTAAATAGCAGTTGATGTAGGCTATAATATAGTTAAGAAAGATCATACCCATGATCTTGCAAAACTCTAGCTGCAACAGATAATGGAAAACCTAGGAGTAATAAGGAAGTCAAAGAGTGCTCAATTTAAGTTTGGTTCAATACTGATATGTATATTCTTTTATGTGTAAAATGAGTTCCCATATTTTGGTAGAGTATGATGGAAGACCAATAGGTTAGTTGTTGTGCAAAGAAATGAATATATTGAGCAAATGGGAGAGAATTTTGAGTTAGTAATGACTAGCTATTTTTAAGACTTAAAGAAGTCCATGAAATAGAGGTTGAGAATTCTTATTTCCCTAGTAGAGAAACATTACAATGATATTTACTTTCTTTTAAACATTGACTACACTTTCATCCAAGTTGCAATACCTAGAGTTAGATGGTTAAGGCATCTAGGTTATGAAATAAATATTGATGAAGCTTCAACTCCTATCACTACACTTCTTGCTAAAGAAGCTAATAAGACTGCCAAAATTTTTGGTAACTATTTTGTTGTAAAGTCAAAGGTAGAGATGGAATTGAAAATTGTCTCAACTTTGAAAAAGAAAGATAAAATGGTGAAGAAACTAAAAGACAAATTTGGGGAAGGTGTAGCAGAAGATGATGAAGAAGATGGAGAGGAAGAAGAGGAATAAGGTTAGGAACCTCTTGCTTTGACCTAAGGAATGGGTGAAGATTAGGAAGAAGAAGGTGCCAAGGGAGAAGATGCCAAGGAAGCACTAGCAAAGCCACAACCAAAGAAAAGAAAAGCCAAGACACAACCTATTGCACAACCTAAGGCAAAGAAGACTGCAAAATCTAGTGCAAAAAAGCCTACATCTCTAGCAAACAAAGCCACTACAAGGGCAACTACTCAAAAAGCTAAGGAGCAAGCCAAAGAGAAAACTAAGGCTACTGAGAAAACTGGTCCTATGTAGAAGAAACCAAGAAGAAAATATGTAGCACAACTAGAGATAGATGATGAGAAGATAAAGTCTAAGGATAGAAGCCAATTTAGAATGGTAAGTCATGCTCCCAAATATGATATTGAAAACATTTGTGATAATGTAGATTTAACAAGTTTGAAAAAAATTGAATTTGGCAAAGTTGGTAGAGAAGACCAAAACATGATAGAAGAATCTGTATATGCCATGATGGCAAAAATTCAAGAACACTCCTCTTGAATTTGATAACACAATGCCTAAAGAACTATATATAATTATGGAGAATAAGTGGCACTATTGCTTAAACATGGAAAAAGAAATAAGAGAATTAACATTAACATAAGTGATGCTAGAATTGTCAAAGGGACAAATAACTAAGGCCAATAAGAAAATGGTAGTAGATTTACACCAAAGTATAGGGCATTTAGCATTTTGCAGAACAAAATTGAAGATGTTGTGAAGAAATCCACACAAATGTGGAGGTTAATATATAGATTGACAACTATCAAAGAAGGAGAAGGAGATCCCTTTGAGGGAAGAAACAATGAGGAAGAAGGTGAGGACAAGGAAGAAGAAATAGAAAGAGAAAAAGAAGACACCATTGTGGAGGAGACACAAAAAAAGAAAGATGAGATTGTGATAGCTGATGAGCAACAAGCAGAATAGAGTATGGAAGACTCACAATTGCCAGCCATGAGCCCTCTACATGAAAAAAATACACCTACAAAGACCATAATAGTGAAAGATGTTCCTGATAAATCACCTTAGAAAATTAATCCATTAACTATAGAATATTTGAAAAATATACTTGACCAATCCACATTCCAAGCAAGGTGATGTGAAAATCCTATATTGGTCAGTGTGGATGAACTTCAAAAAGTAGTAGCTAACATAACAAGGGAAAAGGTGAACTCACAAGAACCACCTTCTACCATCCCTAAAACTACTAGTGCTCAAGACATAATACAATCAAAGTATCAATCTACAAAGGTTGACACTACTACAAAAGTTGATGTAGTTTAGATTGCAAAAGTAAAGGAGCCTATAAAAGAATAAATAGGATAGACAGATGTTTTTGTACCTACTGCACAAGCACAAGGTGCACCTCAATTGATAATAATTGATCAAAGTAGATCTGATGAAGAAAAGGACATGCCCAAGGAGAAGGATCAAGAAGCTAGACAAACATTGGTAAACTTACCAACATTTGGCACTCCTACTAAAGTCCTTCAGAGGCCAAGCATTGATGCAATACCATTGTATATTTTAGCACTAGGCTCCATCTCAACAAAGGTTGGTAAGGTATTTCACTATGGTGATTCACTTTTAGATGAAGAAATACCCAAATATTATCATGCAAAAATGACATTAGAATAGATCAATATAATGCAAGAAGCATTGGAGAGAAAGAAGAATCAAGAAATACTTAGATAAGAGTATATCAGAGGCAACCACTTTAGGAGATCCAAGTCATATTTCTAGATTCTTTTAGCTTGCAAACACTTGATGAATCGAAACCTATATTAGAAAAATATTAGAAATTGTTGAACAAGTGACTAATAAAGAGAAAGACACTAATGTTAAACTCATGGAATGGTTTGAAAAGAAATTTTGAGGGAAAGTCAAAGAGAAAATATTTGATAATTGTGTGATCCCACACTCTTCATAAGAAATGAGCCACACAATTATGAGTTTGGAAAGAAACTTGAAGATCTTAGGTATGCAACTACCCCAAAATCCAGCTCAAAGTGAGAAGCACTTTAAATCAATCTTCATGCATCAAATAAACTAGTTGTGTTAATAGTAGAAGAGGCTAACATAAGAGTCAAGATGATTAATATACAAGCTTTCCTTACCCCTCATATGGAAATACTCCAAAAAGAACTAGCCTATGTAGAAATAGTGTTAAAGAAAGACCCCAATCTTTCAACATTGGATGAAGTAGTTCATCTTGCAGTAGAGACAACCATTTAGATAAAATCCTTAGATGCTACATTAGACAACTAGGATGCTACTTTTAAGATTATAATGAAATTCCACAAGAAATTTTTGGACAAATACATGATCAATGTATAGACCCTTTGACATCAGTGTCAAAAAGGGGGAGAAATATTTCAAAATACAGGGGGTGACAAATATGAAAGAGAGAGATAATAAAGAAGGGAATAACCCAAAAAGGGGGAGAGTAAGTAAAGGGGGAGCAACCAAAAAAAGAATAGGCACAACATATCAGACATAAATAGAGTGTTAGTAATTTTGAAGACAAAGAGTATCAACATGAAGCAAATCTACTCAGAGAAGAGAAGAAAGTTTGGACACAGAATGGGCACATTAACTTAGGGGGAGTTACAAAATTTTGAGTAGATTTTTGAGGTATATAAATTTTGAAGTTTTATATATATGCTGAACTATGCATATATTATACTCAAGGAAATTAGATTTGTTATGTATAGTTAAGTTTTTTTGACACTCATGTCAAAGGGGGAGATTGTTGATCTTAGTTTGGTTTTGCAAAATGAGTGTCAACACACTTAAGATATTTACTAAGTTCATACCAAGCTAGTAACACATGCCGATTATAATATGTATAGATGCTAAGTTGAAATGAGTGTTGAGTCACTCATGTGCTGAGAAATTTAAGTGCTAAGTGAATAGTTATGTCGAGCAAGTTCAAGTGGTGAACAAGACATAATTATAGTAAGTGCCGAGCATCAGTATTATCAAGTGTCGAGTAACACATAATGGACCTAGTTGTTTGTGATGGAACATAAAAATATGTAAACCATTTTTAAGCTGACTTATAGATAGATCTCAAAGCTTTGAAGATAAGATTGTATCTATTTGGATTCCATATGCAATCAACATGCAACCAATCAAAAAAATGGAAGGAATTAAGTGGGAAAATGAATGAATCTCAGTCATAGATTCATACCTAACCCTAAGCCACCAAAGTCTTTTTAAAGGGAGATGAAGCCCTGTAATTCAATATGTGTTTGTATGCAAGGAAGTGATGTGAGTGAAGAATTAAAGGAAGTGAGAAGGGGTGAATTGATCAATAAGCATTCAAAGTGACTTAGAAGTGTGCAAGAATTGCAAAATTAGTTTACAGAATAGAGGAGAAGCTATAAAACATTGTTATAACTGATTAGAAGGACCAATATGGATAGAACTATGATCTAAAATTAGCAAGGAAAAAGTTGTAAGTTATTAGATCAAACATTCTACTATTAGTTTCTAACAACTATATCAGCAGGGTGACATTCCAAGTAAGTGTTTTAAAGTCCTTTAGCCAGGCACACTTTTAATAGGGTGTTAAAATCCTTTAATAGGGTAGGATCTAACAATCCTTTGTAAGCCTTTAACAAGGTAAGCCTTTCATAGGACAGATCATGAAAATGTTCAAACTATGTAACCTTAACAGGTGACACTTTATTTCTACAGTAGTGAAGAATTATGGGTGTCATCCCCACCCTAGTTTTACCTTCTAATTGGAGGGTTTCTAGGTAATCATATCTAGTGTCAAGAATTTATGTGGATGCATTTAATTTACATGTTATTTCAGTATTTTAATACATGTATTGTTTTAAGTTAAAAGTTTTATTGGGTAAAGACTAGTTACTTCTGATTTACCCCCCTCACCACCCCCTCATCTTAGAAGTATATTTCCCATTTGTATTTCCAACAGGAACATGTACTTCCTTTGTAAATGGAGGCCTAATTGTCCTAGTTTCCTAAGTGAGAAAGTGAACAAAAGCTCATTTTTTTGTGTCATCAAACCTTGGTGCCTTAGTATGTTTTGTAAGTCCCAAAAGGGTGTCCAAAATTGAATTTTTTTCCTAGCATGTGTCGAGATATTTCCTTTCAATTTTTTTTTTCGTCAAAAAGGGCTACTAGTCTTTTTGGATGGTTTAACAAAGTAATTATGTGGAAAAACTTACATAGTTTAGTTTTAACCATTGTTTCATGTCATTAGCAACCTAGATAGACTATTCCCATGTGTTGGAGTCTTACTTGGTCCTTTGAAGAAGTTTAAGGTTGTTTTCCAAAATTGGTCAATTTGTGCATTGTAAGCAACTTGTGATAAGTTGTCTTGTTCATAGGGTTCCCTAGTGATTAGGGTTTTCCTTTTTTGGCTGTAGGGTTGTGATAAATTGGTATCATCCTTGTAGCACTTGTGATTAGTACTTACACATTTGATCATCTTTAATAAGACATTTGGTTGAAGGACTTCAGTGAAGAGGGTTTTTGGACTAGTTGATCACCTTATGATCAATCCCACTAAGCTCCATTACATCTAGTGGTATCAGAGCCATGGATCTTACTGAAGAAGAGGAATAAATACCTACTAGGATAGAAAGTATTAAACTAGAAAAAATAGTAAGGGAAAAAAGATAAACCAATGTTGCTCTTGCAAAGAGGTTGAAGGAAGTTGAAGGCAAGTTGGACAAATAGAGAGGCACAGTCTAAAGAAGATCAAAATATAGAGGTTGAATATCTTGATGAAGATAATGAAGTGCCTATTGAATAAAGGACTCTCTTGAATGCTTTCAAATCCATGGAGAAAAGAACCATGGAGGGGAAGTTGGAATTGCAACTTTCAATTTCAAAATAAATGTTGATGTAGCCTTGGAAAAGATAGAATCCCTAACTAGTTTCTTTGAGTGTGAAGACATCCTAGAGAAGTAAAGGTTAAAGATGGAAAATAAAAAGTTGAAGGGAGAAGCCCTAACTTGGTGGAACTTCATCCAGATAGAGAGGGTGAAGAAAGGAAGAAACATTATGTCTTCTTGAGATAGAATGGTGGCACTAGCTAGGGAAACATATGTGCCCAAAGACTATGGTGCACAACTCCATAGGAGGAAACAAGGTTTGAAGAAAAAGGATCTAGATGTTAGTTCCTATACAAAGGAGTTCTTAAAATTGTGTATGAAGACCAACATAGTAGATGATGAGGAAGAAAGATTTGCAAGTTACATGAATGTCCTTAAAATACCCATCCAAGAAGAACTCAGCCTTCACACCCTCAGTTATGTGAACAAGTGCTATCAATTAGCACTCAAGGTGGAAGAAAAATGGAAGAGGAGGCATGATTAAAATAAAGGCAAGGAGAATAATAAAAACTTCAAGCCCAAGAACAATTCTTGGAACAAGGGGCAAAATAGTGGAAACAAACCTATTGATTAGAATAAGGATCAAGGAGGACAAAGTTCTGAGGGAAACTATAGAGGAGGAAAGTATTTTAGAGGTAGAGGAAGAGGAAATGACCCTCTCACATGCTACAATTATAAGCAAGTAGGACACCATGTGGGAAAGGGCCTTGAAAAGAAGAGCACAAACCATGGAGGAAGAGAAATTTGATTGTAGAGAACTTGAACCTAAGGAAGGAGCATGTCTAATGATGAGGCAAACATTTTTGCAGATTCCTCACACCCAAGAGCCACCCCAAAGAAAGAATATCTTTAGGATAATGATCAAGTACCAAGGAAAGGTATGCAATTTGTTGATTGATTCAGGTTCTAATGAAAATATAGTTTCCTCTAAAATGGTAGAAAAACTTAAACTACCTAAGAAACCCCACCTCTTTCCATATCATGTCTCTTGGTTAACAAAGGGTCAAAAAACCTTAGTGATAGAACAAGCATGGGTAGAATTTTCTCTAGTAGACTTCAAGGATATACTTTGTGATGTTGTAGAAATGGATGCATCTCATATACTTCTAGGAAGACCCTAGCAATATGATGTTGATTCCATCCACCATTGCAAGAAGAATACTTATTCTATAACCAGGAATGGTGTAACTTTCACCATGAAGCCCATGCCTAATCCTAAAGTAAAACTTATTATTATAACCATAGGGGAGAAAGAAATGATTAAAGCATTGAGGAACATGATGCCCAAATTTTTATTTTGGTCTCTAAGCCAAAGGAAAACATAACTTCTAAGGACAAGAATCCCATCCCTAAATAAATACAAGACCTACTACAAAGTATAGTTAGGTTACTATTACTGATCTACTGACAAGCCTCCCTTCCATTAGAGATACCAATCACCAAATTAACTTGATACCTGGCTCTTCCCTACCTAACAAGGAACCCTATAAAATGAAACCAACTCAACATGTTAAAATTTTCAAGCAGGCGAATGATTTGTTGGAAAAAGGTCTTATACAAAGGAGTTTAAGTCATTTTGCTATTGCATCTATCCTTGCTCGTAAAAAGGATGGAAAATGGAGGTTGTGTACTGATAGTAGGGCTATCAAGAAGATTAACATAAGATATAGATTCCTTATGCCAAGAATTGATGATCTATTAGATCAACTAGGAGGAGCTTGCTTTTTCATCAACATAGACTTGAAGTCTAGTTACCATCAAATTAGAATAAAAGTAGCTGATGAATGGAAGAAAACGTTCAAAACTACTAAAGGTTTACTTGAATGATTAGTAATCCCCTTTGGGTTAAGAAATGCCCCTAGCACTTTTATGATGCTTATGAATGAGATATTCATAAAGTTTATTGGCAATTTTTTTTTTCATTTTCCTTGGTGACATACTAATATTTAGTCATAGCAAGGAGGAGCATCTTGATCATGTGGAACATGTACTAAGGAGGCTCCATCAACAAAAGTTGGTGAACAACTTCAAAAAGTACATGTTTATGAAGAAGAAAATTATGTTCCTAGGATTTGTAATCTCACAAGTACCCACTAGATGGACCTTGAGAAGGTTGAACCAATCATCAACTGGCCCTCACCAAAGAACCAAGGTGATGAAAGAAGCTTCCATGGTCTTGCAACCTTCTATAAAAAGTTGATCTAAAACTTCAGTCATATGTGTGAACCCATGCTTGACACCATCAAAGGAGGAAAGAAGACTAAATAGTCTTGGACAAAATAAGCCAATGATGCATTTTAGTACTTCAAGAATAGAGTCTCTCAATACCCAATCTTGGTTCTACCTAATTTCAATAAGGTTTTCACAGTGGAAACTAATGCAAGCAATTTGGCCATAGGTGCAGTCCTAAGTTAGGAAGCTAAGGCAATAGATTTTTTTCTTCTGAGAAACTAAATGATGCTAAGAAAAAGTTTTCAACTTATGACTTGCAGCTTTATGCCATGGTACAAGCACTTAAGAAATAGAGGCACTATCGAATGCCAAAGGAGTTTTTAGTATACACTAACAACTATGCATTGCATTTCTTTAATTCTCAGGAAGAGCTATCTGTTAGACATTTGAGATGGATAGAGTAGTTGTAGGCTTATACTTTCAAGATCAAACATAAGAAAGGTGTTGCAAACAAAGTTGTTGATGCCCTTAGTAGAAGGTTTGGTCTAGTTGAAGAAGTACAACTACAAAGTTTGGGAATTCATTCCCTCAAGCATTTATATGCCAATGATCCTTATTTTTTAGAGATTTTTCAAGTTTGCACAAAGATGGTTAGAAGATACCATATAGATTTCTCTGAAATTCTGATTCAGAATGGACTCTTATTAAAAGGAGCTCATTGAGACTTGTACCATCTACCAGCAAGCCAAAGGTGTTTCAACAAATTAGGGGTTATATCTGTATATGAGCAATGTTAGTATGCTAATAGAAACCAAATTTAAATAAAGCTTCTACAAACTAAACAAAATTCATAAACTTCAAGATAGACTAAGATGAACTCTCAATTGAGAATATGAGCCATTAATGGGCTCTCTCAATGAGAAGCTCTCTTGTTGAGTAGCTTTGTCTAAATAGATAGGATGTATGCTCAAGCTTATGCTTCAAAAAGGGCTTCAAATGGAGTTGGAATTTGGGTGTGAGTGTATGGTTTTGATGTAAAATAGCTTCTCAAAATGGCATTATGACTTTACTTCATGGATTGTGTTGTTTTACAAAGGGGAAGGATCCAATTTATAGGCAAAAGGCTTAAGAGATTGAGGGCTAAGATGCAAGGATGGAAAAAAGCTCATGGAGGGCTCAGATTGCATGAGAGGAGAGCACATGGATTGTGCTTCCTTACAGCCAATCAAGGAGTGACACATGTCACATGGTGAGAGGATGGAGGAAAGGGGAAGGATGAGTCAAAAAAGGAGGCTCAAGGGATAAAATATTCATAAAGACCCTCATAATGATTTGTAAGAGCAATAAAAGAGCTTGGAAGAGTCATTTATGGCCTAGTGGACTTCATAAAGTTTTATGGTTGAGATATTTTGAGAGAGATGAGAGCAATTTTGAGTTGGGCTTGATTAGGAGGGTTTTAAACTTGCTTAGGCTTGTGCAAATGATTAGAAGATGGATTAGGATGGTTTAGGATTAGCTTAGGGATAGGCAAGTGGATGGCATTTAATGAGGGTGGGTGAAGGAGGAGATATTTGTTAACTTTGGCTTGGGTTAGTAAGTTTTAACCCATGTTTAGGGAATGTGACAAGGTTAGGAGGGGATTAGGATTAGGTTTAAAGACATCTTCTAGAAGAGTCTAGACTTTGGATGAGGATAAAGACTTTCTAGATAGTCTAGAATTTCCTAGGATGAGGATGAAGACTTTCTAGAAGAGTCTAGAACTTCTTAGAATGAGGATAAATTAGATTTTTAGGAAATAAATAAAGTTTTATTTATTTCAAGGGTTTGGGTTGAGGAGATATTTATTAAAACTTTTTTAATAAACATGAGGATTAATATTTAATCTTAATTAAATATTTTGAGTTGGGATTAGGGGTAGGAAATGATGGGATTAGCCTTTAATCGAAATTAAAGAAGGATTAGAAGATTTTGGAAGAGGTTATTGGTCATAAGGAAATTGGCCAAGTTTTGGGCAAAAAATAATTTTTTAATTTATTTTAGGATTTTTGGTCAATTTATTAATTAAATAATTAATAAATAAGGAAATAATGTTTAAATAAGATTTAAACATTTTTGGGAGGGATTCCTTAATTAAATATTTTTAATTAGGATAAAGGGATTTAATGGCATAAAAATTAAATAATTAATTAATAAATGATGATGTCATCAGGAATTTTTTCAAAAAATAAAAATACTTTATTTTTTAAAGGATTTTTGGGTGTCTACATTTTGCCCCTCTTTGATGTGATGCTGCAAGTGGCATGACATCAAAGATAAGAAAATAAGATGCCCAAGGCTAGAGCAGAAGAGGAGAGAATGGACTGTGAGATGCCCCCTCAAGAAGGCAGCGGGGAGAGAAAGTGAGGCTCGGTGGCTTCTTGAAAAATATAAGAATCTGGGATGAGCAAGGAGACTCAGATTGGATTAAGAGAAGAGGTTTAGTTAGCTCAAACTCTTACTATGGGAGAATGATAAAGGGAGAATCAGAGGCACAAGAGGAAGCAAGTTTAAGATCTTAGGGATTGCAGAGGATGAAGGAGCGGAGCACTATAAAAAAGAATCCAAGATAGGGAGATGGATGAGGGGATTATAAAGCTGATGCAATAGGATTTCAAAGAGTTAGATTGGCAAAAGATGGGTTTCGGAGATCCCTAGGACTAGGATTGTGGATCTCGAAAGATGAGGCTTGGTGGATTGATTTGGATTGGTGGATCCCTCAGACTAGGATTGTGGATCCCTAAAGCTAAGAGTGATGAGTGATTCAAAGAGATACTGATGCATCAGTTGGGGTAGGAGAGATGGATGCTGGATATGGATGGGGGATAATGGAGATGAAGGAAAACCATTGAAGCTTTTTGAGCGGGGGGATACTTCAAAGAGAAGTACCACCATGTAGTTGAGCACTAGATTTGCTATAGGACTATTGGTTAATTACCTAGAGGAAGCAGCGTGGAAACGACACTGGAGAACCCACAAGCAGAAAAAAAAACAAACGAAAGACCTGATCAAGACCTTACGCTCTAATTGCCCCATTCGCAACATACCATGATATGGAAGATCGTGGCAACCTTGAGGAGGGAACAAGGAGATTGCTTGGAAAAGATACTTCAAGACCTAAAAGGGAAGATCCCAAATCAAAAGAAAGTCAAAATCCAAAAGAGAGCCGTTTGCCAACGAGATGGGTAGGACAAGGTACTAACGAACCAAGATTAGACATGAGGAAAGCTATATCCTGCAAGGACCTATCGGAGAGCACCGAAGCTGGTGGATTTGGATGAGTGATGCGTCTGGCAAGCTAAACTAAGAAAGATAACACTTTGGTGATAAAAAATCTAGCTAAAGGATGCGTTGGAATAGCTAACCAAGATGTGTGATGTGTGCAAGATGCTGATCAAGGATGAACTGACATGAACGCTGGATAGATACAATGGTACTAAGCTAAAGAGGATGTACAAGCTGATGGACCAAGATATGTTACAAATGTACAAGTTTGGTCATGTTTTGGTTTTTGTGAGATGGAAATGTTTGTGAAGGATGGGATGTCTATAATAGGTGATAGGTGGATAGGTAGATGGTTTGCGAAAAGCTTAAGTGAAAATGGGGTTCTTTGTGTGCACGTGATAGTATACAAGCTAGGATACAAGATTATTTATAGGTTGGAATATGGTACAAACCTTGGACAAGATTCAGATAGACAAGGTATGGTACAAGATTTACAAGGTATAATACAAGCTTTGGTACAAGATTTACAAGCTGTACAAGAGGTATTTACAAGCTTCATCAGATTTTGGATATTTGGTTGGAACACCAAGGGAACAAGAAAGTGTGTCTTACGGGATGGTGGGTGAATGGATGAGGGATAGGATAGTGATAGATAATGGATTAGTCTTTAGTACACAAGGTGCCTGAATTACCAGGTTTTCACCAAGTTACCTATCCAAGGCGCTTGAATTGCCAAGTTTTCAACATTGGACACTTATTTCTCTTTACTATTTTTTTCTTTTGTATTTTTCAAAAGCTGGGTATACCAAGGATCTTCAAGCATAGAACTTCTTGAGATGAATGATGTTAGTAGGATCATTCAAGAGTTCTCCTTCTAGTGTAGATAGCTGATAAGCTCCAAAGCCAAAGGAAGCAGTGACAACATAAGGACCAAGCCATGTAGGTTCAAACTTGCCTTTCTTTTCTTGATCTACTTGGACTTTCATGTTTTCTTTGAGGACCATGTCACCTGGCTAAAAGTGTCGTGGAAGCACCTTCTTGTTGAAATTCCTTTTGAGATGAGTTTGATAGACTGTGAGATGATCATAGGCTTGTTGTTGCTTCTCGTCTAAGAGATCTAGCTGGGTGAGCCGAGCTACTCTATATTCTTCATTTGATATTTTCCCTTGCAAAGATATGCACAAGGAGGGAAGTTCAACCTCTATAGGTAGTACCGCTTTGGCACCATAGACTAGGGAGTATGGAGTTGTGCCTGAGGAAGTTCGAGAGGCCCATAGGGCTGGATTTATTTGTAGGTGCCAATCACGGCCGGAATCATTGACAACTTTCTTTAGGATTTTGAGGAGGGTTTTGTTAGTTGCCTCTGCCTAGCCATTACCTTGTGGGAAATATGGGCTAGAAAAGCGATGATGGATGTAGAGAGAAGTGCATAATTCTTCCATGTTGAGATTTTCAAAGTTACCTTTGTGGTCGGTGAAGATGGTGGATGGGATGCCGAAGCGACAAACAATGTGGTACAAGATGAACTTGGAGACCTGAACTCCTGTAGCTGAGACTAGGGGGACTACTTCCACCCATTTAGTGAAATAGTCTGTAGCTATTATTATCCATTTATGTCCATCAGATGAGAGGGGTGTGATAGTTCCAACTAGATCAAGGCCCCAACAAGTGAAAGGCCAAGGTGGTGCAATAGGTTGTAGATCCTGTGCTGGAGCATGCACAAGATTTGTATGCTGCTAACATGGGAGACACTTTCTGACAAAGTCACAGGAATCTTCTTCAATGGTAGGCCAATAGTAGCCTGCTCTAAGGATTTTTCATGCTAGGACAATACCACTCGTGTGGGCACCGCAAAGTCCAGAGTGTACTTCCTTTAACACCATCGCGGCCTCATTTTGGTCTAAACATCGAGAGAGAGTATCGTGATAACCTCAACGATATAGGGTATTGGCTATGATAACATAGCGGGATGATTTTTGGATGAGGTTCTGGCGTTGGGTACGTGTGAGGTGAGGGGATATGATACCATTGTTAAGGTAAGCATGAATCTCATGGTACCAAGGGGATTGGGGACCAACCAAGATACAAATACGGTTTGAATCCTCATTCGCATAGGCAGGTGTGAGGAGCTGCTCCACTAAAAACTCATACTGTGTAGCTGCTTGGGGAATTTCCAAGAGCGAGCCTATAGTAGCCATAGCATCTGCTGCTTTGTTCTGTATTCAAGGCACTTGTGTAAACTGAAGCTTTGTAAAATGTTGGGTTAGCTGATCAACTAGCTCTTTGTAGGGTAATAGCTTTTCATCTTTGGTTTGATATTCATTTAGGGCTTGCTTGATGATGAGCTGAGGATCACCAAAGATTTGTAGATCAGCAATGTTCCATTCTGCAGCTATCTTTAATCCTGCTATGAGGGCCTCATATTTAGCTATATTGTTGGTGCTAGGGAATTGTAGCTTGAAGGCTTTTGGAATGTAATCTCCTTGAGGTGTGACCAACAATATTCCTACCCCTGATCCATGAGATGTGTATGAGCCATCAAAATAAAGTTTCCATGGGGGTTGTTCTTCAATTAGACAGATATGCACATCTGGAAATTTTGTCATCAACAGATAAGCATCTATTAGAGGTGCATCAGCTAGGTGATCTGCTATAGCTTGCCCTTTGATTGCCTTTCTATCCACATACTGGATGTCAAATTCACTAAGGAGCATAACCCATTTGGCCAAACGGCCTGTAAGTGCTGTTCTAGAGAGCATATACTTGAGAGGGTCAATCTTGGAGACTAGTTGGATGGTATGACTTAGCATGTAATGGCGAAGCTTTTGAGTTGAGAAAACAACTGCCAAACAAGCTTTTTCCATAGGAGTGTAATTGAGTTCATAACCAACTAGGGTTCTACTGATGTAGTAGATGGCTCTTTCTCTGTTCTAGTCATCAAGCTATGCTAGAAGTGCCCCTAGAGCAGTAGGTGTTGCTGATATGTACAAAATTAGGGGACAACCAGGAACTGGTGGAACCAAGATAGGGGGATTGATGAGATACTACTTGAGATGGTCGAAGCTGCACTGACATAAAGGATCCCACTTGAAGTTCTCATCCTTCTTCAGTAAATGTGAAAATGGTGTACACTTATCTGCAAGCTGGGAGATGAAGCACCGAATAGATTGGAGCTTTCCTCGAAGAGAGTGAAGATGTCACAGTGTCTGGGGAGGAGGCATGTCTAAGATAGCCTTGACCTTCTTGGGGTCAATCTCTATACCTCGTTTAGAAACTATGAAGCCTAGAAGCTTTCCAAATGTGACCCCAAAGACACATTTCTTGGGATTCAGCATGAGATGATATTTGGCTAACCTATCAAAGACTTTCTCCAGGTCAACAAGATGATCCATGAAGGTATGAGACTTGACCAAGATATCATCCACATAATCCTCCAAAATGCTATGGATGAGATCATGAAAAATGGCTGTCATAGCTCTTTGATAGGTAGCCCCAGCATTCTTTAGGCCAAAAGGCATCATGTTGTAGCAAAAGGTTCCCCAAGGGGTAGTGAATGCTGTCTTATGTTGATCCTCTTCTACAATCTTGATTTGATTATACCCAGAAAATCCATCCATGAGGGACAAAATTTCATGTCCAGCTATAAGATCTACAATCATATCTATGTTAGGCAAGGGAAAATCATCTTTTGGACAAGCTTTGTTAAGATCTCTAAAATCAGTGCAGATTTTGAT
Organism: Cupressus sempervirens; assembly: GCA_028749045.1. Classification (NCBI taxonomy): domain Eukaryota; kingdom Viridiplantae; phylum Streptophyta; class Pinopsida; order Cupressales; family Cupressaceae; genus Cupressus; species Cupressus sempervirens. The sequence goes on along the minus strand of CM053785.1, from coordinate 142,474,504 downwards.
GTCACTAGAAGGCTTAGTGACGGGGACCATGTTGGAGATCCACTCTGAATAGTCAATAGGTCAGATAACCTTAGCAGCTAACATTCTTTCTAATTCAGCTTTGACCAATAATGCCACCTTGGGGTGCATTTTTCTAAGCTTTTGTCTGACGGGCTTGATCTTTGGATCGACTGCAAGATGATGAACTACAAGCTTTGGATCAAGCCCTGGCATGTCCTGATATGACCATGCAAATCGACCAATGCTTTCTCTTAAGACTTCAAAGAGGAGATCAGCTTGGTCTTGTGATAGCAATGCAACAATGTAAACAAGTCTGGGGATCTCTGAAGAACCAATGTTGACTTCTCGAGTATCCTCAATTAGAATAGAAGACACCTCTGGTCGATTATCTTGAGGAGGCAATGCTAAATCCTCATGTTCTTCTTGTGGCTCTGGATTTTCTTGCTGAGGGGTTCTCTTCGTTGCCTTAGCTAGTCTCAGATTCACCTTAGTTCTAGTTTTGGGTGTATCGAAACTAGGTTGGGGATTTTCTCCAAAATACCCCTTGGGATCTAGCTTGTAGATATAGGCAAAATCTGGCTTTGTTTTCTTGTGAGGAGTTTTAGCTCCCATGAATCTTAGAAGTGCTTCCTCTGATGTGAACTCATCAATGTGTATGACACTTGGTTGGTCCCAATCTATGAGTTGTGGATAGGCGAGTGGTAGGTCAATGAGGTGGATGGATAGTTCTTGGAGAATAGAGTCTCCAAGGGAGATTTGGTCTAGGATATCATCGTAGGCTCTCTTTTCAACTTCCTTAGGAATGTCTTCAATTTCGAAAAGGTTGCGGTGAATGTTCAAAAAAGCGTGACCGTTCTCATTGGTGCCCCCAGTTGTGGGTATGCCAAAGCCAAGACCTGACTTCAATTCCCACTTGTGTGCGTCGATGGGGCACTGCATGCCTCTTTCTTCTAGTCCTAGACCACCACCTTGATAGTTCCATTTTTCAGTGATGAGCTTATGTTCTTGGGGATACTTTTGGCTGAAGTGATTAGGGCGTGCTTGATTTCTTTGAGGTGCATCCTTATGTAACCATTTGTTGATATCTAGAGTGAGCTCCTCATCAAGAGGGATTTTCAAGGATAGAAAGGCTGTTGGGCCAAACTGTTTGTATCGAGGAGGTGGAATCTCCTTAGCTTTGTGATATGTTGGTCATCCATGGGCATGTGGATCAAGTGGGAGTGCCCCGACAACAAATGCATCTGACAGACTATACTCTCCACAACCTTTTTTATTGATCTTCACGGTAGACAGGGTAGAGGCAAGGATGGTTTTTAGGTCATTATAAGTGTGGGATGAGCTGGCGATGGATGTGCCGATATCAATTCCAGGGCAATGGTTTGTATATGAAGCTTCAACTGCATTGCAGTAAGCAAAGGGTTCTGGATCGGCATGGATGGTTACCTCAGTGCCTTGATGCAAAAATTTGATGCATTGATGGTAAGTGGATGGAATGGCTTTCATGGCATGAATCCATGGGTGATCGAGGAGGATGTTAAATGGTAGGTTTAGATCAATAACATGGCAGAGTGTCTCTTGGATGACTGGCCCAACCTTGATTGGCAACAAAATAGTTCCTTCTGTGGTTCTTTCCAAGTTGTCATAAGCTTTGATGGTGATAACCTCACTGATGATATCTGCCTCAGTATACCCAGCTTGATTTATGAATTTTAGGGAGCAAATATTCAAGGCTGATCCATTATCTATCATTACTCTTTTCACAACAAAGTTGGATACCATGATGGCTATGCGAAGCGGAAGGGTGTGATCTGGCTCAACCACGGGTATGTCGGTGGGCTTGAAAGATAGGGCACATGAGGAGGATAGGTGTCCAACAAGATTACAAAAATTAGTAGCATCGATATCTAAAGGGACATGAGATTCTATGAGAGCACTGTCAAGGATGTTCTTGTACACAGGACTAGTGCGAAGAAGGTCTAAAATTGAGATTTGGGCTGGCATGTTCCCAAGGTGTTCCAAGATATTGTACTGGCTTTTTGATGGAGCTGATGGTGCTAGTGGAATGGGTGGGCCTGCGATGTTAAATCACGCTCTTCGAGTGGTGACTACACACTCATTGTTTGGTCCTTGGATATTGATAACATTGACAGAAGGCTCTTTCTCAGATATACAACCTATAAGGCTACCATAGTCTATATAGGATGAAGTGTGGTCATTGTTCTTCCCATGCTGTTGGTTTGGCTGACGGTTTTTGGTGTTGTTGTTGTTGGTTTGGATAGGTTCTTTTCCAAGATTTTGGTTGTGGTGTGGAGGAAAAGCATTTTGATAGATCTGTAAGCCTGCATTGGGAGAGGTTTGGGCACCAACAATGATTTCCTTCCGATCAATGAGGTCCTGCACATAGTCTTTCAGTTTCATGCATCTGAGGGTAGTGTGACCTTTTACCCTATGAAATTTGTAGTACTCATTATCTTTGTACCATACAGATTTGGATTGGCTTGGGTCAATTTGGTGGGTAGGAGGAAATTTGATGAGGTTTTCCTTGACTAATTTCTCAAAAATGACATCCAATGGCTCACCAAGGGGTGTATAGTTTCTAGGTGCAAGTTGGAATCTAGGCTTTTGTCCTACAGCTACATTGATGGCATTAGCTTGATTGCTAGACCCTTGAAAGTTGGGTCTTGGATTGTGGTTTTGATAGCTTTGGTGATTATGCTGTTGGTAATTGATAGCTTGTTGATTGTTTGGTTGATATGGTGGGTTGGATAGGTTTTGAGAAGGACCAACAATATTCACATGTCTGGTGTCAGTGAAGCCATCTATTGCAACGTGCTTGTTTTTGTTCCAATACCTAGCCTTGTCATTGGAATGTGATTGATTTTGGTTGGCTTCCTTGTAAATCTTGACCACACCATCTTTAATGAGTCCTTGCTCAAGGATCATTCCTTTCTCTTTGATATCTTTGTAGGTCTGCAAACAGTTCATGGTCATGTGGTGAGCCAAGCTAGGATGGGCATTATCAATAAAAATTTTCACCACATGGCACTCTGACAAGGTGTAGGATATGCGGGTGGTAAGGGTTTTCCATCTTTGTAGGTATTCAACAAGGCTTTCTCCACCTTTTTGCTTAGTGTAGACAAGGTCAACTATTGATAGCTCCGTTTCAACAAGATGGGCATATTGGGCTACGAATGCCTCAGATAATTCAGCAAAGTTTTTAATTGTGCCATAGGGGATTCTATAAAACCATTCAAGAGCTGGTCCAACCAAGCTTTTGGGAAAAAGGTGCAAGAGGAAGACATCATTGTATGCTACGTCCTGGCGGTGCATGTAAAATTCTTTGATCTGTGTGACAGGGTCTCCTTTTCCTCTAAATTTGTCAAATTTGGGTACCTCAAAGTGTTTGGGAAATGGTGTCATGGTAATGGCTCTGCCAAATGGGTAAGGACACACATTCTCAAACTTGAATGTCTTCGGATCATTCCCTTCTTGGATGGCTTTCAGAGCTATCTTCATTTGCTCCCATTCTGAATTGATAGGTGATGGCTGGGGTGCCCCCAATGTAGGAGTGCCTTAAGGTAGGTATGTGCTGGATGGGGCCACTAAATATGGATGGTTGTGATGGATTTGTTGATAGGGATTGTACATTTTTTGGGCAGTTGCATGGTGGATGACAGGTTGCTGAGGGGGAGGTGGCGCATATTGCTGCATGTGCTACGAGGCTTGCTGTTGATATGGGATTTGAGGTTGGGATTGAGGAACATAAGTTGGCTGTGGGATAAATGGATTTCTTTGTGGAGGTAAGGTATAAGATGGTTGTGAGGCTTGGGGAAAGGTTCGGGGGGCTTGTGGGGTTTGACCAATATATGTGGGTTGTGCCCCCATTTGGGATGGTATCTACAAATAATTGGTGGTTGGCTGGGGTGGTGGATTACCTCCTAGAAGTCGCATTGAAAAGTAGTTGGTAATTGGAGGTAATGGATTAGTTGGTGGTGGAGGTGGTGGGAATTGAAAGCTTGGGAGTAGAACTGATAGGGTTTGATAGCTTTGTGGTTGGATTTGGAAGCTTGGTAGAGTGGTGGCAGGGGCTGGGGTCACATGGGAGCTTGGTAGAAAATTGGTAGTAGCTTGTGGGATTTGATAGCTTTGTGGAGTGAGGGTAGTAGCTTGTAGATTTGTGGCTAATGGTATTGAGCTCCCAAGACCTAATGGAAATGATGGGATTGTGCTTTGGGCTGCGTGAACAAGCTGGGGGTAATGAAAAGTTGATTACTTGGCCCCATGGGTGGCATCCCTGTTGTATATTGCTGAGGTTGGCCAAAGATGCTAGCACTGATTTGGGAGATGGGTGGATTTGGAAGGCTGGGTTGGGGAGCAGCAGCAGCAATAGTGAAGGGGGTGAATGGTGAGGTGTTTTGGGTGAAGGGGGTTTGGAGCAGAGAGGTATGAACCAAGGATAGAGTGGTGGTGGCTGGGTTGGCTTGCGGCATGGCAATTTCAACTTGGGTGGATGATGGTATGTTTGGGTCTGTTGGATAATATGGATTGGCTAGAGGCTCTTCTTTTGGCATATATTGAGGATAATTTGGATCATAAGAGCCTATGGGTGGTGGTAGCTACCCAAACAATGGGTGAGATGGATCTGATAATGGAGGGGGTCTTCCAAAGTCAAAGGTTCCTACATTGTCCCTTTAAAAATTAGCCATGATTGTCTCTTTGTTCTTTTCTATAATGGAATTTACCAATACTGTATTTCCTGGTTGGTTCATGAAAGCTTTAATGTCAGTAGATGATGGCATAGCTTTCTCTAGGCTGAAGGATGGCTGAGTGCTCAAGGGGGGTGAGGCTATTCGATCCAAATGATAGGGCTCCATTGTTTCTTTCTTCTTGGCTAAGCGAGTGACGGGTGGCATGAAAGATGCTCCTAGGGATGAGATGCAATAATGCTAATGGATGCAAAAGGGGGAAGGCTTCTCTATGCAAATGATTTCCTAGGTTAAGGCAAAGCTATATGACAAAACCTAAGGAGGATTGGGTTGGAGATTCTAACTTCAAAGATATGTTGCCAAAGCATGAAAGGTCTGCTTTCCTATGTGCAAGCTTGGTGGTGATTGTGTCAACTTAAGGACTGACTGATGATCCTTTAGGAAGAACACGAGATTGACCACTTGTGGATCCCAACCTTTAGCTCAAGGTGATAAGGGATAACAAGTGACAAATCTAGATTACCCTAGACAAAGCTCTGTCAAAGGGATAACCTTGGTGAGATTGATGGATTTGGAAGATTTTAGGAGTGGCAAACTTTTGGCAAAAGTGACAACAATTTTGAAGGCTTGGATGTGAGGTTTTTATTGCTGGCTAGATGGTTTGATTCTAAATGAGATGGATGAGCTAATAATGCTTAAGGGGATAACCTAAGATGGCTGGCTTTTCTACAAAGATGACTCTAAAGTGAAGCTTATCCAAGAAGATGTGGAGAAACAAGGGTGTCTAATCATAGAAATCATGCCTAGTTGGTAAGGAATAAGCAGGATTAACTCCTAGATGTTGGCTAAATTTGATGTTGCGCTCTAACCAGGCCTCTTGAAGTACCTCATCGATAGCTTTGTCCTCTACTTTGTGGAGTTTGGAAATTCGTGGGCTTGGTGTTATTTCTTTTCTCTTGGCTGAAAGTTTTTGGTATGCTAGAGATGGTTTGAGTTTAACTTTGTGGAACTTCTGTTTGGGTTTGGGTTGCTCTAACATCAATTCCTGAATCTGCTTGGCTTTGAGAGATCTTGGTTATTTTTTTTCAACTCGTTCAACTTCTAGAATAGGCAGTGACTACGCTAAGTATGCCCTAAGCTAGGATTGACCAAGTTTGGCAAACATTCATTCAACAAATAAAAGATCAAGCAATAGATAGAAACAACCGGATAGAATTTTTTGATTCTCAGAAAGTGATACTTGCACCAAGGAGTGTGTATGTTCTACAAATGTTTCGATTAGTCACCTCAAACACATTAACATCTTAGATGGTTGTCTACAAGGCTGACAGTTGGTTTAGCTAAGGAGTCCTCGATATACCCAAGGTACGTGAGGCCCAAATCCGTAGATGAGATCAAAAAGATGTCACACAGCCGAGAGGAGTGGTAACCCACTTCTCCTCTTTCAATTCTCAAGGGTATAAAGTTCCTTGAGGCTTAGCCAGAGTGACAAAATATTGATCCCAAGAGAGGTGTCTTTCGATTCACCTCCCGATTCTTATACTCCGCTAGAACGCTGGAGCTGAGGTCATCCAAGGGGTGATGAAATTGCCAAGTAGGCCTCCTAAAAAGAAACAAGGTTTTGGATCCTAATCTTATGCACCCAAGATGGCCTCGAAAGACAACAAGGGGAGAGAAGACTTGGATGACATTGGGCTAAAAAACACACTTGTGCTTTTACCAACTAACTCTTATGTGTGCTAATCTAGACTTTGCAAGCACTCATGTTTAAGAGACAATGTTCAATTCCAACTTGAAGCGCCAACAAAAGTAAATTGATCGAAGAATGCAAACAATAAGAAGAGTTAGGGTCAACAAAAGAAAACTTGCGCGCCTAGAGGCCCTCCACGTCAAGTATCGATTAATTTTCTTTAAGGCATTCAAGATTGAGTGTGAGTTTGTTTTAAGCCCAAAAAAAAGTGTGTGAGATTCGATTTCAAGCGCACGCTTGGAGGCTCTCCACGTCAGTTGTTGTTCAATTTCAGTGCCCAAACTTGAAGTGTGATCGATTTAATCTAGAGTTTTGGCCATTTAAGAATTTTGATAAAGTTAAAGCAAACATTCAAAGACCAAGTGAGTGAGTTAGATTGTGGAACATTTAACACCTTTTTCAAGTAGACCCATCCCCATAAATGGTGCTGAGATTGCAACCAATGGTTAATATTTGATGGGTGATTAGAAAAGAGGTGAGTCCAAGGAACTACTCAAATTGATTTTTGCAAATTTGTATTTTAACTTAACAAATTTTCTTAAATGTCCAAAAATCAAACTTTACCTAGATTGCATGTGGAAAAGAGATTTGTTTTGTTCAATTTTTAGAAGCTCCAAATGAAGTGTTTGATATTGCAATGGTTAATTGATCCTTGGAATTCAAGATTGGATTTGTTATTTTAATCATGCATTCAATGAAAATTTGATTTTAATCCATGGCATTCAAGAGTGATTTTAGCAACATGCATTCAAAGACAAGTGGTTAAACATTCAAGTTTTTTCCTTTGAGCATTCAAGATTGAGATTTTGTGTGTTGTTTTAAGAACTTTGAAGTGCTTTGTTTTAACCTTAGATCATTCAAGATTGTTTTGGACTCAAAAGTGAAAATGACTCTTTGGACTTTGGTTTTCATTCAAGATTTTGTGTTATAGTTTGCATATTTTAAGCCCCAAAAATGATATTCCTAGATTGTTTTGATGCATGAAAAACCTAAGAAACATTCAAGATTTTGCAACAAGACATTTTTTTGAAACAAATAACAAAGCTTTTTAGGACAATTTTGGCAACCATTTAGGACTCTTAGTTTTCATGAGATTTTTAAAAGAACTTTAAAATATTTGCAAATGAGGTTCATTTTATCCTTGATTGATGCTTTGAGTTTGATTTAGATTTTAGTGTGCACTTAGTGTTGATTTTGAACCTTTTGAAATGGAAATTTGAAGTTCTTTTTAAATTCCCAAAAATGAAGTGTTCCTAACTTGCATGAATGCATCTAAAACCTTGATGTTGCAAGGATGCAAATGATTAGATTGGTTTAGTTTCACTTTTTAAAAGATTTTTTCTTTTTTGCAAATTTTTAATTTTTAATGGATTTAAGTATGATTTGGGGGTTCATTTTAAGCACTAAAAAGAAGTGTGTATGATTTTGCTTCCTTAAAAAAAATGGCCAAGATCTCCCACAAGAAGAAGAAGAAGAAGTAGATGGAATAAGAAGAATATAGACAATAAGAGGAAGAAGAATTCCAAGTTCTTTGTCCACCTATAAGCTTGAAAAATCTGCAAACACTATGAGATATACTATGAGTTCCTTTGTCTTCTTCATGCTCATGTGGACCTACAAAACCAATTTATACAATCCTACCAATCATAAAAATAAGCAAAATTAGCCAAAATCAGCAAATGACATACAAAACTTGACTAAAAATGCTAATGAAGATGACCCATGCGGGGTCCCACCAGGCGTGCCAAAATGTATACAAGTAATGTTAGTATGCTAATAGAAACCAAATTTAAATAAAGCTTCTACAAACTAAACAAAATTCATAAACTTCAAGATAGACTAAGATGAACTCTCAATTGAGAATATGAGCCATTAATGGGCTCTCTCAATGAGAAGCTCTCTTGTTGAGTAGCTTTGTCTAAATAGATAGGATGTATGCTCAAGCTTATGCTTCAAAAAGGGCTTCAAATGGAGTTGGAATTTGGGTGTGAGTGTATGGTTTTGATGTAAAATGGCTTCTCAAAATGGAATTATGAATTTACTTCATGGATTGTGTTGTTTTACAAAGGGGAAGGATCCAATTTATAGGCAAGAGGCTTAAGGGATTGAGGGCTAAGATGCAAGGATGGAAAAAAGCTCATGGAGGGCTCAGATTGCATGAGAGGAGAGCACATGGATTGTGCTTCCTTACAACCAATCAAGGAGTGACACATGTCACATGGTGAGAGGATGGAGGAAAGGGGAAGGATGAGTCAACAAAGGAGGCTCAAGGGATAAAATCTTCATAAAGACCCTCATAATGACTTGTAAGAGCAATAAAAGAGCTTGGAAGAGTCATTTATGGCCTAGTGGACTTCATAAAGTTTTATGGTTGAGATATTTTGAGGGAGATGAGAGAAATTTCAACTTGGGCTTGATTAGGAGGGTTTTAAGCTTGCTTAGGCTTGTGCAAATGATTAGAAGATGGATTAGGATGGTTTAGGATTAGCTTAGGGATAGGCAAGTGGATGGCATTTAATGAGGGTGGGTGAAGGAGGAGATATTTGTTAACTTTGGCTTGGGTTAGTAAGTTTTAACCCATGTTTAGGGAATGTGACAAGGTTAGGAGGGGATTAGGATTAGGTTTAAAGACATCTTCTAGAAGAGTCTAGACTTTGGATGAGGATAAAGACTTTCTAGAATAGTCTAGAATTTCCTAGGATGAGGATGAAGACTTTCTAGAAGAGTCTAGAAATTCTTAGGATGAGGATAAATTAGATTTTTAGGAAATAAATAAAGTTTTATTTATTTCAAGGGTTTGGGTTGAGGAGATATTTATTAAAACTTTTTTAATAAACATGAGGATTAATATTTAATCTTAATTAAATATTTTGAGTTGGGATTAGGAGTAGGAAATGATGGGATTAGCCCTTAATCAAAATTAAAGAAGGATTAGAAGATTTTGGAAGAGGTTATTGGTCATAAGGAAATTGGCCGAGTTTTGGGCAAAAAATAAATTTTTTATTTATTTTAGGATTTTTGGTCAATTTATTAATTAAATAATTAATAAATAAGGAAATAATGTTTAAATAAGATTTAAACATTTTTGGGAGGGATTCCTTAATTAAATATTTTAAATTAAGATAAAGAGATTTAATGGCATAAAAATTAATTAATTAATTAATTAAATAATTAATTAATAAATGATGACATCATCAGGGATTTTTTCAAAAAATAAAAATACTTTATTTTTTAAAGGATTTTTAGGTGTCTACAATATCAACCCTTACCAATACCCAACAAGACCTTGGAATCAATCTCAATGAATTTTGTTATGGGGCTACCTAGAACTAAGAAAGGTTTTGATAGTGTTTTTGTGGTAGTGGATAGATTCAATAAAAGGGTTCGCTTTATACCATGTAAAAGTACAAATGATGCTTCTCATGTCATACATTTTTTCTTTAAGGAACTAGTTAGGATCCATGGTTTACCACCAACTATTGTATCTGACAGGGATGTAAAATTTCAAGGCCATTTTGGAAATTTTTTTTTTAAGAAACTTGGTAATAATCTAACCTATAGTTCTACCTACCATCCACAAACTAATGGGAAGATTGATGTGGTAAATAGATCTTTAGGAAATCTCCTAAGAAGCTTCAAAAAGTAGTATGCTTAGAGTTGGGATCTTCTCTTGTCCCAAGAAAAGTTTTCATTTAATGACTCCATGATTAGATCAATAGGTAAGACTCCCTTCCAAGAAGTGTATGGTCTTCATCCTAAGGGAGACTTGGACCTAGTAGAACTACCATCTAATTTCAAAATGAGTGCTCAAGGAGAAGAGTTAGTAGAACTCATTACAAAGGTGCAACATGAGGTCAAGGAAGCATTATAGAGATCAACACTAAAATTAAAGGAATATGCTGATAAGAAAAGAAGGGAAATCCACTTCAAAGTTGGAGACAAGGTTTGGGCATGTCTAAGAAAAGAGAGACTACCTAAAGGTAGATATTCCAAACTTTAGATGAAGAAAGTTGGACCATGTAGAATTCTCAACAAGATGGGTGAAAATGCATATGAGATCTCTCTTCCCCCTACCTTGCAAATTTCTTCATTCTTCAATGTTGTAGACTTCAACTGATACAAAGGCATAGTAGATTCAATAAGTGAACAAGGTGAGCAAGTAGACATCCATAGTGAAGACTATGTAACTAATCTCCCTAAAAAAAAACTAGTGGAGGTAGAAGAAATTTTGGACACCAAGTTGCTAAAATAGACTAGAACCAAGAAGAACATGTAGTACTTAGTCAAGTGGAAAGGGCTCCCAAATATTGGTGTAACTTGGATGACAGAATACTAGATCAGACAACATGGTACTTCTATAGAGCAATTGCCCTCAAGTAGGAACTTGATTTTTAAAACATAAGGGAAATATGGTGCAGGAGCACCCAAAATGAATCGAAACCTTATAGATTAGGTCAAAAACCTTGGATCTCAAGATAAAACCTCAAAAAGATTAATCAAATAGGCATCTAGACCAAATTATATGACCTAGTTTCGAGATTGGCATTGTTATAAGCCCTTGGTCAACTATGTTCAAAGATGGTCAAAGGGCCTAGAATATTAGGATTTTGGATTATTTCATGTTTTATCATGTTTAGGACCTATTTGGGTCTCTATATTTAAGTTTTCATAACTTTTTTTTATAAAGTGCAAAAAGTGCAAAAAAAGCAAAATTGCTTGAAAAGTTGTCAAGCAACTTTTAAGAAACTTTTTAAAAGTTGAAGAAAAAAATTCCCCAATGGCCATAAAAAGTTTGAAATGTTTTGATGACTATTTGAAGGCTTATAATAATCCCTTTTAGGTGGGTGATAGGCACAAAGAGAGATTATGTATTTTTAACTTTCAATCAATAAAGATACCCTATTTTTACTGCAAATAGCCTGCTATTCTGTATTGTATGGGTTTGTTCAAATTCATCCAAAGTTTAAGACAAAATGTTTTGGATAGGTGGATGAATTAATTTTCTAATGCTTCTTGTTTTAAGTCTCCATCTATCCCCTTACTCAAGATATTCACATTTTGTGTAAGTAGGTCCAGATTTCTTACTAACCTAGGGTTTTGAAGCATTTTTAAGCATAGAGGAGGATTTCACCATGGGAATTTAATAAACTATGGTGAAATCCTAGGATTGGATATTTATTTTAATATGAAAGTGGTTTTAAGTTTGTACTTATAGGGATCATTGAGAAATTTGATGCCCTAGGCATGCATTTCCCATTTGCATGCTAGGAAAAGGATGTGACATCTTCCACAACTCCAACCAGACTTGGCATCAAGTCTTCAAATCAAGTTTTAACTTGTCTAGGGTTTTACTCAAAATTTTCCATCATTTTTTTGTAGGATGGATTCCTAGAACATGTACTTCCTTTATAAATGGAGGCTTAATTGCCCTAGTTTCCTAAGTGAGAAAGTGAACAAAAGCCCATTTGTTTGTGTCATCAAACCTTGGTGCCTTAGTATGTTTTGTAAGTCCCAAAAGGGTGTCCAAAACTGAATTTTTTTCCATACTTTGTGTGGAGATATTTCCTTTCAAAACTATTTTTTATTAAAAAGTGCTACTAGTCTTTTTGGATGGTTTAACAAATCAACTATGTGGAAAAACTTACATAGTTTGGTTTTAACCATTATTTTATGTCACTTGTGACCTAAATAGACTATTCTCATGTTTTGGAGTCTTACTTGTTCATATAAAGAAATTTAAGACTATTTTCCCAAAATTGATCAATTTGTGCACTGCAAGCAACTTGTGATAAGTTGTCTTGTTCACAAGGTTTCCTAGTGATTAGAGTTTTCCTTGTTAGGGTGTGGGTTGTGATAACCTAGTGTCATCCTTATAGCACTTGTGATTGGTGGTTGCACATTTGATCATCTTTACCAAGAGATTTGGTTGAAGGACTTTAGTGAAGAGGGTTTTGGGACCAATTGATCACCTCATGATCAGTCCCACTAGGCTCCATTGTATCAAAACCTTATCACATTTCATGGATAAAAGATGAGTATTAGATATTGGTAAGTGAACAATGTATTGTGAAATTCAAGATTGGACATTATTTTGATGAAGTTTTGTGTGATACTATGCCTATGGATTGTTGTCATATTTTGTTGGGTAGACCTTGGCAAAATGATATATATGCTAAACATGATGGAAGATTAAATCAATATACCCTTTGGGTGAATGGGATAAAACAAATATTGTTTCCTTTGATTGAAATTCTAGATGAGGGTAATTGTACTATTGTGAGGATTTGCATGGTTAATGGAAAGAAATTTAAAAAAGGAATGAAGAAGAATCAAGTCTATTTTTTTCTAATTTCTAGGAAGTCGAGCTATACCAATAGCAGTTGAGTGATAGAAAATAATGGTGATTGAGTAAAAAATAGTGATGGCCAAGCAACAAAAACTATTAGAAGTTGAGTACCAACAGAAATTGAAAACTTTCTAAATAAATATAAAGATATTGTTGCAAAAGATATTCTAGATAGTTTACTACTGGTAAGAAGTATAAGTTATTGTATGGGTTTGATCCTTGGAGCTATTTTTCTAAATAAAGCACCATATAGATTGACACTTACAAACTGAAGAACTTAATAGACAAGTGCATGAGTTGTTACAAAAAGGCTTGATCAGAGAAAGTTTGAGTTCATGTGCTTTACCTACTATATTAGCACCTAAAAAGAATGGAGAACGGAGAATGTGTACTAATTCTAGAGTTGTTAGCAAGATCATAGTGAAATATAGGTTTCCTATGCCAAGGATGGATAACATAATAGATTGTTTGAGTAAAGCAACATATTTTACCAAGATTGATTTGAAGAGTGGTTATCATTAGATTAGAATTAGAGAAGGTGATGAATGGAAGACTATTTTCAAGACAAAATATGGTATGCATGAATAGTTGGTAATTCCTTTTGGTTGGACTAATGCACCTAGTAGTTTCATGAGGTTAATGAATGAGGTTCTTAAGAGAATTTTGGGTAAGTTTGTGATTGTTTACTTGGATGATATTCTGATATTTAATAAGACTATGGAAGAGCATATTGATCATGTTAAAAAAGTATTATAGATATTTAAAGAGGCTAAGTTGATGATTGACTTGAAAAAGTGTTCTTTTATGCAAGAGGAGATTGTGTCAGAAATAAGGATTATTGAGAGGGGGGGTGAATTAGTAATCTACAAACTTTAGTTGCCAACTAGACATCATTACTTACTTTAAACCATGCATAATAAAGAAATAAAGTAATACTAAATAGTAACAATAGAAATTCACAAAGATAACTCATAACACCATATTTTGTTAACTATAGAAACCCTGGCCAAGGGAAAACCCTAGTGGGGATGATACCCACTAGATAATCTACTGATATATAAGTTCCTTGTTACAGGATGGACCCTATTAGGAGTCAATGAGAAAATTTAGTATAAGCAGTCCCTATTAGGAGACTTTGAATCCCTATCAGGAGATTCCAAATCCTTGTTAGGAGATTCCAACCCTGTTAGGAGTTGTAGTACAATGTATGCAAGAAGAGCCCACTACCCAAATATGCAATTTCAACTACAAGAAGAGCTCACTACTAAATAAGTAATTTATTGTTATTTTCCTTCCTTATATAATCTCTAATCTTTAGTTTGATTTTAGATCACTAGATAGTTCATACAAAACTTCGCATAACTTCACAAGCATATACAAGCACTTCACTTCCTCATAATGTCAAGATAGCACACTTCTTATCGCAAGAAGTCTTTTGCATAAAAACCATGCCTTTACATAAAAAATATTGGGTCAAGTTAGAGTAAACATCTAGGATGTCGACTCTAATTGGACTAGTAATTATTTTGTAAATAAACCAATTTTTTCCTTCAACTACACTATCCTTCAACTACATGTATCTCTCCCAAAAATATAATGTATACAATTTTCACATCTCTCCCCTTTACAATCCAAATTTTGTGCTTTCCAATTTTCTTCTGCCTTTACTCCCCCTTCAACATCAATGACAAAGGTCAAAATGTCAAGATGCTATCCAAAAACTATCAAAGCTGTTGTCCTTCCTTATGTTGATATGATCTTCATAAAATCATAAAAAATGGTCCTCAAGCTATCCATACATTTGTTCCATGTCTCTTTGGTAGACTCTATTAATGTGAGGATTGCACATAAAGCATATGATGCAATCTCAATTGCATTGATATCTGAATACAAAAAGTTTGTATATGTGTCCTTGGCCTTGACACATTCCTCTAATTACTTCTCAACACAAGATAAATTTAGAGCAATAGATTCTCTAAAATTAGATGTTCTCTTTAAAATCTACTCTTTTACTTGACTCTAAAAATCATCAACTTTTCTAGAAGGGTGCAAGATCTAGCTAGATAAAGCTTCAAGTTCACTTATCTTTGCCTCTATCTGACTATCCAAATCCTTAGTTAGTTTTTATGATAAGGTACATGTATCAAGATTGACTAAGTCAATCTTGATATTTTGGTAGATGGTGCTAAACAAGTTAGCATCATGGGAAATTTGAGCCTCTGCCTCTATAGCATTCAAAAAATTAGTAAAATCTTCATCAAATGATTTTAGCACTACTTGTGCTCTCAATTTAGGATTTGACTCAGTGTACTGTACTATCAAATTACTATGCAATCCTTCAGTCACTTCCATTAGTGATTTCTGTAAACTTTTCATGATTTTATTCTTTTGTAAAAGTTTAGATAAGGATGAAATTAGATCAGTCTAATCATTATCATTAGTAGCCAAATTAGCAAGAGAGAGTGAAGTAGATGAACTAGATGGTTTAGTTCCATCCTCCCTCTACTTCTTTGCTACTTCTTTAGCTTTCCTCTCTTCCTCTTCTTTCCTTTCTATTTACTCTCTTTCTTTTCTCTCTTTTGATCTTTTCTTTTCTTCTTCCTTAGTTTATATTTTCCTTTCTTCTTCTACAATTCTTCTATTATCTTTATCTTCCTTTCTTTTTCTATCTTCCTCAAGCAATTGCTGCTTGGTTTCTTCTATCTTCTTCTTTTCAACTTCTACTAGCCTCTTCTCTTCCTCAATTTGTTTCAACTTTTCTTCAACATCCTTTATATCAGGTACATTTGGTTTAGATCCACCAAATGGATTGGTATCATCAATGTTAAGAGTAGCATTGGTTTGATCAATCTTCATAGTATCACCACTTATTGATACTTCTGAGGTTCTAGGAGTTGGAGGAGATGCTATCAATGATAGCATCTAACTTATAGCTACTGCTGTCTCCTTTCTCAACTTATCTTGCTCACCAACCATGAACAAAAATGGCCTCAATTTGTTCCTCAAGTATGGAGTGAGGTTATTTAACAATCTCTTAATTTCATCTTCATCATCAGTCTTGCAGATAGTCCTTAGCACATAGGCTTCTAAAGTTCAAGGTCTTCTTCCCTTGAAGGAGTCTTCTTTTCTAGAAGTCTCTCATAATTTTTTTGGTTCACTACTCCTTTGATAGCTTTCATACTAAGATAATTTGCTATAATATATCTCATAGTAGATATACCATTCTAACCCTTCTCAAAATTATTGTATAAGTCATAAAACTTATTCATCTGAACAAAGTTTCCCTCATTGGCAATTGCTATGTTAATCTTTTCAATCTTTAGCTTCCATGGTTGCCGAACTTTGCCTGCTACTTGCTTAGGTGGAGTCACCTTTTCTACATGTTTCATTTCCTATTTCTCAACCTCTTCATCATCACTAGATTCAATTTTCAACAATATGTTGGTAAACATATTGTTCTTTTATATTATTACTCTTTATTACCCAATTAAGAACAATATCTGATCACAAATAGTTGGAAAGCCTCTTGTGAATAATTTAGCTTTCCTCTGAATTGATAAGTACAACTCCCTAAAAAAATTTGTAATGAATTTTGTTTTCTTCCTAAACTACTTTATGGTATGTTCTTAACCCAAGAATAATAGAGGAATAACCAAGTTAGACCTAAATTAAATCCAACTCAGGTAGATAATAACTTCTCAATATTGAAATAGATTCATGTACCCACACATCTTATGAATCCATAAATCCATTCACATAATCAACTGATGCTAAACTAAGTCAAACTCAAATCTAAATTACAACTAATGAATTGAGAAAAACTAATAGAATCCTTTCTTCAAATGAATTATAACAATACTTATTACATTCATTTGTATTCTAGAAAACAAGGGAAATGAAACTCTGTTCTTCCTTAGTTCTCTGTGATATGAAAAGGAAATACTAACTAATAACAATACGTACTAGAATGGAAAATAATTTAATATACAATACCATTCAATTATCTTTGCAACAAACAATACTTCACACCAAAATTTTTGCCGACCCTTCATTAATCATTCAACTTCATACATATAGATTTTTACAGATGACCATTACAATAGGAATTTTAATCGATTCATCTTCTGAGGAGACAAATGGCAAGATGCTTGTTTGTCATATTACATCAGTTGAAGCTACAAAAGAAAGTGAATAGGAGGCATCATCGAATCATTTAGACTTCTTCCCCTTTTCAATTTTTTTCCTATATGCCTTAGTGGCAACTATAATGGAAACTAATTCCTCATGACTAGGAATGTGTACATTAGTGAATCTTAAGAGCCATTTTGAATGTTCTCGAGCCAACTCTTTCGTAGAATTTAGATGTCCTATCAATTCTTCAGTAGCTATGTGTATGCATCCACATAGTGTCTGTAGCTCTATCACTCTATTTTGGACACTTGAAACCATTCCTGACATGTTACTTAAATACATGGAGAAGTTGTTCTTCATTATCTCCACTCCAATAAGGGCTCTCCCTTGACCACTAGTTTGTAGATCAGTGTGTAATCTTTTCATCAATTCAAATGCCCTATCTTGAGTTCTCTTCACTTTATCTTCTATTTTCTTGAGTCCCTTTTTAGCTTCTTGAATCATCTCTAGCTTGGATTGCATATCCTAGAGCCATTCAAATAGGGGTTTAGTTCCTTTCTTCAAAATTTTTACTTGAACTGCCTCCTTTGTGATGGGGAGGATCTTGAACAAGGTTCTAGCCTCAACTACTAGAACTCACTTTAGGCTTTCTCCTAGCCTCTTAGGGTATTTATCCTATACCCTACTCCAAGGGAATCTTCTCTCTATTCCCTTATTACACTAATCCTCACCAATCAACTCAAAACTCTATTTCACCATGGGGTCTCCCTAGTGCTCTCATTGCACCGTTCTTGACAACTGGCTTCTAGGAGTGCATTCTTGGATATATTGAATTCCAAGGCTTGTATTAGGTCTCATTCAATAGTTTTTAGAATCACTAAGTGAATTGGAGTATTGGGTTTCCAATCAATTTGAAGATTGCATAGTTAAGAGGGCTACCAAGACTAATAACAAAATTAGGCCTCCAAAACTGATTTTTGGATTATATCTCCTCAAACCCTTAAGAAGTACTCAAAAAAATTCATGATTTGGATACCCTTTTGGCTCCCCTTGAATATTTTTCAGGTCTGCAACACCCAGGTCATCCGTACAAGGGATTTCCAAAAATATGTCTATTTACAAGGGTTTCTTGTTTGTATGAACAGGAATATAGAGAGTTCTTCCTTCCACCACTCAAATGGACTCTAAATGACTGAACTCCTGGAATTAACTTCCTTCACTCACCACTCTTTCCTTCCATGAATTTTTATTGCACCCAACACCCCATTCTATGCCCCTTTCAAACACTTATTTGCTGATTTCATTGCCTAGCCGGGTATGCAAACTCGCCTAGGGCCTCTTGGAAAAAACAACAAAACTCAAAGCATCTACATTCCACACACTATAAAATCACATGAAAATAGCAACCCTATCAATCCATTAAAGGTGTGGATGAAGGGTGAAATCAGAAAACTGTCATCAAAATGCTCAGTTTGCTCTTCATTCCAATGCCAAAATTCGTACAAAAGCATATGCCAACCCTCAAACTAACTTGGATTGGTCTTAAATACCTCTTACCCACGTGAATCAACAGATCCCATAGGTTTCCAACTGATTCTTGAAGCCCTTATAAAGTTTTAGCACTTTTTGTCAATGTTGTCAAGCAACTTTGCAAAGTTGCAAAGTTGCCAAGTGCAACTTTTGCACTATTGTGCATTTAATGGCTCCATGAACTCAAACATGGTTAAATGAACCTATTTCCATGTAATTACAACTTTTAACATATTTTCCATGTTTCCCATCCTCCTGGGGTCTTGGTCAGTGTTTGACCATTCTAGGCTCTAACAAGCAATTTAAGCAATTTTGCCAACATAGAAGCAACTTGGAAACTCAAACACAACAAAAACCTATTTACAAACACAAATCACACACTTGGGGATTTATCCCATAGCCCTTATTCATGTGGTCTAGCCAAGACCACTACAAGCCAAAAATGATTTAGGAAACTTGGCATATTTCCTAGGTGCTCCTGCACCACTTTGCCTTCATTTGGATAATCATTTTCAGGAGAGAAATACACTCATCACATCTTTCTTTCTCCATGGTCAAAGTGTATTGAGTAGACAAGATATTATCTTTTTCAGTCTCCAATCAAAGGATAACATTCCTAATTTGACCAATTAGAGCAACTCCATCTGCATTGAGTTTATCAATCCACTCTTTCCCAATCTGACCAAAATGTCTATCTTTTTGGAGCTATGATATGAAAGCTTGCACTTCCTCTACTGTAGGATTTTTAGTAGTAGGCACACCAGTAATGTTGCCAATGGAACAACTAGCTACCTGATGAATCTTTTGAGTTCTTCTATCTCAGCTTTCATCTTAATCTTTGATAATTTTAGGTTTTCTAACTGACCTTCTATTATCTCATTACCTGATCTCCATAAGACAACTTTTGTATCATGCCTGGCCTCTCCAAGATCAATTGAATGCAGAGTGAAGTCTTCAAGAGTCATATCCTTAATCTTCCCTACTTTATTTGGTTTTTGCAATCTCCATAGTCAAATGTCCAATCTCTAGATCCTACCCAAGTATGGACAAAGTTTTCTGCTTCTTAGCTTTTACTATGGCTGACCCAGAGTGTACCGCTTGAGACACAACATCCTTTGTAGGAACACTTTCATCTTTCCTTTTTCTTTTTCCTTCTAAGGTGTCTTCAAGCTAGGACTCCATACCAATCACCTTAGAAGCCATTCCAAGTGACTCTATGCTGAACATTTTCTTCTTTACTGGAGTCATTGCTACTGTTTTTGTAGAGAAGGGGTTCTTTAGATCTTGAGAGAGGAGCCGAGATGAACCTGAGACATTCTCTTCTTCTTGTGTTCTCTTTGCAGCTTCATTGGATTCAGTGGACTCGCTGCTGCTGCTCTTATCATCTCCAATCTCTACTATCTAGATGGGAGAACTAGTTAGCTTAAAAAGAGAAGCACCTGCAGATGGAGTGGGGCTATGATGAGGAGATGAAACTGGGGTAACATGAGGAGATGGAATTGGAGTAGCATGTGGAGATGGAATTGGAGTGGTGTGAGGAGGCGAGGCTAGAGCAGTGATTCCATCTTTCAGCTCTTCTATCCCTTTTTCTTCAGTACCAGTCTGAGCTCCAATCACTAGTAGAGAACCTCCTTGGCAAGTTGGAGCTATTGAAATATTCTTCTCCATGGGTTGATCACCTCCTCTTATAGATTGAGCTGGCCCTTAAGTAGCTGAAGTTGTAACACTGGGTGTGGCGCTTTGAGAGGAAGTGGGAGTAGCAATGGTTGGAGAAGCTTGAGTAGTCTTGCTCCTGCTCTAACTTTTTTTTGCTGTCCACTCAACCCATTTCTCAGTTCTCTTGATGATTTGAGCCATCATAACATCAATATCTTCTTCTATATTTACACATGGCTTAGAGCTGATTGGGATGTTTCTCAATTTTGTCAAATATGTATTACTATATATATATTTTCCCATCATCTTCTAGCCCTTCCACATCCAACTCAATGCCATAGGTCTTTATTTGATCTTCTATAAGTCTAGCAAAGGCACAGTCTTAGCTCTCTAGCTCATCTATGAAATCAGCCTAGTAATCTTCTATAGTAGTTACATGTTTGATGACACTTCCAATTTGAAGCACATCTCTAGCATACCCATTTGGATCAAACATGGGCCTTATTATTTCATACTCCTCTAGTCTATATTTGTTCTTGAATGCTTTGAGTATGTTCTTTGCATTAGATCTGGATTCACAACTATGAGCTCCAACTTTTATGGGGAATTCATACCCCTTCTTTTTCAAACTAGTGCTCAACACATTTACTTGGATTGCTTGCCTAATGATCTCAATGAGCACGATCATATCATTTGGATATCTAGGTAGCTTCAGGGGAAATTCATCAAATGCTGTGAGACGCAAATAAGAGAAAGATGAGAATTGAATAAAATAACAACCAAACTGGCTGATCAAGCAAGTTCACCATTACTTTCCTATCAATTGAAATCAATACTATTTGATCAAGCAATAGGATCTTCTTGGTGTCCGGGTTGTAATGATTGATACATTCCATAATTAGCTCTAGAGCTTGTATTCTGATAGGAAACCTGGTTGCCTCCACCAATCCACTTTCTTAGAGTTTCTTCATTATAAGGTGAATCAGCTCAGTTCTCAACCTTCTCTGAAAATCTTGCATATCAAATAAATGTAACAAAGTATTAGAGATACTCTGCCATGTTGACTTGATTCCACCTAGCCCATCAAAACCAGAGAATCTTAATGCCATCTTGCTTGATATAGAATGATAGAAATTCAAAAATTGTGATAATGAAAAGAAATGAACCCTAAAATTTTAATTTTTTTGGAAGCACTATTCAATATAACAGTATGATAGTAAGGTAGTGATTTGAAATTCTATTAGGTTCTTCTTTATATAAGAACCCTTAATCTGCCCGTTAAATTCCACAATACGTGCCACATGAGAAAATTTAAGGATAAATCTGTTGGATTAGTAAGTGTAAAGGTTATAATGGATTTCTCTATCATTTCACTCTTTTCATTGGCCCAACGGTAACTCTCCTTTATTACCGACTTACCTTTCCATTTTCACCCAGTTTCAAAAAAATAAGAATAGAGTACTCCCTGGGGAAAAATCTGCTTGGCTAGATTCTGCTCAAAATATCCTTACAAATTTAATTAATTTGCTTCCATTTATATCCCAAACACATCTAGTGATAAATTCAAACACTTACCATGCTTGTAGTAGCCATTTTTCATTGGATGCGAAAAATTGCTCTCATGGGTAGAAAACTTGCAATGGAGAAGGTGATTTCCATTTTTTCACTTATGCTTTTGTTTTACCTTTTCTGCATTAAGCACTTTACTATAAGCCTTCAAAAAACATAAAAAGGGCTTCACAAGAAAAAAAATGGGCCCAATAGTAACTTTACCCTTCTATTTAGGCCTTTTCAAAAAAGTTACTTCTTGGTTCAAAACTCGCCAAAGGAGAAGCTATTTCTGAGTTTTCCGCCGATGCTTATTTTGATCATCCTAGTGAGTTCTGAGTGATTCCCACTATGAAAACATGATAATAATTGAATGATCTATCCATATTATGACTCACCTTTCCTTGTTTCAGCCTACAAATAGCATTTATAGATCTCTGTGGAGTTTTACCTTCGGGGTACAGAAACCTGCTAAGGAGAAGAAGAAACTTGATTTTTTGCCAGTTCAACTTTCTTTATACTCAGATCAAATGAGATGCAAGTAAATTCATTTGAGGTATCATTATTTAAGAATCTCCATCAATTAAGGATCTAGACTACCCGCATGACTCATGACAATAAGGAACACCCACCCGACTATATAATGCAAAAAAAGGAAAAAGATGGAAACTCGATGGAGAAACTTAACACTTGAGGAAGGAAGGACCAACTGACTCGACTAGACTAAACACAATATGCGTTAAATCCTCTACTTTGCAAAATTGGACTATGGTAAAAAGTGGGGCAACATAATGCTTTCCACCTCTTGCCAGGTTGTGTAGCCATTTGTTTGACTCTCTTTTCCTTTGTAGTCACTACTTCAACCAATCTCTCTAATTATCTCTTATGTTCACTAGGCTAAACATCATATGCTACCACATATGGTATGTTCTACTCCAAAGATGTCTTAGCAACTAAAATTGACAAGGGCTTTATGTTTAATACACCTTGCTTCAATGTCTATCTCATGGCCTCAGATTCACTTTCTAACATTTTGGCCTTAGATAATGCCTTCTTCTTGATTGACTCAACCTTCTTGTGAGATGCCTACTCTAAGGTTTCTTGATGAGCATGCTATGAGTATCATCCAATACTACATAATCATTTTCTTTCTTTTTATGTTCTACAAAAAATCTTTATACAATGCTTTCTCATTGAATATGACAACCCTACTTCTTACAATTTTATAATTTTAAAAATCTCAAAGCCTCTAACGAAATTCATCAATGCCATATCCAACAAATACACATTTCTTTGACTTAGCTTCTAGCTTGGTTATATTTTCATAATCTATATGTGAAAATGCTTAACAACCAAAGGTTTTGAAAAAATATTAGCCCACCTTCTTACCAGTCCATGCTTCCTCTAGAATACCTTAGCCCAAAGGAGTAGAGGGACCTCTATTAATCAAATATAAATCAATATTGATAGCCTCCACCCACATATTTAAGGGCATCCCAACATGAAACCTCATGCTCCTTGCATACTCCATTATTGTTCTATTCATGCATTCAACCACTCCATTTTCCTGTGGAGTCCTTGGAACAATTTTTTATCTACAAATACCATTAGTGGAGCAATAATGTTCAAATTCATAACATTAATACTCACACCATTATCAAATTTGAGACTTTTTTTTCTCTTACCAGTCTCATTTTCAACCAAACATTTTTATTTCTTAAAAGGTTGAAATACATCAAATTTGTGTCTAAGGAAATAAAACCATACTTTTTTAGTTGTATCACCAATGAATGTAACATAATAATGAGAGCCACAAATGAAAGATACTTGAGCTAGTCCCCATACATCTGTATACACAAGCTCTAAGTTCTCATCTTTCTTTTCCTTCCCACTCTTCACAAAAATCACTCTCTTTTATTTTTCATACACACAACTTTCACAAAAACCTATATTGACACATTTTAGACCTGGTAAAACTTTCTTTGAATGAAGTAATTTCATACCTTTCTCACTCATGTTCCCAAGGCTGTGGTGCCATAGTGCTATATCAAAATCTATAATTGTTTGTTTCCCCTGCTGAACTACAACAACTATTCCTGGACATTCATTTTTCTCTGAAATAATTAAAGTAGAAGGAACAATATGACTTGCACAAATATATAAGTGGCCTACTTTCATACCTTTTTCTACTACAAGGAAACTTTTTGAAACCTTCAAATTTTTATCATTAAAAGTAACTATGCAACCCTCATCACCAAGTTTCCCTACTAAAATTAAATTCCTACTTAGCGTTGGAACATGTCTTACCTCTTACAGTAGCCAATGATTCCAATTTTTCAATTTAATTTAATTTTTTCCCTTTCCAACAATCTAACAAGGTTCATTATCCCCCAAATAAACAAGCCTAAAATTTCCTTGGACATAATCTAGGAAATAACCTCTATGGGGAGTAGCATGAAATGAAGCCCCTAAATTTGAAAAACATGAATCATCAACACTTTCTAAAGAAAGAAGGAAAGGTTCCTCTTTGGATTTGTTACATACTCTATTTTCCCCCTTATTCCCTTTTGGTTTATCTCCATAATTTCTCTTTTGAGTCCAACAATCTTTCTTCTTATGCCCTAGTTTCCCATAGTACCAACAATCTCTCGATCTTCTGGATTGAGCTTTGATTTTCCTCTTGATTTCTCATGATTTGTAGAATTACTTCCTCTCTTAGTCATTCTGCCTCTACTTTTTATGTTGAAGGCACTTCCTAATGTAGATCCACCTGAGGTTTTCCTATGAGTTTCTTCACTCAAAATAACACCAATCATATTATCAAATTTTAGGGTATTATATCTAGAAACAAAATTACTCACAACCATTACCAAGCCATTCCAACTTTTAGGAAAAGAACACAAAGTCAAGAGATCCATAATTTCTTCATCAAAATTAACATTCATAGAAGATAACTAATTGGTAACTATATTAAAATCATTTAAAATGATCTGCAATAGATCCACCTTTTACCATCTTCATATTAAATAAATGCTTCATGAGAAATACCTTGTTTCAAGCAGTGGGCTTTTCATACAACTTTTTTAGGGTTTGCATCAACTCTTCCATCATATTCACTTTTGTAATGCTAAATGTCACTTATGGTGCCAAGCACAATCAAATACTTCCAAATTCCTTTCCATCTAAAATATCTTAGTCCTCATCTATCACTATTCCCTATTTCTTGGCTTTTCCTTCCAATGGCCATAAATCCTTCTAATAAAGATAGTCATCCATTTTCATTTTCTTTAACTAAAAGTTCTAACCATTAAAATTCTCAACCTTCAGCTTACCCTTGTCCATCATCACTCCCACTCAACCTTGAGACCTTCTTACAGAGGATAACTAAAAAAGATGATGATAATCTAGACTAAAAAAATGATGGTAGTCTGGGCTAAAACATGATGACAGTCTAACTCTAATACCACTTGTTAGGATTAACCATAGACATAATTAAATTTACATAAAAATATAACCAATATTAGAATATAATAAATCACATAGAAGAGAACATAAGACATAAATATTTAATGTGGTTCACCCAATTCTTGGGCTACATCCACCAACAACAAGTCCAATATTATTATTATATAGTGATTACAATCTAAAATCCCTTATAGCTTAATACCCTCACAAGAAGTTACAATCTCATCATTCATTATGAAATTCCTAACCCTAAGTCATTTTATACAAGCTTTTTCCACTTACAAGATAATATATTTTTCAATCAATACATAAAGTAAAGAAGAAAATTGGATGAGGCTATAAGTTGAAACAAGTCAAAAGGATAAGATTGATTGAGTATCAATATTGTATAGTTAATGAAGGAACTAAAGTATAAGATTAAGGAATATAGTAGAATCTAAGATAAATAGTTTAAGCTAAGCCTTTAGTTATTTAAAAGAAAACATATAAAGAATTGTAGTTTTGATTGAGCATAGTATTGGCCAAGTGAGCATGTTGATGTCGAGTGAGACAATATAGTGTGTGCTAAGTTACCCAATGATGATTGAGCTGAAGAACATAGTTAGTGACAACAAAAGCTACACTTTGAGAAAGATTTGATTTTGAAGCCAACACAATTGGAATTTTTAAGTAGTAAAAGTGTATGGAAGATAAGGATTGATGAGTTGGCATATTTAATGAATGAGAAGAGTTTTTTATGTGATCAAATGCAAGGATTTGATTATAAGTTTCTAGAAGAAAAAAGGAGAACAAGAAGATGGTAGGATTCAATGAATATGACCTAATCTTATGATCAATGATGATGTTTAAGTTATGAAGATTGAAATTTCCTATTTAAGGAGGAACATGGAATGAATTTTGATGAGGTTAGTTCATGGTTGATTGATGATCTTAAGGAGAAGCTGTAAAGATGTGAAGAACAAAAGTGAACTACGATTTCTTGAGGAGGTGCCAAGAAGATTAGAGATGGAGATGTGATTGTAGGCCACTCAATGAACCAACAAATGAGTGAATGGAGATCTAAATGTGCAAAGTGAGTTATACTTATAGATCAAACCTGATGTTACATTCTAAGCATTGTATCAATCCAAATCCTTTAATCAAGGTTGACCTAATAAGCATTTTGTAATTCCTTTAATCAAGATGACTTTCTAGTGCAATGTTCTAATTTCCTCTAACAAGACCATTCCTGAAAAGGTGATTATATCATTTAACATGGTCACATTTAATAGTGTATTTTATAAGCTTTAACAAGATTGTCTCTTAATTGAGCTCATTTTAGAAGAGTGAAAATTTGGTAGCATGTTACATGGTGGTTTTTCCCAAATTGGGTTTCCACATTAAATCCTAGTGTCAAAGTGTTATTATCATGTGTGGATGTTATTGTTTTGCATGTTATATTTATAATAGTTTATTTATTAAAAGTCATTACATATAGAGAAAGAGAGTTGAATAAATGCATGAAATCTTAAATTTATGAGGATATGCTATAGAGACCGAGTGGGTATTTGAGTTTATTTAAGTTGTTTGAAGTATTTAAAAGTTGAATTGGTACATCTAGACCTAAGGATAATTGATTCACCCCTTGTCTTAGTTATTCTAAATCATTATAATAGGGTATGTTAGAGATCATAATTTTAATGAGACACCGGTAATTATCTTGGAATAAATATAAATAAGAGTGCCCCCTAGGTGGACCCTTTTTATCTAATTTTATTCATTAATAATAAATTAGTGAGAAATTGCATGGTGGATTTAGGAGTGGCTATGAATATAATGCCTATAGAGGTTATGAAAGAATTAGGATTGAGAGTCAATATCCCTTATGGAAAGTGTTATGCTATGGATGATAGACCGGTGCCTATGGTGGATGCTATAAAAAATATTGATTTTAGATTCCTAGCTTGTCTTGAAGCCTCTTATAAAATGGACAATGGTGGAAGCTCCTACCTATTATGGCATGTTACTTTCAAGAAAATAGTCAAATTTAGCTAGGGGGCCCATACAATTAGATTTATCTTATATAACCATTCCAATAAATTTCCAAAATATTAGAATTGATAAGGAGCCAAGGTTTAAATATGTTGTTGAAACTTTCCATCTTGATATTAGAATAAATTTCTACCAGAGATATATTTACAACTTCCAACTGAGTGTAAATAAACCTATTCAAATTATAGAAGATGCTAATAAGGTTCTTGCACAAGAAGAGAACAATAATATATGGAAAATGCATTTTGATGGTGCCTATAGTTAGGAAGGTAATTGAGTTGGGGTAATCCTTACATCACCATTAGGTAAAAAATTTAGGTACTCATTTTCTTAAAATTTGAATGGACAAATAATATTGCTAAATATAAAGCCCTAATACTAGGACTAAATATGGAAAAATTTCATAAAATAAAGTTTCTTGCAATGTTTGGGGACTCTTAATTAATAAAATATCAAACTAAATATAAATTCATGACAAAAATCTCAAGGTTAAAAAGGTACAAAAATTATGCATGGGATTTTTTAGAGTTTTTTGATAAATTTTCAATTAATTGCATTGATAGGACATATAATGTTTTAGCTGACATAATGGCTAATCTAGCCATTAAAAAAATTGACATGCCATTACAAGAAGTGTTTCAAGTTGAGATGAACAATTAACCATTTGTCCTTGATAATATACACAACTAGAAAGTCTTCAAAGATGATAAAGACTTGCTACAATTTTTGACATGCAAAGAAGATTATCAAGATATTGGTCTTGATTGGAGTGGCCTTTTTGAAAATCAAGATGAAAAGGAGACTATTTTTGGAGAAGAGACTGTACAACATAAATATAACAAGATACCAAAATGATTAGTAGCTCTAGAAATCATATTTGATGAACACAAAAAGCTCAAGACATACACCCCTACTTCCATGTAGGACTAGATTGAGAAAGTTAATTTTGGGAAAGAGCATTCTCCTATAGAAGTTTTTATTGGAAAAAAGAAAAAGAAAAAAAGATCAAAATTAATTTCTTTATTGAGGAAATATAGGCATGTGTTTGCATAGTCTTATGATGATTTAAAAGCACATAGAGAAGACTTGGTCTAGCATGAAATAGTTCTAAAACCAGATGCCAAGCCTTTTAGACAAAAGAAAAGATCAATAAACCCCATGTTAGCCCCAAAAATGAAGGAAGAATTGATTAAAATGAGGGATAATGGTATAATAAAACCTATCAAATATTCCACATAGGTTTCTAATTTGGTTTCTGTCAAAAAAAAAGAAAAGAATGGAGATATGAGATTGTGTGTTGATTTCAAAAATTTGTATATATCATCATTAAAAGATAATTATGCTTTTCCAGACAAGGAGATTTTATTGAAAAAAGTTACAAGAAATGAAGTCTTGTCTATGATGGATGGTTTCTCTGGTTACAACCAAGTGAAAGTCAAAGAGACAGAGCAATATAATATAACATTTACAACCCCATGGGGAACCTAGGATGACAATTGGATTAAAAAATGCTAGAGAAAATTTTCATAGAGCTATCGATGTTGCATTTGAAGGACTTATTTATCACATCTTGGTGGTCTACCAAGATGATCTTACTGCTTATTCAAAGAAAGCTGAGGATTACTATAACCATTTGGATTTTTTTTTATAGGAAAGACCTTGAATATGTGATATCACTTAATCCAAAAAAAATCAATTTGGAGCCACAAAAGGAAGATTATTGGAACATATTATGTTCAAAGAAGGTGTAAGAATAGACCCCAAAAGAGTTTCTACTATTGATAGCATAAAAGTCCCTAAAACTATTAAAGCTATTCAATCATTTTTTGGATAGATTAATTTTATAAGAAGATTTGTACCCAATTTCGTAAAAATCACTAAGCCCATGTCTAAAGTGCTAAAGAAAGGTGCTAATGGGGTTTGAGATGATGAAGCTTTACAAGCATTTGCAAATATAAAGAAAGAAATAAAAGAAGCCCTAGTTCTTAAGGCACCAAATTTTAAGAAGCCTTTTTCAAATATTGTCCTTTGCATCATATCATACAATCATTGTAGTCATGCTCTAGAAAAATGAAGAAGGACATGACCAACCAATTTCCATTTTTAGAAGTATACAAAGCTTAGAGTTGAATTATGATATCAAAGAGAATCAAGAATATGCTTTAGTAAAAGTTGTTAAGGCTTTCAAACCATATTTGGTAGGTGTTGATATTATAGCATATGTTCCTAATGTTGTAGTTAAATATATCTTTAGATAGGTAGAGACTAAAAGAAGAATATAGATATGGATCAATCAAATTAAGGAATTTAATGTCAATATTCAAATAACCAAGTTGGTAAGAGGTCAAGGATTAGAAAATCTTATGGTTGATTCAAACTTGGAAGCAACACAAGTGGATTAAAAATATTCTTAAGTAAGTATTGAAAGACGCTCTGGTATTCTAATATTGTATATTACTTAAGGTGTATGAGTTACCATGAAGGTTTGGATATGAATCATAAGAGAACTATAAAGTTACAAGCAACAAAATACATCCTTATCCAAGGTGATCTTTATTGGGAAAATCAAGATGGTGTTTTATATTTTTTCTTACACATTTCTCAAGCATTAGTAATTATGAAAGAAATGCATGGTTTGTGCAGGACATTATTCAGAAAGGACAACCTCATAAGATCTTACACATAGGATATTATTGGCCTTGTCTTTTTAGTGACTATAGTGCTTATATTAGAAAGTGTGAAGCATGCCAAATGTTTTCAAGAAAGTTGAAATATAATGGAGCTTTTCCTCTTAGGACCTTACAAGTAGAAGAGCCATTCCAAATGTGGGGAATTTAATTTATAGGTGAGATAAATAATAAACATAGTAGTGGGCATAGCTCTAAATTCTGGTTAACATAGATTACTTCACTAAATAGGTAGAAACAATACCAACTAGATGCTCTACTAGCATGGTTGTTACAACCTTTCTAATGAATAATATCATGGCTAGATTTGGAGTCCCTAGAAAGAATGTTGTTGATAATGACATGTGCTTTAGATCAGAGGAATTTTAAAATTTTTGTAATAAATATGGTAATCACCATTTAAACTTGTTTACGGAAATGAAGCTTGGCTTCTTGAAAATAATTTATTACCACTTTATAGATTCATCAAGAAACAGAAAATAGACTTTATTAATAAAAGGATTAGTACAATGGCATAATTAGATGAGAACTGAAGAACAACATTAGAGCATAATATTGAAAATTAAAAAAAGGTTAAATATCTTCATGATAAAAAACTAATAGGCATAACATTTAATATTGGTGATTGGGTGCTGAAATGGAATGTTAAGGATCAAGATAAAGGAAAGCATGGAAAATTTGATGCTCTATAGCTAAGATCCTTTATAATATTTGAAAAATAAAGGGAGCACTTATTCTTCCTACCAGATACTAATGAAAAGATACAAGAGTTTCCTGTTCATGGCCAATATCTAAAACCCATTTTCTTCTAATTTGGCATGTTCATTTCTTCTATATTATTAGAATAGGGCTGATTTTATTTGTTTTTGTTGTTCTTGTTCTAGAGATAATTGGTTTCTCATCATATGTTTAAGACATATGTATGCCCAGAAAGAGCCTCTACAAAACTTTCTTCAAGCAAGAGCCATTCCTAATTTTTAGAGTCTTGATTTAGGTAAAGTTGCAATATAATGACTTTTTGTTGTTTCAGATGAGAAGAATTTGTAGGGTAGAAAAGATTTGAGATTCAGAATGTTAGGCAAGTGATAAAAGAAGAGCCCCAATTTTGCAATTTTGGAGATGAAAGAATCTTCTATGTCCAATTTTGTGATTTCTCTAAGTATCAAATCTTAACCTTTCGATTTCACAATTTCATAGCTCATCATTTTCTGACAATTCGATCTTGCAATTTCTCGAGTGGTGAAGCAATATTGCCTCTTGATTTGTAACTTCATAGGGGGAAGAATTCTTCATAGCTGTAATTGAAAAAATTAGTGTTAAAAAAAATAAAAATAGAATTATTTCTTTAGCCTCATGATAGGAAATGCATGTGAAATAAGCTAAGTACATTTGCTACTCTTAAATTTGCACTAAATTAAATATGACAATAACTTTATGTTAGCATTTGTGAAAGGATGGTTAGAGTTAATGCATCTTCTGATTGTTGTTAAAAGGACATTATGAGATCATTCACTAGCAACATTCTTGTAGTGCAATTTTTTTGTTTCTTGTGTGCATGTTTCAAAGGTACTTAGCTATGGGATTGCCAATTCAAGCTTACAATGCAGAGGATGATCTACAACATGTCACATAACTAGATCTAGGTCCAACTCACAAAGACTAGTAAGATGTTATCAACATCATGTATCCAACCACTTGGGAATTATGAACTAGTTATGAGATATTTTTTGGTGACACCCATGAATTGGAGCCTAAAGAAGACTAGGCTGAAGTTTGCTCCATTTTTGTAGAGTTCCAAGATGTTCAG
This sequence comes from Cupressus sempervirens, assembly GCA_028749045.1. Lineage (NCBI taxonomy): Eukaryota > Viridiplantae > Streptophyta > Pinopsida > Cupressales > Cupressaceae > Cupressus > Cupressus sempervirens. The sequence goes on along the minus strand of CM053785.1, from coordinate 142,442,847 downwards.
GCAATTGAAACTTTGATGAAATTATTGACATGATGCAAGAATTGTAGTTTCCTTAGAAATTTTCTAAGTTTTATTATTGTAAATTTTGTTGAATGGCTGCAATTATTTATAAAGTTAGTTTTTTTTTGTAAAGGTTTAAAGATTTTTTGCACCCTTTTATTTCCTATAAGAAAGGGTACCGAGACCTTAGAATAGATATAGGATATACAACAAGATAAAAGATACAAAAGAAATTGATAGATATGTACTTATGCAACATAGGGTAGATATTGCAACCAATCACAAACCAAATGTACTCATTTTTAGAATCAATAAAAATACCTTACTTCTCTACCAAAGTTTGAGAACTGATCAAAATATTGTTGTCTGTGAATTGTCTTCTTTGATTCATATTGTTGTTGATAGATTAAAATTGGGAAAAATCCTTGATAAGAAAAAATATTGCATGTTTTGTGTAATTAGTATTCATCCTTTGAAGTTAAAAACAATTAACTAGGCTTTTATGACTTCAAGATATCTTTCCAACAATTGATGGTAGCACACTCATCTCCATGTAGTTTGATATTTACAATAAATTTAGTAATTGACTCTATTTTCCCAATGGAAAAGTACTGATCTTTTTTTCATTCTAAATAATGTACAATTTTGTGGAAGGTGATATTATTTGTCTTACCCTTTTGCACACATACCTAATTTCACTCCATCACTTATATACTTTTAAAATACTCAAATTTGATTTCTCCTTGAGAAAATACTAGCCCGCTCAAGAGTCTCAATTAAAATCCTCCATCATTAATCTTTAACTTTTCCTCAAGAAGCGTAAGTATAGGTAAAACCACCTAGGTTTTGTAGAGTCTCAAGTGTGGAAGTTGAATAATTGTGTTTCAATATTTGTTGATCAAGATTGTGTTGAGATTCCTAACATTGAGTAGGAAAGACTCATAGAAATTCAACCAATAATTTTGAGAACCAATAGATAACACAATATATATATTCATGTTATTAGTTTGAGCATTAATAGATATAGCCTTATATTCAATAAGGCCTTGAATAGAATTCTTCAAACCATACAATGTTTTAGTATCATGACCAAGTTGACAATGATATTGACATAAATATTTTGAATTAAAAGATTTAAGCAACAATTTACTAGTATTAATAGGAAGAATAGGAGGAGGGTTAAGAATTCCAACATGAATCAATTTAGTCATCAGCTTAGAAAAAGGTGTAGATAATTCAGTGCACTTATGATTAGGATGATATGCAAAGGAAAAGGTAGACATACCTCTATATTTAGTAGCCACTTGATCAAAAATTGTATTTGTAAACTTGATTTTGATGAAATTGTTAGGATAAGAAAACTTATTTAAATTTCTGGCAGCATCACTCTTATCGTTAGGACAAGATCCATCTGAGTAGAGCTCTTGAGTTGACTTACTTATAACTAATAATGGTGAAGCACTACACACAAATGTGAAAATGATGTCTACTTAGTAAGGAGAATCTTATCTCCAATGTCTTTCTATAAATTAGAAATAAATATGCATTGAATATCATGATCAGGCACATAATAAGAAATTTGAGCTAAAAAATGTTTATGTTTACCAATAAATTTAGTAATTTTCTCTTTAAAATTATGCTTATAATGCATTAAATCAGTTAAATAAATATTTGGACCAATATTATTCTAAAATTATTGAGTGAAAGTATTAGCAAGATTTTTAAAGGAATCAATCAAATACAAATGTAGAGAGAAATACCATTGAAATATTCTATCCCTAAAAGTATTTTGGAACAACTTAGCCTTTAGCCTATAGTCATGAGAAAAATTAATAAATATAGTCTGGAAAGTTTTAATATAAATTATAGGATCTTTCTTACCATTATAAGTCTCAAGATGAGGTACCTCAACATGTTGTGGAATAACAATATGGAGGATATCTAAGGAAAGACCATTAGCAATGTCACATGTAGGAATAGTGTACTTAGATTGATTTAAATGAGATTTTTTTTTGTAATATAGTGATGGTTTGAACCAAGGGACTAACAAAATGATTAGAAGATATGGTAGTAAGAATAGGTATGCTAGATGGACTAGGAAAATTACAAGAAGCAAAAGGAGCATGTAAGGATGTAAGAGGAGGATTATAAGAAATGGGTAAAGGGTTTGAATAAGTAAAAGGAACTACATTATATGAAGCTAGTGTAGAAGGAGTAGAAGTAGGAGAAACACTCATGAGAAGTGAAAGGATAGGAAGATCAACACTTAAAGGAGTGGATACTTGTGCATAAGTAGTCATAATAGGAGGAGCATATTTAGTTATGCTCAAAAGTATCATAGAAATTGGAAAGGTTGAACAATTGTGGAAGGAGGAGGATATCCAAACTCTTGAGAAAATTCTTTTCATTAGCCCCTCTTTGAGTGTCTTTGTTTTCAAAATGTTCTTGAATTTTGAATTACAATAGTCTAGTTTTTGTCATCCAGGGTAGGAAGATTAGAATAAACCATAGGTGTGATAAAATATTTTAAAATCCATCTTATTTTATTAATCCTTTATTAAGGTTATTAAATTATCTAATCTTTAATTTTTGAAGCATGAGGTTATTTCCTTTTAAGTCCTTGGTTTTATTTACTTGCAATTACATCCTAATTCATCAACGTGTTATTTGATTGAGTCTGGTTAACCCAAGCGATGAACTATTTTACAATCTTTTGATTCATCCAAGATCTATAGTTATCACTTCATCTCTATGCAAATATAATTTTTCTTTATTTTCTATTATGAAGAAATCTTTTGGCACTTGTCTAGTGAGACTAGAGAAATGCAACAAACCTCATAATCAATCTCAGCCCATAGATGCTAAAAGAATCAATGCTAGTCACTTTGTCGCCATAGGAAGGTGTAGGTTAATTAGTCATAGTGATATAGTAATGTGATGATATGTGGATAAAGTGGGACTAGAGGATCCATAAGTTTCAACAAGGCAATAGTGTCAGGAAGTAATATGTGTCAAACTGTAGTTTTCTCATGGTTCACCATATGAAGTTATTTGCAACTATTGATCTAAATGAAAATTAACAATAGTCATATCATCAAAATTTAAAGCTACATATTGTTTAACTAATACTATAGAATGGATATTTGACATGTTTCTAGTGGGATCACATAAGTGTAGTGATGTTAGTGTTGAGTATCAACTCTTGGATGTAGGCCAAATCTATGATAGTTTTATAATAACCAAAGGAAAGTGTATAACCTTTAATGAAATAAAGTAAGTGACATGGTCATGCATGTCTTAGTGGGTCATGCAAAATAGAACCAAACCAAAAAAACTTCTAGCCTATCTGATCAAAGAGGAATCCATAGTAGTCACTTTATCAAAATAAAAAGATGCTTAGTAGATTAAGTATGCAACATAAAAAAAAGAAGCCACATGTCTAGAAGGTCCCAGGGAATGATAAGGCATGTTGAGTTTTGAGCCATGGATGTGTTATCTCTAGTTCAAGATACACAATGTTTAAGTAATGTGAAGATGTGAGAAATTTCCATGTGTCCAATGGGTCCCCAAGAGATAGTAAAGTATGCCTTTTTCTCATCCATTGATCAAAGGCAGATCAACAATTGTCACAATGTCATTACCTAAAGTTGTGAGGATTTTAGTCATAACAAATACATGATGTTGTGACATGTATCATTGTGGGCTAGTGATATGATGCATCAACAAAAATCTTGATCATCCAACATCCAATAGATCAATGATGGTCACATAATCACAAAAGGAACATGAAGGATATTTAATGAAAGCGAGAAAGCAATTAAGTGACATGTGTTCCTAGTGGGCCCACTCTATATAGAAATACTAATAGAACCATAGTTATTCCTAATCATTTGATCATTAAGTGATCAACAACTATTGGTATATCACTTATTAAAGGTGCACAACTTTTAAGTTTTGTGGAAATGCGAGAGGTTTCCACATTTCCCACTAGTGGAAATATGAGTTAGTATTAGTTTTGGATCACAACTGTCAGAAATATTTTAGATCACTGACCAATTTTTAATTTTTTTTTGTTGCATGCACAATCCTATTGTCACAAAAAATAATGGTGAATTAAGACATTCCTCTTGTGAATGAATTTAGAAAAAAATGAATAGACTATTCCTCATTTTGCACAATGTGTGACAAAGTAGTCAGAGCTTGAGATTGTGAGTTTTTAGATTGCGAATTGCTGTGATTAAGGTGGTATTTTCTATGGTGAGAGTTGTACAAGGATCATTGGTAAGTACTTGAATGTTACTATAGAAGAATTTTTGTTAAACACTTTAAGTTAGCAAAGATGCCTCCCCAAAGGTATTTATGTGGGAAGACATAATATCAACACATAAATGTCCATGATGACTTCTTGGAACAATTGGCTGTTTCAACAAATGAAATTATAAAGGGTAAGGAATTAATTAAAAAAATTCCTAGATTAAGAATAGATGAAGGGTTGTATGAAAAATGCAATTTATTAAGAGATGAAAAAACATCAATGGGTGGCATGGAATTATTTAAAAGATGGTTTTCACAAAGGGACCATAATACACCACTCAACAATGTCAAGGAATTTGATGTTGGGAAGCTTGTTGTACTATGTGTGTTTATGGATGTCAACTTTCTGACCAATATGGCAAAGAAGTATGACCCTATACTATAGATGATGAAGAAGCATTATGGGTATAACCTTTTTAATGATATAGATAAGGAGATTAGAGAAGTTTTTATGATGAATTCCAACACTACTTTGCAAGAGAAGATTGATTTTGATGATTTATAGGTGAGATATGATGCACAAAGAGTATATCTTCAATGTGGGCCACTAAAAGAGAATTTTTCTAAGGAAGGGCATCATACATTAGTAACACCATCAAATTGAGAGCCTCTATTGAAGAAATATTTCAATCCTAGGGCACAAGCTTTATTATTTTCCCTTTGCAAGATTTTTGGTATGGATGAGCAAGAGCATGTCCCAATGCTCCTAGTGTTCATGATGGCCCATATATTGCAATATGGAATGAGGGCCAAATTTGACTTTTCTTCTCACTTAGTTGAAGAGATACATAACAGATTATAGGCATAAGAAAGGGTAAGGTTGATAAACCCTTTTGCTAGTATTATTTCCTTATGTACATGTGTCTATTCAAAGATGCTTCTATCTTTAGAAAAGACATGAAATTGGAATGAGAAAGAGATGGTGAAAAGTTAATAGTCCAATTATGGAGTGTAGATATGACTTGGCAAGTCATTGATGCTAGCTTTGTTCGATTTGGTCAATATTTTCTATCAAAGATGAGGGCATTGTTATTCCAAGGTAACCCTCAAATTCCCAAACCTTTGTTAGAGTTGATCAAACCTAAGGATCATGCTAAGGGTTTGAAGGTCAGCCATAATTGGGGAGATATTATCCCATATCCTATCTCCACTATTTTTAGAATCTATGGATTTTAGGGGAAGCCTTACATCCTGCCTTACCAAGTACCATTAAAGGTAGGTGTTGCTAAATTTTTGTGACATATTCAAGGGCTTAAAGAGAGAGAGCTAGTGGGAAGATCAAGAGGAACAATTTTTCCAAGCTTCACAGTGGCTTACCATTTTGTCACAAAAAAGGGAAGATGGAGACACTTGGATAAGTTCCTAGATAAATATCATATGGTGCAATCTCGTCCTAGGTTTATAGACCCAAAAGGATTTTATGATTTTTTTAAAGGAAAGAACTAAAGCTAAAACTTATAATCATATGTTTTACTATCTCGAGGACATAATTAGAAATGGGTTTTCTTTACAAGAATAAGAAGTAAACAAGGAAAAATGGAGAGTTTCTAGTAAAGTTATTAAATTTATTAGTGCATTAGATAGCTAGTATGATCCTTTGGATGACATAAATTTTGGGGAGACAAAATATATAAATTAATGGCACATTTCACTAAAATTATGAAAACAATGAATTAGAAAAAAGAGGCATTAATAAAGACATATCTGAATCAAGCCAATGAGGTGGAAAGAATATTATTTATAAGAACCATCATCACTCCAAGATGGTACAGTCTCCAAAGAAAGGCTAGATATGTAGTTGCTAGAAAGGTGGAAGCACATCCTGTGCCAATCTATCAAAGGCAAGAGTCTAAAAGCCCACCTTTAGAACCAACAAACAAGAATCAAAAGCTAGAAGTGGGATCTTCATCAAGGATGGAGCATATTCATGTTCCTAGACACCCATACATTTTAAGAGTAAGGATACATTAAGGGAGAAATTAAAAAAATTGGGAGGCCTGGATGATGTTTTAGTAACACCATAATAAATAGAAGAGAGAATGCTCCCAAAACCCCCAATGCCACTTTTAGACCTCATAGTTGGAGATTATACGGGAAGGGAAATGGATCCTATCATAGAGAAGGCTACCAAGAAACTTGTGTCTGACGATGACTTTGTCAAGTCTAGGGTCTTCTTTTAGTTTTTGTGGAGAACTAAAATTTCCAATTTTGAAGCAAAATGTAAGAAAATCAAGCTAGGTCAATATAATAGACATGACTCTGAGATTGAGAAAGAGAACAAGAGTGAGTTGATGCAAAATTATAACCACTAAAGGGGGAAGACAACTACTGAAAGATGTTGGTGTTCTAATACTACCTGAATGAGACATTTCTAATGCAATGATTTTTTATTTAATTAGGGGGAAAAGGGATACTAATTTTAATATAGAGGAAGAATTTAAGGAAGCACATAAAGGGGTGAAATACAATAAAGATCATAAGGCCCTTGTAATGTGCTCAATTAAGAAGAGAGACAAATCTAGACTCCAGGAAGCTTCAAATTCATAACATATAGGGAGTTGTAGTATACAGAGTATTTGATGTAGATGGTAAAAAATATGTACTCATGTATAAAGAAGTAGCTGATTTCAACCTAGTTGTTGCTAGAAAAGATTAAAAAAATTCATTTATTTGAACACTAGGCTTGAGAAGGTACTAGAAGCCTATGATGAAAAGGGGAGGAAAATAAATGAGATGGAGCAAGTTATTAAAAAATTGAAAGAAAAGTAAAGAAAGAGGAAAATGATGGAAGAACCAAGTCAACCTATAATTGCAGCATGCCCTGATCCACCTCCTCCTACTAGATCCATCATTGACATCCTAGACACATTCCAACATCAAGAGCTCTACACTAAAAATGAATGGGGAGAGAAGGCTAAAATTAAGGCAGCCCAGATAGATATATAGTTACAATCTGAGGATACAATTAGGGACACAATTTTGTTCTTAGTTGATAGAATAAATTGTCTCTTATTCGATTTATAAATTTCAAAGATAACAAGCATCTAGAGTGACCTCGAGCATAATCAAGGTGCCTTGAGATAGATTTTGGATAAATGGATTAGTAGAGAAAATGATATCACTACCTTATGTGCCATTGTTATTGATAAGGTTGATGATCAAATTGAAAAGACATATGATCAAGCTATTGATTTATTGGATTTTGAACTTAAGAGGGAAGTACTATAGAAAAGGCTAAAAACATGCTTTTATAGGTATTTGAGTAGAAGCTTTGATATTTTTTCCTCATGTGCTAAAAGGCCTTGGTAACATTAAAAGTAAATAGGAATGGGGAAATGAATTAAAATAAATAATGAGTGTAAGGATGAATGATGTCATTAAAAAATAAAATTATATTTGGTTTTCCAAGACTATGGAAGAAGTAGTTAATGTCCAAATATTCTTTGATTATTTCCACCACGACTTTCAAGAAATAAAGAAGCTTGGAAAAGATATTGTGTATAGAGAGAAAGAAATTCTTAATTTCAACTAGCCATATGACACTATTTTCAATAAGTGGATGAAAAAATATTTTTCAGCTTCAAATTTTTTATAGATGGTATCTAAGATTAAATCAACGGATAAATCTATGGCCACTGAAGAGAGAGAATTGATTGAAAGAGGTTTTTATGTAAGTATTGTGATCTAACAATGCACGCCCCAATTTGAGTCACAAAATGAGGACCCTATAGTTTCAAAATATCTATGAGGCATCTAGTCCAAAACATTATTCATTTAGGACCCTCCCATGGGTCTAGGTCAAACCATGGTCTCCAATCAGTCATATGTAAACAAGTTAAAAAGGCTAAATGGTAGTCTAGGGGAGGAATTTGGCCCTACAAGTGAAGGTGTGCACTTGAAAACTATTAGAATATATAGTCCACTAATATAACTGAGAAGGGGGGGAGGGGGGTGAATTAGTTATACAACTAATATCAAAATCATCAACCTTATTAAACTAAAACAAAATGAGAAAAATAATTAGAAACCACAATAAGATACTCATGGATAATAACACCAGATATGTTAACTAGGGAAACCCTTAATTAGAGGGAAAACCTTAGTGGGGATGGTACCCACAAGCTAATGTACTAACATAAATATTCCTTGTTAGAGGATGGACCCTATTAGGAGTCTATAACAACATTCAATACATATTAGTCCCTATTAGGAGACTTTGAATCCCTACTAGGAGATTCCAACCCTATTAGGAGTTGTGCCAAGCCTATCAGGAGTTGTGGAAGATAGTTGGACCCACTGCCCAAAAAAATTTAAGGTAAATATTAATGAACCTACTATCCAAATGATCTCTATATTATTCCTTGTAGAACAATAAAAATAAAGTATACTTCCTTCCTCTTTCTCTATCCTGTTGACTAGACTTCTTCTCCTTTTGATCTTGTAACCATATCACAAAACTCGTGTCCAGTAATCCCTTGGATCACTTACTTGCATTCAGTAAATACTCTTCTCCTTTTCACACTTTCCACTCAATACAATACTTGATACACACTTACAAATAAGGAAAACACCTTTCCTTTATACCATATCTTTAAAATAATTGCTTAAGTCAGCCTTGAGGCTTTCTCAATTAATTTTAATAAGACAATTAATTAATTTATAATTACAATAGCACTATTGACTCACAATATATACAAAACTTCACATGTGTGACTTTAGGTTCTGCGTGATTACTGACATCACCATTAGAGTATCCTCTATTACAAGCTGACCGTGCACCAACATATTATATCACTATCAAAGGATATAATGTAAACATTAGAAACTATTTCTTAGGTACTCTATCTCTGTACTACTCTTTGTAAGCTAGGTACAACTTTCGTGCATCTTTGACTTATATGCTGCACATTTAACCTTCAAATTAGGACATTGTATTGATCATGTCCATAAATGTGCATCACCAAAAAATCAAAGTATTGTAAGTACAACTAAGATCTCTATCTACTAATCTGTTAGTCTTCAAAGACTTACTACTATGTTGACATCAATGAAAAACACAATCATGAATGCAACATGTCAATACTCTCTAATACTTAGGATACTCCCCAAATTTAGTATCATCATCATTCATGCTAACACACACCCTCTAAAGTTGCACAATTGTGCACCCTCTAAAGGCACACTATTGTGTACCCCTTAGAGGTTAGCACTTGCACACCCCTTGGAAGTGTACAAGTGCACACTTGTAATGGGGTCTATAAATAGACCTTAGCCTTCCCTACCTCTCCTTACTTCACTCTCACCTCCATCCATAGCCACACCTCCACACCCACTCCAACTATGCTACTTTGCTACTCCATACTCCCCAAATGTAGTATCATCATCATTCATGCTAACACACACCATTTGAAGATGCATGATTGTGCACCCTCTGAAGGAAAATTGTTGTGCACCTCTTAGAGGTGCATACATGCACACCCCTTGGAAGTGCACAAGTGCACACTTGTAATGGGGTCTATAAATAGACCTTAGCCTCCCCTACCTCTCCTCACTTCACTCTCACCTCCATCCATAGCCACACCTCCACACCTACTCCAACTACGCTACTTTACTACCGCTCTTCCCAAGCACCATCTAACCTAAGGTAAAGATGTCCTAGAAGTGGTGCACATGTAAAAACCCCCAAGAGGTGCAAATGTGCACACCAAAAAAGACTAAGGTCATCCCTCTTTAGGTAACACAATGCATTGATGTGCATTTGTACAGTTGCGCACTTATGCACCCTGCACATCTTGAGAAGTTGTATAGGTGTGCTAGTGTGCAACTATGCATTGGCTATTTCAAAGGAAAATAGGTGCACACTAGCACACCTTGCCCATCTGCATAGGTGCACTAGGTGTGCTAATGTGAAAAACTAGTTTTTAGAGGGGATTATTCACAATTTTGTCACTTCTCTCTAGTTTTGCCTATATTTTTTGTTAGTCTAGGTCCTAATTGAGTCTTATTTTTGTCTTCTAATATTGGTAGACTAATGTTTTCCTCTTTTGTGATGATACAATGGCATCATCATCATCTTCCATGGTAAAGAAAATGACACCAAAACCTATAGCATTCGAGTACCAAGGAGCTCCCAAGAAATCTAAATTCCAAGATAGCCATGTAGAGATATAGGATACCAAACTTAGCCACATCGACTAGAATTTCTTTTTGATAATTTGAAACAAACCAAAGGAGAGGTCAATAATGATATCCACATTGAGCTCGAGTGGATTGGTGAATGCTGCTTCACACCCCACATCAATTCAATCCTCCAAACTGATCATAACATTAGCTAAACACTACATGACAAGGGAGAAGGTCATCAAGAGTGTCATAGGAGAGATAGTACTTGACATTCAACCACACAACATAGAGAAAATTTTCCACCTAAGAGAATACCAATACCTCCAAATATCTTATGGTGGAATAGACCAGTTGGTACAAAGAAAATGAGAAAGAGGCAAAGGAATTGGTAGAGTCCACATTGTTGATCAACATAACACATCTAGGTTGAAGAATAGGAAAAGTGGACATGACCCAAGGGTACATGATGGATGACATAAAATATTTTATTATTCTTCTTAGTAGAGAAATGGACCTCCCTACAACAGTTCAGCTAAAAACATGGATGGCTCACTTCATTGAGACCATAAGGACTGCAAAGATGCCTATTTATTGGGTCACCATCCTAAGTGACAACTTGGATGAGAAATTAGTATTGATCAAGATAGACCCACACTTCTATATGACATCATAAATGGTGTACCTATTAGCAAGTAGAACCACCAACTCCCCAGGGTTATATAGGAAGGGAAGCATGCAAGATGCAAATTCTTGGCACTATGTGGTATACCTACAACTAGTAAAGAAGAAGCTCTCATTGCAAAGTGTGGAATAAAGGGTAGTCAATGATGGATTTATTTTCATTATTATTTGGTTCATTGAGGGAAATTATGCTAAATGAATGTTAGTAGAGGTAGTAGTAAGAATAAATGAAGTAGGAGGCTACTAAATTCAATTTAAGAAATTCACATATCTCTATGTAGTTGGTACTCTTTTGTGCCCCAAAAATATCCCAAGGTACCCTTTAGATCGACTTATACTTTTGGAGATAGCCCACCAACTCACTTCTATGTATGACTGAGTGATAAAACAACATAAGAAGACCTAGGTCTAGCCAATCATCATTAGAGAATTCAAGGTAAAGAAAAAGTAAGACATTGATACCTTTGATTTGCAATGGGACCAATATCCCTTAGAAGACTATCAGGCTCCTTACCCATATTTTGATAATATTGCGAGGGCTCAAAATCTAGTGGGGAAGTAGCTCTTGCATGAAGAATCCATGGAGGATCATTCGACGAATGTGATACATGACTATGATTTATGTATTAGGGACTATTGTAGGATGAGTCTACATCTAGCAAAAATTTTACTTAAAATGAAGATCCCTTGAAAACTATAGAAAATGATGTCCTAGAGGTAATGAATCCTTTGTATAACAAGGACAAAATGTATGATAGGCCCATTGTGAATGTAAAGATAGGGCAAGAGCTGAATGATGAAATAGATCATTGGGCTAGACATGTAGTATAGCTAACAAGGGAATGGATTTGAAAGCCATTTTAGATGGATTTAGTTCCCTAGGCCATACCTTTGTAAGCTACTACCAAGCCTTAGAAAGGAAAAGTGATGTAGGAGTATCCAGTGGTGTAAGGGGAATCTTGTATCACCCAAAAATATGTTGTGTTAGTTTCTATTTAAAGTGTTTTCATTTCCAGATTCCAACTCTCATAGTTCCACTATTGGTTTTTTGGGTTAGAGTTTTTGAGGACCTTGGGATATGTGCTAATGTAGAAAATAGGTTATTTTGTAACTAAGCCATAATTATAATGAGTTAGAGGGTCCAATATGGAGGGATGATTATAGTTTTAATTTAAATCACTCCAAAAGAAAAATTAGGTGAAAAGGCTTTATGGTTTGAAAGTTATTGTAGTTTTAAGTTTCTCAAGGCCTCCTAAGAGCACTTCAATGCTAGATTTGAGGCACTAAATGGCCTTGTACAAGAAAAAAAAATGGGGCATGAGTAAAGATGGTCTATAGGGCTATAGAGTGCTTGGAGAGCTTTCTAGAAATGTAAACAATTTGTCAATCAGAGTCCTAGATCAAAAGTTATGCCTCCCAAAAGTTGGATTGCCATTTCTAGATTCTTCTAATTATACATCGACTTCTGACATATTTTCTAGAACCTTCTACTTTGGTGGTAGATGCTAAATAGAATATTCTAAAATGTATTCCTAACCCTAAACCTAATTTGGTTTACTTAAGGACATTTCTAGCATTGTAAAGGTAGTTTTTGGTAGAGTTTGGGAGAATGTACTATGAGAAAGATTTTCTCCAGAATTTGATAACATTGTAAGCCCATAGGGCATGTCATGGAGTCTATTTTTTTTGTACTCAATGTTATATAAAAAATCTCTTATGATAATAATATTTTCCTTTTCTTGTTGTGTTCATTTTGTCTTGGATTGTGCCCTCATCAAAAAGGTACTACAGTCACCATACCAACTTGTTAGCATGCATGTTGATGATACTTCTTTGGGGAGTATCTTGAGAATTGGAGAGTATTGACATGTTGCATTCATGACTATATTTGTCATGGATGTCAACATAGAATGATTTCTGTAAAGAATGGCTAACTAGCAAACATAGATCTCGATGGTATAGAAAACGGTTTGATTGTCTAGTAATGTGTAGTTATAGACATGTTCAACATAGTGTTCTAATGATTAGGTCAAGTGCATAGAGTCGGAGTCAAAAACATACAAAAGTTGTACTTGATTTACATAGAATAGGTTAGAGTTAGAGTATTAGGAAAGTAGTTCCCAATATTTGTTGGCTATCTTACATCTAGAATGTAATGAAGAGTTGTGTAGTGAGATAGTGACAGAGGATAGTCAGTTGATGATGTCAGTGAGTGCACAAGCCCTAGTATCACATGTGAATTTTTGTATAGACTATGAGCTGACAATGCTATTATATTTGTAATTAATCAATTATCTGTTAGTACCTGATATGATCACAATTTTAAAACTTCAAGTTCAAAGTTTTTGAACCACTTCGAACTGAGGTTCAAAGTAGTTCAAAGTGGTTCAATGGTTCAGAAGTTCAAGGTGGCTTATTGGTTCAGCTTGTAGATTTAGATCTTAGGTTCGAATCACAGATTTTTTAATTCAAAAAATTTCAAAGCCTAGCCCCAATTCATAATTCAAGGTCAATACGTAAGTTCAGAGGTCACAATTTGGGAGGCATCCTAGTCAAGGGATAGAATAATTTCATGGTTCAGGTCCAGGCTCAAAATTGTCAACTCTAATGAATCAGAGCAGAGGTATAGGGATCATTTAATCTAGGTTCAGATGACTTCACAAGAGGTTTCACAGATTTAGAATTTAGTTCTGGTGAATTAACATAGATTGGTTTAAAGGTATCAAAATATAGAAGCTCAGTATGCAAAGTTTGAAATATAGAATTAACATGATCAACTAGTTCAGATATTCCCACAATGCATATTTAAGTGAAAAGAACAAGAAATTGGCATTGGGAGGAAGCATTGAAGGTACAAGCTATTCATTGAGATGAAACTGGTCATGTAAGACATGCCTATGAATTATTTTTCATATACTTGAAAGCCAAAATGACACTCGGGTCACATTTAATCATCTAAAGATGAATTTCTCATTTTTTTATTTGGAGGCACATGCGGTGAATACCAAATATCAGCATCAATTCTTGGAAAAGAATGAAGATATCAACATCCTCATGTACAATAAGTTGCTGCCCCCACCAATTCTTTAAAATATATATATATATATATATATATATATATATATATATATATATATATTCCATCATTCAAAGCTCAAAAAATCATAGTGCAGAGGCATTGAAACATAATGTCAAGAAGAAGTGTTCCACCCTGACAAAAAGAGATTATGCATGTTTTAAACTAAAATGTTGATTTAAAAATTATTATGGCACTCACAAATTGAGAGTAGTTCCTCCATGCTGTGATCAACTAATATCCTCGCATAGTGTGAAAGATAAATAATGAAGGGAGTTATGTTGCTAGAAGACCAGTATTCATCCAAGCCATTTCAAACTCATGCCTCCTTATCCAATGTATGAAGAACCTGCGAGCATGTCAGCAGCCGCATGGTAATATAAAGTATAAGACCATCAAGCAGATATGGGTTGCAAGAATATGAAGGTATATATATATATATATATACCTGAACATAATAAGATGGCTATCCTTGTAACCGTAGGTTCAAAAACACAACTTGAGCCCAAGAATATAGATATGGAAGATACCCATGCATTAAGCTAATGAATATCACTGTGGGCAAGGAGTAGGATAAGCTTGGGTGTGTGAAGAGAAAAAGCCTGAGCAGTTTTAGAAGAGTAATCAAACATTGAGATGCAGCCGGTACCCCAATGCTCCCATCATGGAGAATGAAGTGAAGAATGTGAGCCTCTAGTTTTATACATTGGAAGAAGCCATCAAGTTTGATAGTTTGACTCGACTTGATCAATGGAAAAATACTCTATTGTCACATGCAAAAGAATTATTTGCAGACCAAAGAATTGGAAGAGGATGACCTTACATAGAAAGTTTTGACTTTGTGATGCATTAGTGCTTTCATTGTAGGTTTTCTCATAGATCCAATATTCAAGGTCACATGAGAAATTATGCTCCAATTCATTTATAGGACCGAAGTCAAATTTTAAATGTTGTGGGATTTGACTCTGCTACACAATAGCCATTACAGTAATAGCACCCCCTTTTCCAGGCATGTTGGCAATAATTTTAAGGCAAAAGGACTCTCCCAGAATAGTTATAATAGATAGGCTATGAGCTATTTGATAGAATACATCATTAGTAACAAATGTCTCTCATTAAAAGAGCCCATTATAAAAGTTCCCTCAAGATTAATAGGAGATGAATATATCACATATTCATTTATGAGAACTCAAATATATTATATATTGTGTCATGACATATTCTCATATGCCCTCGGTCTCCATCCAGAATAGGAAAGGGTATATATTGTATGACATATGCCATTTGATTGGTTACCTAATGGTATATGATGACAAGTGTGAAGCCAGCTATCTAGAAGAGCATATATTCTACATTATATAATGTCTGGATAGATTCATATTCAGAAAAGAGTAAACTCACCACTATGGCCCATTATTAAAATTTTAACAATACATCTTCCTATTATAAAGTTATATTTATAATTATGGGGAACATTATATATTAATGATGATAAAGAAAGTTGATCGGGAAAAAAAAAAGGTTATAAAAGCATGAGATTTAAGAGAAGAGAAGATAAATAGGTTTTCAAGAATCAATTACCAAAACTTAACAAAACCAACAACAGAGAAGATAAAAGGGTCAGAGAAAGATAGAAAAAGGGTTCCATTCTTCCTACTTTCGACAGTAGACTTTGTGCTCTAGAAGGAAAGAAGATTCTTCAAATGGTTCTAGTTTTCTAAGTTTTAGTTGAGAGACTTTGGGCTATAGCAGAACAGAGGCTGTGAATACAGTGATAGGGGGAAGATTGGATTTCTCTAAGACTTTGTGCTATAGGGGGTCCTATTCTTTTTTTCCTATTCCATTCGGGCTTCTTCCAGGCTGCAGACTTTGGGCTTCAGACAAGGAGGAGATCTTCCAAAAAACCATTCTATTTCCTTGGGAGATAGGGAAAGGTAGAGTAGGAGAATTTTCTTTTCTTTTCAGAACTGTGTGTTTGAAATGAAGATTAAATTTTGGTGTTTAAAGTAATATTGTAGGAAAAGTTTCTGTTTCCTTTGAATAATGACTAGATTGTAATGTGTGAAGGAGGCTTTGTAATCTTTTACAGTTAGGGAAGGGAGGCTGAAGGTTAAACATATTATATTTTGGTGATAATGTATTTTTCCTTCCACTGAATTTGGACTTTGAGTCAATTCCAATTTTCTTTGAAATTGCAGTCTGTTGTCATTGTTTCTTTATTACACTGACATTCCAAATATTTTGCAAGGTTCTGATTTTAATTCTCTCAGGCAGATAAATGACACTATTTCATCCTTATCACATAATGCAATGACTAGCAAATGAACTTTCTATCATCTACTATTCTTTGCTTTCTTTTCATGCTGTAGTATAGATTTCTGCATCTATGTTGTATTTATAGGTAGATGTTTGATATTCTTTTGTGCTTTCTAGTTAAAAGCATCCACATTCAATTCATTGAACATCTTATATGGGGAGCTATACCTGATACAATTTAGAGGAAGGTTACTAATCTAATAATAACCTATCCAGCTATTGGTGTCAATTTGTTCTTTCATTTGGGCATTCAGGGTCAGATTTGCATGCATTTTCTTGAAGGACAATCTGTTCACTAACATTATCTTATTATAATTAATTGGGAAAGCCTTAAGGATGGCTAGAGGAATTATTATGAATTTATGGTATAAAGGAAAGATTTTTTCCTTGATTATAAAAAATGTAGAATTATTTTGATCATTTTTGAAGCAAAAAGTGCAAAAAGGTGCAAAGTTCTTATTGAATGCATGTAAGCAACCCAAGGGATTATTGAATGCGAGATTTGTGATCTGGTTACAAGATCAAAAGTAGTAGAGGTCTTGTTGATAGAATAGAGAAATATGAAGCAATAGTACAGTACCATTCTATTATTATTCAAGTAATAGTACATAGATCATTTGGATAGTGGGTCCATTGGTCTTGCCCTTGACACTATTTTGGCAATGGGTCAAGTTGTCTTCCACAATGCCTAATAGGGTTGGAATCTCCTAATAGGGATTAAAAGTCTCCTAGTAGGGACTCATATGTACCGAATGTTGTAAGAGACTCCTAATAGGGTCTATCCTAGAACAAGGAATATTTATAGTAGTACATCATCTTGTGGGTACCATCCCCACTGAGGTTTTTCACTTGATCAAGGGTTTCCCTAGTTAACATATCTGGTGTTATTATGTATGAGTATCTTGTTATGGTTTTAGTTTATATCACTCATATGGTTAAGATTTTTTAAGATTTATAATTATGATATTAGTTGGATAATTGATTCACCCCCCTTCTTAGTTATATCAGTGGACTATATATTCTAACAATTTGTATCAGAGCATCAGGTCCTTGAAGGATAAGCTTAACAAATTAATTTGGGACATCGATGGAGATTCTTTTCAAAAAGAATAGTCCTAGGTTTTATGGGGTCAACTATGATAGTTGGAAGAAGAAGATGAATACACATCTGTTGTGCATGGGTGTAGGATATTGGATCTTGACAAAGAGTAAGAAGACAATTGTTGAAGAAGCAAAGCTAGAAGGTTGCAGTGAAGAAGAAATATATCTCTTCATGTGTAACATGAGGGCAAGAGAAGATCTACTAGAAAATCTTCTAGAGAATGAGCATAGACACTTAAAACATCTTATGCAATTTGGAAAGCATTAGAATCTACTTTTGAAGGTGATGATCATGAAAAGAGAATGTGATTACAAAATTGGATATGTGTATTTCAAGATGCTAGAATGATGGAGGATGAATACATAAGAAGTTATAATGGTAGAATATCATAAATGGTTCCAAGAATTCACTCTCATGATGTAACCAAGGAAGATGATGAAGTCATATGAAAGATCTTGAAATTTTGACACCACCATTCAAGTTGATAACGTAGATTATTTAGCTAGTAATGCCCTGCACTAAGGATTTCACTAAGGAAATGTTGATTGGAATATTAGAATCAAAAGAAGTAGATATGAGATAGTCTAGATAACTTGCAAGAGTCAAAACAACTTTTAGTGTCCGAAACATTTGACCTAATTAGACAAGGAGTGGAAGAACTCATGGACATTTTGATGGTAGCAATAGATTTGATGAAGACAAGAATATTGAAGAAGGAATAACCCTTCTAGTCAAAAGAGAAAAAGATGGTAAGAATTTTTTAAAATGTTGGACTTGTAATGAATTTGGTCATTATGCATCTAAATGTCCTAAAAGAGAGAAAAAATATAAAGAAAAGTTTAACCCTAGAAGAGATAGAGATAGAAATTATTTGAAAGAAAATGAAAATGAAAAATCTAATGAAAAAGGTCAAAGTGAAAGTGAAGATGAAATAGGATTTATGGCTATCAAGGAAGATGATCTTGATAGAGAAATTAGAGAAGAAATATCTCAAGTTACCCAAGTAGAAAAGAAGTCTGATTGGATAATTGATAGTGGTTGTCCACATCACATGAATGGTGATATGAATAAGTTTGTTAAGTTCAAGAATCATGATGGAGGTATTATTAGAGTTGGTAACAATGTAGCCTGTCATATAATATGAATTGGATCTATTACTCTTGATGGTAAAATTAACATTGATGATATCTATTTTGTTGATGGATTGAAGCATAACTTATTGAGTGTTGGACAATTAGTAGACAAGGGTTATCTATTGCAGTTCATTGAGAAGACCTACATTATCAAAGACATAGATGGTAAGATGATTGGAACTAGAATTAGATCCAGAGGTAATGTATTTTAGTTGAATCTTACTAAAATGACATGTTTGGTAGCTAAGGTGGATAATAGTGTGCGATAACATAGAAAATTCTATCACATAAACTTTGATAATATTGTGAAGTTTAGTAGGACTTTTGTAGTCAGAGACTTGTCTAAGATTGTCAAGCCTACTAACATTGTGTGTAAGGAATGTATTTTGGCTAAGTAGAAGAAAATATCATTGCCTAGAAAGAAGTTCACTACCACAGAGAAGCTAGAGATTGTTCACACAGATTTGAGTGGTCCTTCTAGAACAAGAGGATTCTATGATGAAAGATATTTTATGATTTTTGTTGATGATTTCACTAGAATGATGTGTGTAGCATTTCTTAAAGAGAAATGTGAAGCTTTTGAGAAGTTTAAGATATTTAAGAATAGAGTTGAGAATGAATCTAGTGTTAAGATAATTTTTTTGAGATCTAATAGGGGAGGAGAATTCACTTCTAAAGAGTTTAACATATTTTATGAAGAGAATGGAATCAAAAGGTAGCTATCTACACCAAGAACACATGAGAAAAATGGGACTTTTGAGAGAACGAATAGGTCTATGTTGGATACAATTGTTCAATTGTGTGTTATCTTTGATGTTACACAAATTTCATATCAGTTAGGAGATAGAGTCTATCGAGATTAGTTAGTCAGCAAAGCAAATTATAGAGTCTATCAAGCATAGTTGGTTAGCAAAGAAAATTCTAGAGTCTACTGAGTGTTCCTGAAAGTTACATTGAGGAAATTGTGTCTACCAAGCTCACTTGGGCATCAAAGGATTCTATGGTACAAGTTAGTGGTAACTAAGCTCATAAGGTTAATGAAGGAAAGGCAATGTTTACCAGGTTCACTTAGTATCCAAAGAATTTTGTAGAGTTCGCAGTGTTCACTAAGTAGGGTCATCCAATGAAGGATTTCATTATTTTGGGAAATAAAGCTTAATTGATTTATGTAATAATTGTAGCCAACTAATGTAATGCTTATTGGTAATTGTAACTTGTGAATGAGCTGACTTGACAATTTGTAAGGTATAAATAAAAGGTCAAGTTGTGAATTCTAAAGTGAAATGAGCGAGCATGCAAGTGTGTTGATTATGTAAAGAGGAAAGGGTGAGAAATTTTTGAAGAAGGATTAGATATCCTTGAGGAGTAGCAAAGTTGTATTTGATCAAAGAGGATCTAGTGAAGCAAAATTGAGATGTATATCAAAAATTTAGTTGCATCCCATTTAGGTCAACTCATTGTTACTTTTTCACCATTGTAGTAGTGATTTCAAAATCTCTTAACAAAGTTGGTTTAACAACCATTTTGTAAATCCTCTAACAAGGTGATAGTTCTATTGAATTATTCTAAAGTCCTCTAGAAAGGCCACTCCTAGTAGGGTGATTAAATCCTTTAACAAGTTCACACCTAACAGTGTGTTTTGTAACCTTTAACAGGGTTGGATCCTAATAGGGCTCACTTCAGAAGAGTGAAAATTAGTAGCTAGTTACTTGGTGGTTTTTTCCATATTGGGTTTCCACATTAAATCTGGTGTCTCTTGTGTTCATGTTATTTCTTTTATGCATTCATGTTAATCATTATGAATGTTTAAGTTATGTTAAAATAACATATATTGCATCTACCAAGTTACAACATTTTTCTATGTGGTTACCGAGTGATAGCAATAACTAGTTTTATAAGACATCTAAGGGAATTGTGGATTTTTCTTTTGGTAACTAATTCCAACCTCTCTTAGTTACTCCATCTATATTTCCAAAAATTGGTATCAGAGCATTTGGTGCTTGTAGGAAGGATTTCAAGGATCTATGCTAAATATCAAGATGTCTTATAAGAGGGAAATTCCAAGGCTTAACAAGGATAACGTTTCAGCATGGCAAGGTCTCATGAGACTCCATCTGGCTTCCACTGGAGATACAAGATTGAAATATCTTGATGAAGAATATGTAACTCCAGTTGGTACATTATCTGTCAATGACATTGCATCTGCCCTAAGCTATGAAGAATTTGATGATATCAAGCACTGCAAAACTACCTTTGCTATGTGGAACAAATTGAAAGATATCTATGGAGGTGATGATAATATGAGGAGAGTCAAAGTAGAAAGTCTAAGAGGAAAATTTGATCAGATGAGGATGAGAGAGGATAAGAACATTGCTAAATATGTTGAAAGAGTCAAAGCAAGCGTCACTGGAATCAAGGCTTCTAGAGGAGATATCAAAGAGGAAACAATTGTAAGTAAAGTTCTTAGAACATTTCTTCCCATTTATGCAATTAGAGTTTTTGCAATTCAAGAAAGAAGATGTGAAGCAAATCATAAGATAAATTTAGAGGTCATAGTAGGAAGATTGACTACATTTGAGCTAGATAACTATGACAACTATGTTCCACCTTCCAAGAACATTTAATCAGCATTTGAAGCAAAGCTTTAACTCAAAGAAAAGGGCAAAAAGATAAAGGATTCTCATTCAAAAAGTGAGAAATAATTAGAATAGAGTTATGACAGTGATGTTGAGGTGGTTGAAGCTCTACTTGCAAGGAAATATTCTAGAGGCAAAGGAAAATACAAAGGTAAAGTTCATTTGATCTATTTTTCATGTGAAAAAATTGGTCATATTGCTGCTAGGTGCCTAAACAAATAAAACAAGGATGAGAAGAAAGGTCACAAGTGTAATGGTAAGAAAGACTTCAAATCATTCAAGGTAATAAAACATGTTTCATGGCTAAAGATTCTAAGGATTCTGACAATAGTGAAGATGAAATTTTTTACATTGCTATGAAAGATGAATTTGATAATAATGAAGAAGATAAGATGGCACTTATCTCTCATGTGAGAAAAAATGATATTGACTAGTGACAAAACAAAGTTTGAACATTTTGAAGATTATGATGGTGGTAGTGTGAGATTTGGTAACAATGAACTTTGTTGCATAAAAGGAAGAGTAAGAGTCTCACTAACCAAAGAGATTGTATTGATAATGCCTATTGGGTTGAAGGACTAAAAAACAATCTATTGAGTGTGGCACAACTAATTAATATTGGATTCAAGGTGGAATTTATGCATGGAAAGGCAAGACTGCTGGATGACAAAGGAAAGATGATTGGATCAAGCAGACAAACAAAAGGTTACTTGTTTTATCTTGAACTTGGTGAATGTTCATGTTTTATTTCTCAAGTTGATGAAGGTTGGTTATGGCATAGAAGGTTATGTCATGTGAATTTCGATAACCTAGTGAAAATAAGCAAATTTAGGAAAGTAAGAGGCATTCCTAGTATAAAGAAACTTGATGTTAGTCTATGCAAGAATTGTCAGATTGGTAAGATGGGAAAGACTAGCTTTAAAAGTAAAAATTATCAGTCTAAAGATATTTTGGAAATTTTGCATACTAATTTGTGTGGACCTATTAGAATTGAGAGCTATACTAGAGAAAAGTTCTTCATTCTTTTCGTTGATGATTACTCTAGAATGATGACTATCATGTATCTAAGAGAGAAATCAGAAGCATTTGAGAAGTTCAAATGGTATTTGGGCATAGTTGAAAAGGAAATAGGGAAAAGATTGAAATTTTTGAGATCAGACAGAGGTGGTGAATTCATCTCCCATGAATTCAACAACTTTTGCATTGAAAGAAGAATCAAAAGATAGGTATCAGCCTCTGGAACTCTTGAGTAGAATGGAATAGTTGAAAGGGGGAACATAACTATCATGGATTGTGCAAGAACTCTAATGATTGAAAAGAACATTGCTATCAAATACTAGAAGGAAGCTATCAACACTATAGTTCATACCTTGAACTGAGTATAGTTGAAGAAGGACCCATTAAAGACTCCCTATGAGTTATGGTATGGCTATAAACCCAATGTAAGTTACCTAAAGGTATTTGGAAGCAAATGTTATATTTTGAAAGATCTAGAAAGAGAAAAATTTGATGTGAAGGGTGATGAAGGCATATTTTTGGAATATTCTTACAAGAGTAAGGCATATAGATGTTTGAATTTGTCTACTCACAATGTCATAGAAAGTGCACATGTGAAAGTTGATGAGTTTGAAAAAAGGAACTAGAAGACTATAGGAGATTTGTTTTCATTGAACTTGATATAATGCCAGATACATTTGTCAATCAGGAAACTTCTACTCCTGAGTCTTTAGTCACCAAGTTGCAAGAAGTTCAAATTGAGTTGCAAGAACCCAAGTCACATTCAAATGCTACTGAGCCAATGCCTATTGAGTCTAAAGGACCTGAGCAATAATCAAATCAACTAGAGCCAAAAATTGAAACTCAAAATGAAGTCAATGTAACTTAGTCAAAAGACAAGGAATCTATATTGGCCAAGTATGTCAAGAGACATCATGCACCAGATAAGATTATTGAAGACAAATTTGAAGGTAGTCTGACAAGAAGTAAGCTAAAATATACTTGTTTATTTGCTAATTTTGAACCTAGAATTTTCAAAGATGCATTAGAAAATAAAAGTTGGATTGAAGCTATGAATGAAGAGATAGAGAAAATAGAGAAGAACAAAACATGGATTCTTGTACCTAGCCCTAAAGATAAAAATGTGATTGGAACTAAGTGGGTATTCATAAATAAGTTGAATGAGGATGGTAAGGTATTAAGAAATAAAGCTAGATTGGTATGTAAAGGCTACTCTCAAGAAGGAATAGACTATGGAGAGACTTTTTCTCCTGTTGCAAGATTCGAAGGTGTCAGGACCTTACTTGCATATGCTACATACAAAGGATTTAAGGTATATCAGATGGATGTCAAATCTATATTTCTCAATGGTATTCTAGATGAAGAAATCTACATTGAGCAACCTGAAGGTTTTGTTGATCTAGACAATAAGGACATGGTCTACAAATTACACAAAGCATTGTATGGTATGACAGATTGCATAACTATCTTATTTAGATTGGTTTTTAGAGAACTAATGATAACAATAGCTTGTATATCAAGGAAGAACTAGATAACAAGATTGTTTTGGCAAAAATATTTATGGATGATACTTTGTTTATAGGGAATGATGATCTATACAAAGATTTTTTAGAACAAATGAACAAGGAATTCAAGATGTCAATGTTTGGTGAGATTAAATTCTTTGTTGGTCTTCAAATTTAGTAGAGCAAGAATGGTATCTAAATTACTCAGTCTAAATACATCAAGGAGGTACTCAAGAAGTTTGGTATGGAAGATTGCAAACTAGTTGGAACTCTCATGTGTACTAGACTAAAGCTTACCAAGGATGATGAATCAAAAGAGGTAGATTAGACCTTATATAGATCAATGATTGGAAAATGGCAGTATGTAGTTCATACAAGGCTTGATATTGCTCTTATAGTTGGTATTGTGGCAAGATTTTTAGCAAAATTTAGAGAGAATCACATGATGGCAATTAAAAGTGTTAGGAATAAGGTGTCTCAACCTTGGATAATTCCTATTCTTATTATTTATTTTGTAAAATGTATTTCTTGCAAATAATGTTGATGTGTCAGCATCTTGAATTGTGTATAAGGAGATCATTGCTAAAATGGTTATGACGGATTCCTATGAAATGTAAGAGCTATGTTAGGAAGATTTAAAGATAGGTGAAGACATGTGGTAACTGATAAATTTAAGTACTGTACACTCTACCCCAATAGTGGGGTTCAAGGCATCGCCTTGAAAAGTTTTTTAGAGTTCCTATTTTCTTGGAGAATGGTAAAACCCTAATACGATTACCTTTGGGAGTAGCCCTAAAAGTGAAGTGCATGTTATAAGTGTTTTTAGGGTTGCAAAGAGGAGGGATGTGAGATAGTGTATTGTTGGTACTGTGAGTTGCTATTGGTGTCTTCTGTTGTCGCTGTTGAACTTGCATTGCAAGTGTATTATAACCTTGTGTTGAAGATAATACATTGTGTAGGTTCTAAAGAGGTGGGGTTGTTTTACTAAAAGGTTTTTCCCCACCAAAAAATCTTTGTGTTATGTGTTTCTTTCTCTGTCTATTTTCTTTATGCTTGATTTGTTGTAATATTGTTGTTTACATGATATTGAATCTATAAGTATAAAAGATTTTAATAGGATTTGCACCATACTTCTCTTAAGAGATTAGTGTAGGAAGCTATTTTCACACCTGAGTTTCCTTTCAAAAAGGATCTTGAGATACTTGAAAGACACTAAAGATTATGGATTGTGGTACAAATTTGGAGGAAATTTGGACTTGAAAGTGTTTACTGATGTTGATTGGGTAGGAAACATTGATGATAGAAAGAGTACAAGTGGTGGAGAATTCTTTCTTGGAAAGAGGTTAGTTTCTTGGACAAGTAAAAAACAAAATTGTAAATCCTAATCTATAGAATAAGTAGAGTATGTTGCAATAGCAGTAAATTGTTCCAATATTGTTTGGTTTAAATAGTTGTTGAAAGGCATGAAAGTTGAAATCATAGAACCAGTTGTTATGTTTTGTGATAATACAAGTGGAATCAACATATCAAAGAATCTAGTAATGCATTCCAAAACCAAGCACATTGCAATAAATTATCACTTTGTTAGAGAATTGGTGCAGGATAAGGAGATTAGATTGGAATATGTCCATACAAAGGAACATATTGCTGACATATTCACCAAGCCATTACCTAAGGATGCATTCTTGTATCTAAGAGGTAAGCTAGGGATCATTCCCCTATCTAAAGCTCACTAAATGATTTTTTAGTGATGCATCAATAGGAACCAAGTTGAAGATCTTTTAGTTGATGCAGCATGGTCATGGAAACAATGCATATGAATCAGTACTCAAGGTACATTGTTACTCATTTGGCTTGTATTATTTTTGGAATGTGTTGTAAAAGAGGGAGAGTTTAATATCATATCTTTTTGAAATTTGAATTTTTTTGTGGAGAGTTTTATGTTTGAAAAGAAGCTATGTAATTCCTTCACAGAGGGAGATTACTACATTAGAGAAGTTTGTGGCATAAAATCTAAGAGAGAGAAATGTTTTGTTAGGAAAAGACTTGTTCTCAAATTTCATCTACTATGACATGTTGTGTTTCCATCAATGCCAAAGAGGGAGATTGTTGGATACAATTGTTCAATTGTGTGTTGTCTTTGATGTTACACAAATGTCATATTAGTCAGCAGATAGAGTCTACCAAACTCAGTTGGTCAGCAAAGCAAATTACATAGTCTACTAAGCTCAATTGGTTAGCAAAGAAAATTATAGAGTCTACCGAGTGTTCCTAAAAGTTACTCTGAGGAAACTATGTCTACCAAGCTCACTTGGGAATCAAAGGATTCTATGGCACAAGTTAGTGGTAACTGAGCTCATAGGGTTAATGAAGGAAAGATAGTGTTTACTGAGTTCACTCGATCTCCAAGGAATTTTGCAAAGTTTGTAGTGTTCATTGAGCTTCAGTTGGTTAACACTGGAAATCATTTTTGGAGTAGTGTTTACTGATCAGGGTTGGCCAATGAAGGATTTCATTGTTTTGGGAAATAAAACTTAATTGATTTATGTAATATTTTTAGCTGATTGATGTAATGATTATTGGTAATTGTAACTTGTAAATGAGCTAACTTGACAATTTGTAAGGTATAAATAAAAGGTCAAGTTGTGAATTCTAAAGTGAAATGAGTGAGCATGTGAAGACGAAAGTGTGAGTGAATTTTGAAGAAGGATCAGATATCCTTGAGGAGCAGAAAAGTTGTATTTGATTAGAGAGGATCTAGTGAAGCAGAATTGAGATCTATATCAGCAATTTAGTTGCATCTCATTCAGGTCAACTCATTGTTAATTTTTCACCATTGTAGTAGTGATTTCAAAATCTCTTAATAGATTTGGTTTAACAACCATTTTGTAAATCTTCTAACAAGGTGACAGTTCTATTGAATTTTTCTAAAGTCCTCTAGTGAGGCCACTCCTAGCAGGGTGATTAAATCCTTTAACAAGGTCACACCTAATAGTGTGTTTTTTAACCTTTAATAGGGTTGGCTCCTAATAGGGCTCACTTCATAAGAGTGAAAATTAGTAGCTAGTTACTTGGTGGTTTTTTCCATATTGGGTGTCCATGTTAAATTTGGTGTCTCTTGTGTTCATTTTTCTTATATGCATGCATGTTAATCACTATGAATGTTTAAGTTTTGTTAAAATAACATACACTACATCTACTGAGTTACATCATTTTTATGTGCGGTTACTAAGTGATATTAGTAACTAGTTTTATAAGATATCTAAGGGATTTGTGGATTTGTTTTTGTGGTAACTTATTCCCCCCCCCCCCCCCCCCTTCTCAATTACTCCATCTATATTTTCAATAGTCTATCGAAGAAGAAGAAAGAGTGATGCTATTTGAGAATGATGTTTCTAAGACATTTTGGAGAGAAGTACTCAATACAATAGCATATACTCTAAATAGAATACAAAGAAAAGAATGTGATAGGGAGAAAATGGGTATTCAAAAACAAGATGAATGAACAAGGCAAAGTTGTGAGGAAAAAGGCTAGACTTGTATGCAAGGGATATTCACAACAAGAAGACATATACTACAAGGAGACATATGCATCTGTAGCTAGAATGGAAGTAGCAAGGATGTCTCTGGCTTATGGAACAAATAAGAAGTGCAAGGTTTATTAGATGGATGTTTAATCAGCCTTTGTCAATGGAGAACTTGAAAAAGATGTATATATTAAGTAGCTTGAAGGTTTTCCTTTATCAGAAGATAAAGACATGGTATGTAGAGTGAAGAAACCTTTATATGGTCTAAAGCAAGAGCCTAGAACATGGTATGCAAGGTTGGATAGTTATTTGGAAAAGCTTGGATTTGCTAAAGGTTTGACGGATTGTAACTTGTATTTGAAAGAAGTGAAAAATGGTTTGATGATTATTGTAATTTTTTTTGATGACATCATTTTTGGGGTAATGATGAAGTAGGTGATAGATTTACTAAGGAGATGAAGAATTAATTTTAAATGAGCATGATAGGAGAAATGAATTTTTTCCTAAGATTGCAGATTGTATAGAATAGTGATGGTATTTTTATTTCACAAGCTAAGTACTTGAAAGATTTTTTGAAAAGGTTTGTTTTGGAAAGTTGTAAACCTATTGGTATATCTATGATAACTAGTCACACGTTATCCAACAAAGATGAGACACCTAAAATAGAGAAAAAGATGTACATATCCATGATTGGAGGTTTGCAATATTTGGCTCACACCAGACCAGATACAGAAAATGCTATTAGGATTGTAGCTAGATTTCAAGATGATCCTAAGGAATATAATTTTGCAACAATAAAAACAATATTTAAGTATTTGAAAGAGACATCTAACTATGGAATTTGGTATGAAAAATTAAGTTACTTCACTCTATATGCATATACTAATGTTGATTGGGCAGGCAGTATGAATGATAGAAAGATCATCAGTGGTGGAGCATTCTTTCTTGGAGCAAGATTCTATCCTTCATCAAATTCTAACTATGCCACATATTTTCTCCTTTTTCTTTTTTTCTCTTATCCACCTTTCTTTGTTTGCTTGGTCTTTTCCTTGGCCTTTTGAGTTGTACCATGAGTACTAGTTCTGGTGGTAGGAGCTGTGGGCTTGGTTGGGTGAGGTTTCACAATTTTCTTTGCCTTTGCCACTGGTTATGCCTTAGCCTTCCTTTTCTTTGGCTTGGTAGGAGTAGGTACTTCCTTGACTTCTTCTCCCTCAACACCTTCAGTTTCCTCCTTGGCCTTGTCTTCTCCCATTCCTTGTGTCAATGTAAGAGGTTCTTGTGCTTGTGCTTGTTCTTCCTCTTCATCCTCTTCTTCTTCTTCTTCCTCCTTTTCTCCTCCAAATTTGGCTTTTATCTTCTTGACCAAATTCTCCTTCTTCTTGAGTGTGGAGGTAGTTTTCAACTCCATGGTAATCTTTTATTTTACCATCTCATAGTTGCCAAATATCTTTACACTTTTATCCATTTCCTTTGCTAGAAGTGTAGTGATGGATGCTAATGCTTAATCAATGTTAATTTCATACCCAAGTGGTCTTAACCATCTTACCCTTGGTGTGGAAACTTGCACAAAAGTCTAATCAACATCAACAAGAAGACATATGTCATTATAATGTTGTTCAACCAATGAAACTAGTATCCTCATTCTTTCTTTCATTGATTTCTTAAAATCTTCAAAGTAACTTGTCATTAAGGTTTCAAAGTTTTCTCCCATTTGTTCAATGTATTCATTGATCTACACCATAAATGATCTATTTGTTTTCCACCCTATGATACCAAAAGAGGGAAATGCATTCTGTACATGAAAGAATATTCAAACTAGTATTCAACCAAATATGCATTGAGCACTCTTGGTTTTCTTGATAGCTTCAAGATTCTCTATTAATTGTTGTAATTGTAGTGTAGAGAGATCATATGTATGATCTTTCTTCACAATCTTGTAGTCAACATCTACAACTATATAGGGAACACTATTCAATTTGCTAGATTGATAAAATTTGTGTGAGATTATGCTTACAACAAAGTTTAGTAATAGCATCTATTGTCATGCCTCTCTTATTCCATTTCACTCTAGTGTTCTTCTCTATTGCTTCCTTGGAGTCACTTCTAAGTTTCCTTGGTTGATCTAGGGTTGGGTAGCCAATTACCATATGAATTATTCTTTTGGTGATCTTAATAGGTCCTCCCTCTAGCCATATAGAATTGCCATGAATTCTGCTTAGAACAAATTGTATCCACTTAGTTTTGAACACATTAGGAAAATCTAGGGCTCATGTCAAACCCTTTTTCTCAACAATTTTATATTCCTTTTTCAAAATGCCATTCTCACACAATATGTTGTATGCATCTTTTATCTCCATATCTCCTATACCTCCTATCTTGCAATTATAACACTTACTCACATCTTCTACCATAATCACTTTTGGTGGAATCATTGACAGTGCACCAGAAGGATATTGTTTATAGGAAATGTCAAGAATGGCTTTAAATATGGGTTTCTTAACCTCATTACTAACAAGCTAAACATTCAAAACCTCCTTCCCTTCAATACTTTTCAAACTAGATACCATTCTATCAACCTATGGTTTATGCAAAAGAAAATTGTATAGCTCAGCTTGTGATAAATACCTTGTAAGACTTGATAAGCTGGTGTGTGATCATTGCTACAATTTCTTCAAGCACCTTGAATAGGTTTTTGAATTACCTTCTACTCTGCTTGCTCTTGCTCAAATTCAAAATGATGAATAATGAGCAAAAATTGATCATATACCCTTCAAAAAAGCTTGCATTTAATGTTAAGTTCTTACATAGTTGTAAGCTTAGTATCAACCAATTTCAAAATCACTTAGCATCTATTGAGATCTCCATCACTTGGTAGCTACTATGAGTTCAAAATTTATTGTCTAGTCTAGCAACTTGGCATCAACTAGCATTCCACTCAACATACATAGGAAACATTTCATGCTCGAAAACAACATGAAAAACTCAAAGTTTTAACTTGAATTTTCAATAACTTCTTACATCTTTATTTATGATAATTTAGTCTTTTTAGTACTATCTCCTTTGGAACTAATGTATGATATAACACTTGAATATTAGTCCCACAGACCTCTTGATTGTCTCATTTGATGAGGTGTGATCACCTAACCCATTGGGTTAAGTGATTCCTCCTCCATTTGATGTGTTGTAATCATATTTATTTTCCCATGTCTTGTTCATCTCATCTCTAATGTGTCTCACATCTGCCTTTCCTTTTCCTTTATCAAATTCACAACTTGGTGCCTTTGACCTAGTTGGACAATGCTTATTGATGTGATTAGTCTTCAAATAACTAAAGTATGTGGTTTGACTCAACCATCTTTTGTAGTTACCACTAAAATGTGTCCTAATACAATTCTCAAGAACATGTTCATATTCTTGAAAATAATGACAACTATATCTTGTATTGTAATACCAATTATAAAAGTTCCTATAGCTTCTTACCATTGCTAGCTTGTTTGATGACCACATCGATTTGGATCTACATTCAAAATCTCTATGTCATACTTCTAACAATTGTAGCAATATACTTCAAATCTTTGCTTATGCATGGTCCTGGTTCTGCATTCATGTGTTTAATGGTCTTTCTTGTTGCATTTATGACAATGAGTCATGTTCTTAGGCTTGACATTTTGATTTGTATTCTTACTCCTACACACATTAGCAACATGTCCTTTCTTACCATAACTATGATAAGTAGGTTTGGATTTATTACCTTTGATGTTCCTTTCTTCATCAACTTTGGATGATTCTTCTTCTTCAGTGCTTGTGTAACTCAACCCTAATGTATCATTGTTGGATCTAGAGGATCTTAATAATTTCTCAAGGTATTTGATGGCTTCATTTGGCTTGTTGAAATTTTCAAAAAATTCCTTTTCTCTTTTCAGGTCACTCTACAATTGTTCATTCAACAACTTCAATGTAGTTATCTCAATGTCTTTGAAATTCAATTCATAATTGGTATTCATCATTTGACTTAGATTATCCAATTGCATGTTGGAAATTTTGTTTAGTTCTATTGACTTTTCTTCTAGTCTGCTGGCCAAAACTCTTTTGTCTTCTTCAATCATGGCTTTCTCTTCCATGGCTTTCTTCTTTTGTTCAACCATTTCACATACTAGTATGGCTTGTATTTCTTGTTCTAACTTGAGATTTTTGATTTCTTTAGCTTGGATTCTATTCTTTTCCATTAGATCTACAACTATTGCATCAAATTCATTTGAGTTTCTATCTACAAATAGCTTAATATTGTCTATCTCTTTGTATTGTGTGTCATTCTCTGCAATATCAATTTCTTTCCTTCTGTTCAAGGATTTTTTTAGTTCCTCTCTTGCCTCATTTTTTTAGTTGATGTAGTATGAGATTTATTTCAATCTCCTAGTTTTCAATAGTCTTTCCCAACTTGTAGACTTCCATATCAAGATCTTTCCTCAAAGATGCAAAGCTTCTCTTTTAGAGAACAAGGCTCTGCTACTAATTTTTGGAATTACAAGTGGGAAGAATAAACTTCTAAGAGGAGGGGGGGTGAGTTAGTAGTTCAAACTTGGACCCATAAAAATTTTCACCATTCATTCATCGAATGCATTCAATATATAAACTAAAATAACATGTAAAGCACATGCATCTAAATCATTTAAACATGTAAGCCACATAACACTAGATATGATCACCCAAAAACCCTCCAAGTGAGAAGGTAAAACTAGGGTGCAAATAACACCCACAAATCTTCAATACTATAGTTGTAAAGTGTATCCAATCAAGGTTACAATGATTTGACCATGAATCATGGTCTACTCTATGAAAGCTCTACCCTATTAAAGGCTTACAAATATTGTAAGGTCTCACCTTGTTAGAGGATTTCAACACTCTATTAGAAGTGTTCCTTGTTAGAGGACTTCAACTTACAACAAAGTAAGCACCCTGTTAAAGGATTTCATATAGCCTATTAGGACTACACTACTGAAGAGATTTGATTAAAATCACCTATTAAAATGTCTCGGCATTAATCCTACAGTTGGAACTTGCTTGCCTGATAAAAGATCACCTCTACACAATGTCTAATTGATCATTCATGATTAGATGTCTCAATGTTGTATCCTTCTCTATCCAGTGTTCTTCTCTAACTAATTCTACAATTCACTCTTACTTGTAAGTCACCTTGAATGCTCTGCAAACTATCTTGTTTGCTTCTCCAATTTAATCACTCACCCATCCATCATAAACAGTTTAGGGCTTTTTCTTCCTTAAGAAGACTTAGGTGACTTTGGGTTAGGTATAAATCTATGGCTAAGATTTATCCATTTTGGTGCTTAAACCTTCCATTTTTTTGATTGGCTACATGCAATTGCATATGGAATTCAAATATAGATTCATACTTATCTCCAAAAGATTGTAATCTATCCTTAAGTTGGCTTAAAAATGGTTTCCATAGTTGTTTGTGCCATTACAAAAAAATATGTCAAAATTGTGTCACTCAACAAATGAAGTCATTGATGCTCGACATGCATTGTATCTCTATTCTAACTCGACACGTACACTACTTGACATGTATTATTTACTTGGCTTTTGAATCACTTGAAATGGTCTATTTGTTCAGCATCTGATTGACTCAACACATGAGTGACTCAGTACTCATTACAACTTGGTATGGTCTAATATTTACATGTTATGCTTGGCATGAATTACTAGTTTGGCATGAACTAAGTAAATGGCTTAAGTGTATTGACACTCAATTTTCAAAACCAATTTGAGATCAACATGTTGCCATGTAGTTTGAACCTCATGATGTGGTAGTTAGGTGTCATAATGATGTGGCATAAAGAAAGTTTTTGACTGGTTAAAGGCTACTGGCATGGACAATAGGCTGAAATTTTTCAAGACTACCAGATTAAAGGAATCAAGTGTTATAACTTTATCATTATAAAAATATGAAGATGATTTAATCTTGGTGTGATAGTGATAGGATAGCATGTGGTAATGGCTCACTTTTAAATTTCTTAATCACTTGGTTGTACAGTTAATAAACATAAAAGGTTTTCTAATGGTGACCATTTGATGCAGTTAGTTTTCAAAGTTAAATGTAACGATCACCTAGTCACAAAATCAAAGGTTTAAAATAGATAATTATGTGCAATGCTATGACTTCATGAATTGAAGGTGATCTTAGGGTCATTGATGTTAAGTTTAGATGCTAACATGAGGTGGTGACTACATGATTGAAACAAAGTAAAGGATCAAAATGTGTGATCTCTTAGTTGCATGGTTAATCAACAATAACAAAGGATATACTATGAAGTGGTAGAAAGAAGTAAAATGTTGTGCTTATGAGGTTGTGAGCAAGAAATTCTAAGTGAGAAATGATTGTTAGAAGTGTCATTATGACTTTAAAGGTTATGTCATGTCAAAATTGCATAAATAAAATTAAAAAGATGATTCTACATGTTGTTTCTTTGCACTTATACAAATTTTGAGATTTTTTACACACAATGAAATTAAGAGATATAAATGCCCCTCTATTGCATTACCTCCATTAATAAGCTAGTATAATAGATTCTTGAGTTATAATATTTTTACATAAGTTTAGAGACAAGAGTTTGAGTGCCAAGAATTCACACAAATTTTCAATTTTTCTCAAAGCTAGTATTTATAGACATTATTCCAAAGTCTTTAGTTACAATGAAAATGAAATAGGAAGAGGGAAAAATGATAGCTTAGGTTGAGGTGGAAGAATATTCATAGGTCACAGAGCAAGAAAATCCAAAATTGGCAACCTTATATGCTGAGTAGTGTACTATGTATTTTCTCCCTAGGTCCTCTCATGCTCAAACTTTGAATGCCTATGTCTTCAAAGATGTATACTCTTTCTGTAGGGATGCCATTGTACTTGAAACTAATGGAAATGAGCTATTTTGGTATTTTTATTAGAATAGGTATGCCAAATCACCAATTTGCAACCCATAGATTAGAAATATGGAAAAACTAATAGTGCCAAAGGTGATAATTGATGTTGATTTAGTGAAGGCACTAATCAAGTCTTACAATCCAATGACCAAGGCTTTCCATAGAAAGGATATGAGTGTCCTATACACACTAGATAGGGAGACATTTGGTGAAGTCTTTGACCTAGGAGGACCTCTCATGTAGAAAATTGAGAAATAAAAAAATGAATGAATCCTTCAAGAGTTCCAAGAATTCTACACTAGGACAATCATGAGGAGTCATATTCCCATATCAAATAAGGAAAGAGGGGAATTTCCTAAGAAGGTAGGGGAGCTAATGACATTGTAATTCTTCTACAAATATTTTAGATATACTATTTTTGGGATTGAAAAGGTATTGGGAATTGATGGAACAATGAATGCCCTAGATTATGAATATATCATGGCATTATATATCTAGGATCTAAATCATAATGTCTATTATGATTTTGTGGAATACATCATCGATAGGATACATGAAGAAATTGAGACAACTTAGAAGGGAGATATGGGAAACTTCAAGTTTTCCATTATTCATTATTGATGCACATTATCCTTTTCAAGAATATAGGGCAAATCGAGGCCACTGAGGAGAATGGAGAAACCCTACTTGTGTAATTATGGACTCACTTTTGGAAAAGGTTTTTATCCCTATGCTAATACTATTGTTTTCTATAATGATTTTATATTTCTAATCATGAATATGATAATGGATATAAATGAAAGATTACCTAAGGGGGTAAGAATGTTAATTAGAACATCTACTATCCAAATGGGGATAAAGTACTTAGCCATGAATGGACTAGTTTATTTTTATTTGAAATTTTTTCAATTATAAAAGTATTTGGATGTCCTTAGCATCCCCATGTATTACCTAAACATGTCCCTAAAAGATTAGGCTTGTTAGAATTATTTTGGCAATTACTAATGATGAATAGAGAGTATCTAGGCTCTCCTATTAGGAAAGGCTCTCTTATAGCTAGGAACACAAAAGATAGGTGATTTTTTGATAGGGAAGGATGCCATAGAAGAAATAGATCAATATTTATCTAAATTTTAACTTCCCTCTACCCCATCTAGAACCTATTATCCAAATGTTTTGGTAAGGAATGCTCTCAAACAAATGAGGAAGTACACTCTTCCTAGTAGCAAGCCAATTTGGGAAGAAGATTGCATCATAAACTACTTAAAAATAGAGGTATGTAGGGAGATGACTCAAAATTAGAGAAAGATAATGTAGATAGAAGAAGCCATGATAAGGTTAGAGGAAAGGCATTTTAGACTATGCCTTAGGGATCAAAATTATTTGATACAATTAGACATAATTTTCTCATCAAAAAAGTAGGTAAGAATGAAAAGATCCCCAACATGAATTAATTACAAATTCAAATATTTGATGAAAGAATAATTCAGGTAGAGGAGTTCACAAAGCATGAAAAATTTATAAATTCTAATGAATTTAAGTCATTCCTTTATAAAGTAAAATAAAATGAACTTTCTCTACAATTTTAGCCTAAAGATTCACCTAAGAAAGTCACATAATTACTTCAAAAATTATAGGATTATGATCCAAATAGTGAGAATCTCATAGTTGAGAAAGCAAGAGAATTAGTAATGAGAAGTGGAATGCTACTTTTTCTTGGTTGGGAAATTAGTTCCTCTTTTAGGTTAGACCATATAAGAAAACAAGAAAGATTAGTTTCTTTTGAAGAAACTAATATCACTGGTGAATTTCAAGGGGAAAGTTTTAACATAGATAGTAAAACAATGGCAATATGGCATGGCTCTAGATGATAATAAGAGAACTCTCATGGGGATAAAGGAGTCCCCCCCAAGGAAATATAATTTTTTGGGAAATATCTAGTGAACAAATCCACAATTTGGTGAATACAACATCATTAATGGGGAAGAGCAAGATGGATACATTGCAAAAAAAATTGTACAAAACTTATAGTATATCCATTCATGCTAGACAAAAATATGAAGAAGAGTGAAAGAGGACTTATGTCTTGAAGAATAAAATTGTAAACATGGAGGAAGAAATAAGGAGCCTAAGAGTTGTGGCTAGACCTATTATAGAGGTAAATGACCATGAAGCCCAAACTGAACCTACCATTGTAGTTGTGGGAGAAGCCTAAGAAATAAATATTGATTAGTAGGATGGTGCTAAGGAGGTGGAAATAATGACAATTTATAATTTATTTATGCACAAAATTGGTGCCCTATAGATTCTGTCACAAATTGTGCACATACATCAGCCTATAATGAGTAGAATACAAGTGCTTAGAGTCATTAGACCTTTTGTCTCCTCTCTGTACAACTTTTGGGCCCTATACTCAATTTTTTGGTAATTTGGTCCCTCTACTACCCTAGAAAAAGGATTTTCCCAAGTTGGTAATCATAAATACTAGAAAAATGATAAATAAGGTAAGAGATTTGCATGGGTTTTTCATAGGAAAGTTGCAATTAATCCAAGGTAAAATGAAAACAATTGCTGTTGGGATACCCAATTTAATTCCTAGTATTATAGATAATAACAAAACTTTTAAAGAATGATAGGAATGGTCTTCTTCATTTGAAGATTATTTTGAGACATTTGAGGTCTTTGGCCTATTTTAATAATGAGATAGATATAAGTGTTATCTATGATCTAATTGATTTCCTATTTAGGATAGAATCATATATGAGTAAAGTCTCAAAACATGTAAAGGCTATTACTAATTCTAAGTTGAATAAATCTATAGAGGAGTTGAATGTAGTTAGGGATGCTACTTGGCCGTAGATAGAACTAAATGTAGTCATATGGGAATTAATAGTAGACATTAAAGCTTTACCATCCTAGGAGGATGATTAGATAGATACAAACAAAGAGGCTACTACAAATGGACATGAAGAGATGGAAGAGGAAAAAATAGCTTAAGAAAAGACTTGTCATAAATCTCATCTACTTTTTTTTACCTATTTTCTTGTCTATTTTCCAACTACAAAGAATGTATTAATGAAATCTCTCAAAGGTTTTTACCTTTTTTTTTTGATTGGATAGTTTTTGACACTTGCCCTCCCATCTAAATCTTGTTGAAATCCTCTATATAAGGATTCCCAAGATATGGAGTGGTGGTTGGTACTCTATAGGATTTCAATGTTTTATGCCCTTTTTACAGTCCATCTAGTTTTTTGTAATTATATGAATGTAATTAGTTTTGTATACTCCATAATATAGTGAATATCAATTATTAGTTGTCTAGTTCTAAGTTATTCTTTGAGTCCTATGAGTATTTTATTCATTTTTCAAAGGGAAATCAATACAAAAATGTAAATCCTGCATATCTATGTCTTTGAGTTTTGTCTCCTTTATATATCTATGATCTTGAGATTGAAATGAATAAGTTTCTTTCATTTTAACTCAATTTGGATTAATTATGTATCTCTTATTGATTTCTATTAATTCAAAGAATTAAGTAATTTATTTATGTAAATGATAGGGTTTAGGGTTTATAAGAAGGATATGAAAAGAATGAAAATCAAAGCTCATTGTTGATAGATTTAGTTACAAGTTGATTACATAGGTCTGAGCTACTGATTTTGACTCTATACAACAATGGATAAGACACTCATCAATAAGTTTTAAGTTGCAAACTGATGATTCATATAGTGATTGAACACACAAAATAAAAACAATCAATTTACCATTTCATGTAATGAAGAACTAAATTTACTGGTCGTTACTTATTTACAATATCTTCTTAGTTATAGGTAGCAACTATGATAGGGAAGTTTTATGTGAATCATAGAAGAAAATTGACCACATTCCACTATAGGGGATTGTCTTGAAGAGAAGAATGTCATAAAAGTAGTCATATCAATCCCTAAGATTTTCCCACCTTGGCCCTATAGAGCCTAAAGTGAAGGGAGTCATAGTGATTCTGTTGAAGTTGGTCCAGAGCTAGGATAAACCTAGTTACATATAGGTTTTAGTTATTCATTAGGCTTGTTCATTATCTTGTGAACCCTGGTATTAGGTACAAATCAATCTAGTATGTTTCTTACTAGTAAGAACTCCAATAGATTGGTTTCTTCGCTAAGAAAGAAGCAAGATTGTATCTCGTAGAGTACTGCTAAGGTAGAGTATGTTGTAGTAGAAAATAAATGTAATCAAATTATGTGGATGAAGTAGATGCTAAAAGATATTAGAATTGAGTTTGAAGAACATGTTATCATTTACTCTAATAACACTAATATAGTGAGTATGTCTAAGAATCCTATATCACATTCTAAGACTAATCATATATCTATTAAGTATTATGTGTTGAGAGAAAAAGAAGTAGAAAAGGAGATCATGTTGGAGTATGTAAGTACTAAAGATAAAATTTTATATATCTTTACAAAGACTTTTCTTAAAGATAATTTTGAGTACTTAAGAGGTGTGCTTGGAGTTATGTCTATGCCTACTTCTGAGTAGATGATGTAGAGAGTGCATCAGTCTAGTGGTACAAAGAACTATTGTTAGCCTATACTTAATGCTGATGTTTCTTGTATGGGGGAGTATGTAGTATGTATTCAATCATTAAGGACTCTTGGTATTTGGTATTGAACAATGTCTATGTATACTTGAGCTGATTCAAAAGTTGAAGAAGTAGTTATAACAATTGGTGTGTAACAATTGGTATGTATTTATTTGAGGTCTTTGAGATTGATGTCAATGGGGGAAAATATGCATGAAAAACACATCTCTTGTGGGGGAGAGATATATTTTTAGAGAGATTTAGAAAGATTAATGAAAGGAACCATGAATGTACAGCTGATGTATTGTGACTTGTTTAGTGTGAAGTAAACAATTGATGTCTAAGAAGGAGTATACACCTATGTGCATCTATTGCATTTGAGATTCTTTTTAGCATGTGGAAAAATGATGCTAGTTTCAAAATCTAGAGGATTCTACTTGATGGAGAGGATTTGAGTAGATGAGAACAAAAGCAAAAACAAAGTATTACTTGGTATTCTTGGAACTTAGATGTTTTTCATCCATGTTTCCATCAATGCCAAAGGGGGAGATTGTTAGCATGAATGATGATAACACTACTTTGTGGAGTATCTTGAGCATTGAAGAGTATTGACATGTTACATTCATGATTGTGTTTGTCATGATGTCGAGATAGCATGGTTTCTATAAAGACTGGCTAAGTAGTAGAGATAGATCTTTGATGGTATGGAAAATGGTTTGATTTTCTAGTGATGTATAGTTATGGACATGTTCAACATAGTGTCCTAATGACATGGTCAAGTGTTCAAAGTCTGAGTCAAATATGTAGGAAAGTTATACCTAATTTAAAGAGAACAGTTCAAAGACAGAGTATTAGGAAAGTAGTTCTTGATGTTTCTTTGCTATATTACATCTAATATGCAATAAGAAGATGTGCATTCAGGCATTAACAAAGGACATCAATGTGGTGATGTCAGTGAATACACAAGCCCTAGTATCACACATGTGAATTTTTGTGTAGGCTATGAGCCAACACTACTATTGTAATTGTAATTAATTAATTATCTTATTATAATTAATTGGGAAAGCCTCAAGGCTGACTCAAGGAATTATTATAAAGTTATGGTATAAAGGAAAGTTTTTTTTCCTTCATTATAAAAAAATTTAGAAGTATTGTGATCATTATTGAAGTGTGAAATTTTAAATGGAGCAGAGTGATTATTGAGTGCATTTAAGTGATCTAAGGGATTATTGGATACAAGGTTTTTGATCTAGTTACAATATTAGGAGTGGAGGTCTAGTTGATAAGATAGAGAAAGAGGAAGGAACAACATTGTACCATTCTATTGTTCTATAAGGAATAGTACATAGATCATTTTGATAGTGGGTTCATTGGTATTTCCCTTGAAGCTATTTGAACAGTGGATCCAGTCATCTTCCACAACTCCTAATAGGGATTCAAAGTTTCCTAATAGAGACTCATATGTATTAAATGTTGTAATAGACTCGAAACATAGTCTATCCTCTAACAAGGAATATTTATATTAGTACACCATGTTTTGGGTACCATCCTCATTGGGGTTTTCCCTTTGATCAAGGGTTTCCCTAGTTAACATATTTGGTGTTATTGTGTATCAGTATCTTATTGTGGTTTTAGTTTATATTACTCATATGGTTAAAGATTGTTTAATATTGACAATTGTGATATTAGTTAGATAACTAATTCACCCCCCCTCTCAAATATATCAGTGCACTATATATTCTAACACAATATACCCTTCTAAATCACCAATGAGGCCAAAAATGGTTCAACATGAGCTGAAGGTTGAGTATTTTGAGGTTGAAGAGGGAAAAGTTAAGAGTAAAGGTGCAAGCCCTAGGGAAAGGAAACAAGTGACTAAGACCCAAACCACACAAGCCTAACAAGAGCCAAAGCTTGTTGAACAACCTCATATTAACATGAATGTTGATGATACTAAGTTGGGCCAGTAGCCTAAGAATTGGAGAGTATTGACATGTTGCATTCATGACTATGTTTTTCATCAATGCCAATATAGCAAAACTTCTATAAAGGCTGGCTAAGTGGAAGACATAGATTTTGATGGTACAGACAATAGTTTGATTTTCTATTGATGCATAGTTATGGACATGTTTGGCATAGTGTTTTGATGACATGGTTAAGCGTGCATAGTCTGAGTTGAAGATGTATAGAAGTTGTACCTATTTTAAAGAAAAAATTCAGAGATAGAGTATTGGGAAAGTAGTTCCTAATGTTTTTTGCTAGATTACATTTAGTAAGAAGATGCATAGTTAGGAAATTATAGAGAGTAGTTAGGTGGTGACATCAGTGAGTGTGCAAGCCTTGGTATTACACATGTGAAGTTTTGTATAGACTATGAGCTGACAATGCTATTGTCATTGTAATTAATTAATTATCTTATTATAATTAATTGGGAAAGCATCAAGGACAACTCAAGGAATCACTATGAAGATATGGTATAAAGGAAATATTTTTTCCTTTTTTGTAAAGAGATCATGAGTGTATCCATTATTGCAAGAAGGGGAAAATGAAAAATGGAGTAAAGTGCTTACTGAATGCATGTAAGTGATCCAAGGGATTATTGGATTGGAGATTTGTGATCTAGTTATAAGATTAGAAGGAGTAGAAGTCTAGTTGACAAGACATAGAAAGAGGAAGGAATAATACATGAAAATTTTATTATTCTACAAGGAATAATACATAGATCATTTGAATAGTGGGTTTATTGGTCTTTCCCTTGAAGCTATTTGGCTAGTGGGTCCAATTGTCTTCCACAACTCCTAATAGGGTTGGCAAAACTCTTAACAAGGTTGGAATTTCCTAATAGGGACTCATATGTACTGAATGTATTCATAGATGGTCCATCCTCTAATAAAGAATATTTTTATTACTACATCATCTTATGGGTATAATCCCCACTAGGGTCTTCCCTCTAATCAAGTGTTTCCCTAGTTAACATATCTAGTATTATTGTGTATGAGTATCTTGTTGTGGTTTAAACTTATATTACTCATATGATTAAATTTTTTTAAGGTTGATAATTATGATAATAGTTGGATAAATGATTCACCCCTCCTCTTAGTTATATTAGTGGATAATATATTCTAATAATTAGTATTAGAGCATCAAATCCTTGAAGGATAAGCTTAATAGCTTTTGGAGATCAATGGAAAATCTTTTTAGAAAGGATAGTTCTAGATTTCATGGGGCCAACTATGATAGATGGAAGGAGAAGATGAAGACTCATCTATTGTGCATGTGTTCAGGATATTGGATCTTGACATAGAGTAAGAAGGAAATCATTAAAGAAGAAAAGTCTTGAAGGATGTAGTAAAGAAGATAGAGATCTATTCATGTATAACATGAGATCAAGAGAAGCTCTACTAACATCTCTTCTAGAGAATGAATATAGTTAGGTAAAGTCACTGGTAACATCTTATGAAATTTGGAAAGCATTAGAATCTACTTTTGAAGTTGATGATCATGCAACGAGAATGATATTATAGAATTGGATATGTGCATTTCAAGATGCTAAAATGATGGAAGATGATTCTATAAGAAGTTATATTCATAGGGTATCAAAAATTATTGAAGGAATTCAGTCTCATGGTGGAACCAAGGAAGATGATGAAGTTATATGGAAGATCTTGAAAAGTTTGACACCATCATTCAAGCTAGTAGCTCAGATGATTTAGCTAGTTATGCCTTGCACTAAGGATTTCACAAAATAAATGTTTCTTGGAAGATTATAATTAGTAGAAGTAGATCTAAGATAGTCTAGAGATCTAGCAAGAGTCAAAACAACTTTTAGTGTCCTAAACATTCAACCTAATTTGACAAGGAGTGTGGTGTAGGAACACCTAAAGTACAAGAGACCAAGGAGGTTAAGATTCCTTATATCATATATTAATTTTTTTAAAGACATTTATAATGTGTTTGAGTCCATAAGTTGAAATGTAAAGGCTAGAGAAGCCATTTGTAATAAGTGTCAATATTGTGCAAGGAGGTCTCAAATTGGTCAAGAAGGTGAAAATATGAAAGAATTCCATATAAATGATTAAATTGATGTAAAATTTCCATTTAAGTCCATTTTATGGTTATTCAAGTGTCCATGCAAATATTTTTCAAATTTGGACTTACACTACAAGAGTTGTAATGTGAAAAGTGCATATAGTATATAAAAATTGTCAAAGTTGCATAACAATTTAAAAGAATGTAAAGTGATGGTTTAAAAGGTGGTTTGGA
The DNA here is from genome assembly GCA_028749045.1 of Cupressus sempervirens. Classification (NCBI taxonomy): domain Eukaryota; kingdom Viridiplantae; phylum Streptophyta; class Pinopsida; order Cupressales; family Cupressaceae; genus Cupressus; species Cupressus sempervirens. The sequence goes on along the minus strand of CM053785.1, from coordinate 142,399,639 downwards.
AGTTATATCCAACTAAAGTAACTATAAAAATAGATGTATGGTTGAACCAAAGCAATAATGGAAGGAAAGAGATACATTTGAAACAAATTTGATGAAATTTTGAGTTGTTATTTTGATTGACTTTTTAGTTTTGGTGTTGGTTCTAAGTCTTGTACCAAAATGTATGACTTGAAAACCATGTATAATGTATAATGTATAATTTATGTTTTTTGATAGAAGGCTGAATAAAATTCCTTCTCTTTTTGGTTTGGATTAGTTTCATTTGTTTTAGAATAAGTTATGCACATTTTAGTGAAAGTAGTTATTTATAGATTTTGGATTTCTTGATAGAAGTCTTCTTACAACATTTGGTACTAACGCATATGAAATATTTATGACCTCTAAATAGATTCATTGGATAGATATATGAATCCAATTTCATTTCCTTTTTAGTTGAGCTATTTAAATCATATTTATGGAAATTATGAATGTTTTAGTGGAAACTAGTTTTTATATCTTCAATGGAGTTGCATGTATAAAATGATTTATAGATTGGAATAATTAATGGATTATAGATTTGGAAAATAGACTCAGGATTGGTAATTTATAAATTGGTTTGGTTTCATTTTGAGTTTTTGTGAGAAAGATATCAGATTCCCTAGGAACGGTTTTGAGTTTTACTTCTGCATTTTTACAGTAAAATTGGGTCTTGATACATAGATCATAAATTATGATTGGATTGTTGGATTGGGCTTAGATTTGGATATGATTTATAAGGAATAATTTTAAATAATTTCTCCAAATGGTTTTACAAGAAAGTTTTTAGAACAAACTTTATGAATAATGGAACCCAAAATAGAAACTAGGCTATGCGAATGAGAGAATATTTAGCTTGGTTTTGTTTAACCTCATAAAATGCCTCTATGTTGAATGTTTAATGTTAGTGATATCTAGATTTGGGTTTTTTGAAATCCTATTTACACTAGTGTGCAAGCACACATAGAGATTTTGTTGGTAGCAAAAGATCTAATGAAGACAAGAGGATTGAGAAAGGAATAACCCTTCTTGTGAGAAGGGAAAAATATGGTAAGAAAACATTTAAATATTGTACTTGTGATGAATTTTGTCATTATGCATCTACATTTCATAAAAGATACAAAAAGTATAAAGGGAAGTTCAAGCCTAGAAGAGATAGAGATAGAAACAATTTGTATGTAAATAAAGATGAAGAATCTGATGAGAAAGGTCAAACTGAAAGTGATGATGAATTAGGATTTGTGGCTATCAAGGAAGATGATCTTGAAAGAGAAATTAGAGAAGTAAGAGCTATAATTTTCCAAGTGGAAGATAAATTTGATTGGATAATTGATAGTGGTTGTTCACATCACATGACTTGTGAAATGAATAAGTTTGTTAAGTTCAAGACTCATGATGGAGGTATTTTTTGGTACAAATCACCTAACCCTCTTTATTTTCATGATGTAATAAGGTCTAGTGATAGATCTAATGATCTCCCTATGACCATCCACCTTGTAATGGACACAAGACCCCTAGGTGCAACTATAAACCTTGGGCATCAATGGGTCCAATAAGTGGATTTTTGACCATTTTTATATTTTATAGGTGTGTCTAGGTGTTTGAAACATTAATAAGGTCCCTAGGAGTTAATAGATTTTATTTGCAAACATTCTTGCAATAAAACTAGTCATAGTGCAAAAATTGCTAAAAAGTTGCTTAGCAACTTTTGCATTATTCTTGACAACTTTTTGAAATACAACTTCCAATGGCTAAATCTATCCAAGGGTTGGTTAAACTAGTTTTAAATAGCCTATATAGGCTTTGAACATTTGAAGAGGGAGAGATATAGAAGTTTCAATTGTATCTACTCCCAAACAGCAATAAAATTCCTGTTGTTCCAACATTTTTCTCTGATTTTTCATGTGTTGTATGGAATCCATTTATTGGAGGATGAATTTTTTGCACTAAAAAGTTTATGTTACCTATTTAGAAGATTTTGGATTTGATATGGAGGGTTTATCATTTTTTTTTCAAAAGTTATCAAATTTTGTTCCTTGCTAGTTTATCAAACCCTTGATTTGAGGGTTTGGTCACTAAAATGCCTCTAACTTGAGATTCCATTAGTGAATTTCCTTCTTTTCAAGTATGGAGAAATTTAGGATTGAATATTATCTAATTTTTGTAGTTTTGGAATATGAGGACAAGTTGGTGAATTTTGGGAGCAAGCCCTAGGTCAAATATTCCCATGTATTTGACCTTGTGTTCAAGGATTTAAGCTATTCAGAGTGTTAGAGATAGTTTGAAGACTTGATGTTCAAAAAAGGTACCCTTATTTAAGCCTGAAGAAGATCCTTGAAGTGGAGATTCGATCCCATGCACCCATTCTAGACCACTAGCCATGAAAACCAAACCTAAAGTAAACAATTAGGTCTGTGTACTTGGTTGTAGTTAGGTCATGCTGGAGTGGAATTGATATCTATAGTTTTGAAGTATAAAATAACTTGAAAAAGGGTACTTGAATCTAAAATTTTTTCCTTAGGTCTTTTGGAAAATTTTAGAGTTATTGGCCAAAATCCATATTTGCAAACCTAATTGAGTTCTAGGTCTATTCATGCAAATCGAGTTGTGGATTGTTGGGAGTACAACCAGTGGTTATTTCAACTTACTTGTGTTGAAACTAAGTTGTTCCAAGCCCTTGCTGGTAGTTGCAAAGTCTACAATAGTAAAATCCCCATTTTGCTCATTTAGAGGGAGTTTGTCCTATTTTCTTAAGTTGGGTGCATATTGTTTTGAGTCTTACTTGTGGCTAGTTAGTCTAGAAGCCTTTTTTAGTGTTTCTTAGGAGGCTTATACACCAGTGGAATAGACCAAGTCATCTATTCAATCCTTGTGAGCACATTTGAAGGTTGTGTGGGTGTTGGGTTTGATACTTGCTTCCATTGTGTCATCTCTACATCAATTGGTATCAAAGCCACTTTGATCTTGTTGTGGCACCATGTCTAATGGAGGAGAAGAACTTGAAAGGGAGAACCCTTTATGGATCACCAATGTGGAACTAGACAATCTTGTCAATGAGTAGATGACTGAAAGTAGAGTAGTCTCAAAAGAGAATAGGACTATAAAGAGGGAGTTGGATAAACTCAAAAAAAAATGAGGAAAGGGAGTGATGAAGAGTCTAAACCAGAGGAGATAGGAGGGAATGAGGAACAATATAACATCCTTGCTGATCAAAGACCCTTTCTTACAACATTGGAGAGGGTTGGAAAGAAGGGAGAAGGGAACTTACCTACTGTCCATAGTAATTTGGACCCTAATGAATGAGTTGATTGGATAGAGTCCCTAGAAAATCACTTTGAATGTGATAAAACCCCTAAAAATCAAAGGGTCAGAATTGCCAAAACCAAACTCAAAGGTCTTTCCTTGAGTTGGTGGAATTTCTTGCAGAATGAGAGGTTGGATGAGAGCAAAGAGAAAATTGCCACTTGGAAGAAGATGAAGGCTGAAATAAAAAACTAGTTCATACCTGAAGATTATGAGGTGTTGGTGCATAAAATATTGCAAAACCATAGGCAAAGGGATTTGGATGTCAGTACTTACACACAAGAGTTTCACAACTTGACCCTTAGAGACAAGGTGTATGAGATTGAAAAGTAGAAACTTGCAAGGTATGTAAATGTATTAAAGTATTGCATTCAAGATGAATTGACATTTATTACTCTTGGTTCAGTGCATCAGTGTTTTAATATGGCTTTAAAAATAGAGGAAAAAAATAAAAGAATAGGAGATACAAACAATAGGGGTAGAGGAAATAATAATAGAGGCAGAGGTAGGTTCCATGGAAGGGGATCTTTTAATAAAATTTAGGAAGAATCTAGTGGTTCAAATGTTGAAAGTGAGTCTACTAATAGAGGGACATTTAGGGGCAAGAAATTTAATGGTGAAGGAAGGTCTAGTGGAAGGGGGCCTAGTATGTTCACTGGTAAGTGTTTTACTTGTAACCAAGTAGGACATTAGTCTTTTAGGTGTCTTGAAAAGAACAAACAAGGAGGAGATAGGAGAATTCAATTAACCCAAGAGGAAGATAGTCAAAGTGTTACCTCTTATTAGTCTACCACTTCTAGACTTGCACTTCCAAATCATGGTGAATCATTAATGATGCAAAGGAAAATGTTAAAATTCCCTACAACTTCAAAACCACCACAAAGAAAGTCATTGTTTAAAACTTATTGCAAGGCAAATAACAAGGTCTATAGAGTTATGGTGGACTTCAAATCATCTAATAATGTTGCCTCTAGGGAGATGGTTTATAAGTTAAAACTGACCACAAGATCTCACACTTACCCCTATAAGGTGTCATGGTTGACAAAAGAAAAAAAAACACTTATAAATGAACAAGTGTGGGAGGAGTTCAAGATTTGGGAGTACAATGATAGAGTTTTGTGTGATGTGGTAGAAATGGATGCATGCCATTTGCTTCTTGGGAGGCCATGGCAATATGATGTATGTGCTAAGCATGATGGCAAGACAAATGTTTATACCATAACCAAGGATGGGGTTGAGTATACTATGCCACCTTTACTAGATGATGGGAAACCTACTACAAATGGGGTAATTTTGGTAAGTGAAAAGGAGTTTATGAGAGTCACTAAGGAAAAGGACACACCTTTTTTTTGCATTGGTAGTCATACCACAAAAAAAATCCTATCAAATAATCACAAAGCCCATCCAAGGTTGTCAATATAGGACCCAAGGAGGTAAGAGAATTGTTAGGAATAGTTGTAGGAAGCCAACTAGAGACATTAACACTATCGGTCATTGCATAGATTTCATCCCAGGAGCCACACTTCCAAACAAAGTAGCATACAAGATGAGCCTTGAATAAAATGAAGAGATAGCAAAACAAATTGAAGAATTGTTGGCTAAGGCATTCATTAGGAAAAGTATAAGTCCATGTGTAGTCCCTGTAGTTCTAGCACCTAAAATGGATGGTACTTGGAGGTTATGTACAGATTCTAGAGCAATCAATAGGATAACCATTAGATATAGGTTTCCTATGCCAAGGATGGAAGACCTCATGGACTATTTGGTGAAGGCAAGCATTTACTCAAAGGTGGATCTCAAAAGTAGATATCATCAAATCAAGATCAGAGGTGGAGGTGAGTGGAAAATAAAATTCAAGACTTCAAAAGGCCTCTATGAATGGCTTGTGATGCCTTTTGGCTTGTCCAATACACCTAGCACCTTTATGAGACTTATGAATGAAGTCTTAAAACCTTTTTTGAATAAATTTGTTGTTGTATATTTAGATGACATCCTGATATTCAGAAAGGATAGGGATGAACACTTGAGGCACTTGGATTTAGTTTTTCATAAAATTCATGAGGAGAAACTAATGATAAATTTGGAAAAATGTTCATTTTTATAGACATAGCTGATCTTTTTGGGGTTTGTGATATCAGGAGCTGAGTGAAAAATAGATGAGATAGCAAAACAAATTGAAGAATTGTTGGCTAAGGCATTCATTAGGAAAAGTATAAGTCCATGTGTAGTCCTTATAGTCCTAACACCTAAAATGGATGGTACTTGGAGGTTATGTGCAGACTCTAGAGCAATCAATATGATAACCATTAGATATAGGTTTCCTATGCCAAGGATGGAAGACCTCATGGACTATTTGGTGAAGGCAAGCATTTACTCAAAGGTGGATCTCAAAAGTAGATATCATCAAATCATGATTAGAGGTGGAGATGAGTGGAAAATAACATTCAAGACTTCAAAAGGCCTTTATGAATGGCTTGTGATGCCTTTTGGCTTGTCCAATGCACCTAGCACCTTTATGAGACTTATGAATGAAGTCTTAAAACCTTTTTTTGAATAAATTTGTTGTTGTATATTTAGATGACATCCTAATATTCAGAAAGGATAGGGATGAACACTTGAGGCACTTGGATTTGGTTTTACATAAAATTCATGAGGAGAAACTAATGATAAATTTGGAAAAATGTTCATTTTTATAGACAGAGCTGATCTTTTTGGGGTTTGTGATATCAGGAGCTGAGTTAAAAATGGATTCTTCCAAGGTTGAAGCCATCCTTAATTGGCCACCTCCCACCACACCATCAGAGGTAAAGAGTTTTCATGGAATGTGTAATTTTTATAGGAAACTTATTAGAAATTTTAGTGGTGTGTGTTCTCCTATGATAAACACCATAAAAGGAGGAAGGAAGTGTGTGTTTTCTTGGACTAAGGAGGCTAATGATTCATTTGAATGTTTGAAGAAAAAGATTGTAGACCAACCTATTTTGGTGCTCCCTAATTTTTACAAATTGTTTATAGTTGAGTGTGGTGCTAGTAACAAAGCTATTGGAGGTGTTTTAAGCCAAGAGGGTAGGTGTGTGGTCTTTTTTAGTGAAAAGCTTAATGAGTCCAAGCAAAAGTATTCAACATATGACCTTGAACTTTATGCTATGGTGCAGTCCCTTAGAAAATGGAGACATTACTTATTGCCTAAGGAATTTTTAGTGTACACTAATAATCATGCCTTAAGCTTCTTGAATAGGAAAGAAAAATTGAACCATAGGCATATGAAATGGATAGAATTTTTACAAGCCTACACCTTCACCATTAAGCATAAAAAATGATAAAGTAGCAAGGTTGTTGATGCACTTAGTAGGAGAAACTTGAAAATTCAAGAATTTTAGTTAGAAAGCATTGGAATCCATGCAATGAAAGATATGCATGAGCAAGATGAAGAAGGCATACCAAGTCTACAAATCCATGGGAGAAAGGTATCATACTAAATTTAGTGAGTACATTTCACAAGAAGGACTTCTATTCAAAGGTGGTCAAGTTTGTGTTCCCAAGGGGTCTATCAGAGAGAATATTATAAAGGAGAAGCATTGTGGTAGTTTGGAAGGTCATTTTGGAGCTGATAAGACTCTAGAGTAGGTTAGGAGATTCTATTTTTGTCCTAAAATGTAGATTGATATCAAAAATTTTGTGGGAGAATGTTTGATTTGTCAACAAGAAAAGGGAGGTATATCAACTGTAGGACTTTATACACCACTTCTAATGCCTCACAAGCCTTGGGATTCAGTAAGTATGGATTGTGTAGTTGGACTTCCAAGGACCAAATTAGGTTATGATAGCATTTTTGTAGTTGTGGACAGGTTTTCCAAAATGGCTCATTTCATAGCTTGCAAAACTACTCATGATGCCTCCCATATAGTAGTTTTGTTCTTCAAAGAGGTTGTTAGACTTCATGGCTTGCCTTTATCCATTATATCTGATAGGGATCCAAAAATTTTGAGACATTTTTGGAGAACTTTGTGGAGAAAATTGGGGACTACTTTGTGTTTTTCATTTGCCTACCATCCTCAATCTAATGGGTAGAAAAAGGTAGTTAATAGGTCCTTAGGAAACATGTTAAGATGGATTTCTAAACAACATGAAGTTTCATGGGATTTTATTTTACCCTAGGCAGAATTTGCCTTTAATGTTTCAATTAATAGGAGCACAGGCCTAACACCTTTTGAAGTTGTTTATGGAACTCATCCTAGGGGTACATTAGAACTTAGAGATATTAAGGAGATGGAGAAGAGAAGTGCACAAGTTAAATATTTTGCTGAGGTCATGAAAGAGGTCCATCAACAAGTGTAGGATAGATTGCAAGATTCTTCCATAAAGTATAAACAATAGGCAAATAAGAAGAGGAAATAACTATAGTTCAAAGTGGGGGACATAGTAATGGTTCACCTTAATGAAGCAAGGCTCCCAAAATAGTTAGATACCAAACTACAAATGAAGAAAATTGGCCCATTCAAGATAGTCAAAAAGTGTGGCAATAATGCTTATCAAATTGATTTACCCCTTGATATCAACTTGTCTCCTATATTTAATGTTTTTGACCTATATGCTTTCATAGGTACTCTTCCAACTGATGTGGAGGCAAGTACAATTGAAGAACCTAAGGAAGAGTTGAAGAAAGCCATGCCATCTATGCCTAAACTAGTGGTAGAGACTATTTTGGATAGGAGGACCAGTAAGAAAACAAGGGGGCATACATATTATGAGTATCTAGTTCATTAGAAGGGGAAAACAGCAGTAGATGCCACTTGGTTGACTGAAAAGGCTCTAAAGGCATATGGCATTGATCCTTCCCATTTCACTACTCTAGAGAATGAAGTTTCTTTTGTGTAAGGGAGTATGGTGTAGAGCACCTAACCCTCTTTCTTTTCATGATGTAATAAGGTCTAGGGATAGATCTAATGATCTCCCTATAACCATCCACCTTGTAATGGACACAAGACCCCTAGGTGCAACTACAAACCTTAGGCATCAATGGGTCCAATAAGTGGATTTTTGATCATTTTTATGTTTTCTAGGTCTGTCTAGGTGTTTGAAACATTAATAAGGTCCCTAGGAGTTAATAGAGTTCACTTGCAAACATTCTTGCAATAAAACTAGTCATAGTGAAAAAATTGCTAAAAAGTTGCTTAGCAACATTTGCATTTTTCTTGACAAATTTTTGAAATACAACTTCCAACAACTAAAACTGTCCAAGGGTTGGTTAAAGTAGTTCTAAATAGCCTATATAGGCTCTGAACATTTGAAGAAGGAGAGATATAGAAGTTTCAATTGTATTTTCTCCCAAACAACAATAAAATTCCTGTTGTTCCAGCATTTTGCTTTGATTTTTCATGTGCTATATGGAATCCACTAATTGGAGGATGAATTTTTTACACTAAAAATTTGATGTTACCTATTTAGAATATTTTGGCTTTTATTTGGAGGGTTTATCATTTGTTTTGCAAAAGTTATCAAATTTTGTTCCTTGCTAGTCTGTCAAACCCTTGATTTGAGGGTCTGGCCACTAAAATGCCCCTAACTTGAAATTCTACTAGTGGATTTCCTTCTTTTTGGGTATGGAGAAATTTAGGTTTGTATATTATCTGAATTTTTCAGTTTTGGAGTAGGAGGGAAAGTTGGTGAATTTTGGGAGCAAGCCCTAGGTCAAATATTCCCATGTATTTGACCCTATTTTGAAGGATTTAAGCTATTTAGAGTGTTAGAGATAGTTTGAAGACCTAATGTTTGAACAAGTTGACCTTATTTAAGCTTGAAGAAGATCCTTGAAGTGGATATTTGATCCCATGCACCCATTCTAGACCACTTTCCTTGAAAACCAAACCTAAAGTAGCTAATTAGGTCTGTGTACTTGGTTGTGGTTAGGTCATGCTGGAGTGGAATTGATCTCTATAGTTTTGGAGTCTGAAACAACTTGAAAAAGGGCACTTGAATCTAAATTTTTTTCCTTAGGTACTTTGGAAAATTTTAGATTTATTGGCCAAAATTCGTATTAGGAGATCAAATTGAGTTCTAGGTCTATTCATGCAAACTGAGTTGTGGGCTATTGGGAGTACAACCAGTGGTTGGTTCACCTTGTGTTGAAACTAAGTTGTTCCAAGCCCTTGCTAGTAGTTGCAAAGTATGAAATAGTAAAATCCCCATTTTTCCCATTTTGAGGGAGTTTGGCCTATTTTCTTAAGTTGGGTGCATATTATTTTGAGTCTTACTTGTGAGTGGTTAGTCTAGAAGCCTTTTTTAGTGTTTATTGAGAGGATTATACACCAATGGAAGTAGACCAAATCATCTATTCAATCCTTGTGAGCACATTTGAAGGTTGTGTGGGAGTTGGGTTTGATACTTGCTTCCATTGTATCATCTCTACATCATTGTTAGAGTTGTTAACAATGTAGCCTATCTTATAACAGTAATTGGACCCATTAATCTTGATGGTAAAACTAATACTAATGATGTTTTTTTTTTGATGGATTGAAACATAACTTTTTGAGTGTTGGATAGTTGGTTGACAAGGGTTATCAATTGTAGTTCACTAGGAAGACTTGCATTATTAAAGACATAAATGGTAAGTTGATTAGAATTGGCACTAGGTCATACTAAAATGACTCATTTGGTAGCTAAAGTGGATAATAGTTGGTTATGGCATAGACAATTTTGTCACATAAACTTTGATTATCTTATGAAGGCTAGTAGCACTTTGTAGTTAGAGACTTGCCTAAGATTATAATTCCTATTGATGTTATGTGTAAAGAATGTATTTTGGTTAAGAAGAAGAAAGTATCATTTCCTACCAAGAAGTTCACTACCATAGAGTAGCTAGAGATCATTCACACAGATATGAGTGGTCCTTCTAGAACAAGAGGATTCTATGGTGAAAGATATTTTATGAATTTTTTTAATAATTTCACTAGAATGATGTGGGTAAAATTTCTTAAAGATAAATTTGAAGCTTTTGAGAATTTTAAGTTATTTAAGAACAGAGTTGAGAATGAATCTAGTGTTAAGATAAAATGTTTGAGATCTGATAGAGGAGGAGAATTCACCTCTAGAGAGTTTAACATATTTTGTGAAGAGAATGGAATCAAAAGGGAAATATCTTCACCTAGAACACTTGAGAAAAATGGGATTTCTAAAAGAAGGAATAAGTCAATAGCAGAAGTAACAAGATCGATGTAGTTTGAGAATGACGTTTCTAAGACATTTTGGAGAAAAGCAATCAATACAATAGTATACACTCTAAATAGAGTACATATTAGAAAAGGTATGAACTATGATTTTTTCATTCACCATCAATTAAGTATTTAAAAATATTTGGGAGTATATGTTATATTAAGAGAGATGATGACATTGGTAATTTTGTTCCAAGAAGTGACGAAGGTATGTTTCTTTGCTATTCATTGAAAAGCAAGGTATAAATATGTTTTAACTATAGAACTAAGGCAATAGTTGAATGTGAAAATGCAAGGATTGATGAAAAATTTGGAACTAAGGAAAATATGGTAGAATATAATTTAGATGAGGAAGAAGAAGATAATTTTGGAATTGTTAGACAAAATGCTGAAGTTTTCTTTAAGACTACCAATGATTTTCAGAATAATGTTCTAACTACTAAGAAAAGAGGAAAAAAAAGATCTAAACCTAGGGGATAGATAAGATTTGAGATGTCAACTCCTACCTCTTACAAAAATTTGACAAAGAATCACCCTCCTAAGCAGATAATTGGAAGCAAAGATAAAGGTATAATGAAAAGGAACAAAGTAAATAAGGAGATATGTTTGATATCTCAAGTTGAGCCTAAAAGTGTAGATGAAGCATGTAAAGATGATCATTGGATTCAAGTAATGAATGAAGAATTAGATCAGATTGAGAAGAATGACACATCAAAGTTAGTTTCTTCACCTAAAGACAAGAATGTGATAGGAACCAAATGGTTATTCAAAAATAAGATAAATAACAAGGGAAAAGTTGTGAGGAATAAAGATAGACTTGTATGCAAGGGATATTCACAAGAAGAAAACATAGACTATGAGGAGACATATGCACTTGTAGCCAGAATGGAAGCAATAAATATTTTCTTGTCTTATTTAGCAAATAAAAAGTTCAAGGTTTATCAGATGGATGTTAAATCAACCTTTCTAAATAGAGAACTTGAAGAAGAGGTATATATTGAGTAGCATAAAGGTTTTCCTTTATCAAAAGAAAAAGACATGGTATATAAACTACAGAAATATTTATATGGTCTAAAGAAAGCATCTAGAATGTGGTATGCAAAGTTGGACGATTATTTGGCAAAGCTTAGATTTGCTACAGGTATGGAAGATAGTAACTTATATTTGAAAGAAGTTGAAAATGGTTTTTAATTATTGCAATATTTGTTGATGACATTATTTTTGGAGGTAATGATGAAGAAAGTAATAATTTTACTAAGAGATGAAGAATGAGTTTAAAATGAGCATCATAGGAGAAATGAAGTTTTTCCTAGGATTGTAAATTGTACAAAATGGTGATGGTATTTGCATTTCACAAGCTAAGTACTTGAATGATTTATTTAAAAGGTTTGGTTTCAAAAGTTGCAAACTTTTTGGTACACCTATGATAATTGGTCACAAGTTATCCAACAAATATGAGACACCTACAGTAGAGAAGAAGAAGTATAGATCCATGATTGAAGGTTTGAAATATCTAACTCACACTAGACTAGATATATAAAATGCAATTGGGATTGTAGCTAGATTTCAAGCTGATCCTAAGGAGTATCATTTTGCAATAGTGAAGAGAATATTCATATATTTTAAAGGGACATCTGACTATGGAGTTTGGTATGATAAATCGAGTGATTCCACTCTATGTGCATATACTAATGTAGGTTCAACATGCAATATGGATAATAGAAAGAGCACCAGTAGAGGAGAATTCTTTCTTGGAGGAAGATTGGTTTCTTGGCTAAGAAAGAAGAAAGATTATATTTTGCAAAGTACTAATGAGGTAGAGTATGTTGTACCAAAAAATAACTATAATCAAGTTTTGTGGATGAAGTAGATACTAAAGGATATTATAATTGAGTTTGAAGAACATGTTATCATTTACTATGATAGCACAAGTACATTAAGTATGTCTACAAATCCTTTATTGAATTCTAAGACTAAGCATATATCTATTAAGTATCATATGCCAAGAGAGAAAGCAATAGAAAAGGAGATTAGATTGGAGTACTAAGGATCATATTACAAATATCTTTACAAAGCCTTTGCCTAAAGATACATTTGAATACTTGAGAGGTATGCTTAGGATCATGCCCCTACCTACTTCTAAGTAGATGATGTAGAGAGTGCATTAGTCCAGTGGTACATAGCATGATTGTTAGCTTGGACTAAATGTTGATTCTTCCCATGTGGGTATTTGTGATGACCAGAGTTATTAAGGACTCTTGGTATTTGGTTTTGAATAGACACTCGAGTTGGTTGAAGACTTGGAACATCTTATTAGCAATTGGTATGAAGAATCCTTGAGATTGAGGTCCTTGAAATTCATGTCAATGGGGGAGAGTATGCATGAAAAAACACTTCTCCTAAGGTATGGGGGTGAGTAGCTCCTAAGGCATGGGGGGGAGTATGCATGAAAATAAACATATCCTAAATATGGGGAAGAGATACCTCTTTAGAGATATTTATAAGGATTCATGAAAGAAAGTTGGAATATGTATCTGATATATTGTAAATTATTTAGTGTGAAGTAAACAATTGATATCTAAGAAGGAGTATGCACCTATTATGCACCTATTTTTTTGAGATTCATTGATGCTGGTCAACAACAGTAGTAGAATACTATTTGGTATTCGTGGATCTTAGATGGTTTTTTCATCTATGTTGCCATCAATTATAAAGGGGGAGATTGTTAGCATGAATTCTAATGATACTACACTTGGGGAATATCTTAAGTATTGAGAGTATTAAAATATTGTATTCATGAATGTGTTTGTCTTTGATGTCAACATAGCATTATTTCTGTAAAGACTGGTTGAGTAATATACAAAGATCTTGATGGTACAGATAATGGTTTCATTGTTTGGTAATGCACAGTTACATACATGTTTAACATAGTGTCTTGATGATGTGGTTAAGTGTGTAGAGTTTAAGTCAAAGATGTACGGAAGTTATACCTAATTTATAGAGAGCAGTTTAGAGATAGAGTATTGGAAAAATGCTTCCTAATTTTTTTTGCTAGATTATATCTGAGATGTAGTAAGATGTGTAGTTAGGCAGTGACAAATGATAGTCAATTGGTGACATCAACAAGTGAGCAAGCCCTAGTATCGCACATGTGAAGTTTTGTATAGATTGTGAGTTGACAATGCTATTGTAATTGTAATTAATTAATAATCTTATTATAATTAATTGGGAAAGCCTCAAGACCAACTCATGGAATTATTATGAAGATATGGTATAAAGGAAATATGTTTCCCTTTTTTGTAAAGAGAGCATGAGTGTATCCATTGTTGCAAGAACTGCAAAGTATGAAAAGGAGAAGAGTGCTTATTGAATGTGTGTAAGTGATCCAAGTGATTATTGGATGTGAGATTTGTGATCTAGTTACAAGATCAAAAGGAGGAGAAGTCTAATTGATAGGACATAAGAAGAGGAAGGAACAATACAATACAATTCTATTATTATGCAAGGAATAATACAAAGATCATTTAGATAGTAGGTTCATTGGTCTTTCCCTTGAAACTATTTGGGTAGTGGGTTCAATTGTTTTCCATAACTTGTAATAGGGTTGGCACAACTCCTAATAGGGTTGGAATCTCCTAACAGGCATTCAAGGTCTCTTATCAAGGACTCATATGTAACAAATGTATTCATAGACCCCTAACCAGGTCCATCCTCTAAAAAGGAATATTTATATTGGTACATAATCTTGTGGGTATCATCCCCAGCAAGGTTTTCCCTTTGATCAAGGGTTTCACTAGTTAACATATCCGATGTTATTGTGTATGAGTATCTTGTTGCGGTTTCAGTTTATATTACTCATATAGTTAAGTTTGTTTAAGGTTGATAATTATGATAAGAGTTGGATAATGATTCACCCCCACCCCCCCCCCCCCCCCCCAAATATTAGTGGACTATATATTCTAACACCTCAACTAGAGCAAGCTCAGCTAGAGCAACAAGAGGAGGAAGTGCTAGAAGAGAAAGGGATCCCACCACCAAGAACCTTAGAGGAAGTAGACTCCCCCTTAGTGCCAAAAAGATCTATAATAGAAAAAATGTGGTAGGTATTTGAAGGAGGAGATTGAAGAAGAAGAGTACTGCCTCTCCATAGGTTCCAAAGAAGATTCTTGAAGCATAGGATGAGGAAGAAGGGGAAAAAACACAATTTTCCCCCTTAAGTTAGAGAACTTTCTTTGCTAAGGTGGAAGAGGAGGAAAGAAGGAGAATATTGACTCAACCACCCTCATCTACCCCTAGAGAACCTATCCAAATGGAAATATTAGAAGACAAAAAACATGTTAGCCCTAGTTTTTGAGTCACCATGATTTATGCTCTATTTTTCTTTTCACTTGTCAAAGTCTACCTTTTTGAACCATGCACTATTCCCCTCAATATTTTTTAACTTAGGCACATCAAGTCAAACCTTGTTGCAAAATTCTTGTGAATAAGTCTCTTGAACCACTTAAAACCTCTTTGAACCTTGGTTCAAGGAGGTTCAACCAAAGGTGTTTGGACTAACTTTTTCCTTGTAGGTGGCACCTACCAAATGCACGTTTGGCTTACTTTTGAACCACTTTGAACCACAATTCAAATTAGTTTGAAGTAGTTCTAACACTAAGAATTGACACCCAAGAATGTAATTAGTGCTTGACAGGATACTTATCCCAAAGGCATATGAGATGACTAGCTAATGATGATGTAAGCATCTCCTTGGAATCATTATCACCTAATATAGCCAAATGTTTTATTAAGGGCATAATAATATTAATGATGGATAGGAAATTTTCCTAAAATGAGCATTTAATGAAGTAACATAATGAATCTTTGAAGTGTGTGTACTAGCCTGTGATAATGTCACCATTAAAACCTCATTATTCAATCATACTTTCCCTAGTATGTTAGTGTATACAAGAAAACCTAACCTATTGGGAGCATGTGTAAACAAGAAAAGTTAGTTGCACATGTATATGAAAGATTTAAATGAGATTGAAATACAAATATCTATACTTTGAGTTTTACAACTTGATGCAACCAAAATGAAAAGTCCTCGTGCAACTTCAAAGCATATCAATAAGGGCACCCATAAGTGGTCTTGTTGGCGTGCTTTAGATTGGAGGGATGTGGATGTGCTCTTCCTAAACACAACTATGAATGAATCCCTTCAAATCGATACAAATGAATGCAAATATGCACATGTGAAGCTACACTAAATGTATGTGAAATGCCTTCAAGAAATGGCTATAAGCAAGCCACCCTAAAAATATTCCATGGATGTGAATGTGGATAGAATATAATAGAGAATGAAGCCTAACAATATAATACTACCATGAACCTAGTGCAAAATCTAGAAATCTAATCAATGCAAACAACTACCAAAGGTTAACTTTAAGTATAAAATCTCTAAGAACTCAAAAGCTAAAGTAGCATGATGACAATGCAAATGAGGGTGATGGAAAATGCTTGAGACAAGGGCTTTATTTATAGGTTTGAGAAAGGCCTTGCAGAAGTGGCATCTATGTGCAATCCACATCAGTGCCACAAGGGAGACACAGGCTAATGTACAAGTCATGCAAAAGTCAAAAAAGGAACCTTTATGGTTGAGATACTCAAGGTGTGCCCACATGTGTGAGCAACCTTGGGGAAGGGAGTGGTGGGAAAAAGGTGTAAGAGGTGTAAATAAAGTGGAAGCTTTAGTGGATCATGAGCTTCTCACACATGTGTGAGCAAAAACTTAGGAGCTAAAATGTGTTTAAGATAAATAAGTGGGATTAAGTAGGGGTAGGCTTAGAAGGATGAGGGTGATGGGTGTAGACTAGGTTTTAGGATGGAATTAGGATTAAATCAAATAGGATTTAACTTAATCATAGGATTAAAAGAATTTAATAAAGTGAAGGGAATTAAATAAATTAGAATTTATTTAAAAGGGGATTTATGGAGCACTATGCATTAAATTAATTTACTACATTAGAGGGAAAGTATTTAAATTAAATTTAAATATATTAGGAAATAAAACTATTTAATTAAATAACTAGAAGAAAATGACAAATGTAATTATTAATAAATAATTAATTATAATGTCAAAAGAAATATTAAATGAATTAATATAGCATTTGGGATGATTTTAAGTGTCTACATTTTCTCCCTCTTTGATGTGATCTTGGAATGACATTATATCAAAGAAATGAAAATATAGGTTGCCCCAAAGAGGACAGGCATTCTAGGAGTTGTGTCATAGTGACAACAGGGGAGGAGGGTGCCTCCTCGCAAAAATAGTGCAAAAAATACATTTTGAGAAATTTTCATAAAAAGGTCTTTAGAAGAAAAGAAAGGGTAGGAAAAAGGCATAGATGAACATTTTTCATGACTTGGGAATAAATAGAGGTTGACATGGCCAAAAAAAGGGTATGGGATCAAAAAGGGACCTTGGAGGGCCTATATATGCCTCCAAAGGGCTTAAGGAAGAGTCATTTGCACACCTAGAGAGTAGAGAACCAGAGTGAATGATGGATCTGATCAAGAGATTATAGCTTGGAGAGTGCATTTGGGAGCACTAGAGGTCAGTTGACATGGGGCCACCGATAAATCAACCAACCCTACTAGTAAAAAATTTTTATCACACATTTAATTTCTACATTTATTGCTCATTATAGGGAGGAAAAATTGGGTTGGGGCAAAGATGACAATTCTTTGCGCTGTTGTTTGCATAGATTACAAAGTAGGGTTTATGGCTCTACATAGATAACAAGATATGTCCCATTGTCTTCATAGATGACAAAGGGGGGAAATGGGAAGCAAAGATAGGTTAGAGATGATGATCTCTATGTTGCCATCTCCAAAGACAATATTCCTGTCAGCCATCAGCAGGAAATGAGCATCTACATAGCCGTTGGAGATGATAGATCAGTGTCTCTATAGTTTGTCATCTCTATCAATTCATGTCTATAAGGATCGACATCTATGCTGATTGACATCTCTACGAATGTGAGCAAAGTAGGATGCCTCATGTTGAGATAAGAAAAAAGAGCATGAGATAGATGATATACTAACCATTTCATGTCAATGCTATAGATGGTGATGGTGACATTTTAGTTGTGGGAGCATTGTCTAGTGACAATGTTGTCAGGGGAGACATTGACTAAGGCAAAGTGGGTTTAGGTGAGATTATGTAGTTTGGAACATGTCCACGAGTGGCCAGATCTAAGGTCGTACTCATCGTAGATATTAGCACTAATAGAGCAATGGTATAAGCCAACGTCAAGCTTCCATCTGCCTACTAGAGAGGCAATAGTCACTCTATTGGATGTGTGGTAGATTCTCTAAGTGTTGATCCATAGCAGATATCTAGAGTATGTACTAGAGGGTGTAGATCCCTATCTACAAGAGTGCTTTGGGCACTGAGGATAGAGGCTACCAATCTAGAGATCGTGGTTGGGATGGAGAGAGGCATTAGAGCAAAGGTTGCCATGACTTGCCCTTTATCTAGCATTACTCATATGGAGGATGGTGCCAGACCATGTTGGGCATGGGTTCCCAATTGGATAGACATAAGTGTTAAGCACTCTATTACATGATGATGGTGTGATTTTCTACTATGGTTAGACTATTTTGGCTAAGCTATATCATGATCTACACATGTGTTCCTATATGATACAGTGGGCTATAGGTCTAGGATTGACACTATTGATGGTGTGGCCATGGGAGCACATAGGCGTGACACATCCTATCACAAGGAAAGAGATCTAAAATCTTGGGGAGCTATATACATATCTATATAGGCCACCAATCTAGTACACCTTGATTGAGTCAGTCAAATTTTGTAGGAGATATTTGGATGAGATCATTATGATTAACTTGACACCATATGATGGTGGTGAGGTATGGGGTGCTATACTACTAGGAGTGGGAGAGGATGATAGCGAGGATCAGCTCTACCTCCCCTACATGTAGATAGACTATTGGCTAATTGGTTGGACCATGCACATTGTCATGAGATATATGCCTTCTAGGTTGTACCAATAGTTCATGCAAACTCAGGATGCTGTGTCAAATAGATTTTTATATCCAATGGTATCTCAAGAGTATGGGAGTTTATGAGGTCATGGGACCACTCTAATATTAGCCATGATTTTATGGTAGGGGATGCATCTAGTGCCTTGGGTGCATGGAGAAGATCGAGAAGATGTAATGATGACACTTGCATACACATTGTGGTAGATAGCCCATCAACTAGTGTGATTCACAGTACTAGGAGTGCCACCATCAGTAGAGTAGGCACAAGGCAAGTGTGATGGAGTAGGGGATGGGGGATAGGTAGTGGTGGTGCCATCACTAGGGTAGAGGGCACATCAAGGTTCTCAAGGGCATAGAGTCCATCAGAGCAGATGACCACAGGGGTCATAGGTATAGGCACCATAGGGGCCATAGGGACCACAAGGACCACCTCATCTAGATGATACAGATATAGTGAGGGTTGAGTGGGATAGCCTCCAGATAGAGGTTGCCTATCTATAGGGTGAGGTATAGGTAGAGCAAGCTAGGGCAGATAGTGGCTAGTAGGGCTTAACAACACTATAGGTTGAGGTACAAGTAGAGCAAGTGAGGGCACATAGTGCGTAGGAGGCCTTGACAACACTACAGACTAGGATAGATGTAGGAGAGTTCAACAACTATAGCATGTAGGTGGACATGGACGAGTTGGATGAGATAGATACTCTTTGGTAGGAGGTGGTCACCCTATGAGTAGAAAGAGATGTAGCAGAGGTAGGTGGATGAGTATTGTAGCTAATTTGATATTGCACAACAAATGGTGTAGCTTGGGGTGGTGATGGTTGTGATGTAGGATGTTCTAATGGTACACTAACATGAGGAATAGGTCATGTAAGAGGCAACCTACTATATAGGTCTTTATATCATGATGCCATGCTGACAAACCCACATTAGCTAGATTTTCAAGATGCATCCAAGTCATCGACCATAGTTGGTTGCCAGAGATTAGAGGCATCATTTGGATAGGGTAGGCCTCCACAAGGAGGGGGTATAGGAGGGTCTAGGCACTCACATCCAACTCCATGATTTGTACAATGAGTAGTTTTAACATAGAGATGCAATGTAGTGAGTTTTTTGATGATGCATTATGCATGATATACTACATGATTCTTTTTGTATAAAAACTATACACATACACTTTTTTTTTGATATATAGATGACATGATTTGATGGGCCTATATGTATATGGATGATTTTCTCTTATACATGTGATGTCTATGATGTTGTTACTAACATTGTGATGTAGGGTGTGTGTGATGTTACATTTTCTATGATGCATATATGATGACTAATGTGTGGATGATGTAGGTCCTATGGTGATACATGAGATGTATTCATTTTGTTATGTGATATGTATGGATTTACTATAAGCTTTGTGAGATGTATCTTGATGTATATGTCTCTAAATGTAATGACTATAATATATGTATGTAATGGATTAATTTAATGAATAATGAGATCTAACAATGAATGAAATGCCTAATGTAATGAATTTTTTAATATGACAATGAATGTAACCTAAATGAAAATGTTAGTAATAGAAAAGGACACTAATCATGAATGTAAAGTGAAATGATGAAAACTTAAGTGTAAATATGAAATATGCAACTATAATATGAATGAACCTAATAAATGGACATGTGTCAAAATTTTCACTAATAGGAATCAATTAGCTTAGCATAGGAGGGGGTAATAAATAGAAACATTGTCTCAAGTAGGCTGTAATGAAATCCTATACTACATGAATCCTAACTACATGATACCGAGGGATTTAATTGTGTTTATATGGGAGAGCACACCCTAGTTTTATTTTACAAAAGGAGTTATGCACCATTTTCTATTGAAGCATAGATGAAAAAGTTCCTTTGCATGGACTAGACTCTCAACAAAATGGATACTTTAGGCTGATAGATGTAGCTTTCATAGTCATGATGGAAAAAATATCATATATGCCTTGGAGAGGTCTAGGCACATCCAAAGTCTTTTTAGGGATCTTTGGTAGAACATGTGCTAACCCGTTGCCCCTAGTGAGCAATGCATAACCATAACTTGAAACTAACATACATGTACTAAAGCATAAAAAAAAATCATACCACAAATGACATGTGTAGTTAGTTGGAGCCATCCAGGTGATAACAAAATGTGGAAGATAAAGGCACACCATAAAAGGTTGCTACTAACACACGAAATAAAATCAACCAAAAGAGACCACATGACCAAGTAGTCATTTAGTCCATAGTTCCTACTAAGAATGTTAAGTCTCAAGAGTGAATGTTATAGTGCCATGTGTAGGAAGGATTCATCCTATTAATTGTTTGTGCAAATGTTTGTTGTCACAAATGTTTGTTGGCAAGGGCTGTGAAAAGAAAAGGTTCTCAAATCGTTAAGTTGCAAATGGTAATTTTGTTCAAGTTTTTTTTTTGCACTTACTATTATGGGAAAAAGCTTAGTGTAATGGGATTAGGACAAACACTTGATGAGAAAATGCCTCATAAACTAGAGCTCTTTTGAAAAATGGGGGTGATGTGATGCCTTGTAGACAAGAGGTCTTTTATTGGATGCATGAAAAGTGTAAGTTAGATAAGACTTTTTCATAAAGGTGGGATGAAATGGTGAAATGTAGTGAAGGAAAATGAGCCTTATAGATAATGGACCAAAATACTTCTTTCAGGAACTTTTTTTTCTGCTTTTTAGTCATTTCTTCAAGAACATTTTAGAATTTTTTTTGGAGTTTTCTGATTTTCTATATTTTTTGTATTCTTGTGGAACTATAACAACACTATATAGGAACTATAGGACTCAAGCATAGAATCACTTGAGATTTTGGATATTTATAGGCTTAGGGAGTGGATCTCCCTCTAAAGTGGCAATCTGATATGCCCTAGAACCATATTTGGCAGTAATGAAAAATGGACCAAGCCAAGTATGTTCAAATTTTCCTTTCTTTTCACAATTCTGGAGGTTCTTCATGTTATTCTACAAAACTAAGTCACCCACCTCAAATTCCTGAGGTCTAATTTTTTTGTGAAATTGAAGCTAAAGGAAATTTTATACATGAGGAGATGATTTAGGGCATTGATGCATCTCTCATCAAGGAGTTGTAGCTCTTGCAAGCAAGCAACTTGATATTCTTCTTTAGACATCAGATTCTTGAGAGAGATTCTGAGGGAAGGAAGCTCAATTTTGATGGGTAAGATAGCTTTAGAACCATAAACAAGGGAAAATGGAGTGGCTGTTATGGAGCTATGGATTGAGGTGTAGTAGGACCAAAGGGTGGGAGAAATTTGGATGTGTCAATCACGACCAACTACATCAACAATTTTCTTTAGGATTTTCAAAATGGTTTTATTGGTTGCTTTAGCTTGGCCATTGCCTTGAGGAAAGTATTTGGTGGAAAAATGCCTAGTGATTCCAAATTTCTTACACAATGTGGCAACTTCTTGATTTTTGAAAGGAGTTCCATTATCAATCATGATAACTTGAGGTATATCAAAATGACAGATAATATAGTTCAAGATGAACTTTAGAACCTATTTTCTGGTGGTGTAGGTTAATGGGATAGCCTTGAACCAATTTGTGAAGTATTCATTGGTGGCAATAATAATATACTTGTGGCCATTTGCAAAACTTGGATATATTTGACTAATAGGATCAAATCCCTAGTGAGAAAAGGGCCATGGTGTGATGATGGGTTTAAGGTCTTGGGTGGGGGCATGTATCAAATCACCATGTTATTGACAAGGAACACATCTTTTCACAAAATGATAGGCATACACTTCCATAGTAGGCCAATAGTAACTTGTTCTAAGGATCCTTTTTGCTAACATAAGGCCACTAGAATGGCCCAAAAATTCCTTGGTGAACCTCTTCTAATATCATTTAAGCTTTATTTTAACTAAGACATCAGAGGAGGGTTCCATTGAAGTGTTTTTAGAAAAAGTGTATCACTTAGGATAGTATATTGGGCAGTGCAACAAATGAAGGTTTTGCATTAATTTGTGCAAAGGGCTATGGGGATTATTTTGTGATGGAGGTAGGCAAAAATGTTAGAGTACCATGGAGAGTTAGGACCAACAATCTCACACACCAGCTCTGATTTGTGTTACTCATAAGCAAGAAGAAAAATATTCTCAACAAGAAACTCACACTTAGGACTATACTTAGGCATGCGATCATGTAGGAAATGGTGGCCATGGCATCTTCTACTTTGTTATTAACCCTTGGTATTTTCTGGAAGACTATCTCAATGAAGTGTTGTTTAAGATATTCAACTATTTGGTGATATGGCAAAAAATTTTCATCTTTTGTTTGATATTCATCTGTGACTTGTTTAGTGACCAATTGAGAGTCTCCAAAGGTAAGAAGGCTCTTAATATTTTTCCATCTGATATCTTGATAGAGCCCTATTACCAATCCTTCATACTCAGCTATGTTATTTGTGCAAGGGTATGAAATTTTATAATACTTAGGAATGAGGTCTCCTTGTGGTGTAACAAACAAAATTCCTACCCCCAATCCCTTTTGTGTGAAGGAACCATCAAAAAATAGCTTCCATTGTGTGCTAGGGGTAAAAGTCATAATTGTGTCATCTGGAAAATCTGCTATAATAGGATGGTCTCCTTGAAGAGGATTTTAGCAAGCTAGTTTGCAATTACTTGTCCCTTAATAACCTTGTGATTCTTATAGACAATGTCAAATTCACTTAAAATCAAAACCCATTTTGTAGCTTGACCAATGAGGGAACCTTTTGATAGCAAATATTTGAGCGAAACTATCTTTGGTAATGAGATGTGTAGTTTGATTAAGCATATAATGGTGTAGTTTATGTGTGCAAAAGACTATCACTAAACAAGCTCTCTCAATAGTAGTTTAGTTCAACTCATAGACAACTAATATGTGACTGAGATAGTATATAGCTTGCTCATTACCTTTTTCATCTAGTTGTGCCAAAAGAGAACCCAAAGCAACTAAAGTGGCAAAAATCTATAGAATCAACGATCATCCTATAATGGGAAGGATTAGAATTGGTGAATTAGCCAAGTATAATTTAACTTGCTCAAATGCTTTCTGACATAGGAAATCCCATTGAAAATTAGTGTCTTTTCAAAGAAAATGTTGGAGTAGATGATCCTTATCTACTAATTGGGACACAAGCTATCTAGTGGACTATAACCTTCCCTAAAAGCTACAGAGTTGTTTCAATGTAGTAGGTGGAGGCATTTCCATGATGGCTTTCACTTTAGTAGTATCTACCTCAATGCCTCTTCTTGACACTATGTACCCTAATAACTTGCTTGATTTGACCCTAAAAACACACATCTTTGGATTTAGGTGCACCTTATATTTCTCCAACCTTTCAAAAATGGTGATGAGCACATCAATGAGGGAATCACATGTCTTAGATCTTCCTAGAATGTCATCAACATAGTCCTCCATTATGACATGTAGAAGATCATGGAAGATTTTAGTCATTATGCATTGATAGGTAGTACCAAAAATTTTCAAGCCAAAAGGCATGACTTGGTAAAAAAAGGTTCCCTATGGGGTAGTAAATTCCATTTTATGTTGATCTTCTTCTACAATTTTGATCTAATTGTAGCTGGAGAAACCATCAATTAAAGACAATATTTAATGTCTAGTAGTCAAATCCACTATGATGTCTATGTTAGGAAGTAGAAAATCATGCTTAGGACATGCGAGATTTAAATTTCAAAAATCTAAAAAAATATGGATACCTTCAGATGCTTTCCCTATAGGAACAATGTTGGAGACCCACTCAAGATAATCAATAGTTCAAATGAATTTATCCTCTAGCATTTTCTATAGTTCTACTATAAAAAAAAGTGCTACCTTAGGATGCATCTTGTGTGACTTTTGTTTCATAGGTTTAATCTTTGGATTTACTGCTAAGTGATGCACAACCAAATTTGTGTATAAACTAGGCATGTCTTTGTATGTCCATGCAAAATTGATCTTTCATTTTTGTAGGAACTTAGTCATCACTTTTTGTTCTTTGGGACTTAAGGTAGTTGCAATGTAGGTGATTTGTGGATTATCTACCATACCCAAGTTAACTAGAATTATGTCCTCATTAAATATAGATGACTTTTTGGTGGTAAAGATCTGAATGGAAAGTCAATATCTCCCTCTTCTAGTGCCTCTAGGAGGTTTTCACTAGAATATGCATCCTTTATTTTATCCTTTTATTCATCTAAAAGTGCTCCAAAAGAGTTTTCACTAGAGGATTTTTCTTCTATTTTTCTATTTTTATTTTCCTTTTCACTTTTGTGACTAAGAATGTTGACTTAGGCTTCCTCATTGTATTGGATCTCATGTTTGTAATCTTGGAGATTCTTAAGGCCAACGAGTGCCATCACTACTTTGTTATAGTTACAGATATCAAGAGCTAGTGGTGTATCTTAAAGGTCCCAATCTATCATGTTAGGGTTGGTGATGGGTAAGTTGGTGGATGAAAGGTTAGCTATGGTAATGGCATGGACATAATTATCTAGGTCATCCTCAATGTATTGGAAGGGTACTTCAAGGAATTTCTCCTCTTCTGTCTTAGAATTAGGTTAAACCTTATAATAGTTTTCAGCAAAGGACACCTTGGGTTTAATGGATCCAAAACCATGTCCTTTAGGATAGTTTTTATCCTTAAGGGGTTGTCTAATTCCATCTTATTTAGATCCAAGTCTGGTACTATGATATCCCATATTTTTAATGATGGGAGGAACCTTAACATACTTATCTTTAGGGAACAATATCATCTTTTTTGTCAAAATATAGCCAATCTAAGATGTTAGACTCCATGTGTTCATCACTAAGTGAATCCAAATGTTCAAATGTTGTCTTATTAACATGCATAGTATCCTTATTTGTAGAAGGTGGTATTTGGGAAGTTTTTCCCAATGATCTGGGGGAGAGTGGGAGTTGTCCAACACACAAGGCATTTTCAAACCTATATTCTCCCATTCCTAGGTCAGAAAAAGTAACCTTCTTCATTGTAGTATTGACCTTAATATCTTCAACCTTCTCTTTTCCTTTATAGGAATTGGAACCAATATTGGCTAACTCTGATATTATTGTAGACAGTGATTTCATTATTGTGAGACATCAAGATATAACCTTAGTAAATTCACTAATTGGACACAAATTTGTTGGGGTACCCTCCAACCTCTTACAAAAAGTGAAAGGTAAATGATCACCTAGAATTGTGATGTCTCTTCCCTACTGGGAGAATCTCAAGCATTAATGATATGTAGATGGTACCACTTTGAGTGTATGTATCCAAGGTCGACCAAGCAATATGTTATATGGAAAGTCCAAATCTAGGTCATGGAATTCGATATTTATTATAGTTGGCCCAACCTTTAGTGGTAGCATGACAAATCCTTTTGATTTTCTCTCTCTTTCATCATATTCTTTGATTGTGATCCTTTTATTGATATCTAGGAGGTCTTCTGGAAGCCCCAAGAAATGGATAATCTTCAATGTACAAAGGTTCAAACTAGATCCATTATCTATAAGGACTCATTTAATTTTATGTCATTGTATAAGGACTTCAATATGGAGTGATAAATTGTGGTGTTGATTAGGACCTTGGAAATCTTTATTTGTGAAGACAAGGTGTTGTTGTGCAACAAGATTTCCAATCATTGTAGTAGATTGAGATGCATAAATGTTTTTAGGCACACAAGACTCTAAAAGAGCAGTCTCCAAAATCCCTTTTTGGATAGGTAAGGTGGTGAGAAGTTCTAGAATGGATATTTGTGTAGGAGTCTTCCCTAATTGGGATAATACATCATAGTGAGAAGTGGGTCTTTGCGAAGTGGATGGTGTAGTAGGCACATGTGGAACTGGTGGATTAATAGGGTTGGGAGTGGCAACTTGCAAAGTAATTCTTCTTCATTGAGTGGTTGCATCACAATTGACTACTTGTAGGACAAGGGTGTTTACATGAGTATCCACTTCTTCAATGTGGCCACACGTGGAATCAAAACCACATATATCATTTGTTTCTATTTTACCACACAAGGAGTCAAATCCTGATATGTGGTTAGTAGAATAGTCATGTTGCCCCACTTTTCATCCTCTAATCAATTTGTAAAGAGTAAATTTATGCTTTAGCAAAGTCCTAGGTATAGTCTAAGTCTAAGTCAAGTCCCCTTAAGTGGAGGGAGTCTTCATTGGATTTTTCATCTCTCCCTTCTCTACATTTCATAGCTGGATGGTTGTTCCTTTGTGTCAAGGGATGTTATGGGTAGTCTAGTACCTAATCTGATAAAGATTCAAAAAACATGCAAAGATCATTCACAAGAGTTAGACTTTCTTGTAGCCTATCATTTTCTCCATGAAAATAAAAGCTTCCAAAAATCTCAACTTTTCCTTCTCCTCGATAGGTTTTCAACCCATGAAGGTGATTTCTCACAAAGAGAACCAAATGATGTATACAAACCACAATAAGAAGATAATGAGGTGCCTTATGATAAAATCTTGTTTCCTTTATGATTATCTACCTTAGGAAGTATTAAATATTCATCATAGCTCTCAAAATCATCCTAGGTGGAAAACTCAAAATTGAATTCTCCTTGGCAAGTTTTTAACCCATGAAGTCTATTTTCCACAAAAGGCAATTCTAAAAGAAAGGAAATAGAAGGTGGGTCCCTAATGAAGCTTCACACTCCTTATGGAAATATTTTAACCCAAAGGAAGAAATAAGTCAAAAAGAAAAGTTAAAAGGAAAGCCTGAGCAGAGAAATGAAAATTTTCTTCTCCTTGGTGGGTTTTCAACCCATGAAGACAATTTTCTGCATTTTAAAGAAAATCATGTCTATAAGTAGATGGGACCAACAAATTATACAAAAAACATCTTGAGATGATAATGGAAACAATCTAACCATTATGGGAAAGATCTATTAAGTAGAATTTTATTTGTTAGATATTTTCTTATGGAGTACTCTGTTCATAACTTCCCAAAACTTAATGGGAAATGGGAAAGTAAGTATGAGGGAATAGAAAGTTATAGTTGGACCAAAAAAATAGTGAAAATACAACAAGATATCTATTAAAACCTTGCATTTACTATTTCAATGGATCTCTCCTTCAATTCATTCATGTGACACAAATTTTGGAATTCAATGGATGAATTGAAGTTCCTATATAGATGGAAACATGAATAGTTACAAAAACTACCACTCTTTCTTGAATTGCTATTCTATCAAATTGTACAACTTTTTCAAAAGATAGTATTAGTACATTTTCTATTCCTTTTGCTTCCTACATTTGAAATTCATCTCCAAATAGAATGACAACCAAATTTGTAGGTTTTGATAGGTCGAATTAAATCAACTCTGCACTGAAAAATTTCACAAACACCTCTCTCTATTTTTATAATATGCAAGATTTTAGAAGAGAGTGAGACCGGAGCTAATTCATCCCATAAATGAGAAGCTCTGAGGATGTGGGCTAGTCGAGGCAACTAGTTTCCTAGTTGCAATGCAAGCTCTAA
Source organism: Cupressus sempervirens (assembly GCA_028749045.1). Lineage (NCBI taxonomy): Eukaryota > Viridiplantae > Streptophyta > Pinopsida > Cupressales > Cupressaceae > Cupressus > Cupressus sempervirens. The sequence continues at coordinate 142,371,514 of CM053785.1, read as the reverse complement.
AATTGATCTATGAATGTATAAATCATTACAACTTGAACACCAGACAAATCATATTCCTAGATGACACAATTTTGATCTCCATTGATAGGAAAATTGTGGTAAATTGGCTTAAAGTTCCTGAATGGGAGGAGATTTCAGATTTAATAATTAGAGGATAGATTTTTGAATTCTCCACTAAGAAGATGACATGGAGAAAGGAGATTATGCAATCATGGTTTCAAAAGCCACAAGGAGCCAAGAGTAAGGTCCCTGAGACTCTATATGGTACTAATATCAAGCCTTAGATCGTCGACATCTTGGTCCCTTTGCATAGGTTGAAAGGTGAGGTAGAAGATTTGAATTTTGTTGAAAAATACTTCTTCTTGGTGCAAGTTATTTATTCTAATACCCAATAGATTTATTGGGCCTACGAGGTAAGAAAGAATCCATCAAACGCCCTTCATACTGTAAAGTTCTACAAAACATTCTATATGTCCTCCTTTCTCATTTACATGTTAGCTTCTCTACAATTGTGGCTAGGCCTCCCAAGGGTAGAAAATTTCCTTAATGATGTAAAGTCTTATGAGTTCTACCCATGTTTAAAATTGGGAAATAGTTATGTGGGATATATAAAAGTTAATGATACATTTACAATGAGAATTTGTAGTGAGCTCCAAGGATGCCAAGAGAGGAGATTCAATCTAGAATTAATGGTAACTATTAGTCAATTCAAAAGTTATTTCATCCACTTTTCATCTTTTTCATATTTGTGTCTTGCAACTTTTGATGGATTCCCCTTGAAGCTTCCTACATATCAAAGCGATATGACTGTGCTGATCAAGATCATGAGGCAAGAAATCCAAGTGAACATGCTAAGTGAGAGTTTGACAAAGAAGGGATATGAGTTCCCTATGATAGTGGGAGCTTTCAATTGTGAGTCTCATTCTAATGTAAAGAACATGCTGAAGGCATTCGAGATGAAATACAAATTGGAGATGTATGAGGTCTTAAGACCTATGTTTGACCCAAATAGGTATGTAAGGGAAGTTTTGTGATTGCAAGCATGATCAAACACATCACCACAGTTGAGGACTACTGGGTAGATGTCAAAGATGAATTTGAGAGCTGAGACTGTGCTTTTGCCAGATTCACAGTGGATCAAGTGAAATTATATCAAATTAATATTGATGTTGAAGGAGTAGAATATGACAAGAAAAATATGTATAGTGATACATATCTAACAAAGTTAAGAGGCACTCTTATAAGCTCTGAGCCCTATGAAGATGCTAGAGAAGAGCTAGATATCATGATGGCTAGAATCATCAAAAGGATTGGGAAATGTTTGAATGGACCACAAAAAGAACTCAAAGTAAAAGCACATCTGCTCAAGCTTCTCCTCCATATATAGCTCCTTCCTCCTCACAAGGTGGCATATCAGGTGTAACCTTAGCCATAACTCAAGGACTAGCTCAACCATCAGATGGAGGTGATCAACCTCCAGAAAAAAACATCCCTATGGCTAAGACTTGCCATGACAACTCCCTCCTAATGATTGGTGCCAACCAAAAGTAGAGAAGAAGGTGGATGAACTAAAAGACATTGTTATTACTCTAGTTCCCTCACCTCATAGTAGTCTAGTTCCATCTGCAACCACTACACTTCTCCTACCCAGTAGCCCTCATGTGTAGGTAGTGGAATTAGGAGATGGAGGAAGTAGTGATAGCAAGTCCATTGAGTTAATTGAAGAAACTAAAAAGAGTGTAGAAGTAGAGAAGGGCCAAGACTCTTTGAAACTTGTTTCACAAACTCTAAAGAATCCTTTCTCTTTGATGATGAGAGTAGCTGCTCTAATTAAGAGGAAGATGTTTATCATAGATTCTCTTAGGATGGCTTCCAAGGTGATAGGCACTAATTCTTGGCTAGAGGAAACTCTAGAAAAGAAGAGGAAGAGAAAGGATGAAGGGGCTCCCAACAAGAATACCTTATCTCTTGCAGTTTACTCTGGATCTGCATTGAGTAGGGTCAAGAAGCAGAAGGCCTTGTCTATTCTTAAACAAGACCCAAAAATAGGGCACCTCACAATGGAGATTGAAAAACCCCCAAAAGATGAAAGAATTGAAGATATGTTTGGTAATGATTTTACTTTTCATTCAGTAGATCTTGGGGAAGCTAGACATGATATCAAGGTTGGCTTGTGGAAGTCAACAAATGAGGTAATTGAAGGACAACTGTAGAACCTCAAATTGTCAAAGGTTAGGATGACAATGGAGATACAAAATTTGAATGGGTTTATCAGATAATTGTTCGCTCCATTGAAAAGCTTTAAGAAGATAAGAATTTTGGTTAGATTGGTAAATAATGGAGTGATAAGCTTAAGTTAGAAGGGCTCTCCATTATAGAGAAAATTGGAAATGTTATCTTAAGACTAGAAATAGAGAAAGATAACATTCGATCTAATAGAAATACCCTATCCATGAAGAGAATAAGAGTGATGATTGTGTATCTCTATTGAAGATGATCATCCACATGAAACCAAAGGAGTCTATTGATGGTAAAATTCTACCCAAAGGAGACAGGCCTTTGTTTGAGTAGCTACAAAGCATGTAGTTCAAGTCTGAAATGATCTTGGTAGTAGAAAGAGGCCTAAAGGAGACTAAAGATAAGGTAAAGAAAGATCAAGATAGAGATTAAAAACTCTTAAAGGGACTACATATAGATTCATAGAATAATAGGCAATGAAAAGGAATAATCTTTCTGAACTCCAAAAACTTGGTGGATGCAAACACGTGGCTAAGGAATTGCAAGATAGATTGAAGGCCATCAAAGATTTGGCTAGAGAACATTCTAGATGGATCTTGAGAATTAATAATGTGCATGTACAAAGTCATGAAGAATTAGTTCCAATTATCATCACCACTAAGACCTATAGAGAAAATGAAGAGATAGGAAAGAAGGTGAAGTGATTCATATTCTGCCTCTTTCACATTTTGATATAATCATTGTAGTACAAAAAATTGGTTCCTTTGCATTTGTCATTCTTTTGAGGAGATGAACTGATTAAACTTCCATTATAATGGTCATCTCAGAATCCTATATGCATTGAAATGAAAGATTAATAAAAGGTTGGCTAATTTTTGGTGTGAAGTACTTGATGTTGCAGATTCAACTGAATGGTATTTTGTATCAATTATTTTTTGTTCCATCCTGTTAGTAATTAGTTGTTATTTGTTTCTTTTATCTAGATTTAAATGAGGAGTGAATAGAGCTTCGTTCCCCAGTTTTGAGACAATGAGTTGAACATGATAAGTATTGTCATCTTAGGTTCAAATAGATCCTTTAATTGTTTTTCCTTCAAGTTAATCTTAGTTTCTTTGCACTTTATATTTCTAATTAGTTCAGTTTGGCATCAGTTGGCATGCACCATTGAATAATTTAGTTTTATGAGTTCATAAGATGTGGAAGTCCATAAACTTAATTAACTTTCTAAATCATTCTTGGCATGAGTTGAACCTTGTATAGGTTTGGCTTGGTTTATCTCTCCTGTTCTCCAGTTAAGAACATACCCTATTTAGATTTAGAAATAAACAAAATTCATTTCAAATCTGCAATAGGGAGCTATACCTAATAATTTAGAGGGAAGTTAGTCTTTTCAAAAGAAACTTTCTAACTATTGTAATTAGTTTTTATTCATGAATTAGGGCATCTAAAAGTTAAAATATAAAGAAAAATCTATTTACCAATAGATTTTGGGTGACTTTGTTGGGGAGATGAACAATTGCTTGAATAATAAGCTTATATCATGAGGAAAAAAGGTACTACCTCATGGGAACATTTTTCTAGTGCTCCAACTTGATCTTCATTTTCAAGACAACCAAGAAGACATAATCTCATCTCCTAATATGTTTGTTTGGAGAAATAGGAGGAATGCCAAGCACCATAGGAACACTAACCAAGTATTGGAAGAAGAAAAATCTAGGGTTGAAGCATTAGAAAGGGTTGTTCAAAGGAGAGAAATCTAAAGGGTAGACAGGCAGTTAATATGTGAAGCTCAAAGATAAAATAAATCTAGCATCTTGGAACAAACAAGGTTCCTCAAAAGTACCAAAGAATAGGGTGGGAAAAACCCTTTTTTTGATAAACTCACAAAACTTGGTTTTCCCATCTCAGATCTTCCTAAGTGTAAAGATAAAAAGAAAATTCAAAGAAAACCATCTTAACTATTAAAAATCAAAGCTCTTCACATACTACCTACCAGGTATTGGCCTTGCATGGAGTTATTGCTCCCCTAGTTGTCAATTTTCTACCATACCTTGCTAGAACAATTATGGATATTCCTTGGGCTATAATAATAGGTCCACTAGCACTAACAACGTATCACCCACTCCCAACTAGTTCAAGATAGAATTTCCCTAAGTCTTTGGGGAATGGGAAAGTGACTATAGATGAACATATTAAGGCCTTCTATATAGCTACTCACACCTTAGGGGTTGCTCATGCAGATGTAGCTATGAGATTATTTATAGAAACTTTGATAGAAAATGTAGGAGATTGGTTTTATCATCTTGATGATGGCTCAATTACTAATTGGGATACCATGAGGACAACCTTTGAGACAAGATTCAAAATGGAATAAGATGAACATTAAACACATCTTGTTAACATAGTTGACATCCATTAAAAAAAAACACATTTGAAGATGACTTGATTTCCATGGGAAAATGGAAATGAGAACTTCAAACTAAAGGAAGTTCCAATAATACCACATCATCTGATGAAATGATTCAAAAGCTATCAAATGATTTGGTGGTAGTGAAGAGATGATTACCTAGGTTTAATCAACCTTACCAAAAAAACTATCAAAATCCACTAGGAAGGAATAATGATGGGAAATTTCCACAAGGTTCACAACCAAGGTTTGGAAATTAAGGCCAAACCAAAGAAAGGAAACATGTGCATGTTTCATTTGATAATAGATCATGATAGTGAGAGCTATCTGGAAACTACTCGTATGATGTAGTTGTTATCCACCAATGAATTGAGTACTACAACTCCTTGTTCAGAGTTAGATTCATACTCAAATGATGACTCTAGAAATTTATTTTTGGAGTGTGAGTTAGATTCCAAACCTAAAGGTGAATTCTATGTAACTATTGATAGAGCCTCATACACAATATTGACCCAGAGTCAAAAGCTCAAGAGTCAATCTTCAAATCACATTTTAATAAATGATCCCACCTCTCTATCAAATAACACTCATATTGCTCAAGGAACATTGACATGTAAAATAGGTAAGGATAAGAGCTCTTTTTATTTTATTCAATTCTATAAAGAGTCAAAGATCCAAATTTCCCATCTAGACTATTTGACATCCCATCCTTCTGAGTTGAAAATATTAGTAGATCATTGTAAAGGAGGTGTTTTGGATTTAAATCGCAATGTCACCATAGAGGAAGAAGAGGAGCCTTTGAAATATAATTTGTTTAATCAAGAGGAATCTACTATATTGGTAACCTTTCCTGGTTGAAAACTTGATCCATTCTACATCTCATTATAAATTATCAAGTGCAAATTGAGTAACTACATAATTGATTCAAGCACATCTGACACTATGATGCCTTGTTCTATGGCTAAAGGCTTGGTTCTCACCCTTACTAAAGTCCATGGAAGATTTTATTCAATAGATGCTAAGTAGGTCCTATTACTTGGGAAAATTAAAGATTCTTAGGTAGCCCTAGCCTTTGATCTAGAAAGTAAACTATTACTAACTTTTCTAGTTGCAGATATTTTGGCAAGCTATGGATTGATCTTAAGCATAAGTTTTGGAGGGATCTAGGTGGTGAGATAAAGTTAGATTGGTCTCAAGAATTCATATCTATAGGGAGTAAGAAAGTCAAGTTGGAACCTAAGGAAAATTCATAATTTACTATCTTGAAGTTAGTTGACCTTAAGGCCTAAATTCTCTATCAAGAACTAGAGTTTGGCAATTACATACTATTTACTGAAGATACCCTGAATGAGTAGAAAATTGAAGATTCAAAAATAAAAGTCCCTAGTGAGGAAAAAGAGTCATCATCCATATGAACATTGGAATTTGATAGAAGTTGTTCCTCGTCATGATCCAATGTAGGTGTGGTGTTAATACCTCATGAGGAAGAACCTGAACCCATGGCTTTCAAATTGGAGTTTATAAATACAAATAACACTATAGAGTATTAAGCCCTACTACTAGGGATAATAACACTGAAGGAGAAATGAATAAAGATCCTGAAGGCTTGAGGTGATGTAGAGCTCATTGTAAGACAAATTAAAGGGCAATACTCTATAAAGAATCACAAGTTGAAAAACTATAGAAACAAAGTTTGGGATGAAATAGAAGGGTTTGATGCTTTTTCTATTGAATCCATACCAAGAGAGATGAATGTTGGTCTTAGATTGGTTTTGACAATTGAGTGTCAACACACTTAACCAATTCTCAAGATGATGTCGAGTATAATATAGATGTTGAGCTATAGTGTGTGTCAAGTCAAAGAGTCAATAGGTGCCAAGTGAAGTTTAGGTGTTGAGAAAATTTCAAGTGTTGAGTGATAATTGATGCTGAGTTACTATAGGTGCTAAGCAGAATATAGATGCCAAGTGAAATAGAATTACTATAGGAGCCGAGTGAGATAGAATTTCTATATATGTCAAGCATAAGCAATTGGGAAGTGTCAAGTAACACAAAATTAGCATATGAGTTTGTGCCTTCACAAACTTAGATGTAAACCATTTTTTGAGCCGACTTAGGATGAATCTCAAAGGATCTTGAAGATAAGATTGAATCTTTTGCATTACCTATGTAATCTGCATACAACTAATAAGAAAAATGGAGAAGGCATGCAACCAATAGGAAAAGTGAAAGAATTGAGTACGAAATGAAGAATGAATATTGATCATAGATTCATACCTAACCCTAAGTCTTCAAAGCCTTTAAAAGGAGGTTGAAACCCCATTGTATGCATGTATGAGTAGGAGATTATGGGACAATGCTAGTGAAGTACAGAGGGGTGTAAAGACTGAGAAAGAGTAGAACAACATTGCAGAATTTAGTTGATCAAGAATAGAGTATTAGAGCTTCAAAGAGAGACATATCAGATCAAGCTAGGATCACAATAGATAGAGCAGAGTGAGGATATGGAATCAACAATTAAGGATTGCAAGTCATCAGGTCAAGACTTTCTAATATTGTCTAGAAATTGTATCAGGAATGAAAATCCTATGATGATAGGTTGGTTTAATAGCCATGTTGTAAGCCTTTAAACAAGGTGTTAAATCCTTTAACAAGGTAACATTCCAAGTGAGTGTTTGTAAATCCTTTAACTAGGCCACTTTTAATAGGGTGTAAAAGTCTTTAATAGGATATGCCTTTCAGAGGGCAGACCATTGGAAGTGGTCAAAATTCTTAACCTTGAACAATTACATATTGCTGCAGTGATACTTTGTAGGTGTCATCCTCACCCTAGTTTTACCTTCTCATTTTGGAGGGTTTATGGGTTACCAAATTCTTGCGTTATTTGTTTTCATGCATTTCTTTGCTTTTATGTTTATTAGATGAATTAAGATGCATGTGAATGATATCAGGTTTTGAAAAGGTTAAAGTTAGTTACTTCTAATTCACCCCCCTCTTAGAAGTAAATCTCCCCACTTGTAAATTCCAAAAATGGTATCAAAGCCTAGTTCTCACAAGAAGGAGCCTTATAGCTTGGACAAAAGATCTTAAAATGGAAGTCTACAAAATTGGGAAGATAATCAAGAATTAAGCAATTGATGTACAACTTGCTCTACACACTTTGGAAGAAGCTAGGGAGGAACTAAAAAAATCCTTAAAGAGAAGAAGAGAAATTACCATAGTTGAGAATGATACACAATATAAGGAGATTGACACCTCAAAACTATTTTCAAATGGAGATTCCAAAGAGTTTGATGTAGCAATAGCAGACCTAATGGAGAAGAATAGAGCTCAAGTAGAAAAAATTAGAACTCTCGAGATTGAACAAGAATCACAAGCCATGATGCTCTTTGAGGTGACTGAATAGAAGAAAAGAGCCATTGAATATAAGGCTATGCTAGAAGAAGACAAGACAAATCTTGCCAATAGACTAGAAGAAAATTCAATTGAGCTTGCAAGAATTTCAAACATGTAGCTAGACACCTTAAGTTAGATGATGAATGCATACCTTGAACTAAATGTCAAAGATATTGAGATCTCTACACTGAAGATGCAAAATGACCTAAAAAGAGAGAAGGAGATTGTAGAGAGCTTCAACAAACCCAATGAGGAAATAAAGTACTTTGAGTAGCTACTAAAATCATCAAGGGCTAGCAATGATACGTTAGGATTAGGATACATCTGCATTGAACAAGGAGAGTCATCTAAGACTGTAGAAGAAAGCAGTAACAAAGGTAAGAACACTAAACCTACTTGTCATTTTTATGGTAAAAAAGGACATACCTCTAATGTATGTAAGAGCAAGAATGCCCATTAAAATGAAAAACCTAAGAATGTGAGTCATTGCAACAAGTGTAAAAAGCTAGGACATCAAGCATATTACTATAGGACTAGGACTATCAGAACACCAAGATTTGAAGGTCATTGTTACAATTGCAAGAAGTATGGACATAGAGCTTTTCAGTGTAGATCAAAGCCTATTAAGACACCTAATCAGCTAGCAAGGGGAAATAACCATGAACATCACTACAACTAGGACTAAAACACCAGGTATAACTATCATTACTATCAGGGATATGTAAGGAAACTCAGGTGCAGAAACAACTTCCTACACTAATATCATAAGGAAAGTATGATGCAAATCCTATTAAAATCTTCTACACTTATAGATTCAATATCATGTAAACAACAATATTGCAGCCAACCATGCATACAGAAAATAGAAAGAGAAAGGAACACATAACACAAGGATTTGCCGGTGGGGAAAAACCTTTCGGTAAAAAAACCCCACCCCTTCAGAACCTACACAATGTATTATCTTCAACATGAGGTTAAAATACACTTGCAATGCAAGTTCAACATCAACAACCGAAGACTCCAGTAGCTACTCGCAGTACCAACAATACACCCTTTTCGCATCACATCTCTTCACAACCCTAAAAATGCTTATAACATGCACTTCACTTTAGGGCTACTCCCAAAGGTAAATCATATTAGGGTTTTACCATTCTCTGAGAAAATAGGAACCCCAAAAAAAATTTTTGGCCGATGCCCCAAACCCCACTATTGGGGTAGAGTGTACAGTACTCAAATATCTTAGTTTCCACATGTCTTCACCTATCATTGAATCTTCCTAACATAGCTCTTACGTGTCATACAAATCCGTCATAACCATTTTAGTCATGATCTCCTTACACACAATTCAAGATGTCGACACATCAACATTTATTGCAAGAAATAAATTTTACAAAAAAAATAATAAGAATAGGAATTATACAAGGTTGAGACACCTTATTCCTAACAGGATATGGACACATTCCTAAAAATTACATAAGAACACATTTCAATAGAAACTATAGTAGATGGTTTAGTCAAACCATATGTCTCAGTTGCTTGAAGACTGGTCATATCAGCAGAAATTGCCCAACAAGGTCAATGGAACCTAACTTAAAGAACAAAAAACATAAAGAGAAGGTAGATGTTAAACACATCAGAGGAGAAAAGAATAAGACATGGAAGAAGAAAGATGAGAGTAGCACAAAAAATGAAGGGATCACTTCACCTAAAAGGTCAAATGGTCACACTTCATCAAACTAAACAAAGAGAAGGGATGAGTGATTGACTACAAAGATTTATCATACAACAGTTCCTAAATAAGAAAATACTATAAAGAAGAAATTAGAATGATTAGAGTTGCAAAGTTAAAATTTCATAAGTATTGCTTAGTTGCCCTCAGATGCCAAGTAAAATCTTAATACGAGTTGAGTTGATTGCCAAAATTAGGAGAAGCTAAATGATTAGTTATAGTTGAGTTGGTAGTGGAAGCCAAGTAAAGAGAATTCTTAGTTGAAGCCAAGTGAGTGATACTCCTGTGGATGCCAAGTGGTGAAAAGATAATGGAAGTTGAGGAATGCATAAATCCTTAAGAAGCTAAGTGGATAGTTGTAAATGCACTAAGCATTAAATGCTATGAAAATAGGGTATATTATCATGTTTTAAATCATTTTTCTTCATCACAAATGAAGAAAAAAGATGAAGAAGAGTGTAGAACAACTTCATAGTATAGAATCCAACATTTTGAGCTGATTTTAGTAGTGATTCAACACAATTTCATTAAATTTAAGATATTTACATTTGTGTCGAGTTGTATAGTTTCACATTATCTTTGTGTTCAAACCCTAGATCACACAAATGGCTTCTAACTCTAGGAAAACATAGGAGAACAAACTATTTGAGGTCTAGCTAGTGTCAAATGAAGTAAAACAACTAGATTTTTGACCAATCCCTAAAGTGGCATATAAAAATGACCCAGTCGGAGCCCTATCTGTCATACCCCCTAAGGTAGTTATGGTTCAATATGTTAGAAGATGTTAGAATTGTAAATTGAAGCCATAAGGGACATGGAGATAAGGGAGCCTATGAGAGATTGTGTAAAAATGGAGTGTTGAAAGAAGAGTGTCAAATTGTTGAAAAGAAGGGTTTGATGCGTGCCCTAGAATTCTCCACTATTTTCAAAATTGAATGCATCAGGCTAGTGCTTACTAGAATACATGATGGAAGTTTATGGTTGTAGGATGGTCTAGTAAAAATCACAAAGAGAATTGTACATAGAGTGACAAGGTACCCAACCCTAGATCAACCAAAGACCCTTAGGAGTGATTCTAAGGAAGCAATTGAAAAGAACACTGGTGCCAAGTGGAACAAGAGAGAAATGACAATAGACACCATTCAAGAACCTCTTACTAACTTTTCTATTAGAGTCATTGCACATAAGTTCTACCAATCCAATAGACTTAACAGTGTGCCTTGCCTTGTAGTGGATGTGGGTTATAAATTGGTGAAAAAGGATCATACTTATGATCTTGTAGAATGGAAATAGCAACAAATTAATGAGAATTTAGTAGCAATAAGGAGAACCAAGGGAGCCTAACACAAGTTTGGTGCTATTTTGATTTGCATATTTTTCTATGTACAGAATGAATTTTCTTTTTTGGCAAAGTTGGGTGGAAAGAAAATAGGTCTATCATAGCTCAAGTAAATGAATATATAGAACAAATGGGATCTAATTTTGAGACCCTAATGACTAGCTATTTTGAAGAAAACCATGAAGCAAAGGCTAAGAATACCAATTTCATTAGTAGAGAAGCATGTAAATGATGTATTCTTTCTTGTAGATATTGATTATACTTATATACAAGCTTTCACACCAAGAATTAGATGGTTAAGACCTCTTGGCTATGAAATAAATATAGACGAGGCATCAGAAGCTATAATTGCACTCCTAGCTAAGGAAGTGTACAAAAGTGCACCACATTTTGGAACCTATGACATGGTTAGGTCAAAGGTGGATATGGAGTTAAAGACTACCTCCACATTGAAGAAGAAAGACAAACTTGTAAAGAAGCTAAAGGCCAAATTTGGTGAGGGCACTGCAAAAGAAGAAGAAGAAGGTGAAGAAGAAAAATATGATGAAGAAGAAAAAGGATAGGAAACACTTGCATTAACCCAAGGTATGGGGGAGGATGTAGAAGAAGAAGAAGGTGTCAAACAAGAAACACCAAAGCCAGAGCCAAAGAAGAGAAAAGAACAAAAAAAACTAGTTTCATAGCCCAAGGTGAAGAAGAAAGTAACAAAGCCAACTACAAGGGCATATACCATGACAATAACCCAAGTGGAAAAGGAACAAGGGAAGAAAAAGGCCACAGACCAAGGAGGGCCAACAGAACAAAAGAAAAGAAGAAAATATGTTGCACCTCTAGAATCAGATGAAGAAAAGATAGAGTCTGATAATGATCAATTCAGATTGGTAAGGCATTCTACCAAGTCTAATCTAGAAAACATTTGTTATAATATTAGATACAATGTAGATTTGACTAGATTAAAAAGAATTGATTTTAATAAATTGTCAAGAAAAGAATAGAACATAGTGGAAGAGTCCATCTACACTATGATGGCCAAGTTCAAGACTACCCCACTTGAACTTGACAATTCTATGCCTAAGGAGCTAAGCTCCATTATAGAGAATAAATGGCATTACTGCCTTAATATGGAGAAAGAAATAAGGGAGTCAACATTGGCTCATGTAATGCAAAACCTTACAAAAGTTCAAATAACTAAGGCTAGTAAGAAACATGGGAGAAAATTTGCACCCAAATATAGAGCCTTTAGCATCTTATAGAATAAAATAGAGGATGTTGTAAAGAAATCTACATAAATGTGGAAATTAATTTATGGATTGACTACTATCAAGGAAGGGCAGGAAGATCCCTTTGAGGGAAGAAACAATGAGGAAGAAGAAGAGAATGAAAAGGATCAGGAAGGAGAGAAAGAAAAATAAGAGGAAATAGTGGAGAAGACACAACAAGGTCAAGAGGCAACAACTGAGAAGTAGTAGCCAGAATAGAGTGTCCAAGAAACTCAATTGCCACCACCAAGTCCTCCACATATAGTACCTATAGAAACTGTAATTGTGAAGGATGTTCCTAACACCTTAGGTTAGAAGATCAATCCACTAAGTGTAGAAGATCTCAAAAATATCCTTCACCAAATCACATTGCAATCACAATTATGCACAAATCTTCTTTTGGTGAGTGTGGAAGAGTTGCAATAGGCTATAGTAGAGATTACTAGGGAGAAAATGAACACACAAGAACCACCTTCACTATATCCCATAGATATAGAAGATCAACCAAAAGAGCAAGCAACATAGGATCCAACTACTAAGGTTGATCACATAGTCATAGCAACAACAACTGCCGAGGAGCTAGCAAAGGAGCAAATAGGACAAGATGTTCCTAAAACACAAAGCCAAGGTGCACCTCCTCAAATCATTATCATTTATTAGGGTAGTAAAGAAGTAAACCAGGAAGAGGAGAAAACCCCTTAGGAAAGAAAGTAGGAGGTAATATAGACATTGGTAAACTTTCCTACTATGGGGACTCCTACCAAACAATTGAGCATTGATGTAGTACCACTACAAATCTTAACACCAGGCTCAAGCTCCACCAAGGTAGCAAGGGCACTTCACTATGGAGACCCTACACTTGATAAGGATATAGTCATACCTAGTTATGACTATAAAACAATGAACTTGGCTCAAATAAATGAAGTGCAAGAGGCACTTGAGAGAAAGAAGAAGTAGGAGATACTTAGAAATGAGTATAGATAGAAGCAAGAATTAGTGGAAATCAAAGATATATTCCTTGATTCATTTAGCTTACTTGTACCTAATGAAACAAAGTGCATCATGGAGCAATTGTCTAATATAATAGACCAGGTATAAAATGAAGACCTTGATACAAATGTTAAGTTATTAGAGTGGTCTGAAAAGAAATTTCAAATGAAAGTCAATGAGAAGATATCTAGTGAGATAGCACTTTCACAAGTGGAATTGGCTAAGAAAGTTGAAAAAGTGAAAATAATACTTGAGAATATATTCTCATTGTACTCCAAATTGTGTGACTCATCATATTTCACACAAGAAACTGGCCAAAGAATACTGAGCTTGGAATGAAATCTTAAGATTTCTAGCACATAGCTACCCAAAGATCTAGCTCAAAGTGAGAAGCATTTATCAACAAAACTTCACACCTAGAAGGAGTTAGCTATATTGATAGTAGAAGAGGCCAATTTCAAGGCCAAATTGATACAGATTCAATCTACCATTACCCCACATTTGGAAGTATTAAATAAGGAAGTGGCCTATGTAGAAAAATGTTTTAAAGAAAGATCCTAATCTTTCTACCTTAGAAGACCTAGTACATCTTGTAGCAGAGACAACCATCCAACACAAATAACTAGAAATTGCCTTAGGAAATTGGGATGCTTCTCTAAAGATGGTCATGGAGGTAAATAAAACATTTTTGGCTAAATATTCTATTCATTCTTAGCACCCTTTGACATAAGTGTCAAAAAGGGGGAGAAATTACATTTTTGGAGATATAATAAGAATGGGGGAGATACAAAATTCTTTTATGGAGGTAATAAAGAATATCCAAAGGGGTAGATATTCAACTTTGGAGGAAGTAATAAGGAGATACAACCAAAAGGATGCAAAAACTACAAGAAGATGTGAAAGAGGGAGCAGAAACAAAGGAAGAGTACAGAGTAGAAACAAAGGGAGAGTATACATTAGAAATAAAGGGAGAGTACAAAAAAATAGATACAGAGTATATAAAAGGAAAAGAATATCAGACACATCAGCATGAGAAAAATTTAGCACAAGAGTCTTTGGTTGCAAGAGTGGAATTTTGGTTGCAGAATTGGCACATCAGCTTATGGGGAGTTACAAAATTTTTGAGGTATACAAAATTTTGAACAAAGTTTTTGAAGTTTTGTACATATGCCAAATAGAATGTGTAGTATACTCATAGAGATCAGATTCATAATGCTTAGTTAAGTATTTTTGCCACTCATGTCAAAGGGGGAGATTGTTGGTCTTAGATTGGTTTTGATAATTGAGTGTCAACACACTCAACCAATTCTCAAGATGATGTCGAGTATAATATAGATGACAAGCTATAGTGTGTGCCAAGCCAAAGAGTCAATAGGTGCTGAGTGAACTTTAGGTGTTGAGCGAAGTTCAAGTGTTAACTCATAAGTGATGCTGAGTTACTATAGGTGCCAAGCAGAGTATAGATGTTAAGAAAAATAGAATTACTATAGGAGCTGAGTGAGACAGAATTCCTATATGTGTCGAGCATCAGCAATTGGTAAGTGTCAAGTAACACATAATCAACATATGAGTTTGTGCCTTGACAAACTTAGATTTTAACCATTTTTTGAGCTGACATAGGATGAATCTCAAAGGATCTTGAAGATAAGATCAAATCTTTTGCATTACCTATGTAATTTACATGCACCCAATAAGAAAAATGGAGAAGGCATGCAGCCAATAGGAAAAGTGAAAGAATTGAGTAGGAAATGAAGAATGAATATTGATCATAGATTCATACCTAACCATAAATCTTCAAATCCTTTTAAAGGAGGACAAAACCCCATTGTATGCATGTATGAGTAAGAGATTATGGGACAATGCTAGCAAAGTATAGAGGGGTGTAAAGACTTAGAAAGAGTAGAATAACATTGTAGAATTCAATTGATCAAGAATAGCGTATCTAATGCTGCTATTGCTAATGCTCCATTAGTAATAGCTAATGCTATTGCTAATGCTAATGCTCCATTAGTAATAGCTAATTCTATTGCTAATGCTAATGCTCCATTACTATGCCATCTAGATTATGAATTGGATTTTATCATTTATTGTTATGCCTCTAAACACACCTTATTAGGTATCCTCATGCAAGATAAAAAAGAAGGGATAAAAGACCCTATAGCCTTCATGAGTATACCTCTAAAAAATCATGAGTTGAAATACTCACAAATTGAAAACATGCCTTTGTAGTAGTTAAGGTATTAAATAATTTTAGGTTTTATATCTTGCACTCGCATTCTATGGTCTATGTACTAGATGTAGTAGTAAAAAGTGTGTTGACACAACAACAGGTAGGGTGCAATGCAAGAGAAACATGGATAGAAAAAAACACAAGAGTATGACACTAAAATCAACCCTACTAAGCTAGTGAGAGGTAATTCTTTATGCAAAGAGATTGTAGAAAGTAAGATCTCAGAAGAGCTAGAGGAATTGGGAGAAAAGCAATTAATGTTGGCAATAAGCATGCAAGATCTTTGGTTTGAAAACATTACTTACCTACTAACATATAGAGAATGTCCTGAAGGCATGATGATGAAATAAAGAAGAGATCTCAAGTTGAAAGCTAAAAAATATGTGATCTAGGATGAAAAATTATTTAAGAAGGTTATCAATGGTACATTTCTTAGATGCCTAGAAAAACAACAATAGGAAAATTAGTTGAGAACCTTTCATGATGAAGTGTGTGGTGGACATTTCTTATCTTTAGTCATAGCTTTCAAAATAATGAGATAGTGTTAGTACTAGTTGGGAATGTTTAGAGATTCCTACTCTTGGGTGTCAAAATGTGAAAAATGTAAGATGTTCACTACGAGACCTCACCTAGCTACCCTACCCATCAAACCTGTCATCATTGAAGGCCCTTTCCAACAATGGAGTCTTGAATTCATTAGTTTGATCAACCCAATATCAAGCATCGGTCACAGTATGTTATAATCATGATTGATTATTTCACCAAGTGGGTGGAGGCCAAGGTGACTAAGAAAACTACTTTTGAAGTAGCCTATGAATTTATTAAAGAAAACATACTGGTTAGATTTGGTGTTCTCATCAAACTAGTGATGGATAATGTGGCATATTTCTCTGTAGTTGAGATCACCAAGTTTTGTTTCAAGAATGGCATCATATTCAACCATTAATTTGATTATTTCCTACAAGGAAATGGTCAAGGGGAGTCTAGTAACAAAAATTTGATGAATATTGTCAAGAAACTAGTGTTGGATAATTAGAAAACCTGGCATAAGAAAATTCATGAGGAACTATATAGAAGATTATAGGAAAAATATGTATAGTAATACATATCTGACAAATTTAAGAGGCACTCCAATTAGCTCTAAGCCTTATGAAGATCCTAGAGAAGAGCTAGATGTCATGATGGCTAGAATCATCAAAAGGACTAGGAAGTGGGTTGAATGGAACACATCAAGAAGAAGTCAAAGTAAAAGCACATTTTCTTAAGCTTCTCTAGCATCTAGAGCTCCTTGCTCCTCCCAAGGTGGCATGTTAGGTGTAACCTTGGCCATAACTTAAGGACCAACTCAACCATTAGATGGAGGTGATCAACCTCTGGACAAAAACATCCCTATGGCTAAGACTTGTCAAGATGGCTCCCTCCTACTTTGGTGACCAACCAGAAGTAGAGAAGAAGGTGTATGAACCAAAAGATAATGTTATTACTCTAGTTCCCTCACCTCATAGTAGTCTAGTTCCATTTGTAAGCACTACACTTCTCCTACCTAGTAGCCTGCATGTGTAGGTAGTGGACTTAGGAGATGGAGGAAGTAGTGATAGCAAGTCCACTGAGTCAAAAAAAGAAACCAAAAAGAGTATGAAAGTAGAGAAGGGCCAAGACTCTTTGAAGATTGTTTTACAAGATCCAAAGAATATCTTCTCTTTGATGGTGAGAGTAGCTACTATGATCAAGAGGATGATGTTCAACATAGATTCTCTTAGGACAGCTTCCAAGGTGATAGCCATTGATTCTTAGTTGGAGGAAACTCTGGAGAAGAAGAGAAAGAGAAAGGATGAAGGGGCTCCCAACAAGGATACCTTATCTCTTGCAATTTTCTCTGGATCAACATTGAGTAAGGTCAAGAAGTAGAAGGCCTTGTCTATTCTTAGACAAGACCCAAAAATAGGGCACCTAACAATGAGAATTGTGAAACCTAATAAAGACAAAAGAATTGAAGATATATCTACCAATGATTTTACTTTGCATTTAGTAGATTTTGGGGAAGCCAGACATGATACCAAGGTTTTCTTGTGGAAGTCAAAAAATGAGGTAATTGAAGGATAACTAGAGAACCTCAAATTGTTAAAGGTTAGGATGAAGATAGATATACAAGAATTGAATGGGTTTATCAGACAATTGTTCACTCCATTGGCAAGCATCTCTAGGATGCCCATGACTAGTAATCCTACTACTATAGGTGTTGAAGCACTTATCTCCCAACTTCAAGAAGATAAGCATTTTGGTTAGATTGGTAAAGAATGGAGTGAAAAGCTTAAGTCAAAAGGGCTCTCTATTATAGAACAAATTAGAAATGTTATCTTAAGACTAGAAATAGAGAAATATAACATTTCATCTAATAGAAATACCCTAGCCATGGAGAGAACAAAGAGTGATGATCGTGTATCTCTATTGAAGATGATAATCCACATGAAATCAAAGGGGGCTATTGAAGCTAAAATTCTACCCAAAGGAGATGAGCCTTTGTTTGAGTGGCTACAAAACATGTAGTTCAAGTCTAAAATGATTTTGGCGGTAGAAAAAGGCCTAAAGGCATGAAAAATTAATCCCAATTATCATCATTGCTAAGGCCTATAGAGAAAAAGAAAAAAAAGGAAAGAAGGTAAAGTGATTCATGTTATGCCTCTTTCACATTTTGATATAATCATTATAATATGACAAACTAGTTCCTTACCATTTGTTATTCTTTTGAGGAGATGAACCAATTAAACTTCCATTGTAATAGTCATCTCAGAATCCTATATGTATTGAAATGAAAGATTAATAAAAGGTCAACTAATTTTTGGTGTGAAGTACTTGATGTTGTAGAGTCAATTAAATGGCATTTTGTATCAATTATTTTCTATTCCATTCTGTTAGTAATTAGTTGTTATTTTTCTCTTTTATCTAGATTAAAATAAGGAGCAAATAGAGCTTCATTCCTCTATTTTGAGACAGTGAGCTGAACATGATAAGTATTGTCATCTTAGGTTCAAAGAGATCCTTTAAGTGTTTTTCCTTCAAGTTAATCTTAGTTTCTTTGAATTTTATGTTTCTAATTAGTTTTTTTCGGCATCAATTAGCATGTACTATTGAATAATTAAGTTTTATGAGTTCATAAGATGTGGGAGTCCATAAACTTAATTAACTTTCTAAATAATTCTTGGCCTAAATTGAACCTTGTATAGGTTTGGCTTGGTTTATCTCTCC